>CM058232.1:93095112-93695112 GCA_030180135.1 Orychophragmus violaceus
GATAAATATAGCAAGAAATTTTGTATATTTCGTTTATTTTGGATATTTTAACTATTTTAGTATAAAACTAACCAATATATTTGGGTTTGTAATTATAATTTTAGATAATTATGTTATATTAAGACTAAATAAATTAATATTTTGAAAATATAATTGTAGTTCGGATAATTTCGGGTACCCCATTCGGTTCTCGGTTCGGGTCGGGTTCGGTTTTGGTTCTTCGGGTATAGAAGTTTAGGACCTATTCGGGTATTTTATCGGTTCGGATTCGGGTTCGGTTCCTCTTTTTCGGTTCGGATTCGGTTCAGTATTTCGGTTCCGGATTTTTTGCCCAGGCCTAGATTGGATGAAGAGGAAAGTACCGAGATCGATGTTTGATTTTGAGCAGGAATAGGAGCTTGAATCTGACTCGATGATGGCATGAGGAGGAGGTAAAACATGCGACTGGTCAAGAATGTTTTTAGCTGGTGTTTCAAGGATCTTGCGAAAGAATGGAGATGTATCGTTGACATTGTCAAGAAACATGTAAGAATTTGTGTTTGACTTTATTTCTGCAGCTTAGGCCTGGGCAAAAAATCCGGAACCCGAAATACTGAACCGAATCCGAACCGAAAAAGAGGAACCGAACCCGAATCCGAACCGATAATAATACCCGAATAGGTCCTAAACTTCTATACCCCGAAGAACCAAAACCGAACCCGACCCGAACCGAGAACCGAATGGGTACCCGAAATATCCGAACTACAATTATATTTTCAAAATATTAATTTATTTAGTCTTAATATAACATAATTATCTAAAATTATAATTACAAACCCAAATATATTGGTTAGTTTTATACTAAAATAGTTAAAATATCCAAAATAAACGAAATATACAAAATTTCTTGCTATATTTATCTAAATTTAACGCTTTTTTTTGTTCAAATTAGCTAATTTTATTTTTGTTTTATGATTTTCCGGGTACCCGAACCCGAACCGAACCCGAATGGAACCGAACCGAATCCGAACCGAAATTATAAAATATCCGAATGGGTCTTATATGTCTGGACCCGAAAGACCCGAACTGAACCCGAACGGGTATCCGAACGGATACCCGAACGCCCAAGCCTAATCCAATCCTTAGCTCGTATGCATATTCACTCCCAATCTGGTATATGATAACCAAATAAAATGCTTTCCCTTGTCACTACCTCTAAATCTCCAATTCCTAGAGGTCATAATCATGCCAAATCAGATCCAAATTAGAATCCAGCAATGATTGAGAAACTAGATGTTATACTTAAGATTAAGACATGGAATTTAGTGCCTAGACCTCCAACGGTCAACATATATAGTGAGATCAATGTGGCTATTCAAACATAAATATGATGCAAATAGTGTTTTAAATCGACACCGAGCTAGATTTGTCTTTAATAGGAAATCGCAGGAATATGGAGTGGATTTTACTGAAACTTTAAGTCCAGTGGTTAAGCCTGCAACAATAAGGACTGTTCTCAATATAGGTGTGACACTCAATTGGCCAATTCATCAATTGGAAGTTAAAAATGCTTTTTTGCAGGGAGATTTAGAGGAATCAGTGTACATGTTCCAGCCTCCAGGTTTCACAGACAAGCAATTTTCTAACCATGTTTGCAAGCTACAAAAAGCTATATAAGATTTGAAGCAGGCTCCGAGGGCATGAAATTCAAGGCTCAGTTCATTCCAATTGCGAATTGGATTTGTTGTCAGTCGAGCAGATACTTCACTATACGTCTACAAGCAAGGATAAAATTTGGCTTACCTCCTTCCCTATGTAGACGACATAGTGTTAACGGCTTCATCAGTCGCACTGCTGCAGTCCATTATCGCCAAGCTCAAGCAGGAATTTTCGATGACAGACATGGGGAAACTTCGACATTTTCTTGGGGTTAAGGCTGATTTCAATGCCCAAGGACTTTCTCAGCCATTCAGTTTATGCCCGTGACATTCTGGTTTCGTGCAAAAACGGAGGACTGCAAGCCATGCTCCACACTTGTGGACTTGAAATCCAAACTCTCAGCAACCGAAGGTTCTAAAGTCGATGATCCAACAGCCCACCGAAGTCTAGCAGGTGCATTACTGTACTTAACCTTTACTCGACCAGACATATCTTACAATGTTCATCATATATGTATGTTCATGCACGATCCAAGACTCCCACATCTTCACGTTTAAAGCGAATCCTCTGATACATAAAAGAGACTCTAACTCACTGACTGCAGATGGTAAGAGGCAAGTTTAATTCTTACAACATATTTTGATGCGATTGGGGAGGCTGCCCACACACAAGACGCTCGACTTTGGATATTGTGTTTTCTTAGGACCAAATATTTTCTCCTGGTTGGCAAAGCGACAGCCAACAGTCTCACGTTCCAGTTCTGAAGCCGAGTACAAAGGTGTAGCAAATGCAGTAGCAAAATAGAGTTGGCTGCAAAATTTGTTGGATGAACTGCATTTCAACATCACGATAGCTTATGTAATCTACTGTGACAACATCAGCTCTGTCTACTTAGCTACAAATCCTGTGAAGCATCAACGAACGAAGCACATCGAGCTAGACATACACTTCATTCGTGAGAAAGTAGCTATTGGCGAGGTTAAAGTGTTACACGTTCTATCATCCCTCCAATATGCATACATTTTCACAAAAGGTATCCCTTCTTCCCTGTTCAACGAGTTTCGATCCAGTTTAACCGTCAAGACATTGGATGCTTCAACTGCGGGAGAGTGGTAGAGTATGGATATTCTGTTACTTGTTTAGAAATTGTAGATATCCTAATATTTGTAATTCATGCTATATAGGAACTGTTGTAACCACTGAGCTTATTTATGGCTTTCACCGTTGATCAATACAATCAAGTGAGATTGATCTAGTTTCAATATTGTCTGTGATGCTTGTATCCCTTGTGATCAATTTTTTTTCTTTCCAGAAACGGTTTACAGCAAGGTCCACATTAAATAAGGTGAAAACCACTTGATATCATCATGTTGTTCCTCAAGTGTAGTTTGGCCCAAAAGAGGACTTATTGGGCGTATTCTATTTTAGGTGGACATATATGGGCCTTTTGATATTTATAGCATTGCCAATGGCTTGTTTCTTTTGACAGTTTAGGCCCTTTAGGGTATCTTCCCCAAATGAAGCAAAAACCCCATTTCGTCGCATACAACTGATATTTTCTGTGGTGAGATTCCGGTGCTCTGTTTCTAGAATCAGTGAGAGATTTGATTGCTAAAGATGAGCTTAATTCTCAGATTCAGGCAACACTTATCAATTAGAATATCTCAAACTTCCAAATTATCACTCGGTTCTCGTCGGAGTTTCGGACAACCGGCTAGAAAATCAGATGAAGAAGAAGAGGAAGAAATCGATCAGAGGAAGCTCCCAACCGATTACGATCCAGCAACCTTCGATCCGACAGAGCACCGTAGTCCACCAACGGAGCGTGTGTTCAGACTCGTCGACGAGATCTCATCTCTCACATTAACAGAAATCTCTGAACTCGGTGCGATTATAATGAAGAAGAAAGGAATCACGGAGCTACCAACCGTCGCAGTTATGAAACCCGGAGCGGTCGGTTCTGGGATCGTTCAGGGCCAAAGCGGTGGTGGTGGTAGTGCGAACGAAGAAGCTAAACCTGAGAAGACTGTGTTTGAGATCAAATTGGAAGGATTTGAAGCGTCTGGTAAAATAAAGATCATTAAGGAGGTAAGGAGTTTTACTGATTTGGGTCTTAAGGAAGCTAAGGAATTGGTGGAGAAGACTCCTTCGGTTTTGAAAGCTGGAGTGTCGAAAGAAGAAGGTGAGAAGATCGTTGAGAAGCTCAAGGCACTTGGTGCAAAGGTTGTTTTGGAGTGAATCAATCCAGGTCTGTGTATAATCTGGATCTTCCATTTGTTCTTTGGTTCCATCTTGCTAGGAGCTAATTAAGATTCCATAATGTCATAGATTACACTTAAGATTATTCTCATTGCTATAATTGGTTTTGAGAGATGAATCTTCGCTTCTTTGAAGATATATCCTCAATTTAGTTCATTTCTTGGCAAAATAATCGATGTTTGGGAGCTGTAGACTTTTGTTGTAGTGTGATTCCCATGGCTTTGGTATTGACTCAGAATCAAGCATATTCACTTGGTTCCTCAACTAAATGTGGTTGATCTTGACTCTGAAATCTTTTAGCATAGATTCGAACGAATAACTAAAAAACTACTCAGGCTAAGGCTTTTAGAGGTTTAGACAAGCATTTTTCAGTGAAGCTGATACGTGACTATGGTTAGAGTGGATTATGGTATTTTAGTGAATGAGTTTGGTGTTCTTTTATGAATTAGGTTTTGGTATTTTCCTTTCTATGTCAAGTGTTCTAACCTTAATCTCCCAGAGAGACTAGGGTTAAAAGGAAGCTTAGCCTAAATCTTCCATTTTTTACTCAAGCAAACAAAGCTTCTGGTTGATCAGTGGACAGTGGTGTTAGTTCTTCACAAAGAGATTTCTGGAGAAAACAATAAGTTTCTGTGAGACCGAAAATTCATTCCAATCAAGGAATTTACAGTACCATCTGATAGGTAAATTGGTAGCTTATTTTCTCGACGAGTCAGAGTAGACGTCACTGATCCCTTTCTCTGCTATTTGAAAGAAAAAAGAAGGCAGACTGTGGGCCCCAACGGTCAGTTCGACCTTGACCCAATCTCAAGTCCAGTTTCCATTTATTTTGGTCTTAAAATGAAATATACCCCAAATTTCAGAAGAAGAGATTAAAAACAACAAACATATCCTCATCTCATGTAACATTTTTATGCCATATCCTTATTCCTCGTCTTGTAATACGTACTAGCATAGCAGCTGATTAAGAAAATCTCCTCAAAACCAGAACTGATTAGACTAAACACATTAAGATTCATTTTGGTGATGATCATTCATCATTTGAGGTTGAAGCAGCTTTTGCCGCATACTTGACCAAGACACCGGTTAACAGAGCCTTCTCCTTCACCTTCAACCTGTGAAATCATATTTATGAGAAATCAATCATTTAAGTAAAAACTCTTAACGATGATAACTGTTTTACCCCAAAGATTACTGCATGCTTTTTACCTCTTTGAAGATCCAGGAATTTCTATGTTTGAGGACTTTTTCCCTTTCACAATAATCTTTTTCTTCTTCTTTTTCTTATCCTTTTTCTCTCCTTCGACTCTACTACCGGTTTTTGCTTCAGGTTGATGAGAGTCAGCTCCTCCGCCCAAGAGTTTTTCTCTACCGAGAAGCTTCAGCTCCAACCTACGGATTCTATCAATCCGTTGCTCATCTGATGATGACACTGAACTCTTCAGAGGTTCAAGATTCACTTCAACAACTTCTTCCACATCAGACCTATAATCTTCATCATCATCCAGGCGTGTTTCTACTACAGCTTCCTTGGATTTATTCACCGCCTGGAATGAAACTAAAGGCGTCTCTAATTTCTTGTGTTCTCTACTCTCTCCCTTCACAACTTGTTTCTGAGACCTTACGTTGGTTTTAGAATCACGTCTCGGTTCTTTGGGAGATTCTACGCTACTAGAGATACGATTTCGTTCATCTTCTTCTTCTGCTTCATCTACATCTTCGTCTGAATCATCCGATGATTCTTCCCATGAATCCACAAAAGTATCTTCTTCAACAACATCAACAGTAGAAACTGCTTCTAAACCAGGAAATGGAAGCTCCTCAAAGACTGTATCTGAGTATAGTTCCTCAGAAACTGGTTGGTTTGAAGAGAAATCCACAACCTGACATTTTATTTGCTTTATAACCTTTCCAAATGATAATCTCTGTCCACTGAATTGCTCCACAAACCTAAGAAAAGAATAACGATCGTTGGCTTAGCTTGGACCTAAGAGAGAAAGCTTGAACAAATGCTAATTTATAAACAACATAGTCTCGTACCTGTTTGCATCAAGCTCGCTTTTGAAATCAACAAGAGCAAATCCTTTACAGACAGGGTCCTTAGTCTTCTTATTCCCAGACACAGCTGGTGCTATGTTCAAGACACCACTTACTTCTTTAAAAGCAGCTTTAAGATCTCTATGAACATTCTTCTTCTTAGGAAGATTGGTCACACGAACACGGAATCCAGTTTGAGTTTCTCCAGTTCCTTTCATTACAAAACAATCCAACAAGCTAAATGAGATCTCAGCTACTAAAAGTCAAGTCGAAAAGTTGGGATTGTTTAGAATCTGAGAGAGGAAAGAAAAAATTAAACCTTTGATGAGATTATCGTTGCGCTTAAGCTGTGGCTTGAGAGGATCGTTCTTGAGCTTATTGAGATTAGCAGCTTGTGCTTTCCAGCTTTGCTCAATTTCGTCGAGCAACTTGTCTTCAATTGAAGTTTCGTACTTTTTACCAACCCCAAATCCACGAGGCTTCTTCTCAAGCCATTTCTTCATCTTCTCCATTGGCAAAAACTCTCCTTCATCTTCATCTTCATCTCCTTCCGCTTCTACTTCAAACTCACCCCAATCTTCATCATCATCCTCGTCTTCTTCTTCTTCATCATCTTCGATACTGCTTCCCGACTCCATCAGCCCGGAATCTCCGCTTCTACGTTTGTTTACAGCGAATGAACGAAACCCATCAATATTTTTGACAACGACTGCTCGAAATCTCCGGCGAATTCGATGAGGAAATGAGATATACGTAGAGGATATGAAACAAGGAGAAATCAAATATACAGACGAAGAAGAAGAATTGATGGAACACGGTGACTTGAAACGAGAAAGAGAATGAGAATGGAGCAAAACGGAATTGCAGAGCGAAGCTCCGTTCATGCTTGTGTGTTTCGTTATCTTCTTCTTCGTCTGCGCCGGGGAAGAAAACTGCAGAATCGCAAACAAAAGCGTCTTCGAGAAAGCCCATTACTTTACTCATGCAGCTTTTAATGGGCCTATTGGCTTCAAAAGCCTATTACAATGGAATTTAATCCATTAGGCACATACGTTTCGGTACTCGAGTTTCTGTAATCATATTATGTCGTCACGTGATGTAACACCATAAATGTTTGCTTGCTTACATTTAACATGCCTGGCCAATAATTTACATGGAATCATAGATAATGGATTTTATCGAAAGATGTATGAATATGTGAGACAGCATCTTTCAAAGGCCCCATGTTTCATGAACTTCTTAAATAATTATTGTTATATTATGCACTTCTTTTTCTATTTCTCACCTTTTTTTTTTTTTTAACTAATGCTGATTTGATTACCCGTGACAAAAATCAAAGGACGTACCCAGCTAGACTCATTTATCGAAATGTGAGAATTTTTCAGTGGGAAATTAAAAAAGAAAATTAAAAGAGAAAAAGCTGAAAATAAGGATTCAAAGTAAATATCAAAGTATTTAAAAAGTAAAGAAATAAAAACAGTGCAGAAAATACAAAAATGCTAGGTTGTGTGTAGACCCATATACATAGAGGGATGGGGATTAAGCTTTGTATATATTTACGTGTCCATTTTGTAATTGGACCAGTTCTTGATTTGAAGTCATGGGATCTCTCAGATCTCTCTCAATGGGACCATTTCCTCATACATGTTGGTCCGTTTCACATGTGTGTGGTTCTGTAAACGTATCGTATACTTCTAAACATACGGTGTTAATGTTATATGTCTACACAACATAAACCTAATTGTATATATTGCCTAAGGTTTTTGGGGTTAAAATGTGTTGGGATCTGGTTTTAACCAATAAATCAATCTATTACTTAACTTAGTAGTATAAAGAGAGATAAACTATATTATATAAGAGCATCTCCAACCCACCTCTATATTTGCCTCTAAACTCTATTTTAGAGGCAAATCTACTCCAACCTACCTCTATTTTCAACTCTAAAATAGAGATCTCTATTTTTTTCTCTATAATAGAGGTGAACTTTTTAATTTACAAATCAGTCCATTAACTTTCAAATACTTTTATTTATGACCAAAATAATTAAATATTAATATTTTAATAACTAATAATATAAAATTAACAAATTATAAATTATAATATTTTAATAACTAATATATAATTTAAATAATATTATAATTGTAAAAATAAAATAAATGGGTTAAATTGCAACTTTTATAAATAAAAGGTATTATTAGTAAAATAAAAAAGAATATTAGAGAAAATATTTCTTTTTAGAAGAAAATATAGATGAATACATTGGAGCAAAACTCACTTCTATTATAGAGTTCCTCTATTTTAAAAATAAAAATAGAGGAATACATTCGAGATGGTCTACGTGTAAAAGAAATAAATGTAACATTTACTCTGTTATTATATAGTCAAACATGCATAAGACTTTTTACATTGAAATCGCCCTGACATTGTAAATTAGTCTTCATAATTATTAGAGTTAGGTTGAGTTGGAGTAACTGTTGAGCTGGCCTACACCGTTGAGTTCAAAAGTCAGTCAATAGTCAATATAACAGTATATTTATTGGTTGATATTCCTATCATCTTTTCGTCTTTTTGATTTTATATTTCTATCATATTTATTCTTTAGGCAGTTTAATACTTTTGATTAACGATGTAAATGTGTTTATATTAATGTCTCTTATACATATATTTTATAGATTGGTAGTATGAAACCATGCACGATAGGTATCTACATATAAGAAAAAGGATTATAGAGTATCATTTAAAGAGTAGCCACAAATAATCTGTCAAGCCGCCATAGTAATTAATTGATTTCGCGATTTAATGGAAGATAACAGAGCTATAAGCAGACCAAACCAAACTAATTAAGAAAAGCTTAGTGGGTAGTTAGATAAGCAGCAACTTCGGCACTATAACATATACGTATGCGTATGTATTTTATCCATAAGTTGTCGGTAGTACTAATTAATCCACTTTGAGTTAGGTTGAAAAACGTATCCGTTTATAAAGAACGGGCGATGCCACGTTTTGACTCTCACATCTATAAAACGTAAATTCACATGTATTCTTGTAAATCTGAATTCTCTTGTGTATTGACATGAATGAGAGTACATTGGTTATATATAAGAGTCGACCTTGGTTCCCAAGTCAGAAGAGATTACGTCGAGATATTATACGATCATACTGGGATCGTATCTAAACTATCCTAATATGGTATCTAGAATATACAACACAATATTCGAGTAACTATATGGACTTATCTCTAACATTCCCCCTCAAGATGGTGCGTAAAGATCTCGAACGCCCATCTTGCTCAATAAGTATGTGAACTGTTGTCTTCCAAGGGACTTGGTTAGTAGGTCCGCTAGTTGTTCTGTTGTCGAAACATGAGGTGTTATAATGGTCCCATCCGCAACTCCGTCTCTAATGAAATGACAATCGATCTCCACGTGCTTCGTACGCTCATGAAAGACCGGATTTGCCGTGATATGAAGCGCCGCTTTGTTGTCACAATATAGAGGCATAGGACCTGGTTGATGTATACCAAGCGAGTCAAGAATAGCTTTGACCCACTTCAACTCGGCGTAGGTCATGGCCATAGCTCTGTACTCCGCCTCCGCAGAGGAGCGAGAGACCGTATGATGCTTCTTTGTTTTCCAGGAGATGATGGAGTCACCAAGCATGATCAAATATCCGGTTACGGAACGTCGTGTCAATGGGCATGCAGCCCAGTCCGATTCGGAGAAAGCAGAGAGCCAAAGGCAATTGTCAAGCCTTAGTAGAATCCCCTGTCCAGGCGCCTTCTTTAGATAACGAACCAAGCGAGTGGCCGCATCCCAATGTTTCCTTCGTGGGTTCTGGAGAAACTGAGCCAAAATGTGCACATCATAACTCAAATTTGGTCGAGTGACCGAGAGATAAACAAGGCGACCCACCAGACGTCTGTATTGTAGCGGGTCTTCGTAAAATTCACCTTCTTCTTTTGCAAGTCCATGGAATTGTTCCATTGGTGAATCCACATGCTTAGAACCAAGCAGACCGCATTCTGAAATAATATCTAAGGCATATTTGTTTTGCGACAAATATATGCCATCCTTGCCTCGAGATACTTCAATGTCCAGAAAGTACTTTAGTTCACCCAAATCCTTCATTTTGAAACAACGACTCAAATAATCCTTGAAGCGTTGGATCATTTCCGTATTGTTTCCTCCAATAATAAGATCATCAACATATACCAAGACATACATCACACTATCTTTGCACGAGTATGAGAAGAGAGAATAATCCGCATAATTTTGCTTAAAGCCAAAATCTTTCAAAGCTGTCGAAAGTTTCGCAAACCAGCAACGAGGGGCCTGACGCAATCCATACAAAGATTTCCGTAACTTGCAAACCTGGCCTGGCGTAGCGGTGAAACCAGGTGGTGGTTTCATATAGACATCTTCCTCCAAATCGCCATGAAGAAAGGCATTATGTACATCCATCTGATGTAACTCCCAATTCTTAGCAGCCGAGATTCCTAATAAAATCCGTACTGTCGTCATTTTAACTACAGGAGAAAATGTCTCCTTATAGTCAATGCCCTCTTCTTGCCGATTTCCCATGATCACTAATCTTGCCTTGTGTCTTTCGATAGTCCCATCCGATCGAAGCTTCGTTTTATAAATCCATTTTGAAGCGATTGCAACTTTTCCGGATGGTAAATCTGTCATGTCCCATGTATGCTGACTTTCCAACGCATTCACCTCCATGCCCATTGCATCACGCCATATTTGTAAGCGAACAACATCCTTAAAATGAACCGGATCCGCAGTGGCAATGAGATTTGCGAGATACATCTGCTGAGATGAAGAAAGTCGATGACAAGACATGAACATAGTTAGGGGATAAGAACTCGTACCTGAAGACTTTGGAGGAATGGGGAGAGCGTGATGGGTATTGTCGCGAATCTGAGTGAAGTAGGTGACATACGGCTCAAGCAACACTGATCTCTTCTTCTCTCGCAAACCTCTGCCAAGAACAACCGGTGGCGCAGGTAACGAGTCACATGATTCAGTGACTGGAGGAGTCTCAATTGGTTCAGTGGTCGGTTGTGCTCCCCCTGTCGGAGAGACCAGAGGAATCGAAGCTGGTCGGGTCTCAACAAGATCATCATCATAAATCGCTGGGTGTGATGTTGAGGTGTTCGAATCAGCTGAACTCGGTAAAGGAGCAACAGACGTCTGATATGGATAAACGTGTTCGTGAAAGATAACATCCCGCGAGACAAATGATTTCTCTGTTTCAAGATCGAAGACCAGCCATCCTTTCTGACCCATTGGATAACCGAGAAATAAGCAACGAGTACTCCGGTCTTGAAACTTGTCTCTTGTTCGAGGAACGCGACGAGCAAAGCAGAGAGTGCCGAAAGTCCTGAGGTTATCGTATGTGGGAACCATCCCAAACAATAATTCATACGGTGTTTTGTAGTCCAACACCTTCGTCGGAGTACGATTGATCAAATAAGTGGCTGTCATAACACTTTCCCCCCAAAAACCAGTTGGCAAATTTGCTTGAAAGAGAAGTGCTCTAGCCATGTTCAATATATGTCTGTGTTTTCTTTCCACCCGTCCATTTTGCTGGGGTGTTTCCACACATGATCGTTGGTGAATAACTCCCTGATCCGCAAAGAATGTGCGTAAACACATAAATTCCGTGCCATTGTCCGATCGTACCACTTTGATTTGTGTGAAATTGCCGATCAACATAGGCAAAGAATCGTTTCAAAGTTGCTGGTGCCTCTGTTTTGTCGAGTAACAGGACTGTCCATACCGCTCGAGAAAAATCGTCTAGAATAGTAAGGAAGTATCTAGCTCCTGTAGAAGAAGGAGTTCGATATGGTCCCCAGAGATCAACATGAATCAATGAAAAAGAACTTGTAGCTTTATTAAAACACTTCGGAAATGCAAATCGAGTTTGTTTAGCTCGTACACAAATGTCACAAGACTTCTCAACCTCACTAAGATCACTAGAAAAACCACCCATCTTCGATAACACCGAAAGAACTTGTGAAGAAGGGTGTCCTAAATGAAAATGCCAAAGATCACGAGTATGAAGTCTGCCAACATGACCAGCTTGAACCGTAAGTGCACTAGTGTCGTGGTAGACCCCATCACGCTCCCTACCCGCTCCAATCAAAGTCTTCGTAGCAAGGTCCTGTATCGCACAAAACTGTTTCGTGAAAAGTACAAAACCAGCGATATCACGAAGTAGATTAGCAACGGATATAAGAGTAACAGAGAGATGTGGTGTATAGAAAACATATTCAAGCACAAGACAATTGCCAAGGTTCAGTCGTCCATATTTATTTGCCCAAGTAACATCACCATTTGGTAATTTGATCGCACACTGTGTAATGGCAGTGACCTCCGTGAGTAATGAGAGATCTCCCGTCATATGATGGGAGGCGCCTGAATCAATAATGATATCGTATTTCCTGTTATCTCCAAATAATAGAAGCTTATCATTATTACCTTGAAGCTTCTCAGAACCGTGTTGTTTTTGGTTCAGAAAGTTGGCCAGTGATTGCCACTGATCGGAAGTGAAATTAGGAATTCCAGACTGCGATGTCTCAGGTTGAGAACCCGCAGACTCAAGCGCTTGAGTGTTGTAGGCACGAAAACATGATCCTCTTCCGCCTCGACCACGCCCACCATCCTGTGCACCGCCTCGACCTCCTCTGTTTTGTTGGGATCCTCGTCCTCCTGGTGCCTTTGACTTGTCTGGCCACCAGTCTGGGAATCCAATAACCTGGAAGCAATTAGAGGCTTCATGCCCTTGCTTCCCGCAGTGCGTACACGTCGATGTTGGTCGAGTGAATTTTGACGCAGCTGCCGCTTGGATTGTTGTCAAGCGAGAGCTGGAAGGTTGGGATTGTTGTGTAGTGGTCGTTGAAAACGCCACAGTCGAGATGCGCTCTTCAGTATTCCGCATCGTATTAATGTGTCTCTCTTCTTGAACAATTTGAGAGTACACCATGTCAAGGTTCAGGGTTGATCCTCGACTCAGCAGATTCGACCGGGTAGTACCAAATCTTGTGTTGTCCAAGCCCATCAGGAATTGATGAACCCTTATCTTCTCATGTGTCTCTTCATACTTGAGCATAGAAGAGCACGAGTCACCTGCACAACAACACTTGAAATCCTTCTGAAAGTCCGCCAAATCGTCCCACATCACCCTAAGTTTGCTGAAGTAAATCTCAACAGAATCACCCTCTTGTTTACAGGTTGCGATGTCTGTAAGCAGCTGGTGAATTCGGGTGTCATCACTGATTGAAAAACGCCTCAGGCTAGCCCACATGCCCTTGGCAGTATCCGCAAGTGAGATAGCAGGACGTAGCTTCGGATCGATGCTACTGTAGATCCATCCGATAACCATCGAGTTAACCACGTCCCACTGTTCAGCCTCAGTTGCGTTCGTTGGTCGTTTTAACGACCCATCAAGAAATCCCAATTTTTGTTTTGTACGAAGGGAATTCATCATCAATTTTGCCCACCTCTCATAATTAGCTCCATTGAGCAAGACAGGTGTTAAAACTTGCCCCGTATTTTCTGAAGGGTGCAAGTAATATGGCGACATGAGCTTGTCGATCGTGGTCTGTGTGACCGACTCTGCGTTCAACTCGCTCATTGAAAAAAGAGAAAAAAAAATCACAAGAGATTGGCTAAAAGGAAAAAAAATTGATAACATAGTTTAAAGAATGAAAGGCTCTGATACCATGTAAATCTGAATTCTCTTGTATATTGACATGAACGAGAGTACATTGGTTATATACAAGAGTCGACCTCTGTTCCCAAGTCAGAAGAGATTGCGTCGAGATATTATACGATCATACCGGGATCGTATCTAAACTATCCTAATATGGTATCTAGAATATACAACACAAATATTCGAGTAACTATATAGACTTATCTCTAACAATTCTTGTTTTGGGCCTATATGCATACTTTACACATGGTAAATATATAAACGTAAACGGTTATAAGTTGTAAATAAAGTTTTGAAGTAACATCCTGTGGAATCTTTTTGAGTTATAATGTTTTCGTTCTCCGATATGCACGTCCCACTATTATGTTGTTTAAGAACCTATTATTTTCTGTACCATTTAACCTATTTTGTTTTACAGTATTTTTGATTGGTATAAATAATGAAATGGTAATGTGATACACATGAACTTGTTTCCTTAAATTCTAGAGCAATTAAATTTCTTGAATTTACGTTTTATATAAATTTATGAATTAGTAAAAAAATATATAATATTTACTAGATAGAAGATCGAAACGAAGAAATGACGTGGAAACATCTTTCTTAGGAAAATGATGAAATGTATCTGAATATGATCGGAGCCTATATGCCACTAAACGAGAGAGATAAAGAGAATATATAGATTAATAAAATTATAAGTAGCAAGGGGACAGAAGAAATGGTGGTATAGAGCATAGCGAGTCATAATCGGCCAACGCCGACCAAAGTCCAAAAAGATATACAAAAGATGATCAAGAAGGGGTCCCTCTGAACACTTGTTGTGTGCATATCTCGATGGCAACTTGTACCAGATTGCTAACGTCTTTCAAATAATTAGTTAAGTACTGTTGACACTAAATACTTCAACTATAAAAAAATGGACATGAAAACATTAAATTTATAATTAAAAACAATCTTTATTCATGTGTCTACAGTGTTTTCAAAAGTATCACTATACTATACGTTAATTCATCTTGCAAATGTTTCCGGATATGTATAGAGAGATTATAGAAAGTTAAATTCATGTTGCTCTGTAGTAAGAATAAGCGTCTGGAACTCGAGTAAAAGGCGATCAATGAATGATTAATGCAAATATATTATTTGGCCGTCATTATCATTCCTAGCCCGTGACTTTTAATCGAACCGTTAGTTCTATTCGGTGAGTTCAGTGGTTTTGAAAATTATTTTGATTTTAGGTTCAGTTTTGTTCGGTTCAAACAGTTAATCGATGAACCAAACAGTTAATCGATTTTTTTATAAATTAAAATAAATCGATTTTAACCAAAATGTATTAAATTTTTTAAACTGAATCGAAATAATCGAATATACCCATAACTAATCAAACTAACCGAAATTATCTAAATCGAACCGACCCGAATAATCGAATATAAATCTAAAATTAACTGAGCTAACCGAAATTAACCAAAATTGGTAGCTACAGTGATATGGGTTCGCCAATTTTTATTTTCAATGTTTGGTTTATTCATTTTCTTGTTCTCTTCTTTTTTTTTGAACAAATTTTCTTGTTCTCCTTTAAAGCTAGTACTGAAAAAAAAAGTGTCCCAAAATCAATTTACTGTAGCAAAATATAAAATAAATCACATATATAGTTGGAAATGACTCGACCCATCTCGTTAACTATTCATTATATTTATACTAACTCAACATGGTCTCAAGCTCATCGATCAATCGTTGAATATGACGAGAGGCCTGCGTATTTGATTAATCTCATTGTTATATAAATTAAATAATATATTGTCATTATCATCCAATAGATATCGACAGACAGAGCTATATGTATCAATACGTCCGAGTTGACCATGCTACAGGAGACACAAAATTGTAACGAGTATCGACTAATGAGACGATGATAGTATATGATCATGTCTAATGTGGAACATAACATACGAATCTAAAATAACCAAAACTCAACAACGATTGTTGACTATAAGACAATAGCTCCCATGAATTGTATCGATTTTCTTTGAGAAAACAAGACATTAACCAATTTGACGAACCCTACCACGAGAATGTAGTGTCAGTCTGTTAAATTGTTGTAGGTTGAGAGGTGCATAGTTTCTCCCCTTTTGATTTTCAGTATTTTGGTTCATTAATGTTAATATAAATAAACACATACATACATTTAATAAGTGTAAATGTAAAAAAAATATATATATATATATATATATATATATATATATATTTATTTATAAGTATCCTTCAAATAAAAAAAGTTATATAAAACAATCTTTTATTTTTTCAAAGTTATCTTTAAAATCGTATTTTCTTAATTATTATAATGATTACCATTTAAATTATTAATTGCAATTAGCATTTTAATTTAAAAACGCATTCGGTATAAGTTAAATAACATTATTATTTACTTATATCCGAAGAGAGCTTGGTGGCACAGTGGCGAGTTAAGGTCTATTTTAAGCTAAGGATCTTAGGTTCGAGTCCTACCAACGTCATTTTTTTTTCTTTTTTTAACCTTGCACCAAAACGACGTATTTAAAACGGCCAGTCAACGATAAGTTTGTATTTAATTTAGAAAGTCAAATTTTGTTCATGCTTTTTTTGGTGCGTTTTAAAGTTCGTATATATTTTGGCTTTGACCGAAAAGTTCGTGATTTGAATGACCATTTTCTCATGTGAATGTACACAGTATGTTTTAATTATTGTCTACCTCAATAGAGAAACGAATTCGAAAATTCGTTAATAATATGTCATTAATTATTGACGGATTTTAATAATTCGTCAATAATCTGTCAGTATGTTTTAATATGTATATATATAGATATTCGATTCCGTCAATAATTATTGACAGATTATTGATGTATTGTTTTCGTCGATAATTTATTAATAATTTGTCAGTAATTATTGACGGATTTTTTTTCCGTCAATAATTCCGTCAATATAAACAGTGTTTTTTTGTAGTGTGTGCCAAAATAAATTAATAATATAGAATGTTTTCCGCCGAAGATATCACAAATGCCACTCATAAAATTATCATCAATTTTCAAAAACTTTTTTTTGTCACTGAATATTTCATTAAAACTTAAACAAGAGAGAGTTGGGCTTTTAACAGAGCAAAGCCTGTTTAGCTGTTCAAAAAGTCTCCCGTGGAATCGAGTAGTTGGCCGAGTAAGCGCTCGATAGTGGTCGGGCGAGGCGAGGAGGAGCTAGGCGGCTCTAAAAGTCAACGGCCGAAGTTGACCGTGGATTGTCCGATTAATCGAAAAATCGGCGACTAATTTAAACTGGGCCGCGTTAGGAATTACAAAAAAAAAAATATTTCTGATCTAGTTAGCAAAAGCTCACATGCCATTGAATTTTCACGGAACAACTTTAGGGATTTAGGGTTTAGTTTTCAACTCTGGTTCTCTGAAAAGTATAAAGAAGCTTTTGTCGATTGACTCCGTGAAAATTCAATGGCATGTGAGCTTTTGCTAATTAGACCAGTTTTTTTTTTTTTTTTTGTAATTCCTAATGCGGCCCAGTTTAAATTAGTCGCCGATTTTCTGATTAATCGGACAATCCATGGTCAACTTCGGCCGTTGACTTTTAGAGCCGCCTAGCTCCTCCTCGCCTCGCCTGACCATCATCGAGCGCTTACTCGGCCAACTACTCGGTTCCGCGGGCGACTTTTTGAACGCCTAAACAGGCTTTTCCTTGTTAAAAGCCCAACTCTCTCTTGTTTAAGTTTTAATGAAATATTCAGTGACAAAAAAAAAGTTTTTGAAAAATGATGATAATTTTATGGGTGACATTTGTGATATCTTCGGCGGAAAACATTCTATATTATTATTTTATTTTGGCACTCACTACAAATAAACACTGTTTATATTGATGGGATTATCGAAGTCAAATAACACAGATTTTGATCATTTGAGGTATAAACAATTTTAGTTTCATTAGCCACAACTTTAATATGTGTCAACTTGAAATTGATTTGGACTTGATTATTTCATCTTTTCAAGCTGTACCTGTGAAACTTGAAATTTATTGTGATTTAATAGGATGTAATCATGTTCGTGGTCGGTGTTTGTATGTTGGTTTGTTGGTGATTTAGTGTTACAATCGACATGAGTCCAAGCTGTCTGTGGTCTGTGTTTATTTGTTGGCATTTTGTATATCTTTATGATTGGAACTTTTTGTATTTTGAAATAAATATGAAGTAAAACAATTAGTAAATTGCCTATAAAACCAATTTATAATATAGTATTTCACTATTTCTATGAATTAAAAATATAGTATAAATTTAAAATGTTATAATGTATATATTTTATAACTTTAATACATGAAAATATACTAGTCTTTTTTTTTTTTTTTGTCAACAAAAGAATAACCAAAAGAACCTATTTCTCACTAATCCAGCTTGGTGGCTCCGGTCCAACGTGGATTGAATAAGACGATCTTAGACGGGCACTCCGTGCTAGTCTGTCTGCCATCTTGTTTTTTGTGCGCGGTACATGGATGAGTTCAAAAGTCGTAAAGTACTCCTTTCTTGCTTGGAACTCGTCTAAGTGAATCGAGAAAGCTGGCCATTCTTCTGGTTCCGACACTATCTTCACCAATTCTGAACAGTCCGTTGCAAATGTGATGTACTGATATCTATGGTACTTCATGCATTCCATAGCCCAGACTAGGGCTTCAAATTCCGCATGCAATGGAGATATACTTGCTCTGATATTCATTGCCCCCATCAATATATTTGCATCTTTCTCATAACTACTATACCATCCTTGTCCTGTAAATTTATCACCCTCTTTCCAAGATCCATCCACAAAACACCATTGCCCTATGGGTCTCAAATCAATTTCCGAGTTTTCCCCAACTGCTGATCCAGGTATTATTTCTATCGCCTCATGTAACTGCGCGTCTCCCCATGTTAATGATTCTGTTTCTGCCAATCTTAATGTTTCCCGAGGATCCCGATCAATATGACTATAGACCATATCGTTCCTACTCTTCCAAATATACCATAGTAGCCAGGGATAGATATTCATTTCCCTTCCCGAAGGTAGTCGCCAAAACAGATAATCCATATTCGTGTAGATAGACCCCATTGGAAACAGCTCTGGATTTGTCGGAATGTGGGATAATGCCCATGTTTGGATAGCTGGTGGACATTCAAATAACACGTGATTTATTGATTCTTCATCTGCACCACACCGAACACACCGAGTATCGCATTTTATCCCTCTTCTCTTTAAGTTTTTTGTCACTGGTAAACAACCTGATAATGCTTGCCACATAAAATGCCTAATCTTGGGTGGACATTTTACTTTCCACGTAAAAGCTTGTAGTTTATTTATACTAGGCTCTAAAATATACTAGTCTTATAGACAACTAATAATATACATGCCTAATTTTAAATTAAATCGTCCAAAATTCTGCCCCGCGTAAATCCCGTTTACTCTCCGATTTTTTTGCTAGGCGCTAGGCTCTACTCCGCCGCCCGACTAGCGCTTAGCGAGTTTTCGACCAAAGGTTTAGCCAAATGATCTACAGAGACATTTGTAGAACGTGGAATGAAAAAAATCTAACAAAAGAGAAAAATGAAGAGAGATAGTGAATATCTTAGATCACGCCATGAAGATCAGAAAAGGAGGAGCCAGAATTAACAACTTTGATGAGTTGCAAGCAATATGCTTCAACTTGGATGAAACTGATAGCATTTGAGACAGCTTCTTCCAGGGCTTCGCGAATTGCTAGTCCTTCAGCAACCAAATCTAACCAACCCAATTCGCTTCCTTCTAGTTGGAGAACATCGATTGTCCTTGAGTGGAACAAGTCCATCCCAAACCAGCGATCTAGATATCTTTGTCCCACACAGCATCCGTACGACACACAATCGCATGGGTGGGAGAGATCGTGGGCTCTGAACTCCACTGTGGGGTAATTGCTCTGTCTTCAATTGAACTTCTATCCATTCCTTTGCGTTGAGAATTGCTTTGTTGATTATTTCTTTTTCTTTAAAATTCGTGTTGTTGAAGATCTGATGGCTTCTTGATGTCCATAGTTTTTGTAAACTACCCCATTGTTTTTATGTTTCTTTTGTGGTCTAATTTAATTGTTAAATTGTATTCCACTTGATTTATTATATAGGATTTTCTAGCTAAAAACGTGTATATTAAAAAATATAACTATTGTTAAAGATGATATTTAATCATAAATATGATAGCTTCCGGCCGTCAACTTTTCGTCGGCGGTCGGGTTACTTTTGTTAGGGTTGTAAAATATTTTATACTCTTCTGATCTTTTTTGGGAATAATTCCCGATTTATGTCGGGTTTTTCTCCGGCGTTTATGCCAACTTTTTTTCTCTATTCCGGGTTGGTCCGGATGTACTCACCTTTGGTGAGCTCTCACGTTCTTCTTCCCGGCGCTTCGTTGTCAAACAACAGGTGGTCTTCGATATTTGTTGAGAATGGACTCGATTGGATGGATTTATAGTTCGCATGCCTTCTTCCTAGGCTCGTTTTCGTGGCAGTGCAATGGCAAATAAGCAGTTCCCTTAGATTGGATCCGACCGGTGACGGATTTTACACGGTTCTGTTGAGTTCTCGGCGAAGCTTAAAGTTAGGTCTCTTTCTTATGCACGTTTTTCTGGCAAATCTTTTGGTGGGATGAAGATCAACAGTTCAAATTAATGTCATTGCATGACTCCTCATAGCGATTCGCGACGACTGGACTGGTGTGTATGAGGGATTCTTTGGGAGAGGTGACACATGTCCGCAAGTCACCTCCCATGTGGCTTTTACCCGACCTTACGAGTTGTTCAGCTCGATCTATGGGCCCAATTTCATCCGTTTATCTTTTATTTCATGTATTGACATGCTTTGTAGTGTTTAGTCCTTATGGACCTCTTCAATATAAATTTAAGTTGACAAAATAATCATAAATATGATATATGTAACAAATTATAAAAATTGCTGTAGAATTTAAAGAGTCAAAATATCAAATAACATTAAAAAATTTGCAAAACATTTTGTAAAGTAAAAAAAATTTGTTTAAACATTTTACATTATAAAACATAGGGAGTAATTAGTTTCACGCTATTCTCTTAATAATAAAAAGTTAATATAGTATAAATCACTATATTATATCGAAATCTTATATTAAATCCTAATTGAACTAAATTCTAATCCAAACCGAAATAGAAATAGCCAAAAAGGAAAATAAATCAGTAGAAATCAAACATTTTCTGGGACACGTGTAAGGAAGTAATTGTGGGCATAATTAAAATGAGCCAATGATTTAACACTTTTGTGGCATTATGAAAACATTAATGGACCAAATATCGAAATATAGATGCAAAAAAAGAATGTGAGGAAAATCACCATTCTGCGGCAAAGGCATTCACACTCCTTCCCACGCTCCACGCCACTGCTTCCTCGGCTAATTGACTAAACCTAAGTCTCTAGATAATTAGATAACTAATCTTAAGTTCTTAACTTCCATTCCGGATATTTTATTGCCTAGTGGCTGTTGAAGGGTTCGACACTCCTAAGCTGCATTTGATATAAAAAAAGACGTCATATTTATGCAAGGACATCTAAAAATACAAAATAATAAAAATCTAACCTAACCTTATGGTTTATGAATATTTTATTGTGGTTTACAATATCATGTGATATTGATTTTGACCTTGGATGTTCACCATGGCTTTCATTTTACATTTTAAACAACTTTGTGTAGATTTTTGATATATATGAGATTGAGGTACATACTGTAACAATTACTCCATCCGTTCCTAAAAGATTGATTTTCTAGATTTTATTTTTGTTTCATAAAGATTGATGTTTTATGTTTTCTGTGCATTTTTATCAATTAATGAAGATGAATTGTAAACTTCAAGAGAGATAATAAAATTTATTAAACTATTATTGGTTTAAAATTATATAAAACTGTAAATAACAAAAAACGATGTATTTATAAAGATGTTTTAATTTGTCTTCTTAATATGTGTGAAAATCATAAAACATCAATCAATTAGGAACCGAAGGAGTATAAATTAGGCCTAGTTGAGTTTTGACCAGATTAGCTTTTTTTTTTTTTTTTTCCTTCTTCTGTTTTTCTTCATTTGAAAGCCGTTATGACTTGATGTTTTGTCACAATTCCAAAACATCAAGTCATTTTTGAAGGGTTTGCGAGTTGATATTCACAGGCGATGTGCTATTAGGGACTACCACAACTTGTCTGAGTTGGTGGAGAAATCTTATTTTCAGGAGGTAGGGATAGCTGAGGAGCAGAAATTCCCCAAGACGACACAACCAAAGCATGGAAAGGCTCCATAGACACATAAAAGGACATCATGAAAGTCAAGGTCACAGTATTTCCCCCATTACCAGTGTAACGCCTCTTTTCCATTATTCACTGACCGACGAGCTGACCGGTCAACAATCAAACAAGAACATGACCAAGTCGAACCCGAGCAAGTCAAACAGAAAATGTTTGTCACAAGACGAAGCCAGAGACAGATCGGTTTGAGACAAAGGCTCGTACTAACCCGTCTTTGACCCCGCTATCCTCACTTCCATGATACAAAGCTTTGCAACTTGTACCATTTCCGTGAGTTGTGTCGGTTCGGACTAAACACAATATCAGGGAAGCATATTCATTTCTGAGTAATCAAACGTTACGTACAACGTTTAACAGTCTTTACAAAACAATTGCCACTAATAAAAAAAAATCCACGTGTTAATACAAAATGGCGCCAAAAGCCGAACCGAAATAAAATCCCAAAAGTCATCGAATCAAAATCCCGCCACAAGCAATCCCGAGACTACACCGAGGACCTCCCGCGTCCGTCGCTGCTAAACCTGAAAAATATAAAAAGAGTCTAATGAGCGATCTAGGATCACCCAGCGAGACGGCTCCCCACTACGACTGCTAGTCTATCTAGCATCTACAAATTCCCATCCCCAAAATTCCAAAAGAACAAGCAATACAATAAACGGTCGATCACACACTACCACGTCGTTTCGAACCCACAACACACAAGCACTTTAAAAAAGAAAGAGAAAGCGATTAACAGAAATCGAGGGCACTGCGGCACATGCTCTCGATTGAAACTCGATCTATCTATCGCGCAACACCAACAATACAAACACAACACAAGGCCTTTACGATCTCGGTAATTTCCACGGGTTTACATCGTCACCAACATGGTAACTAACCCATGACTCCTAGTCGTAAACACGAAGTATCACGGCTAGGACACCGTTCTCCGTCCATCGATATGCGGTGACTCGAGTTACCCCCAGCAACCCAAGTTTCCATGCAGTTCGGACCTAGGACGCGACCCCGTATTCTCCGGACTACACACCTACCAGCGTCATTTAGTAAGTTAACACCATAACCATCATCACTGCCCAAAGTTACGTGTCCGATCAGGTCACTACCCGAGGATCCAATCAGGTCGGAAGTACCGGAATGTATCCTTAATCCCGCAAGTCCTAGTGCGGAAATGTAAACACGCAGACTCGCTTGGACTCTAGCAAGCATTCTCAATCAATAATCAACAACAATCTCAACACCACGTCCCGCAAGTCTACACACACACACACACACCAACACCACTGCTCTGACTCGGCACCACACCGAGTCAGCAACCATGACTTAACCGGTCCCGTGACCAAGTTAAGTAACCACACGGATCGCTCGGCCCAACACCGAGACAATCTAACAGGCCTGCACAAAAAGCTCAACAGCAACCACACAACAACACAACCGCACAATCATCTCACAACCAGGCCTATTAGGGTTTCTACAATCTTTTAACCAATTTACGTCCGCTACCTTGGATTAGCGGATTGCTAACCCGTAGACGGCCCTCATCTCATTAGCGTCTGCTACTTTGGATTAGCGGATTGCTAATCCGTAGACGGCACACATCTCATTAACGTCCGCTACTTTGAATTAGTAGATTGCTAATCCGTAATCAGCTCATCACACACTTCACACACATCTTATCTCATACCAAGTTCTTTTATGTCTTTTAATCATTCCCCGATCCGTCGGCTTTAGAGTTAGCAGCTTGCTAAGCTCCCCGACATCTCATAGTTCACTTACTCAATTCCCTCACTCCTCTTTATCCTTTAATACACTTATTCTCGATACCAACTCATACTTTATACATTTGTTAGGTTTAAGTCCGTCTTTGAATTCCGTCTTACTTCCCGTGTATACGTACATTCGGTATCGTTCTTTCATACATATATATATATATATACATATACAGTCCTATCCCACCACAGCTATATGAATGCACCAACCAATGGTTCTATCAACCTAGAAACACACAACCGGTTTAGTCCGTTTAATGTTATAATCTTAGCATGCGTCTTGAACCCTAACCAATTTACCGATATCCAGTCACTTCAGTCATCAAACATCATTTAGTCTCAACTCGGGTATGCAATTACTTAATGATAACAAGAATTTTACAATTCCTTGAGGTATCAATTCCTCTTACTTATCATGTAGTAAGAGGTATCGAACCTTTTTGGGAATGGAAATTTGACCAAGAAGAATGCACTAAACCAAAACAGTCAAGCTAAACCAATTTGAGTTGAAATTCTAATATCCTAGTGCAATTAACAAAGATAAGCAATAAAATCAAGCAAGGGAGATTTGAGAAAGCAAATAACAAACTAGACAATCAAATACTAAAAATAAGGTCTATGAACAAAGGTCAATGGAAAGGAAGACTTGGGATGATCTTGGGATACTAATCAAGCTTTAAACAAGCTAACCTCCTAGCAAGGAACACAATAAGTTGATTAGCCTAATCTCTTAGAGCTAATCTCTTTCCTTAATCCTAATCCAAGAACAAATTTTCATTTGTGAATTAAGATCAAGCAAGCATTCAACCAAGTTCCAAAAAGCTAACAATCACTCTAAACATCCATTTTCATGAGCTAGAATGTGAAAGTCCTATCAAAGCTAAAACTGGCATTTCATCGAACACATGTGAGCATGAAATCCTAAACATCCTAATCAACTTGATCAAGGCTAAATAGGCATTAAGATCACTAAGATAGAAGAGATATAAGAAAGATAAATATTAGACATCCCTTAATCATCCCTAATCAACCCAATCCTACCTAACCCATAAACCCTATGAGAAACTACTCACTAATCATCATGTGATCAACAAAACCCATAAAGATAGTGTTAACCATTGAGGATTAGAGAAATATGAAAGATTAAAAGAAGAAATCTCAAAAGAAGTACTTAGATTAACAAAAGATTCAAACTTGTTCTTACAAAAGGGTTTTAGAAACAAAAATAAGCTTAAGAGACAACAAAAATCAGGTTTTTGGCTTTAAATAGTAAAAGGGAACGAACCGGGTCAACCCGGAACAAACCGGGTGTTGACCCGGATCCAAGACAGTTTCTGGGACGCGTATCGGTTCGGTCGGTCGATACACCGACCGATACGAGCTCTCGGATTTCCTGGGCAAGAAGTGTATCGGCCCACCTGGCCGATATCCAAGCCGATATGCGTGCACAAAATTTGATCTGAGACCCTGTATCGGTCTGCCAGTCGATATGGATGCCGATACGGTCTTCTGGGTTTTGGTCGAGGAACTGTATCGGCTTTCTTGGCCGATATCCAAGCTGATATGAGTCCTCGGATTTTCTTCCGAGAGTGTGTATCGGCCACCCCAACCGATATGGTGGCCGATATGGTGGCCGATATGGACTTCCTGCTGGGTATTTCTTCATCCTTTGAGCTCCAAACTCCACTCCCTAGCTCACCAACACTCCTTGCACCTCCCCTCACCTACAAAGACACAAGAAACACTCCAAACACAACCTAAAATGCTAAATTCTAATCCTAAATTCTCCTAGACTCTAAATGAGACAAAGGACAAGAAGATAACAAGAATGGATGTTGAATGAGACCAAAACATGAGCTAAACACTATCCTAGATGCATGAAAACTCAAGTATATCAATTCCCCCAAACTTGAATCTTCCTTGTCCACAAGCAAGCATAAGATCATCAAAGTAAGTTGGGAGAAAGGTTTGAAGGTGGGAGCTCATATCCAAAGACAAAACCGAGATCAACAGGTTCCAATTCGAGTCAACATCACCAAGATGTAACCAAGTAAGGCTTACTCCAAAAATTTAGCCATGCTCATCAAGACAAAACTCTTAGCTCAATTCTCAACCTAGACAAGCATTCCTGTCAACTAGCTCTTTAACATTCATTAGGTTTTCAAGTGGATCTTACTCAATGCAAGGTGATCAAACTCATTTGGCAAAGGGACAAGGTTTTGAGATTAAAGTGATCTCAATCAAAAGAGGGGTTTACTCCAAAAGCATGAAGGTTCTCTCATAAAGAAGTGAATGAGCTATAGTAAAATGCTAAGAGTTAGAGGCAATTAGTGCATACTAGGTTGATTTCCATATACCCATGCCTCAATTACTTCTTCTCCTAGTCTAGCCCACCTAAATGGATACTAGCCTTGACCAAGGCTATTTTTGCCTCATTCCCTTTTCTCAATCAAACACTTTTCTTAAACTCCCCAAGGATCAATAAAGACTTTTCAAGCAGTGGCAAATCTTTCTTTTTAACTTAGCTCAAATCTTTCTTTAACAATAGTCTCTTTTCTTTCTTTATGTTGAGCCTTTGGCTTCTTCTCATTTCAAAATATGAGATACTTTTCTTTTCTTTAAACACATAAGAGCTTTTCTTCTTTTAAAAAAACTTTGCCAACAAACATAAGATCCCAACCAAAATCCCTTTCATTCTTCCTTTTCTTTACTCTCTTCTTCCATTCCCAATTCCTCCCCCAAACTTGGATTCTAGCCTATTTCAAAGTTAAAGGTGAAGAGCTTGCACTATATGGAAATTTCCCCTAGTCGCCTCATACTCAACACTTTTTACCTAGCTCATTCAAAAAATAGGCATACCTCTCAACAAGAGTGTTTATGGTTTGAAAGAAGGGTGGTAAAAGGTGTGGAGTCTATTCAAGCAAGCGAGAGTGGTAAAAGGGATAAGGATGCTTGAATATTTTAAGAGTATCCATGAGTTTAGCACACAAAGCATGAGTAAAATAATTAGATGTCATCATTAAAGTTCTCACTTAGGTAGAGCTAGTGTCAATTCAAAGCCTATTTCAGTTTCAAACCAAGTTTCAAAGCAAGCAATCCGAGTATGGTTCGTCTTAACTTTCTAGCCTTTCTTGAATTACAATCTTAGGACAATCAACTAGCTCAAACAACTAGCATAAAGAACAAGTCATCACTCAATCAGTCTTACAAGGAAATTCAATCATTGCTCCCTATGCATGCATCCTATATGATGCAACTAGACTCGATCCTAAGATGCTTTCTTTTTGGGAAAAATTTTCAATTTTTTTTAAAATTTTTTTTTGTTTTTTCTATGCCTTAGATGCAATGCATAAGACTCAAAGACAACAAAATAAGATCAAAAGAAAACATGATTAGCAACTGGTCTCTCCCCCAAACTCAAATCACACGGTCCCTTGTGTGATCCTTGAAAGGAGAAGAGACCGAAAACACACAAAATGCAAACAAAGAAAAGAAAAGAAGTATGTACAAAAATGGAGTGTTACTTGCTAGTTGTGGAATGATGGAGGTGATGATTCCCCCATGGAGTATGTCGGGTTGGATGAAAAGCAGGACGGTGTCCTCATGGCTCTTCTCTTTCGCCTTCTGTCCTCTCGGGCGGAGTGGCGGTGAGGCTCGTAGTAGGAATCGGCAGCCATGTGCGCATCTCCTCCCGTCTCATGTCCAGCAACTGAGTACCTCCCCTGCTCTAACTCTGTCTGCTCAACCAGATCATCGGCTTCACCGATCACTTCCTTAGTCGCTGCCCGTAGCTCCTCATCCAAACCAGTCTGAGCCTCTCGGGATGTGGAAGTCTGTCTAGTAGCGCCACTCTTATCCTTCTTCCCCGCGATCATCTTCAGAACCTTGGTGACTTTCTTCAAGCAGGTAGCCAACTTCTTGATGTTCCTTCCGTGCCATTTACTCTGCCTTTGAAGGTCCATGTTCTGGTCCCTCAGTGCACTGACCGTTTTGTTCATGATCGGGTCATCCAATGGCTCTATGTAGTACCTATGCAGCCCATACACCCCAGCAGGTGCGTCGGAAGAATCTGAACCGGCTGCATGTGCTCTCCGCGGTCCGCGAGGCTCGAACTGGTGTTCCATCCCTGGTAGAAACATGATATTGGCCTGGTTGGCAAAGCTTGTGATGGTGGGGTTTGGAAGCAGAAACTTCTCTTCATATTGTGTGTCTGAACACATCCGGAAGAGATGACGACCCGGAGGCGATTTGGAGCCAAGAAAATGGGTCTTGATGAACTGAGGTTCGTCCAACCATCCCACCGGCGTAGGCTGGCCAAATGTCTTCTCCTCCAAACTTCCTTCCAGCTTAATCTTCTTTGCTTTAAGCAAAGGCGTGATTAGCCCACCCATGGTGAACTTGGGGTCAGAATCCTTGACAGAAGTTGCCCAATCTCGGTGAATCGCAAACTGCTTTACTAGAATGGCTGTGAAGCTCGGTGGGCGCTCAACGGGTGGTATGGTATTTCCGTTGGGAAATGTGAGCAGAAGTGAGCACCATTCTCCTCAAAACCGAAGATTGCACTTATCTCCTCAAAGGTCATAGTGTACTTCTTCCTGCCCATCGTGAAATCTATCTTTCCACGGCTCACTTCTCCTCTCAAGCCTGACTTTCTCAGGTTGACTGTTGCTTTCATGGTTGCAAGGAACTGGCAGGCTGAGCTCTGATAGCCATCACTAGAGACGCTGAAGAAGGTCTTGAGTCCCATGTTTTCCACAATCTGATCGTAGTCTTCTAGCAGTCCAAGAGCTGTAAGGGTCGGGACGTGAGGATACCGTGTTGACCAAAACTGTATCTTCTCCAGCTTGTCAAAGATCTCAGAAGGAGAATATTGCATTGGTGACGCCTCAATCACCTTCCTTGTGACCTCTGTTGCTTTTTCCTCAACAGCTATCCCCTTTCCTTTTGAGGAAGTTCTCACATCTTGTCCCGGTGCTTTTGCCTTTGATTTCGGGTTGGCGCGTGATCTTGTCATTGTCCTACAAAAGACAACTCAAAGAAAGAATTAGCACACAACACAATCCACCAACACAATCAATAAGAGCTTGAAACAACCATGATCAACAATTGAAAGTTTAACAATTGCATAAATTTTCAATTTCAATGGAGCAAACAAGCTAAAGCATCTCAGCCATTCTCAATTCAAGCTCATCATAGGCATAATTCACCAACAAGTCAATCACATTCATAAGCAACCCAATTTCTTGAACAAAAACTCCCAAATTTGCAATTTTGAAAATTTTGTGAACCAAAACTCAAGCAAATCAAGTAGTCTCACTCATCCTAGCTATAAATAACCTATTGCAACTTTAGGAATCATCAAATCAAGTTTCCCCCAATATTTCCGAAATTTCAATTTCTCAAGAACCCTAATTCACCAAAAATCAAATTCCTTCAATCCTAGGGCGAAATTGGCTATGGGCATTCATGCAAACACATATGGGGAAGGTTTTCAAGCATTTTCAATCACCAGCAACCAAAAAAAATTGACTTCAAAATTTCCGGGTTTTGCAATCCGAAAATTTCGAGAGTGTTTGAGAGTTTTACCTTGGGTTGTGACGAAGGAGTGAAGATATAGCAAGAGAATGTGAAAGAGCCTTGAAAACCGCGAGTAAAGCACTTGAAATCGGAAGAATTGATGGAGAATTGAGAGAGATGGAAGGTTTTGAAGTTCTTGAAAGGTTTTTGCCAAAAAATTCTCTTTGAAATCGCAAATGGGGAGAGATGGAGCGTGAAGGAGGAGAAAACAAGATGAAATCGGGTCCCAGGCGGTTTAGACCGGTTCATTAAATCGATTTTTGGTCAAAATCCGGTCAAAACCGGTTTGGAATCGGTTTAGAGTCGAGATGACTTACCTGGGCGAAGGGGCGTATCGGCCTGGCCAACCGATATGCCAGCCGATACAAACTCTCGGATTTAAATTTTGCACCCTGTATCGGTCTGGCCAGCCGATACAGTGACCGATATCGTTCTTCTCCGAAAATCCGTATCGGCCTGGCCAACCGATACGGACGTCGATATCGACTCTCGGATTTTATACTCGAAACTCCGTATCGGCCTGGTCAGCCGATACGGACGTCGATATCGACTCTCGAATTTTCTTTTTCGAATTTTTGTATCGGCCTGGCCACCGATATTCACGCCGATATCGACCCCATGTATCCCTTTCCTCCATTCCTATGGCCTTTGCTTAACCCCAATGAGTCCACAACTTTACCTAATACACCAAAACCTGATAAAAACTCAAAGGAAAACATCAAAAATGACAAGCATAAGATCTTATTTACAATGATAAACATGGGAATGTCTCCCAAGTGCGCTTTTGTTTAAAGTCGGTAAGCTCGACTGTTCAAACCGGGTTTTTAGGCGGAGGGAGGGCTAGAGAGCGTAACCGAAGTCCCTTCTTCAATAGCATCGGAAGCTGAGTAGTGCTTGAGCCTTTGACCATTAATCGTGAACTCTTCATCGGATTTGCCCCAAAGCACAACAGCTCCATACGGCCTCACTTCCTTCACCTTGAACGGACCCGACCATCTAGACTTGAGCTTTCCGGGAAAAAGCTTCAACCGGGAGTTGAACAGCAACACAAGATCCCCTTCTTTGAACTCTTTCTTCAAGATGAGCTTGTCATGGAAGAGCTTGGTCCTCTCCTTGTAGATCTTCGAGCTCTCAAAAGCCTCAAGCCTTATCTCAACTAGCTCGTTCAGCTGAATCAGTCTCTTCTTAGTTGCGGTCTTGATGTAGAAGTTCAACAACTTAACAGCCCACAAAGCTTTATACTCAACCTCAAACGGCAAATGAAATGACTTCCCATACAACATATTGAACGGTGTAGTGCCCAACGGAGTCTTGAAAGTTGTCTTATATGCCCATAATGCATCATCAAGCTTCTTGGACCAATCTTTCCTTGAGGCTCCAACAGTCTTCTCCAAGATAGCCTTTATTTGCCTATTGGACACTTCAACTTGCCCGCTTGTTTGAGGATGATATGGTGTTGAAACCTTATGCTTTACCACGTACTTCTTCAAAAGGCTCTCAAATAGTTTGTTGATGAAATTGGAGCCTCCATCACTAATCACAATCCTCAGAATTCCAAACCTTGGGAAGATGATGCTCTTGAATAGCTTTATCACAACCTTGGCGTCATTCGTCGGACTCGCCACTGCTTCTACCCATTTGGAAACATAATCCACAGCTACTAAGATGTATCTATTCCCATAAGAAGATGGGAAGGTTCCCATGAAGTCAATGCCCCATACATCAAACACTTCAACTTCAAGAAGGGGGTTTTGAGGCATCTCATTCCTTCTACTGATGTTTCCCTTTCTTTGACAAGGATCACACTTAGTGATGAATTCTTGGGCATCTTTGAACATTGTAGGCCACCAAAACCCGGCTTGTAGAGCTTTTTAGACCGTCTTGAAGGTAGCAAAGTGACCACCATAAACTGACCCATGACAATGTAGAAGAATACCTCCTACTTCTTCATCAGCTATGCACCTTCTATAAAGTTGATCTTTACACAAAGTGTAGAGGTAAGGCTCGTCCCAATAGTACCGATTGACATCTCTAAAGAACTTCTTCCTTTGGTAGCTATCAAGACTTGGTGGTTCCTTTCCAGCTGCCAAGTAGTTCACTATATCCGCATACAACGGCTCCTTGTCCTCAATGGAACCAATCTCCTTCAGCTTCCTACTTGTGTCATGAGCTTCCTTGACTGCTTTGACAGCCATGAGTTGTTCCTCCAGAAGAGAGTCATCTAGAGGAACATTATCTTCAATTCTCAACCTCGACAAGTGATCCGCCACTCCATTCTCAATACCTTTCTTATCTTTCATTTCTAAATTAAACTCTGTAGGAGCAAGATCCATCTTAGAAGCCTTGGCTTGGCATCTTTCTTGGTAAGTAGATATCTCAACGCAGCATGATCCGTGTACACCACAACCTTGGATCCAACCAAGTATAATCTGAACTTCTCAAAGGCAAACACCACAACTAGAAGATCCTTCTCAGTTGTTGCATACTTCACTTGAGCATCATCCAATGTCCTACTAGCATAGTATATGACATGGAGTTTCTTGTCTTTTCTCTGTCCAAGGACTGCTACAACTGCGTAGTCACTCGCATCACACATAATCTAAAAAGGTAATTCCCAGTCCGGAGCTTGGACAATCGGAGCACTAATCAAAGCTTCCTTAATCCGGTGAAATGCAGTCAAACACTCCTCATCAAACACAAAGTCGGTTTCCTTACACAGTAGACGAGTGAGCGGTCTAGCGATCTTAGAGAAGTCCTTGATAAACCGTCTGTAGAACACGACATGACCCAAGAAGCTTCAGATCCCTTTCACTGAGTTCGGTGGCTGAAGACTTGTCATCACCTCTATCTTAGCCTTATCCACTTCAATACCATTCTCTGAAATCTTGTGACCCAACACAATCCCTTCTGTTACCATGAAGTGGCATTTTCCCCAATTTAGCACGAGGTTCGTCTCTTCACATCTCCTTAAGACCCTGCACAAGTTCAAAAGACAAGAAGAGAAAGAAGAGCCATATACCGAGAAATCATCCATGAAAACTTCTACGATATCCTCGATAAGATCCGAGAAAATAGACATCATGCACCGCTGAAAAGTAGCCGGTGCATTACACAAGCCAAATGACATCCTTCGATAAGCAAAGGTACCATAAGGACAAGGGAATGTCGTTTTCTCCTGATCATTCGGATGTATCGGGATCTGGAAGAACCCACTGTATCCGTCGAGAAAGCAATAAAAAGGATGGTTAGCAAGACGCTCAAGAATTTGATCAATGAACGGAAGTGGAAAATGATCCTTCCTAGATGCTGCATTAAGTTTCCTGTAGTTTATACACATCCTATGCCCGGTGATAGTCCTAGTAGGGATTAATTCATTGTTATCACTTTTAACTACTGTAATCCCCCCTTTCTTCGGGACACAATGCATGGGAGAAACCCAAGTGCTGTCCGAGATATGGTAGATTATTCTTGCATTAAGCAATTTAAGAATCTCTTTCTTGACTACCTCCTTAAGATTAGGATTCAATCTTCTTTGATGCTCAATAGAAGACATGATTCATTTTCAAGGTGGATCCTATGAGTGCATAAGCTAGGTGACAATCCTTTTATATCATCAAGTGAATAACCTATTGCTTTTCTAAACCTTTTCAATTCAGTAGTTACAACAATCAACTCATCATCACTTAACAACTCATTCACAATGACATGATAGGTAGAATTAGGGCCGAGAAATGCGTACCGAAGCCCCCGCGGAAGGGTCTTTAACTCAACCTTTGGCGCCTTAAGCTCACTCTAGTCGTCAGCTACAAGCTGCTCCTTGCACAGCTCAACTCCCTTGCCGCCATCAGCTTCAATACCCATAGCAAAGACCTCTAAATCCTTACCCACTGAATCTGATCCAAGCTCTAAGTATTCAACTTCTCCTGACAAAGGCTTGAGCGAGTCAAGTGCTCTCATGTAAGCTCAACTCTCATCGCGAAGATATCCATACTCCCCACAGTCTTTTGTCAAAGAAACTTCCAAGGGGTCACTCATGTTTAACTCTTCCAGGAGTTCATCATCTAGTTCCTCCATAGTCTCAATATAGAACATCTGCCCTTGTATAGTTGGCTTCTTCATTACCTTGTTGATGTCAAAGTTGAGCACTATGTCTTTACCAAGGTTGAGATCTATCTTTCCTCTCTTGACATCTATGATGGCACCAGCTGTGGCAAGAAATGGCCTCCCAAGAATTAAAGGATCCTTCGGTTCTTCATCCATCTCCACTACAATAAAATCTGTCGGGACTTCAAATCCTCCTATTTTCACCGGAAGATCTTCTAGGAGACCAATTGGATACCTCACTGATCTATCTGCTAACACCAAGGAGATCCTACAAGCTTTGTAGGTGGAGAAGCCTAGCCTTTTAGCTACTGAAAAAGGCATCAAACTTGCGCTTGCTCCAAGGTCACATAAGCAACTCTCAAATCGAAAAGGAATGATAGCACATGGAAGAGTAAAACTACCCGGATCTTCAAGCTTCCTTGGCACAATACTCTTTTGGATGAATGCACTACACTCATGTGACAACATAACCATTCCTTGAACTTCCTTTGTTCTTTCTTTGATTGCATCCTTGAGGAACTTGGTGTATTGTGGGACTAGTAGGAAGGCATCTATCAAGGGCATTGTTAGCTCTACATTATTCATTTGTTTTTCGAACAGAGCCTTATACTTTTCCAAGAGTTGATTCTTGAATCTCCCCAGAAAAGGGAGTTTGGGCTCATATGGTGGTAGAACAAACTCATCCTTCTTCTTCTTAGGTGCATCCTCAACCCTTTCATCAGCTATGGCTTTACCCTTTCTCAATGCAACCTCACTTTCATCCTCTTTGGCAAAAACAGACTTTTCCAAAGTCACCTCCCCACCTTGTTTCTCAATGTCCTCATTGAGATTAGAAGAAACAATGGGTGTAGAAAGTTGCATTGGCTGTAGCTCTTTACCACTCTTCAATGTTATAGCATTGATGTACTCCTTGGGGTTTTGCTCAGATTTTCTGGGTAAAGTTCCATGTGGCCTAGAGCTTGAAGCGTTCTTGTTCTCCATGTTGGTTACCCTTGATGTCAAATTCTGCAACTCACTCTTCAAATCCCTTACTTCAATAGCACCGGAGGCTTGTCCTTGAAGTAGTTGCTGCATCATTCCTTAGAGTTCATTGTCCAAACCCGAAGAAGAAGAAACTTGTGGCTGTTGTTGTCCAAAACCGGGTGGGTATTGTTGCTTGGGAACATAGCCTTGTTGACCTTGAAATTGTGGCTTATTGCCAAACCCATGTTGGTTAGTGTAAGGGACAAAAGGCTTTTGTTGTTGAGCTTGGGTGAAGCCTTGTTGCCCTTGTTGTTGAGCTTGTCCTTGAGGTTGAGCTTGGGGATAAATCCGATCTTGTGGGTTCGCCACATTGGGGTTTCGATAAGAAAAGTTAGGATGGTTTCTATAGTTTGGGTTGAAACCCTTGTTGAAACCTCCTTGGCCCGCGATGAAGTTTATCTCTTCTTGGGTCATATCTCCTTCAAGACTAAAGAGGACGGGTTGGGAATCATCATAGTTGCCCACAAAGCTGATTTTCTTTTGGATTGATGAGATCATCTTGTCTATCTTTTCATTTAGAGATTTGATTTCCTTCTCGTACTTCTCATCCGTAGAAGATGATCCTCTAGTACTTCGCTCATAATCCTCATTGTAGTTCCCATCGCTAGTAGCAAGATTTTCAATTAACTCCATAGCCTCATCAACTCCCTTGCCTAGGAAGTGTCCATTTCTAGAAGAGTCTAGCATTGCCCTCATTCTAGGAAGCACTCCGCGATAGAGGTTACTGAGTAGTGTCTCCTTAGCAAAACCGTGGTGGGGGAACTGAGTAATTAGTTTATTGAACCTTTCCCAAGCTTCAGCAAAGCTCTCATTGTTGCGTTGCACAAAGCCGGATAGATCATTGCGAAAACGGGCAGTCCTATTAGCTGAGAAGAACTTCTTCAAGAAAGCCTTCTTAAGGTCTCCCCAAGTAGTAATGGATCCCGGAAGGATGGTGCTTTTCCAATCCTTAGCTCTATTCGCCAAAGAGAAGAAGAAGATACGCATCTTCAAACCATCATCAGTTACACCATGAAGTCTTGTAGTAGCACAAATCTTGTCAAATGTATCCAAATGCTGCAAAGGATCCTCAGATGCAAGCCCATGAAACTGATTGTTTTGCACCATGTTCATCACCATAGCCTGGATCTCGAAGTTGTTGTTGTTGACCGGTGGTGGAATGATCCCTTGCCGGTTTGCATTTGTATCTGGTGCATCTCCATCACCAATGGCCCTATGTGGCCTGTTGGGATGAACCGGAATCCTATTACCCTGTCCATCTCTAGCATCATCATCTTGATGATGCTGCTGCTCCTGGTGGCCCTGTTGGCCCTGTTGGTTCTGTTGGTCCTGTTGACCTTCGTGATTCATAACTGGCTGCTCTATCGGCTCAAACTGAGGCTGAACCACTTCTTCCTGTTCCAACCCGAGTCTTTCCAAATGCACAACTCTTTCTAAAGAACGTCGTTACCTTGCTAATTGTCGCTCAAGTGCTTTGATGTCTGTAACCTGTGCAACTAAGTTCGTTGGTCCTCTGCTGCGTAGGTTCATACACTCGACATCAAAAGGAGAGGAAGTAGCAAAGTTAGTAACAAATACTTGATCTAAAAAGGATTAGAAATCGAATTGATCTATCCAACTTCCCAAAATGGCAACGGCGCCAAATTGATAACATGAATTTTACAATTCCTTGAGGTATCAATTCCTCTTACTTATCGTGTAGTAAGAGGTTTCAAACCTTTTTGGGAATGGAAATTTGACCAAGAAGAATGCACTAAACCAAAACAGTCAAGCCAAACCAATTTGAGTTGAAATTCGAATATCCTAGTGCAATTAACAAAGACAAGAAATAAAATCAAGCAAGGGAGATTTGAGAAAGCAAATAACAAACTAGACAATCAAATACTAAAAATAAGGTCTATGAGCAAAGGTCAATGGAAAGGGAGACTTGTGATGATCTTGGGATACTAATCAAGCTTCAAACAAGCTAACCTCCTAGCAAGGAACACAATAAGTTGATTAGCCTAATCTCTTAGAGCTAATCTCTTTCCTTAATCATAATCCAAGAACAAATTCTCATTTGTGAATTAAGATCAAGCAAGCATTCAACCAAGTTCCAAATAGCTAACAATCACTCTAAACATCCATTTTCATGAGCTAGAATGTGAAAGTCCTATCAAAGCTAAAACTGGCATTTCATCGAACACATGTGAGCATGAAATCCTAAACATCCTAATCAACTTGATCAAGGCTAAATAGGCATTAAGATCACTAAGATAGAAGAGATATAAGAAAGATAAACATTAGACATCCCTTAATCATCCCTAATCAACCCAATCCTATCTAACCCATAAACCCTATGAGAAAATACTCACTAATTATCATGTGATTAACAAAACCCATAAAGATAGTGTTAACCATTGAGGATTAGAGAAATATGAAAGATTAAAAGAAGAAATCTCAAAAGAAGTACTTAGATTAACAAAAGATTCAAACTTGTTCTTACAAAAGGGTTTTAGAAACAAAAATAAGCTTAAGAGACAACAAAAATCAGGTTTTTGGCTTTAAATAGTAAAGGGGAACGAACCGGGACAACCCGGAACAAACCGGGTGTTGACCCGGATCCAAGACAGTTTCTGGGACGTGTATCGGTTCGGTCGGTCGATACACCGACCGATACGAGCTCTCGGATTTCCTGGGCAAGATGTGTATCGCCCCACCTGGCCAATATCCAAGCCGATATGCATGCACAAAATTTAATCCGAGACCCTGTATCGGTCTGCCAGTCGATATGCAAGTCGATACGGTCTTCTGGGTTTTGGTCGAGGAACTGTATCGGCTTGCTTGGCCGATATCCACGAAGGAATTTCTAGCAGATCCTAATCTTATTAGGCAGCCCTAGTCTGAATTCCAAGCCTAGGATCTAGGGTTCATGTAATTGAATCATTAGGATCTCAGGATTACCTGGTTATTAGCAGCGGACGGCTTTGCAGATAATCAAGATCACGAAGCACCTCAAACGCTGTGCCTCTACTGGTATCCACACGCACACAAACTGAACAAGAGGGATGCTAGTGCCTTTAGAGATCAGATCTCTCGAGAGGTTTCTCTTACCGTTCTGGTGGTTGTGAATTAGGTTAGATTAGTGTTTAGGTCGACCATATATCTTATATATGTCGACTTAAACCACAACTGAATTAACCAGCGATTAAACCGATTTTAATCTGGCAATTCGCGAGCTGTGTCGACCGACACACTTATTGTGTCGATCGACACTGCCGATCTGTATCGACCGACACACTTATTGCGTCGATCGACACTGCCCCAGAAACTTGGTATTGAATGCATATCAAATATGCATTCACCCGATCATTACATTAATGATCAACCCCATATACAATGTCCAGTTTGCTTAGGTGTGTGATCCTGTAGGATCATATAACACTAGCAATGAGTTCTCAACTCATTGATCATAAGTGGCTTCTAGCAAAGCATTATGACTGCCTAGTGTCATATGATTGTCTCATCTCGACAATACGACTTTTACTTAAGAGCAAGTACAATATATTTCAGGACATTCCCAACAATCTCCCACTTGTACTGGAATCATCTATTCCCATAATCCCTTCGTCACTATATCTCGATCTGGCATAAGGCAAAATCTGTGTCACCCTTATTTAGCCAAGATCATGTTCATCGAACTCCGATTTATACTGACAAGACAAACGACTGACAATCACCTCGTTTGAGTGTGGCCACACATTTCTCAGTATCAAATCTTCGATGGGCCCCGAGATATTTATCTCCTGTTATATAGGAGGGACAAATCCCATCTTGTTTCATCCCTATTTCTTCACACGCTTCATGGTACACCCAATCAATGCCTTTATAGTCACCAGTTACGGCTGACGTTTGACAAGGTTAAAGCGGACCAATTCATATGTAAGAAAACATGATGAACTCAGGTCTAAGGACTATACTCTATAGTCGTAATGAAAACTCTCATGACACTTATATAACTATCCCGTAGAGTTCTCATCAGTGGGTCATGTCCGATCATGTGTTCTCCAACACTTATCTATGTGATTGACTTTAATACTCTTATTAATGACTCTGTGAAACTTAGTCATCAATCACCTCACATACTAGTCTCACGCGGTTGTTAATGTCCCACTTCAACAACCTCGACAAGGGACTAACATAATTTATGTCATTTATTATCTATAGGGTTTCATGATCAAGTCACATACTTGATGACATATAAAATGTCATAAATCACTTTGGGACTATTATTTAATAACCATTATTAAATAATACAGATGTCAGATTTCAATAACATAATCAAATTATGTTTATACGAACATCATATCATAACTAAAATTAACAACAACAACTCCCACTAAAATTAAGATCACATCTTAAGACATCTAATGCCTTTAGCAGCAGTCTGACCCTCATTCGCTCTTGCTCAGCGTGTGTCGAAAGACACTGCGTCTTGCTAAGAGTAATACCAAGAGTCATTTGCACGAGGCCTTTCTTGGAATCCTGCATACTGGACCTGTGCAAGACCTTATCACCATAAGTATCTTGACACAATCCAATTAGCTTGTCCAATCTATCTCCATAGATTCTTATTCCAAGAATGTACACGGTTTCTCCCATATTTATTATCGAAAAACAACTTTCGAGTCAAGTCTCAACAGACTGAAACTAGAACTTCATTTCCGAGAAGTAGTATGTTATCAACATACAATACTAGAAATGCAACTGCGCTCCCACTAGTCTTCTTGTAAACACACGGTTCCTCCTCGTTTCTGATAAAGTCAAACCTTTTGACTACTTAATCAAAACGAAGATTCCAACTCCGAGATGCTTGCTTCAATCCATAAATGGATTGATGAAGCTTGCATATCCTCCTAGCTTCATTAGGATCAATGAAAACTTCAGGTTGTGTCATGTACACATCCTTTTCAGAATTCCATTAAGGAAAACTGTTTTCACATCCATCTGCCAGATCTCATAACCATTATGAGTGGCGGTTTCTAGGAGAATCCAAATGGACTTTAAGCATGTTGACTGGGGAATAGGTTTCTTCACAGTCAATACCATGAATTTACTCGAAACATTTTGCCACCAATCCAGCTTTGGATATCACCATCCACATCAATTTTCTTCTTGAAAATCTATTTACACTCAATGGCTTTTGCACCATCGGGTAAATCGACCAAAGTCCACACTTGGTTCTTTGACATGGATCCCATCTCGGATTCAGCGGCTTTCAGCCACCTTTTTGGAGTCAAGGTCCATCATTGCTTCTTCAAAATTTGCAGGCCCGTCACTTTCAATGATCAGCAGATCACGACAATTGGTTTCAAGAAATCCACATTTCTCGGGTTCGTGACGGATCCTTTCGGATCTGCGAGCTTCAGTTTTGTGTAAAAGTCGCGCACATATCTCATATGTGTACTTTTACCATGACCTAATTAACCAAGATTTAAACGTAGTTAATTAAGTCATAAGCCAAAATCAATATTTTGGTTCGCGATCTGTGTCGATCGATACAACTTTTGTGTCGATCGACACTTCTTCAGAAACTCGCCTTTTGAATGTATATCGAATATGCATTCACCAGATCCTTGCCAACCTTAGGCATCACAGGTGCAGGTTCTACAACTCCTTGTAGATCCAACTGCTGCTCTTCCTTATCAGGTTGAACAGCCTCCTGTGATTTTCGAATTTCTTCGAGTTGTACTTTACTCCCACTGTTCTTCTTGGAAAGAAAGTCTTTCTCAAGAAAACATAGTTCCGAGCAACAACCAATTTGTTCTCGGACTGGTTGTAAAAGTAACATGCCTTGGTTTCGTTAGGACAACCAATGAAGTATCACTTATCGGATTTGGGTGTGAGCTTATCAGAGATTAAACGTTTTATATAAGTCTCGCAACTCCAAATCTCCATGATGGATAAATCAGAAACATTTCCATTCCACATCTCATGTGGTATCTCTGTGACTGATTTTTGATAGAACCCTATTTAATGTAAACGCAGACCTTTTCTAGAGCGTATTCTTAGAAGGATAATGGAAGATCTAAGTGACTCATCATTGATCGAACCATATCTAATAAAGTCCGATGCATGAGGAGTAAATTGTGAAACTCTTTCAAAATCTCTCAGATGATCACTAAATTCTTGACTTAAGTATTCACCTCCATGATCTCATCGTAGAGCCAAATTGATTCTGTACTTCATTCTGGAACTCTTTGAACTTTTCAAAAGATTCTGATTTATGTCTTATTAATAAGACATAACTGTACCTACTGAAAATATCAGTAAATGTAATGAAGTACTGATAGTTTCCTCTAGCACTAGTGCTCATTGGCCCATATACATCCGTATGTATAAAGCTCAATAAGCCTCTGGCCCTTTCATTTTGTTCGTTCGCAACCTGTATCGACCGACGCACTGTTTGTGTCGATCGACACTACCTTTTTCGAAAGGGGCCTTTGTCATTTTACCCAATAAACAATATTCAATTTACTCATTATGATTCATAATCAGATGAGCCCAAAAGTCCATCACTATGGAGCTTCTGAATCTATTTCTCATTTATGTGGCCCAAAACGACAATGCCAGAGAGAAGTTTGATTCGTATCATTTGACTTGAATCTCTTGGTATTAATGTTATAGTTAGGCATGATTTGGTTTATAACATAAAGTCCATTCTCTAATGGATTGCTACTATAAAATATATCATTGTAATCAAATGAATAACACTTATTCTTAATTTGAAAACTGATATCCTTCCATATCCAAACAAGGATTAGAAATAATCTTTCTGCTCATAGCAGGTACATAGTAGCAGTTTTAAGTTCAAAACATGCCATAAAAGAAAACAAATGAAATACTCCTACGGCTAATGCAGCAACTCTTGCTCCATTTCCCACGCGTAGATCCACTTGTCCTTTCTCCATAGTCCTACTTTTGCTCAGGCCCTGCACATTTTCACAAAATATGAGTACCACAGCTCGTATCAAATATCCAATAAGTAGAACTATAAGAAGTAACATTTACTTCTATAACATAAATACCTGAAGAAGAAGTCTCGTACGTCTTCTTCAGCTTCTCATAATCTTCCATAAATTTATTGCAGTTTCTTTTCAAATGCCCATAACCATTACAATAACGGCACTTAACATCTTCAGAAGGACTGGTTTTAACCTTAGGAGCATGGCTAGACTCGCTTGGATTCACAATCGAGCTCGTCTTGCCATCACCTTTGTTCTTACCAAGTTTCTTAAACTTTTTACCCTTTTGTACCATAAGGACATTTGGGGTGTCCTTCTTGATGTTAGGTTCAGCAGTCTTAAGCATCCCATGCAATTCAGTCAACGTCTTCGTCAAGTTGTTCATGTTGTAGTTCATAACAAATTGATCATAGCTTGACGGCAGTGACTGCAGAATGATGTCAGTAGCTAACTCTTGGCTAATGGGACAATCCAGTTTCCCCAGGTTATCAATATAACCCATCATCTTAATGACATGAGGACTAACTGGTTCGCCCTTTGGTAGCTTGCACTCAATCAATGATCTTACCGTCTGGTATCTCTGAGTTTGTGCCTGCTCCTGAAACATACTTTTCAGGCCAGTGATCATCTCTATTGGCGACTCCACGTACTCATATTGCTTCTGCAATTCCGAGTTCATGGTAGCCAACATGAGACAACTCACATCCACCACATCATTAGAATGCTTATCCCAAGCATCCTTATCTGACTGCCAGGCATTTGCTCGGTACTTCTTGGGGAGAACTTTCTCAAGGACATAGTCCTTCTTCTCCTGTTTGAGAACAATTCTCAAGTTCCGATACCATTCAAGAAAGTTTGATCCATTTAACTTGTCCTTCTCAAGGACGGATCGCAAGGAGAAATTGTTACGATGGTTTGTGCTAGACATAGCTGAAAAACAAGGGAGGTTTAGTTATGATGTTCAAGAAATGAGAAGTCTTTACAATTAAGAAAACTCGCATTATATTCAAACAATGTTTCCTCAAATGAATATAATGATCCAAGACCCATACTTCACTAAACTTGAGTGAGCCACTGGCTAGCACCCAAATTTTAGCTATCTAGGTAAGCAACAACCTTGCTAGTTATATCCAATATAACTCTTGGTCGTGGATCGACATCTCATGCCCAATCCACCTGATGTCTCTGAGCCCAAAACGATTTTGATGGCCCAGTCAAGTAAACCAATCTCTTAAGTCATGTAATTGTTGATGTCTTTCACTACAAGTCCATCAACACGATTACCTCTTGTCTTACTCATGTAATTGTGGACACCTTGCACTGCAAATCTATCGCACAATGAAATGAGCCTTGACAGTTGACAAGATTGGAAAGACATCAAGGATCACTTGATATTTGGTCGAGGAACGGAACCTTTAAAACGTTCAGTTTTATTATGTTTTAATTCTTCTAATTAAAATGGTTCATTTTGGTTTGGTTCATGTGATTTCAGATTCAATAACCTAAACCATCAGACCTTGTGTCGACCGACACTACTTAAGTGTCGATCGATGCAGGTTAACCAAAACTAATTTGCGATAACCGATCAATCCAATTGATCCGGTTTTATGATAACCAGTCAGTGTCGATCGACACTACATTAGTGTCGGTCGATGCTAACCTAATCAAACCAATCGCAATAAACCGTTCTTAGTGTTTAACCATTATTAACCAAGCTCGATAACCGGTCCAATCCAATTGAAACGATTTATCAATTTCGCGAGGTTTGTGTCGACCGACACAACTCTTGTGTCGATCGACACTAGGCGAAACCTAAGTTTTATTCTGGTTATCCTTCTGTGTCGAACGACACCGGATTGGTGTCGATCGACACAGGGCGATAAACCCTAAACGTTTTTCAAGCCAAAAACCTAAAACTAGATTTTTCATGAAAACGAATTTTAGCATGTTTGTATCAACTATACAGAGATCTAGATTCAACCAATCTAATCAACATGCTACAGATTCAATGGAACCCTAAGGCTATGATACCACTGAAAGGAATTTCTAGCAGATCCTAATCTTATTAGGCAGCCCTAGTCTGAATTCCAAGCCTAGGATCTAGGATTCATGTAATTGAATCATTAGGATCTCAGGATTACCTGGTTATTAGCAGCGGAAGGTTTTGCAGATAATCGAGATCACGAAGCACCTCAAACGTTGTGCCTCTACTGATATCCACACGCACACAAACTGAACAGGAGGGATGCTAGTGCCTTTAGAGATCAGATCTCTCGAGAGGTTTCTCTTACCGTTCTGGTGGCTGTGAATTAGGTTAGATTAGTGTTTAGGTCGACCATATATCTTATATATGTCGACTTAAACCACAACCGAATTAACCAGCGATTAAACCGATTTTAATCTGGCAATTCGCGAGCTGTGTCGACCGACACACTTATTGTGTCGATCGATACTGCCGATCTGTATCGACCGACACACTTATTGCGTCGATCGAAACTGCCCCAGAAACTTGGTATTGAATGCATATCAAATATGCATTCACCCGATCATTACATTAATGATCAACCCCATATACAACGTCCAGTTTGCTTAGGTGTGTGACCCTGTAGGATCATATAACACTAGCAATGAGTTCTCAACTCATTGATCATAAGTGGCTTCTAGCAAAGCATTATGACTGCCTAGTGTCATATGATTGTCTCATCTCGACAATACGACTTTTACTTAAGAGCAAGTACAATAGATTTCAGGACATTCCCAACAATCCAAGCTGATATGAGTCCTCGTATTTTCTTCCGAGAGTGTGTATCGGCCACCCCAACCGATATGGTGGCCGATATGGACTTCCTGCCGGGTATTTCTTCATCCTTTGAGCTCCAAACTCCACTCCCTAGCTCACCAACACTCCTTGCACCTCCCCTCACCTACAAAGACACAAGAAACACTCCAAACGCAACGTAAAATGCTAAATTCTAATCCTAAATGCTCCTAGACTCTAAATGATACAAAGGACAAGAAGATAACAAGAATGGATGCTGAATGAGACCAAAACATGAGCTAAACACTATCCTAGATGCATGAAAACTCAAGTATATCACTTAATTCTACAGTTTCTCGTTTCCCGTTCTATATGCTCCATCTACGATGTTTGAGCCGACTCACAGTGATTGGTCGGAATGAACAACACGGAAGCGGATACGAATTCCCGAGACCCCGAACTAAACCTGAACCTCCCAAACACCTGAATACAAACTCCAAAGCTTCCCGAACACCCGTACATAAACCGCAAACGCAAAACCGGCCAGAGTCAACGCGTTGACCACAGCGTTGACCGGCGTTGAATTTGACCTCCGGTTGACCGTTGACTTTGACTTTGACCAAGCTTGGAACGGTTGACCCAACCTGAACCAGTTGAACCACTTCAATCAAACCAAACCAACTGAACCGGTCTAAATTAAACCGGTTAGGTTAAACCGGTTAGGTCAAATTGTTGACCAATTTGACTTAACCGCTGACCAAGGCTTAACCAAGCCTAAACACCCCCAAATTCTTGAACCAAACTGATGCTAAACCACCCACAGTGAACCGGCGGAGGAGAGAGACGACATAGGAAGAATTCCGGCGACTTCTCCGACGTTGACCGGCCGATTCACCTCTTTTTCCGGCGAATCAGACGACGATCCACCTATCAAACTGATCGGAAAGAGGATATCTATCCATCTATGGTTTCAAAACGTCCAGATCTGATGAAGGATGAGAGAGATCCGCCAAAACCCTAACCGCGGCAGCTTTCCGACCAGTTTCCGGAAAGCTCCGGCGATGGAGGTCATGGTTGCCTGGCTAGCGGTTGTAGAGGTGGGAGATAGGAATCCACTGGGATTTGCAGAAGTGGATTAGGGTTTATATTGAAAGAGTTATGGGATTTTTAGTGATAGAAGGTATGAAGAACACTCAAGAACACTTTGAATGTTCTTGAGTTTCTATGAAGATTCAAAGGCTTTTTGTGGGTTTCTTGTATGAATCTAGAGAGAAGAGAGAGCTTTTGGTCGTGGATGAGGCTAGAGAGAGAGAGGGAAGGATGAAATGAATTTGGTTAAGTGTTTTTGGTGAATTCAACAAAACCATGCATCACATATGGTCTTGACACCTCACATGGGAGTGGCTGGCGACCTTAAGGTGAAACACCTGTCTCTGGAGCTTCTTCTTATCCAAAAAATCCAGCCCAAAACCGGCCCAAACAACTTCTCAATCTCTTATGAAAATTGTCTCGTTTTTCCTCGGTTTCGCTATTATTATTTTAGCAAATCCTTCACTATTCCCATAAATCCCAAAACTTCCAAAATCCAATTTTTCCTGATTTTATATGAATTTAGAAACTTTAATAATCTAATTTGGAGTTTCCTAGCTCCGGTTATGAATTTCCGAAGTTTTCTCGCTTTTCTCGGTTTTCCCCTCGACAAGCCGGAAAACATGTTTCTGTTCCGTTTCTTCTAATTCTAGTCTTGTAAATGTTCTTTATGTTATAGAATGGGAACATTTGGACCGTATCGACTTCCGTCTCGAACTGTGGTAAAATTACCATTTTACCCCTGAGTTTGGCAAAATTACAATTTTGTCCCAGTTGACTTTTCTTCTGTCCGTTGACTGCATTTTTGAATACAGGGTATTACAACCAGCGTATTCACTTTGGAGATTGTAGTAAATGTTATGCATGTCAAATTTTGGGCCATGTTGTAAAGTATTGCCAGGTTAAGCCAACGAATGCGCAAGTTATCAGGCAGATTGCAGCAGCACCAGAGGCACCATCATCACCTAGGGCATTCTTTAGTTGTGGTCAACAAGGCCATATTTCCAGAGATTTCCGCAATGGGGGCAGGGTTGTTTCCGCCACCACCACCCAAACGCCAAGACACCCCCCATGAATTTTTTCTCTAGGATATCATGAGTGAGTCGAGCCAATTGTCGGTACGTTTCTATTTTTGTATTCTTTTATGTTTGTGAGTATTGGTTGGGGGTGAGGCATCTTATACCCTTTTGATATTGGAGCTTTTCATAGATTCATAAGCTCACATTTTGTTAAGCATTGGCCATTTCGGGTTTATTTCGAGCCATGGTCTAAGCGGATTCAGACAACCATCACAGTGAAGATGGGAGGTACATTCATTCATTGATATGTACCAGTCGTACTTAGTTGAACTTGAATTTGAGGCAACGCAGATGGATCGCGTTGGTAGCATACTACAATTTGAGATAATTCATCATTCGAGTAATGAGGTGGAACCATTTGAGGTTCTTATTGTAGGTGGTGTCGTACACCACGAGCGACAAGTTTTAGAACTAGCAATGGGATGGTAAAGCAAGTGGAAATGTTCAAGAAGGGGCTAAAGGAAGCCCATGATCGTCAGAAGAGCAATGCATATATGTGCATGAGATATTTGGATTTGAGGAGGGAAACTTAATAGCTTAAGTCGGGGTACATGGAACTGTACCTTATTTTTAAGCGGATTGAGCGGTAGCGTATCATATGGATTTATCATCAGGGTTAGCAGATTTTCACGACGTGTTTCATGTGGCAGTATTGAGGAAAGTTGTATGCGAACCAACATTTATTTTGCAGCACGCACTCAACAATCTTAGTAAAGAGTTGTCAGCGTCTAAGCAACTAATGACGATTTTAAAGTGTCTGGAAAAGGTTGTTTAGAAAAAGTGACTGCAATAGCCATACTCAGGTCGGATAAAGTCATAAATTAGGAGGAAACCTTGGAGTCTGAGGACCAAATGAGATAAGATTACCCAAAGCTTCTAGAGTTATAGGCGAGTAGATTAGTCCGCATTTGAATCTGAGGGGAATTCCCATCAGGTGGACGTTATCGTAATGATCCTAAACTGAGCTTAGTTGATTTTTAACAAGGTGATATATCATGGATTTTAGGGTTTTTAACCATGGTATATACTTTATTTATCGAGTCTTTTATTATGTTTTGGAGTCTTTTAGGTATGTTTACAGGTCTAGCTACGTTTGGAGCGGATTTGGACATTATGGCGCATTCTGGAGCATTTTGGAGCATTTACCCGAGAGGAAGAGTTCACTGTCCAAAACAGAGATTTGCATTGATCGACACATCTCGTGCATCGATCGACACATATGCGGATCAGACTTTTCTCGCGAGCATTTAATGAAGAATTTTGAAATTGCACTTTGGCCCAGAAGTTTCTCATAATTACAAAGAAGCCCCAGCCGTGATTAGATCATTATATTAGGGTTTTTAGCCACTTGTTTAGCTACGCTTTACAAACGCTTTACTTACGCATTCTATTACTCAGAGAGAGATTTGAAACTCATATTCCTTGTTTCTATTATATGCTATTTGGTTTTCTAATCATGATGTCTTCTGTTTCGATGATCATGTCTGAGTAGTTTACTTGTTAGGTTTAGGGATTCTCATTAGGGATTTCATGGAATTATAGGTTGATAAATCTGTAGGGATTCATATCTGTTAGTTCTTCATCTAGGGTTGTTCTTAATGCTTAATCTGAATTAGCTACCCAGATTTATGATGTTAGGTTGATTTCCGCAACGACAGTTGGTTAATTAACTAGAAAGAACCTAGATGAGCAATTTGACTATTCGCAAAGAAATTTAGCTTAGGAGAATTGTGAACGAAAGAACCTGAGATTAATGCATGTTTAGATCTCTAGAATTCGCAATGAAAGTTGGTCTGCTAGGATTGTTAGACATAGATAATATCCGCAACGAAAGTTGGTTTCTTATGCTTCTGTGATTCTAGTTCTAGAACAGTTCTTAATTAGATCCCGATTGATTTATTAGATTATGTTCCTGATTTCCTGAGAACTCCCTTGACCTGACGCCTTCGTCTTCTGATTTACAAACCGTTTACTTGCTTTCTATTTTGATTTACTGCTTTCTACCGCTTCTACCTAGCTTAACCTGAAATTCTATAATCTATCGCAAGAGTCTAGAGTCTCTGTGGATTCGATACCCTATATACTACTAGTTCACGTCTGTGCACTTGCAGTGTAGATCTAGGGATTAAAACTCTGAATGTATCAAGTTTTTGGCGCCGTTGTCGGGGACTCTTTTGAGTCTTCGATAGATTTGAACTTAGGGTTTAGACTAGGTTTTTTGTTTTGGTTTTTGGTTACTGATTTTTCTGTTTCTTGCGTTTCAGGTACGCCTAGAATCGCATTGCATCGACCGACGCTCTTCCTGCATCGATCGACACCTTTCGCGGAAGCACTAAAAAGCCTAAGAGATCCGTAAGGATGATGTATCAGAATGGTTTTTTCAGCTCAGGGATTGACAGCTCGCAGATAGCTGGGCTGAAGAACAAAGTTGACTCTCTGCATATAGTCTTCTACTTGGAAAGTATGCGCAAGAAGCTATCAACTACGTTGGAGGGACTAGATTCTACAATCAAGAATCTGCTTTTCAGAAACCCTTCTAGCAACAGAGTAACTCCTTCTCGAGGAACTATGGTGTTTCTTCTTACCAAGCACCGCCTCCACCTACACATAAGAGCAGATTGGAAGCCATGATGGAGCAGTTTCTTGAGGGACAACAACAGATCATTGTGTCCTTCAACTCAAAGATAGATGCATTATATGAAGATCTGAGTGGGAAGTTTGAGTCTCTGAGTACACATGTCAAGAAGCTGGATGTTCAAGTTCAACAGACGGCTGGAGCTGTGCAGAGGCAGAATGGAGCTGGGAAAGCTGAACATAACAGATCCCTCAATGATGTGATCATGAGAGATGAGATTTACTTGCTGTAGGAAGAAGAGAGCATAATCTCAGATTTTTTTGGATGAATTCTGTCTGTCTGAGACAAGCATCGATCGACACACCTCGTGCAACGATCGACACAATCCCGATACGTCTGATGAAACTGCTCAAAATCGCCTTGTATCGATCGACACATCTTACGCATCGATCGACACAGATCGCAGACGGGACCAGAAACCTGCAACAGTCCTAGAACGAGTCTATAAGCCCTCTATGCCATATCATAAGGTTCCTAAACTGTCTAAACAGGAGTTAGAAGTGGCTAACTGCATGAAAGTGATGGAAAAGAAGTTGATTCAGATTACAGAGAAGATACCAGACCCATGAGCCTTTGTGCTCGATTGTTCCATCTCTAAGGACAGATTCAAGCGTTCTCTGTGTGACTTAGGATCTTGTGTGAATCTCATGCCATACTTTGTGGCTGAGAGATTGGGAATGATGAAATTCCAGCCTACTAGGATCTCTCTTATCCTAGTTGATCGATCAAAAAGGTATCTGGAAGGAGTTCTTGAGGATGCTCCTGTCAGAATTGAAAACTACTTTATTCCAACGGACTTTGTAGTGCTGAAGTATAACATTGAGCCAGATGATACTTTGTTACTTGGTATACCTTTCTTAGCTACTGTTGGAGTTGTGATAAATGTGCGACGTGGTCTGATTGATCTCCACCTGGGAGATGATCCATTGTGGTTCAAGATGGACAAGCTGCAGAAATTCACCATTGATGGACAGAGCTTTAGTGTGAAAGTGGAACCATATATTCCTGTTGTAGAAGAGAAGATGGCAGTTCATTCTGAACATGCTCTAACATCTTCAGATCCTGCAACTGCTCTTAAGCAGAAAGCTCCAAATCTCTTGCATCCACCAAAGTAGAGGTATGACTCTTCTAAGCTCAAACCTCCTGACCGCATTGCTTTGAATGCATGAAAATGCAGAATCCCACCCAAGCTTCGCTCCCGCCCTGGTTCTACTCCTTCGTTCCTTGGGAGATCTCATGATCCGAAAACTTATACGCCACCTTGGCTGAGGAGACATTCACAGAGACACTCAAAGTCTCTGTTGAATCCCCCATAAGTCCGATCTCCTATCCATAGTCAAGCTATTGACTTTAAACAAGCGCTGAGTGGGAGGCAACCCACTAGTCGGTTCATTTTGCTTTTCATTTTTCGTTTTGATTTTCTGTTTTATGTGTTCAAAGGCGTGAGAAAACAGGCAGAATCGCACTGCATCGATCGACACATATGTGCATCGGTCGACGCAGTTGCGATTTACGGTTTGCCGATTCAATTACGGTTCATACACCGGTTATTTACTTAACCGTGGGCATATTCGCCTTGCATCGATCGACATACCTCGTGCATCGATCGACACAGGCCGATGACATGTAAGTGTCCTGACCCTTTTCGGTTTGTTTTATTCCGATTTATTTTCTCACCGAGCCTAGGCTTGACACCACTGGGGAAAGTGTGTTTCAAGTATGGGGGAGGTAGCTACTGACGCACGCTTTCTGTCTTCTTAGAGTCAGTTCAAATTTTGTTTTATCGAGTCAAAACAGTTTAAGTAGGAAACAATGAATTTTTGAGAAGCCAACAACACTTGCATGAACTTAAGTAACCATTGGGATGAGCTTGCAAGATCAATCTATGACTATTAGAAAACCCAATGCAAATCAGCCTATTGAGGACACCCATATCAATTCAGGTATTCAGAGAATCCTTTACTGACTTCACCCCTAATTTTGACTTAATTTTCTCACCTAAGGGCTTGGTATACCTTGCGTCGGATTCCTCTGTTAGTTATGACACAGCTTGTAAACTTGTCCAAGTAAGGTTCCCTTCTCCCCTTCCTTAAGGTAAAAAAACAAGAGAATAATAAACTGAGGATGAGTTAGTAGCTCCGAAGTGGTCGCGGAAGTGGTAGAGACCCATATTACCTCATGTGCATCCATGGAATGTGTCCAAAGTACACCCCATAACGGGAAGAGCACTGATAAAAAAAATGATACCCAATGGGAAAAATCAGTTTCTAAGGAAGGGAAAAGAGAAGAAAGGAACCAGAAAAGATAGTATGGTGGTCTAGAGCTAACAGAGTAAGAATTCATGTGCCCTTTGATCGATAATCCTTAGGTGAGACCGCACTTAAATGCTTATAGAAGTCTGTAGGGTGAATTTGAATGCTTTGGATTGATTGTGGAGTTTACTCAGGACAATTGCTAAGTGTGGGGGGAAGTATATGTTGGTCTTGATGTCTTGCAGGTGAATTTTTCATGTGGATTACTAAGGGGAATCCGAGTGTTGTTGCTTCTAAGATGAAAAGAGTTTCTGAAAGTTTTCAAACCTCTTCACCATATTCTAGTTCTCTGTTTTGCTTGAGGGCAAGCAAAGGCTAAGTTTTGGAAAGTTGATATACTATGGATTTTAGGGTTTTTAACCATGGTATATGCCTTATTTATCGAGTCTTTTATTATGTTTTGGAGTCTTTTAGGTTTGTTTACAGGTCTAGGTACGTTTGAAGCGGATTTGGACATTATGGCGCATTCTGGAGCATTTTGGAGCATTTACCCGAGAGAAAGAGTTCACTGTCCAAAACAGAGATTTGCATCGATCGACACATCTCGTGCATCGATCGACACATATGCGGATCAGGCTTTTCTCGCGAGCGTTTAATGAAGAATTTAGAAATTGCACTTTGGCCCTGAAGTTTCTCATAATTACAAAGAAGCTCCAGCCGTGATTAGATCATTATATTAGGGTTTTAGCCACTTGTTTAGGCTACGCTTTACAAACGCTTTACTTACCCATTCTTTTTTCAGAGAGAGAGAGATTTGAAACTCATATTCCTTGTTTCTATTATATGTTATTTCGTTTTCTATTCATGATGTCTTATGTTTCGATGATCATGTCTGAGTAGTTTACTTGTTAGGTTTAGAGATTCTCATTAGGGATTTCATGGAATTATAGGTTGATAAATCTGTAAGGATTCCTATTTGTTAGTTCTTCATCTAGGGTTGTTCTTAATGCTTAATCTGAATTAGCTACCCAGATTTATGATGTTAGGTTGATTTCCGCAACGACAGTTGGTTAATTAACTAGAAAGAACCTAGATGAGGAATTTGATTATTCACAAAGAAATTTGGCTTAGGAGAATTGTGAACAAAAGAACATGAGATTAATGCATGTTTAGATCTCTATAATTCGCAACGAAAGTTGGTCTGCTAGGATTGTTAGACATAGATAATATCCGCAACGAAAGTTGGTTTCTTATGCTTTTGTGATTCTAGTTCTAGAACAGTTCTTAATTAGATCCCGATTGATTTATTAGCTTATGTTCCTGATTTCCTGAGAACTCCCTTGACCTGACGCATTCGCCTTCTGATTTACAAACCGTTTACTTGCTTTCTGTTTTGATTTACTGCTTTCTACCGCTTCTACCTAGCTTAACCTGAAATTCTATAATCTATCGCAAGAGTCTAGAGTCTCTCTGGATTTGATACCCTATATACTACTAGTTCACGTTTGTGCACTTGCAGTGTAGATCTAGGGATTAAAACTCTGATTGTATCACAAGGTTAACCCGTTATCTGCTTTTCCTCATTCAAAATCCATTCCGACTTGATGTTTTGTCATAATTCTAGATTTAGTTTTCGTTCTAGTATTCGGAGTCTCGAGCCGCAATTTTCCTAGTCTAAGGTGACAGCTATTTTGCAACTTTTCATTTTCCGTTTTAAGCATTGAAATATGTCTTTAATATTTAAATGTGTTCTTTTTTTGTTTGCTAAGTCTAACTAGGTTGTATGTTAAATTGTAGATACTATTATTATAGATGATTCAACCCATTGTTTGCATTGTCGTTTGAATATTACTGCTTGTTATACCTATATAATTATATATAAATATGTATAGAAGCATAGTGATGCGGGGATACAGAGACAAAGATTTGTATTTGGACCGTATTGTGTGCGGGGACACGACATTCTAAATCGATCTATTGTCATGGTACTAAGACCAATAAAGCGTCTTATGGGCGGTGCGGTGCACACGACATCCATCACAAAACCTCATTGGAGGGATGTGGGCGATCATTTGATTTGCTATGAACCTTGTTTTCTGTTTAGGCACTTTAGGTGTCGTGATTGTGCATATTTAGGATAGATTATTTAATTTGGAGTGCAGGGTCTGAGTCCGTAAATTTGCATTTTAGCATCTCATACTGGTCCGACTTTGGGGAGATGCAAAAGGTGCAAATGCACTGAATCCAAAAAGATTTTCTAAATTTTATTAAAGGTTTAGGGTCCTGATTTTTTTAAAAAAATAATAAAAGATCCAAAATTATTAAAAACTTCATATAAACTTTGAAAATTTTTGATTTGGCACATGGTCAATTTTTTTTAAAGTCGGGCCTAATCTCATACTCAATGAACGATTTTCAATTACTCACTCCTCTTTTTTTCCTTCCTTTTAAGTTCGTCGATAGAGTATATAGACTTTAGTTGGATCAAGTGCTTTGTGATTTTAATGCGTGCGTTTTATATTTTGTTTTTAAATGTTATTAACAATTTATTATGGTTAATGGTTATTGTCGGTTTATTTCGATTAGTTATTGTATTGCAAACTATAAATACTTAAGTTTTAATAATACGCGATCTTGAGAGTTAAAGAAACGGATGTTACCCATACATCAAACAAAAATGAAAAATGACCAACTAGGATACGTTTAGAAACATAAGAGACTTCATTAAAGTCCCTTCGGGGACATCCGATAAAATTGGAACGATACAAAGAAGATTAGCATGACCCCTGCGCAAGGATGACACGCACAAATCGAAAAATGGTCCAAATTTTAAATTTATTAAAAAAAAAAAAAAACCTATACTGATTACTGAATAGACCAATATATCACAAATTTTACATATATGTTTTAAAAGTTTTCGACCAAAACAACAACACAATTATCTCGCAATTCAACGAAAATGAAAATACTTATTTATGCAAATCGTATAACCAACCATAACCAAAATGAATTTATTGGTTGGACTTGGCCTATACTTTACAAAGAACCTGTAAAATGTTCTTCCTACGCGACCGAACAGAATGGTTCATTACCATGTAACCAGGCCCATTAAGCTTTGACCAATTACTAAATTACACGTCACCATATGTTGAAACAATACGGACCTCTCTCCTCACGAGTAAGTAATATAGAAACAAACGTACACTAGCTGTACAGCCTGTCCTCATGCAACCCGTAACCTGCCACGTCTACGTAATTCCGTTACATCACCCTCGCTTTTTACACCGCTGCTTCTTGCTAACCTGTACATTGTGCTTTAGCGCATATTAGTCCCAAACACAATACAAACAACAAAATAAAACTCAAAACTCAATGTAACCTTCCCCGTCTGGATTCGGGAACAGTCCCGTTTTCCCGGGCAAAACGGAAACTGTAACAGTCTCTGTTTCGTCTGCAACAACACCTTTTTTTTTTTCTTCCCCCAATTTTTTTAAAATGAAAAAATAATATTAGTCTCTGCTTCTCGTGTTATATAATCCAAACAAATGAATGTGTTAAACCCTCACTCACTCTTCTCTCCACACACAGTCAAATATCCATTTCTTAACCTCTCTCTTCTTCTTCTTCCCTTTTTCTCTCACTCAGATCCCGGTGTGTTTTGAGCAACGGCGAGCGCTTATGGAGATGGAATGAGGAGCTGCGATTGTGGTTCGTTTTCCGATTGCTGCGAGGATATGGATTTGTTCTGTGGAGAGGATTCCTCCGGCGTGTTTTCCGGTGAATCAACGGCTGATTTCTCGTCGGAGGAGGTTGATTCATGGCCGGATGATTCAATCGCAAACTGTATCGAGGATGAGATGCACTTTGTTCCAGGACTTGACTATCTCTCTAGGTTCCAATCTCAATCTCTCGACGCTTCCGCTCGTGAAGAGTCCGTCGCATGGATACTTAAGGCAAGTGATTAAGTTTATCTTTTTCCGGCGATTAACGCCGGAGAGTGTACCGATGCTAAAAGTACGCGTCCTTTACATGCAGAGAATATTCCCCATAGGTAGTATTTTTGACACTGTGCTATTGTTTGGTTACAGGTACAAGCGTATTACAACTTCCAGCCTTTAACGGCGTACCTCGCCGTTAACTATATGGATCGGTTTCTATACGCTCGCCGATTACCGGTACAACGTTAATAATATTCTCTCTGTTTTTGATCATATTGATATGACAAATAACAACCCAAAAAGTCATGGTTTCTACTTTTTGATGGGATCTATTGTTTTATTGACTTTTCTTCACAGATTTGAAAACGACTTGGTGTTAATGAAATAAATATGAAATCGGTACAGCTAATTGTATGTAAATCAACACTAACTAGAGAGGATTTGTTTAGTAGAAATTAATTAGATAACTTGGAATGTATTACCTTTGAATATGTAAATGTTGATTTGGATAGAACAGGAGCGGGATGGGGGAGATTTTTATTTTATTTTATTTTATTATTTATAAATGAATTTATATTATTATATTTACATCGACGTTATAGTATAAGTAAACTTTCCACTCAGCTTTTAACTAAAAAAAAAAGCTTTATAATTATGGTGTTAACGCTCCTCCTCTACTAATATTTTAGATAATCAATGATGAGATTTAATAAGCTTTAATTCTGTCTTCTTTAACAGGAGACGGGTGGTTGGCCAATGCAGCTTTTAGCAGTGGCATGCTTGTCTTTAGCTGCCAAGATGGAGGAAATTCTCGTTCCTTGTCTTTTTGATTTCCAGGTATTTTATCCGGTTCTTCACTTTTGGATTCCGGATTGGGGACAGATTCATTATTTATTTAAATTCGTTTCCTTTGTTTGTAATGTGTTGTAGGTTGAAGGAGTGAAGTATATATTTGAAGCAAAGACGATACAAAGAATGGAACTTGTTGTTCTGAGTGTCTTAGATTGGAGACTAAGATCCGTTACACCCTTCAACTTCCTCAGCTTCTTCGCTTACAAGATTGATCCTTTAGGAACCTCTCTCGGGTTCTTTCTCTCCCATGCCACTGAGATTATACTCTCCAACATTAAAGGTAACGTGGTGTTGATTGATCCTTAATACCATACGTACATTGATTGCATTGGTTCTAACAAACGCATCCAAATTTACAGAAGCGAGCTTTCTGGAGTACAGGCCATCGAGCATAGCTGCAGCTGCGATTCTCTGTGTAGCCAACGAGCTACCTTCTCTTTCCTCAGCTGCAAATCCCCACGAGAGCCCTGAGACTTGGTGTGACGGGTTGAGCAAAGTAAGTTGGACTGAGAATGTTTTTTTTTGTTGATAAAACAGAGGATTTTCTTTTGATTAATATATTTTTTCCTGGGATTTCAGGAGAAGATTGTGAGATGTTACATGCTAATGAAAGCCATGGAGATAGAGAATAACAGGAGAAATTCACCAAGAGTGATAGCAAAGCTTAGAGTGAGCGTAAGAGCAGCAGCATCATCCACATTGAGTGATGAACCCTCTTTCTCATCATCATCCTTAGCTTGTCCATGTAAAAGGAGGAAACTAAGTGACTACTCGTGGGTAGGTGACGATGACAAATCCAGCTCTCAATAAAGACAAGGTGGGGGGAAGTAAAGTACATAGTTAATGCATGATAATAAGTGAGATGAAGATTCTAAGAGATTGAAAAGCATAATTAGTGGGTGGTGAGAGTTTAATTAAATTAGTGTGTTTCCATCCAAAGGGGGAAAGGAAGGAACAATAAATAATGTTTGTTTACAACTTTTATGGAAGGGTAAAGATTTGGGGGTTAGTTGGGAGAGACAATGCTCATCATTAATGACTTTGCAGATTCCCAATGAGAAGAAAAGTGAGTGAGTGTAATCACACACGTGTGAGAGTAGGGCATAATACATTGCAGTCACAGGTAGTGTGATAAGACGGGGAGCGTCAAGCGTGTGGAAGATTTTCGAGTGAATTTCAGACAGGCCTTTGTCTTCTTAATGGATCGCAGAAGTTCGTGGGCCCCAAGCTTCCCTCCCAAGTTGCCAGTATATATTTGTTTTTTTTTTTGGGAGTGATGATATTTTTGATTCCTTTGTTTGCGACTGCACGTGCCGGAGGCGTGTGTCGCACGTGTTTTGTTCTCTTCAAATCTTTTATTTTTGGCGGGAAGTTTTGTGTTTTGATTTACATTTTACACACGTAGCGTGGACTCCGAATGAGTTTTACCACGGTGCGTTTTCATTTTCATTTTCATATGCATGCGTGTAAGGTGTCACGTGTGTATATTATTTATATAATTTGCTTTTCATTATAAATAAATTTTTCTTCGATTTTTCTTTTTTTGAAAAGAGAATATATATAAGACATGGAGCTAGTGGCGGAGGGAGAGAGGGTGGACGGGGGCAGCTGCCCCCATTAAATTTTGAATTTTTTTGTTTTTTTTTTACATTGATTTTCAGAAAAATATAAAATTTAAATGGTAAAATATCTTCTAAGACTACTTACAATGGGGCTTATGTGGCTATGTTGAAAAATTACAATGGGGCTTATGTGGCTATGTTGAAAAAAAAATTCAACAGTTGAATTTAATTGGGTTATTGCAATGGGGGTGTTGAATTGCTTTTTGATGAGGTGGATTCAACATGTATTGAAAGAATTCAACGCCGTTGAAAACCAAAAGGTGGGTCTTTCTTTTTATTTTTTTATTTAATTATCTTAATAAATGACACATGTAAGTTAACAATTGGATATTTATATTCTTTGCTTTATTTTTTCATCTCAATTCTTTAACATCATTTATTTTATAAAAATTACAATTATATATATATAATTTTTATATTAAAATTCATAACTTTTTATCCTCTATAAATAGAAACTTGTCTTATTTTTTTTGGACACAGGAAATTTTTTTTCGTTTTTTATTATATTCTTTCAAATAATTTTCATTCGTATCATATATACGTTCATTAGTATCATATGTACGTTCAAATGTAACATACATACGTTCATATAAGTTTATTGTATTGTATTTTCAAAATTTTAATCAAAATTTGTGTTTTGTTTTCTTTATTTCCCCACTTTATTACATATTTATAAAATAATATAAAATATAAAATATAAAAAGCAAATATTATTTTAAATAATTAATGAACTTTTAATTTAGTGTTAAATCAATAATTATTAATATCATAAGTATTCATAAAATATAAAAATATAAATCAAATAAAATTAGTGGAAGAGAAAGGGTGTTGAATAAACAAAACCATTGTAGATGATAAAAGTTGAATGGGTGTTGAATTATGATGTGTAAGAAAGAGAAAGTGATGTGGAAGAAAGAGAAGATGATGTGTAGTGTAAAATGGGGTGTTGAATCAATTTCCCATTGTACATAGCCTAATGCCTCCTATAGATTTATGTTTAAATCTATAATGCCTCTTTTTAATCTGTTTTTTCCTTATATTTCTCTTAAATTTTGCTTTTTTGTTAATGTTTAACTTTCAAATAAATTTAATATTTAAAATTTATTTCTAAAAACATTTTCATTTTACTTGTATTCTTAAAATTATAATGATGAGTCATTTCATATTTATTAATGTTTTTATTTCACTTATGTCTCTAAAATTATACATATTTTAATAGATCATTCATATTTTATAATTAAATTTTTCATATTTTTTTTGTAAAAAACAAATGCATTGCATATAAAAAATGAAAACAAATATTGTTTTGTCATACTTTTTATATTTAAAATAAAAGTTTTATGATGTGCTAATGAAAAAATTATTGATAGAAAATTTTGCTATATAAATTATGCCTCCGATAATAAAAATTTCTGCCTCCGCCACTGCATAGAGCTAAATAATGAAACAAGTAATAATGGTTGTCGCAGACAGTGTTAATAGTGAGAAAGACATGAGAGATAAGATAATACGAGTGGTGAGATTGGATACTGGTGTGGCCTTGTGGGGGAGCATATGGCATGTGAATTTTGTGAATCGAGTTATATGTTATATCTGACGACGAACGTATGAAGACAAATAAAATAAAAGTATATTTCATTTATTTTAATAGAAAGAAAAAAAAATTATTTGATGTTCAAAAACAAAAAGTTGTCAACACATTCATTAATTATATCTTGGTTTTAGACATTGGGTGTAGATGAACACATTAATAGGAGCAGTAGCATACATGTGATCTTGATCTGTCTCTATGTCAGAGAAAGTGGTCTCACCAACGAAACCATAACGTACGTACGTAGCAACACCGTTTCCTCTCTGGAACCCCTCAAAACACTAGCCACACAAATACCAAGTTTCTGCCTCTATCCATATACAAGAGCTGATGCAAAAACTTTTTTAATATGGGGCACAATATAAAAATTTAAAATAATAAAACGTATAAAATAATCATTTATAATATATTTTAAGTTATAAGGTTTCAAAACAATAAAATTATTATTAAAAAAACGGTAGACGACGAACAACGACTCAACACCTAATGTATAAAGTGCCTAATCGAAAATTTATACTGCTTTTATGCGGTCTAACGTTTAAAAGCAAAAATAAATAAATTAAATATATAATCTATGATTTATAAATAATACAATTTATATTATTTATTTATCATATGTTTTAACATAATGTAAATTTTAAATTTTAAATTATTTTATTGTTAAATTATTTTATTTGTTAGGTGTTTTAAAATTTAATCACCATGGTTTAGTATAAAATCATGATGGTTTATAAAAGGGTTTACCCTAAATGACCATTAGAATACTAATAAAATCCAATCAATAAAAAACAAAATATGACAGCATAAATGACGTAAACAAGAGGGGGGAAAACATACAAAATATGGCATTGAAGGTTGGTTTGAACCGTTGAACAAAAAGTAAAAAGAGATTTCTGATTACCAACTAAGCTAATTAATCCATAACATTATATCCACATTAGAAAATATTTTGTTTTAGTATGGGGCACGTGCCACATTTTCTATATTGTAGATCCGCCCCTGTCTATATAGTGTTTCTACGTATGCACGAATCTACAAATAGACAGTAATTTAAAGAGTGCAAGAAAAGTCAAACATAATTTACTGCAAAACAAAACACTTAAAGGATGTGTGTTTAATCTTGTAACCAAATTTTCTTTTTTTAATTATATTCATTAAAAAATCAACCGACTTAACTCGGGATCGAAACGATACAATTCATAGTTAATGCTACTATAGATTTGAATCGACGAAGAGCCATCTATAAGGTGGGAAGAAGACGCTGGTGTCCAAAATCACTTTACTTTGGCGGACTGAACAAGCTCTCCTCTGCAACAAGAAGACCGATCTCGTTTTCCGATTGGTCTGAACTAACCGTGCTCTCGGATTATCCCACGTCCACACACTACAAGAAAACAGTTAAATAGAGACTGGACAGGTAGTCGCAAGTCAGTCGTTAATGGTGTTTCCGCGACGGATTTGCGACTAATATGCACATACGTAAATCTTTTGCGACTGATAAGCGACCTAGTATGCGACTGTGCTATTTGTCATCGCTTATTAGTCGCATAGTATTCGCTTAAATGTTGCGAATAATATGTGTAAAGACGCAAATTAGTCGTTAATCTTTACGATGTATATGTGACCATTATGCGACTAATTACCGACTAATATTATTAAGCTATGACTAATATGCGACGGATATGCGATCAAATACCAACTAATGAGCGACTGATGTGCGACCATTGTTTTCACGATTTCAGGCATTGGAAATTTTCTATATTGTTCCTCTCATTCATATATTATTAAACCTGCATACAACCAGTATTTCAAAAAAACTTGGAATCATATTACATAAACATACCAATTATATATACAATACCAAAATCCAAAGTGGAGTTACCAAAACATTTCATCTTATGTTATGTTACAAGTCAAAAGTCTAAAGTCTGATTTTCTACAAGATTAGAAGGCCTAGTTGTTAAGGCTTAGAAGCTGTATGAGAATCCATGAAGTCGCAGAATTGTGGATCAGTTTGACGGAGATACTTCTTAAGCATAGATAAGTGATCGAACTTGGTTTGCTGTTGAGCTGTAAGTGTGGCCATCTCTGCTTCACGATGTACATTATAAGCAGCTTGGTCCACTATTTGTTATTGAGCTTCATGTAGTTATTGTTGGAGTGCCAGAAATTATGAACTTCCCAAGTGCTTACGCTTGCTATTGGTAAGGGTGTTTTCCATGCTACCAAAACCATAAGGACGCCCCATATCATCTTTGAATGTGGCCTGCAAAAAAAAATAGTTCATAAAATTGATTAAGTATAGAAAATATTACCAACTAGTGAAGAACTTAGACTACTTACCTGAAGAAATAGACCGTTGTATTCATTAGCAGTGAGCTCCAGAGGTTGTGCATCACCGTCATCACCATCCAAATTGGCTCCCTCAAGCTCAGCCTTCTTAGCTGCCAAACTCTTCTCATAAATTTAAGAAATGTTCTTCGCCTTTAGATCAACGAAAATCCCATCTAATCTCATATGAGTCTTATTAAACACCTCGCTAATACTTACGGGTCTTCCGTACTCCTCTTCCTGTAATGTGACACAATAACAGATTTAAAAGACAAAATCAGATTTATTTGACACCAAAATAGATTTATGTGAGTGTCAACTTACCATTTCATGTTTGATCTGTTCAAAAGTCTTATGGCCAGACAAGTGTATTGTTATACCCAGAACTTTATGATTAGACTTACGAGCATTAGATGTGGTAATGCTCTTTGCTTTTGCATCTTCTGTGTCCCACTGGGCTGTCATCTCTGCCCATAGTGTCAAGTTTATCCAAGGTGGGCGCTTGCGAGAAGTCCGCACAGTCGAGACCATTTCTTTCATTCGCCGTTGACATATCCTCTCAAAGTGCATTTGGACATCTCCTGAGATTAGTGGATCCCAATGTTGGGTTTTCTACATTTCAAAGAAAAAACCTTAGTGAAAACCATACAAGTAATAGATATAGGAAAGTTAGAGAAAAGAAACCTCACCGCGAATTCAATGAAATATCGTTCTTGTCTGTCCCGAGGAACAATTGTCCAGTTATAAAAAGGTTCATCGAATTTGTTGGTAAATATCCTAGTAATCTGCTTCGTGGGTGCTCCTTTGTCACGACCAAACCTGTAATTAAAGAAGCAATATAATCATAAGAAACAATTTAAGACAAAACAGAGAAGCAAACTACTCATCATTTATCAATCACAATCTCATTTGCTGTAAAAAAAAATACAAATGCTAGAAACAAGAACAAATACAAATGCTGGTAACATGAAGCCAAAATATTCAGAAGAACAGCGACCATTCACACAAACCCGAGAGATATATCAACTTAAACTAAGCAGATTTGTAAATTAGAACCAATGTAATTACATACAACATACATACATTGACACCTTTAACTCTAGTTAACTAATCAAACACATACATACATACATGCATTGAAAGACCTTTATAAATTCACTAAGTTCATCTATCACCCTATTGCTATCATGGTTACATTATATGATATCGAAACAGACAAAACCAGTTTTTCAGTCAGAGTGGTTGTGTATCATAATCCAATACTCATACTGAAGACATAGAAAAACTCATTAAGCACATCTAAGAGAAGTCACATTCAAAGAGATAAGAGAGGAAGCATATGCGATTTGGAAATAAGTAGAAATAATGAGACACACAACAGAAAGCTGTGCTATATCTCTGATAAAGACTATACGAGAAAGCAAAATTTGTCAAACATATTAATCATCAAACTCATCAAGCAAACATCTTAAAGCTAACACTTTTACACATTTCGATTTGGGTATAGAGACATACCAAGTTGTATCCATCTTTGGTGTGGAAGATAGAACTTCTGTGACTTGTTCCCGATTTGGTACCCGAAGGAGAGCGTTGAGTAGTTGGATGAGGTCTTCATGGAGAACCGGCTGAAGTTGTGGTCCTTCCTTCTCTTCCTCATATTCTTCACCATCACCATCTGGAGCTACTGAAGAATGGCTATTGTTAGGGTGTTGAGGTTCTTGGGAGTACTGCAAAGGAGGCGGAGGCGGTGGTGATCTATTGTGTTGACTAGGTTCGGTGCTGTTTACGACTTCACGGGATCGAGGCTGCGAGTTCGGGAATAGCTCCACCGGCTGGGGATAATCGCGAAAATGAGGTGTTGAACTGATGGGGTTTAACACCGGAGGTTGGGAGGAACGTCCTTGGGACGACGGACCTTCGGATGAACCAGTATAGGAGGGACGATTTTTTGTCGACGGCGTGAAATCATATCGGGTGGGTAAAAAAGCGGGGGTGCTCTTGACGGCGTAGTTCCTGCTTGCCTTTGAGTTATGTTCGGCGTCACCCGTCACTCGTCTCGGAGCACCGCCGCGTTCATTCGCCATTGAAGGAATCCGATTCTTCGAAGAGGATGGTGCGATTTAGGGTTAGGGAAAATGAAGTGAATTGGGGAAATCTGCGTGGTTATACCAAAATCGATTGGTTTATACGAATGGTTTAAGAAAATCAATTTTGGTATAACAATTTATAGAAAATGGTTTAATGTTTTGGTTTAAGGAAATCGATTTTCATTATTGAAATTGGTTTAGTGTATTGGTTTAATCAAATTATCAATTGGTTAATTAAAATATAAAAATTAGATTGGTTTAAGTGAAAATTGATTGGTTTTTTACCAAAACTCCGATTGGTTTAACCGAAAATCAATTGCTTTTTAATAAATCAAATAATTAATTAGCAATTGGTTAATTAAAACAAAACAATTAGATTGGTTTAAGTGGAAATTGATTGGTTTTTTCCAAAAAGCATAGTGGTTTAACCGAAAATCAATTGGTTTTTAATAAATCAAATGATTAATTAGTAATTGGTTAATTAAATAAAATTATTAGATTGGTTTAAGTGAAAATTGATTGGTTTTTACCAAAAATCAGATTGGTTTAAACTGAAAATCAATTGGTTTTTAATAAACCAATGAATTAATAATCAATTGGTTAATTAAAACAAAACAATTAGATTGATTTAAGTGAAAATTGATTGTTTTTTTTATAAATCAATTGGTTAACTATCAATAAACTTGCAAATTATTAAACGAAAACAACTAAACCAAACTGATAAAAAATTAATTTATGAAACATCCAAAATATTTAAACTAAACTTATTAATATTCAATAAGCTTGCAAAATTATTATCCAAATCTAAAAAAACTTAATAATATTCCTTGTCATCTTCATCATCATCAGACGATGAACCATTATATTGAAATTCATCTTCTTGTTCTGCATCTCCAACATCGTAATCGAGGTGTATTGGGTATACATTTTGAACCGAATTTCTGACTGCGACATCGTCAATTGTAGTCAGAAGTGCGACATCGATATTTTCTTGTTGCAAAAGAATTGATTCTTGAATTTCATATTCTCCTGAGATATAACTACTCGGATTTACCTTTACAACATTCAGCCATGAATATTTTGATTTCTTTGTATACGGGTATGGAATATAGCAAACTTGTTCCGCTTGAGACGCTGTAAAAAAAAACATATGATTGCAACATTTATATACATGATTGCAACATTTATATATTTATACGTACATAGAATAAATGGTTCATATTTGTTGTATTTCCTCGATGAAAAAAAATCAACCTCCATTGCTCTTCCGAGTGCCTCTTCCAATAATAGTGTTATACCACTTTCACTTAAAAGTGTGATTTTCAGATCAATCATTCCCTCATACTCAAGTTGTATGATATCAGTCAAGATCCCGTAGAAATCAGCTTCATCTGGTGCATTGGAATAATTCTCTCCTTTTACACATACTCCATAGTTACACGTCTTTCGTCCTTCGCCGTGATTCTGTGTGGAACAAATATCCTCTTGTGAAATAAATAGGCCATTTTGGCCTTATTCATGGGTCCATTCACAATCTTTTTAACCCAAGGAGGATAAGGAGTTATGACGTTCCAGTAAGTAACTTGCATATAGCTATATATATTACTCACATGTTTACATATATGTAATACACACTATTATGCATAGAACTGTTTTTAAACATACATAATTTTTCACCCATGTAGAATATTCTTCAACTCTTTTCACGGCAACTTCTTCTTCACATAGTTCTGAATATTTTACAGAAAGATAATCTTCGAACATACTATATAAGACGAAGACATAGATGAGAGATCAAAACATATTCATATGAATGTGCACATTGGCAGTCCTTTTTCGAAGCCAATTTACCTCTCAAACGGCTGAAAATAATCACAATTTTGGAGAACATATGAATGTATACATTGGTAATCCTTTTCAGAAAGCCATATTTGGTGCATTTTTAAATGACCTTCGCGACAAAATATATCAAGTACTCCATCGACATAATATATGGGGGCATCACTTTCATGGAATCTTGTTAACCTACACGGTCAAAAGTAATTCAGATTAGAATATATATTTACTTATAACATATGACTACAAACGAAATTAACGTTTACCTTGATTTTTTTTTATTTGCGCAAAGTAGTGCTCTGAGAAATAAGAGATATTTCATCATTGATATACGATTGAACAATAGATCCAACTGCATATTTTTGTTCTTCACTTTTCCTTTCAACTTTTTGAAACATCTTTCAAAAAGATACATCCACCTAACGTCGAAAAAGATGGTGGAATTATCTTTTCCAAATTGCATATGAGTAAGACTATGTTTTGTTTTAGAACTTGGACGAGACTTTTCTGCAAAGTTCTTGCACATAAGTCACGGAAAAATCCTCCAACGCCAACAAAACATTATTAATAAACAAATTTATTATAAATAGTATAATCTTTGGTGTGTGTGTCGCAATTATCATGTAACTACAAATATTAGTACATGATAACACAAGGTGCACGTTTCGGTCTAGGAGTTTTGCAAAGATAAATGGAAGTAACCGCTCCACAAAAACATGCCAGTCATGACTTTTCATACCTGGGAGCTTTCCATTAACGATATCAACACAACTATCTAAGTCTGATGCATAACCATCTGCAAATTTCACTACATGTTTCACACATTCCAACAATTTTTCCTTTGTTTCTTTCGTCAGTGTGTAGGCGGGGAAATGAACTTTACCATCACTATCATGATGTAAGTGCGGTTGAGCACAAAATATTTCTATATTCCTTCGTGACATGACAATGTCTTTTGTTTTACCCTTTACATTCATAAGAGTATTCATGATGTTGTCGAAAAAATTCTTCTCAATATGAATCACATCAAGATTATGTCGGAGATTGAGGTCTGTCCAATACAGTAGCTCCCAAAATATGCTTTTCTTGTGCCAATTGTGCAAGGTACCATAACCAGCCTTATTTTCATGACCGTTTCGACCGCAAATCTTTGTTTTCGGTGGTTTAACACTATACAACCGCTCGAAATAAGGTTGCTGCCCGGTGTAAGACTGAGGTGGATACTTATTCACAGCATGTTTTCCTTTCAAGAAGTCTTTTCTATTCTACCTTAGTGGATGACTACGAGGAAGAAATCTTCGATGACAATCAAACATCATGTCTTCCTCCCATTCGGCAGATAAAATGACTTTGTATCGTCTATGCAAATTGGACAAGACAATTTACCATTTGTCGTCCACCCTAATAACATACCATACGCCAGAAAGCCGCTTATCTTCCACATCAACACTTCTTTCAGATTAAAATTTTGATGCAATGATACGTCGTACGCATTGACTCCGCTAGACCACAATTCTTTTAATTCCTCAATAAGAAGTCAGAGGAAAATATCAAGACTTGCTCGAGGATGATTTGGCCCTGAATTTAGAATTGTAAGGAACAAATATTTTGTGTTCAAGCACATCCAAGGGGGCAAGTTATATGGAGTCAAGATGACGGGCCACAACGAATGATTATGAGACATGCCAAATGGATTGAACCCATCTATACATAATCCCAAAAAACGTTACGAGGTTCTTCGGCAAAGCGAGGATGTAGATCTTGAAAATGTTTCCACTCTGCAGCATCAGAAAGAGGACACATTTCTCTGTCCTTTTCTCGGTGCTCATCATGCTATCTCATTGCCGCTGCAGTCTTCTCGCTCTGATACATTCTCTTCAATCTGTCAGTAATAGGTAGATACCACATACGACTATATGTTATTTTGGTTCTACGGTTTCCGTCGTTGGGCTTCCATCTTGGCGAACCATAAAATTGAGACTTATCCCACTTTTTATATTCTTTCCATAAGAACATACAATTATGAATACAAACATCAATTGTATGATACGGGAGACCTAAGTTGCGCATCAACTTTTCTGTCTCATAGTGGGATCCGGTTGACTGGTTTCCTTCTGGTATAATCTGTCAACACCTCGCACCATGAATCCACACACTTTTCAGTCATATTGTAGTCCGCCATGTTTTGCAGGACCCACGCGGCTAAGGATAACTGAGAGTGACCTTCACGACAACCATCATATAATGGATTTCTCGCCCCTTCTAACAAGTCATAGAATTTTCGGGAATGGTTACGTACCTGTTCTTCATCAAAATTTTGATAACTATCAAAATTCACGTTATCACGAAACGCATCATTCGCCATATCTACATATCTATCTTGTACGACATTATCCAAATACGTTCTATCAACATAACTCGGTCCTAAAGCCACATCAATTTCCTCCCCGTGCTTATACCGAATATAATAATCTTCCATAAATCCTTTACCTAATATATGATTCCAATTTTTTTGCCCCATGATAACTTTCTCTTTTTTTTGCAGAAAGTGCAGGGGCAGAAGAACTTATCGCCATTGCGTCTCTTGATATATCCTCTTATACATCTATTCCCGAGCATTAAGAACCTCAACATTATATAAAAAAGATAGACAATTTTTTTTGATTCGTAGATGAGTCAGTATGTGAGAATAAGGAGAAAAGAGGTTGAATGTGTAATATATATATATATATATATATGACTAACATATATAGTCGCAAAATGTCAATACAGCTACTCGAAACAATTAAAACGTGTCCATATGTACCACCAAATTGCATCTGAGTTGCAACCCACCAAAAAAGGTAGCTAATTAGTCGCTCGCTCTGTGACTAATTAACAACTAATCTTTTATGACAACAAGGTAGTTGTGTATCAGTCGTAAAATAGCGACTAATTTGCGACTACGTTTATCCTGTCACATGTTCGTGACCGATCTGCCGCCCGACAGTCTTAAAACAGTCGCAGTTTGGTCGTTAACTTTTGCGACTACACATGTGGTTGCACACTGCAGTCGTAAAATCGCAGTTTTCTTGTAGTGACGTGAATCGATCGCTAAACCGAGCACCGACTTATAGACTTCTCTCATTTATTTCACTGCCGCCTCGTCGCCTTCAAAAACTCTCGCCACCGCTTACGACAAACCGACTTCAATCTGGTCACAATCCGCCGCCGAACACACACTACAAGAAAACTGGGATTTTAGGACTACTACTTGCGACTGAATATTCAGTCGCAAAAAAAGCGACCGATTTGAGACTATACAACGACATAATAGAGACTACAGAAAAACAGTCGTAATTTAGTCTCTCTTTTGCATCCACATATTTTAGTCGTAAAATAGTCGCAAAAGTGCGACTGATAAGAGACTGATTAGCGTCACCCTATTTTTGGTCACTCTTCAGTCGCACTTTTACGACTGATCTGCGACTGAAGATACGTCGTAATAACCAGTCGTGAAACAGTCGCTCATTTGCGACTGAAGAGTGACTAACTTTAATATAGTCGTGAAAAACAGTTTCGCACATTTTATATACACTTTCGAATTAGTTATAACAACTTTTTACAACTTTTGTAAGAGTCGTAAAACAGTCGCAAAAGTGGTCACTAATCAGTCGCAAATATATATATATATATATATATATAAATATCGGACAACGAATTTCCTCTTCCTCATTTGTGTAACAAAACGTTTCTTGCTCCTTTCCTACAAAAAATTTAATCACAAAGAAAAAAACGTATCAAAGAAACCAAAAATCTTTTTTTTTTCTTATTAAATGTCGGGTTATTATAATTCGCGGGAATGGATGTATAATAGGATGAATCAAGAGACGAAAAATTTCTCGGCGGAGTTCGAAATGGGGGTCGAGCAATTCATGAGTTTTGCAGGTAACCAACCCTTTGCGCTAAATAATGGAGGTAGATTTTTCTGTCCTTGTAAGTTCTGCAAAAACGAGAAAGTTATTTCGGGGGAAAAAATTTGGAATCATCTATTAAGTAGAGGATTTATGGAAGATTATTATATTTGGTATAAGCACGGGGAAGAAATTGATTCTGCTTTAGGACCAAGTTATGTTAATATGACGCATTTGGATAATGTCGTAGAAGATAGATATGTGGATATGGTGAATGATGCGTTTCGCGATAACGTTAGCTTTGACAACTATCATCATGGTGATAGTTGTCCGAATGTAGAAGAACCGGTACGTAATCATTCCCAAAAATTCTACGACTTGTTGGAAGGGGCGAAAACCCCATTATATGATGGTTGTCGTGAAGGTCACTCTCAATTATCCTTAGCTGCTCGGGTCCTGCAAAACAAGACGGACTATAATATGACCGAAAAGTGCGTGGATTCATGGTGCGAGGTGTTGACAGAGTATTTACCAGACGGAAACCAGTCGACCGGCTCCCACTATGAGACGGAAAAGTTGATGCGCAACTTAGGTCTCCCATATCATGTAATTGACGTTTGTTATTACAATTGTATGATCTTCTGGAAAGAGGATGAAAAGTGGGATAAATGTCAATTTTGTGGCGCAGAAAGATGGAAACCCAACGAGGGAAAACGTAGAACCAAAATACCATATAGTCGTATGTGGTATCTACCTATTACTGACAGATTGAAGAGAATGTATCAAAGCGAGAAGACTGCAGCGTCTATGAGATGGCATGCTGAGCACCGAGCAAAGGATGGAGAAATGTCTCATCCATCTGATGCAGCAGAGTGGAAAATTTTTCAAGATTTGCATCCCCGCTTTGCCGAAGAACCTCGGAATGTTTATCTTGGATTATGTACAGATGGGTTCAATTCATTTGGCATGACTCGCAATCATTCGTTGTGGCCTGTGATACTGACTCCATATAATTTGCCACCTGGGATGTGCATGAACACAGAATACTTGTTTCTTACAATTCTAAATGAAGGACCAACTCATCCGCGAGCTAGTCTTGATATCTTCCTCCGACCTCTCATTGAGGAGTTAAAGGACTTGTGGTCTACTAGAGTCAATATGATGTATCCTTGCATCAAAATTTTAATCTAAAAGCAGTTTTGATGTGGACGATAAGCGACTTTCCGGCGTATGGTATGTTATCGGGATGGACGACACATGGTAAATTAGCTTGTCCAATTTGCATGGAGGATACAAAGTCTTTTTATCTACCAAATGGAAGGAAGACGTGTTGGTTTGATTGTCACCGTAGATTTCTTCCGCGTAGGCATCCCCTAAGGAAGAATAAAAAAGACTTCTTGAATGGAAAACACGCAGTGAATGAGTATCCTCCTCAGTCTTACAACGGGAAGCAAATTTATTATGAACGGTTGTATAGTGTCCAACCACCAAAAACAAAGGATTGTGGTGGAAACGGTCATGAGAAGAAGGCTGGCTATGGCACCGGGCACAACTGGCACAAAGAAAGCATATTCTGGGAGTTACCGTATTGGACGGACCTCACTCTCCGACATAATCTTGATGTGATGCATATTGAGAAGAATTTTTTCGACAACATCATGAATACTCTGATGAATGTTAAGGGTAAAACAAAAGACAACATCATGTCACGAAGGGATATAGAACTATTCTGTTATCGACCACACCTACATGTTGATAGTGATGGTAAAGCTCCTTTCCCCATCTACACATTGACAACAGAAGCCAGAGAAAAGTTATTGGAATGTGTGAAACATGCGGTTAAATTTCCAGATGGTTATTCATCAGACTTAGCCAGTTGTGCTGATATGGTTAATAGAAAGTTTTCGGGCATGAAGAGTCATGACTGCCATGTTTTTATGGAGCGGCTATTTCCATTTATCTTTGCAGAACTACTAGACAGGAACGTCCACCTTGTGTTATCAGGTACTAATAATACTTTCATTGGTTATCTCAACAAATTTCTAAGATTATAGTATTTTCTAATAGTCGTTTTTCTTAATTATATATTATTGTAGGGGTTGGAGCATTTTTTCGTGACTTATGTTCAAGAAATTTACAGAAAAGCCGAGTCCAAATTCTAAAGCAAAACATAGTTCTGATCATATGCAATTTGGAAAAGATATTTCCTCCTTCTTTTTTCGACGTGATGGAGCATTTGCCTATACATCTCCCTTACGAAGCTGAGTTAGGAGGCCCTGTGCAATATAGGTGGATGTATCCTTTTGAAAGGTTTTTCAAAAAGTTGAAAGGAAAGGCGAAAAACAAAAGATATGCAGCAGGATCGATTGTTCAATCGTATCTCAATGACGAAATATCTTATTTCTCTGAGCACTACTTTGACGCTAATATACAAACAAAATCAAGGTAAACACTAAAACTAGTTTCATTTGTAGAAATATGTTATATGTATATACCTAATGTGAATTACCTTTCACCGCATAGGTTAACAAGATTTGACGAAGATGAAGCCCCAGTGTATCATGTCGAAGGAGTACCTGATATATTTTCTCGCGTAGGCCGTCCAAGTGGCGAAATGCACCAAGTATGGTTATCAGAGAAGGACTATACATGTGCACATGCATATGTTCTGCGAAATTGTGATTATTTTCAGCCGTTTGAGAGGTATAACTTAGAATTTATTTTACTTTGATTAGTAAACATGTGTTTTTATTTCTAACATATGTATTTGTCTTATATATATAGTATGTTCGAAGATTATATTTCTGCTAAATATCCAGAACTCCGGGAAAAAGAAATTGCTGTGAAAAGAGCTGAGGAATATGCTACTTGGGTGAAGGATTATGTATGTCATAAAAAACTTTGCTAGTTTTGTGTGAATATATACATATTGTGGTCATTTGATAATGTATATTTAAATGCAGGTTGCTTACTGGAAGAACACAGTTCCTTTTCCTCATTGGGTCAAAGAGGTCGTGAATGGACCTGTGAATAAAGCTAAAACATGGCCTATCTATTTCACAAGAGGATATTTGTTTCATACACAGAATCACGGCGAGGGACGGAAGACTTGTAATTATGGGGTATGTGTCAAATGTCAGAATTACTCCAATGCATCAGATGAAGCAGATTTCTACGGGATCTTAACAGATATCATACAACTTGAGTACGAGGGAATAATTGATTTGAAAATCACACTTTTTAAGTGTAAGTGGTATGATCCTGTTATTGGAAGAGGCACTCGGAGAAGCAATGGTGGTGTTGTTGACGTTCTTTCATCGAGGAAATACAATAAATACGAACCATTTATTCTAGGTATGTATATATATATGGCGATATCATATATTTATGTATTTTTAATTCAATGTATTGATAATGCACAGCTTCACAAGCGGAGCAAGTTTGCTATATCCCATATCCGTTCACAAAGAAGCCGAAGCAATCGTGGCTCAATGTTACAAAAGTAAATCCAAGGAGTTATATCTCAGGAGACTACGAAGTTAGTGAACCAACTCTTTTGCAACAAGAAAACGATGATGATGTACTTTTGACTACGATTGACGATATCGAAGTCGATAATGTGGTACAAGATGTAAATCCGTTAGATCTTGATTATGATGTTGGAGATGCAGAACAAGAAGATGAATTTCAATGTAACATATCATCGTCGGACGATGAAGATGACGAAGAATTGTACTAAATTTTAATAAAATATTTCAAATTCTACAATTTGCAAAATTTTAATCATAGTTTAGATTTAGAATCATATCTATATGTATATATATATATTAAATATTTTAATAACCAGTTCCGAACCTGAAACCGTACTTGACTCGATTAGTATCCGAATAATAACGGGTAATGACAGGTAAGCTAACCTAAGATCCGACCCTATTCGGAACCGGCAGGAACCGACCCGGCCTCGACATGGACCCGATCCGTACCCGACCCGAAGACACAAATTCCTAAGATGTATTTGGTTTTTTTAAATAAATAGGTATTTGGGTTTTGTGGTAACAAAATTCGGGCCTAATTAATACACTAAACCAAACAATTTCGGTTAAGGCTGAAACGATTAAGGCCCAAAAAATTTAGATCGTAATTGATAACCCTAATCCCTAATTCGCGACTCGTCTCCAACGAAATCCTATCCCCACGAAATCCTCTCCGACGAACTGTGCTCCGGCGATGGTGAACAAAGGACGAGGCAAGGGAATCGTAGGCGGTGGTCAGAAGCGAGCTGCGCCGAACATTCTTCAAAGGCCGAGAACTTCAGCGCCGTCGAAGAGTCAATCGCCTTTACCACCGCGTTATGCTTTCACGCCGTCATCCTCCGCGCCGCTGCCTCAACAGATAAAAACCCCTATCGCACCACCACGATCTACGCCGACAAGATCTCCGCCGGTTCCTCAGCTAATCCGAAGCCCTAATGCACCACCCCATTTCCGCGACTTTCCACCGCCGATAGAGCTTTTCCAGGACTCACCAACGCCACCGTCACAAAGACAAATCGGAAACTCTTCTGGTGCAAGTCGAAACAGGGACACTCTTACGCCTGTTCAGAACTCCCAAGCATCTCCAGCTGCGATCTCGGAAGGTCAGAGTAACCCTTCTGTAGAACCTCCATACGAACCTGACGAAGATGATGAACTGTTTGGAGTTGAGCCAGTGCTCCAGGAAGACCTGTTAGCTCTCCTCAATAGCCTGCTTCTGGTGCCAAACCGTAACCAATTTACCACAGTTTTATCCCCCATACCGAAGCCTAATACAACTTGGTAAGACCTCTAAGCTCTCCTCAATAGCCTGCTTATGTTTTGATTGTTAATAACATAGCCTGTTTTGATAACATAGCCTGCTTCTGTTTTGTTAATAACATAGCCTGCTTCTGTTTTGATTGTTAATAAGCTCTCCTCAATAGCCTGCTCTCCTCAATAGACCTCTAAGCTCTCCTCAATAGCATGTTTTCATTGTTAATAGCATGCTTCTGTTCTGCTCTCCTCAATAATCGCTTATGTTGCTGTTGATTGCCTGCTTGAGAAAATGTGGTTTTGGTTTATGCTGCTTGCGTGTGGATTTGATTAGAGGTTGATCTTTTGCTTATGAAAAACCCTTATGTTGGTTCTTTGCATTGTGTTACAAACTTGTGTTGTTTCCTTTTAATTCCTGTTTCATGTCTGGTTTTTGTATTGTGCAATATCTGTTTCTGTTGCTATTGATATTTGTTTCTGTTGAGAAATTTCCAGCCAATATATGTTTCTGTTGCTGTTAATATTTGCTTACAAACGCTTATGTTGCTGTTGATATGTGTTTATTGAGTTAAGAACATAACTGTTTAAGAACAGATTCGGATTGTGCAATATCTGTTTCTGAGTTCAGAACATATATGTTTCTTCTGATCCGTGTTTGTCATTTCTGAAGCTAATTCCAAGTGTTTTCTTTAATTGACAGAGTTTTTCTTTGCTTGTAGGTTTGGTCGCGACAAGGGAGCACTGGTCAGGAAGATTACTAGGGTGCTCCTCAATAAATTTGATGGCCCCTATTATAGCTGGACAGTTATTCCCCGAGAGCGACAAGAGCGGTACTTCATTGAGTTCGCGGTAATAACTTCTTCATAATCTGTTGACAGATTAGTTTTTCAATTTTATGATTCTTGTATTGTTTTCAGTAACATGTTTTCACTTTGAAATGCAGAAAACTCACACATGGGATCCCTTAATCTCGGGGACAGTTCAAGTTCATTTCGAAAGGATATGTCAAAGAAGGATGAAAGGGATGATTAGCAGCGTACGCACTTCTCGAAAGCGACCTCGTTGGATTAGTACGGTCACCCTATGGACAACGATGGTCGCCCATTGGGACACGGAGGACGCTAGAGCAAAGAGCCTGACCACTTCTAATGCTCGTAAATCTGATCGTCAAGGTCTTGGTATGGCCATACACTTATCCGGTCAGAAGTCTTATGAGCAAATACAACAGGAAATGGTAAGTGACTTGTACATTGTTTTATATATATTTTACCTCTATGGCTTTAAAGTGTTCTTAATTTACCATTTTAGGAAGAAGAGATGGGAAGACCAGTCAGCATTGGTGAGGTCTTTGTTAAGACGCATACAAAACCGATGGCTCATTTGTCGATCTAAAGGCGAAGCAAATAGCTGACAAATATCAAAAAAATTTGGAAGCTAAGAAGTCCGAGCTCGCAGCAGAGATTTCAGACCCTTCAGACAGTGATTCGGGACCTCGGGAGCTCACGGAAGATGACTACAACGAGATCTTTCTTCAGGTAACGACAGTCTTCCCTAACATGTTTCATTTTCCATACATTATTCCACAATTATAATTTTTTTTTTTTTGTTTGAAGTCCACTGTAACAGATGATAGAGGCCGCCCATACGGTGTTGGAAGTCTCGAGAACACACTTGTAAACGGCAAGCGTAAGCGCCAAGGATGTGATTCTGCAACTTTTGTGGGATTGCAACAACAACTACGTGAAGCTCAACGCCGGATTGAAGAACAGTATGAGTATAATAAGCAGCGTGAAGCAGAGCATTCTCTAGTGGTGAGTGAACATCAAAAGAAGATCGATAAACTGTCACTGGTGGAGAAGTTTCTGCTTGAAACAAACCCGGAGTTTGTGGACTTCATGGAATCTCAGTCAACAAGCTAAATTTCTGAACCTTTAATACTTTATGTAGATATAACTAATGTTAGTAACTGGTTTTTTTGTTTAAGTGTTTTTTGTATTTTGGATGAATGTTATGGTTTCAATATATGTGAAACATGTTATGTTTTGGAATTCTATTTTACTTCAGGTTCGTATTCAGTGTTTGTTATAGGACAATTAGGTATCCAAACATTCAAACTCATCACGTAAGCATATTAGGCTTACCAGTCGTATATCAGTCGCACTGTAGTCGTAAGATTAGTGGCCCAATAGTCACAAATCAGTCGCGCATTCAGTCTCATAGTAGTCGTCCTTTAGTTGTATATCAGTCGCAGATTGGTCGCTAATTTGCCACTGATATGCGACTGATAGTTATGTCATAAACTTCGTCATATTTAAGTCGCATATTAGTCGCAAATTAGCGACCGATCTGCGACTTAAATATGACGAAGTTTATGACATAACTATCAGTCGCATATCAGTCGCAAATTAGCGACCAATCTGCGACTGATACAATTTGCGACGAAGCTTTTACAACCTCATATATTAGTCGCATATTAGTCGCAAATATGGTTTAAGCGACTGATATGCGGCTGCTATAGTAGTCCTGAATTAGTGACATCAAAGAACAACCTTCTGGAGAACCGACATCTCCCTCCGAAGTCCCTTCACCGTTGAGGCTTCTGATGACTGAAAATGCAACCCATCTTGCCGTAAGAAAGAGAAAGCGTTTCTCTAAACCCAAAAAATAGCAGCATCGTGAGTTGGAATGCTCTCTCTGGCGTCCTCCCACAGATTCCCCTTCACTCGAACCATGCCGCCGAACGGCGAAGCCCTAGGGCTCCCGCAGCGCCCTCTTCCTCGGATTTACAACTACCGCATCTCGAAGGAGAAGCGTGTATTTCCCTTGCTGTCACCGAGTTGCCTATCCGCCTTTGATGCCCAAGACTAGATTTACCTCCGGAGGTTTTCTCAGTGTCGGATGATGACCGCCGGAGCAGGAGAAGACCTTTGCAACACAAAGTTTATGGCGAAAACCCTAGAGAGAAAAAGTCTCTTGCGCATACGGCTCAAACGCCAAAAAAATATCTTGTAACTAAGTTAATGTTAAATTTGTTCCGACATTGGTGTTTATCCGCATAATTCTAATTAATTAGTTTAATATTTTTAGTCTTCATGAGTGAGTAATGATATTATTTCTGGTCCCCCAATGAATTAATCACACGTCTTATACATTGATCTCATTACTTACTTCTCTATCGGATTTAACAACCAACGTAATCTACTTGCTATATATGCTCATGACGCTCCTCTTCTCTTTTCTTTTAGTATTTTAGCTTACATCACTTTTCCCACTTATGTTGACATCACTGTATATATTTTAAATCCGTATGTAAATTATTGAACATGCACTGTAACCTGATTTCGAAACTATTCCACTTAAATGTACGTAACAATGATATCTGTTACTGCTTTTACTCCTGTACCAGCCGGTATAACTATTCATTAACTTTTTCCTTTATAAGAATAGTTTGTATGGTGTAAGAGCATCGATATATGACATGACAAGTTAAGGACGAACCATATATAAGGGAATACGTACAAGATAAATATTGCAAGAAAAATACAAAAGTAGTGCAAGGAAAGGGGATGAGAAAGAATAGAAGCTTCACGCACTACTATTTAACCTAATTATAAATAAATTATGACAGTCCACGCATTTGGACGTATTTAGCATCGGGATTACCTTCATCATTGTTTATTGATTTTTAATTTATTTTAATCCTCTTTCGTGCTTTCATTAAGACACATGGGGACCAAGCTTATGTATCAGCCAATAAAGACTTACATCTTTTAACTATTCCTGCGGTCCTTCCATATTATATTAAATGGTGTTTTAGGATAATTGTATCACCTAAAACTGTATCAGTTTATATGATATTTAGAGAGGGAGTATCAATTTATGTGATATTTTCAATTCAGTTGTGGTTAGGTAAGTAATAAATAATATTTGGGTTTTAAGAAAATGAAAACTGAAATATTATAGATAATTTATGCACACAAACCTTAAATATCATATAGTATTATGATAGAGGGAGTATTATCTTAACTATCTCTGTCCTATTAGTTTGGTGCATCCTTTATCTGCATAAATAATTAGAGTCCTTTTTCATAGACTTACACCAACACTTAATTAAACCAAACCGAACATACATTATTCTTATAGAAAATGGACAAACGACGACATTTGATGGGAATGCGATTGAGACAAATAAAAATGACATTGTAATATTGACATGATTTGCATTCATTTTAATTTAGAGAAAATGGGACATATTCAATAGCATTACTTTACATAATACACATGTAGGTGAGTGTCTAATGTGTATATAGGCACATGTAGATCATGTGGAAAGTGGGTAGGAGGAATAAAATCAGAAAGACTTCGCTTTATTCTCAACTAGTGTTATAAAAGTGAAGGATCCTAGGTCTAATTATTCAATACCAAATGCATATAACCCAACCCACCCGCCTATTTATATTATCATATTATCATATCTACGTACCGTTTATTCTCGACCATTATACTCTTAGGTACAATCTATTCATATCGAACTTTTATTACTTAATAACTACATGTATTTTGACCTAAACCCAACTTATGTCCGGATATCCCATGGGACATGCATGCCCCCAGTGGCAGAGGGAGAGAGAGTGGAAGGGGCCCCCTATGAAATTTTTAAAAAATTGTTTTTACATTGATTTTCAGAAAAATATAAAATTTAAATGGTAAAATATCTTCTAATGCCTCCTATAAATTTAAGTTTAAATCTATAATGCCCATTTTTAATCTGTTTTTTCCTTATATTTCTCTTAATTTTTGTTTTTTTTGTTAGTGTTTCCTGTTTAACTTTCAAATAGATTTAATATCTAAAATTTATTTCTAAAAACATTTCCATTTTACTTGTATTCTTAAAATTATAATGATGAGTCATTTCATATTTATTAATGTTTATGTTTCACTTACATCTCTAAAATTAGACTTATTTTAATAGATCATTCATATTTTCTAACTAAAACTTTTCATATTTTTCTTTATAAAAAACAAATGCATTGCATATAAAAAATGAAAACAAATATTGTTTTTACATATTTTCTATATTTAAAATAAAAATTTATGATGTGTTAATGAAAAAAAAATATTGATAGAAAAATTTGCTATATAAATTATGCCCCCGATAAAAAAATATTCTGCTTCCGCCACTGTATGCACCAAAGATTAGCGTGGTCTTAAATTTTCTAATGAGATTCAAGATATGGCCATGTATTCATCTAGCCAAATAGTAGCAGCTTAATTCTTGACAGATCGAACTTATGACCGATAGTTTTACGTCCTCCTAAACTAACTCTTACCATCCGACTGGCTTGTCGGTGGATTATATTATAGAACACATAGCAACATACTTCTACGTAACTGAATTAATTAGTTGAACTTACGTCTAAGGAAATAAATTAAGAACATACAAAAGCATGTTTTTAACACTTAATCTTAAAGCGAAACAAAATGAAAAAAAGGAAAAGAAATCGAGGGAATATATTGTAGAACATATATCAACAAAGTTTGCACATGGATTCTTTGCCTTTACTCTTTAGAGAATAAGAAGATACAATATATATTCACTAAAATTAATCAAACTTTGGATGCTTGAAAAGTAGAAAGAAATACAAAGTGATAAGATGATATTTAGAGAAGGAATATATAATATAAAAAGGAGAATGCAATGGTGGCATGGCCCGACCCCGTAGGACGTGAGAGAGTGAGCGTAACTTTAGTTTCTCGAGGGAGCGTCTCTCAATGTGTGTGTTTACTTTAAAGATTTTTGGTGGCTTTGCTTTTTGTTATTTATGGTCACAAACCAAGATTTGGTCACGTCTTCCTTCTGCACTTTCATTTCACCAATACCACCTCATAAATTTCTATAGTGGACATTGACACCTCCTTACCAAAGTCGTTTGTCTCATCATCAATCACTATTTTTCCTATTCCCACCTATTCATGTTGTTACAAGGACACTAGCACGCGTGCCCACACACACGTGTGTGTATCTGTGAAAAAAAAGCTCTAACTAATTATCATCATATACTTAATCACAGTTAGTATAATAGTTCACATTCATGCAGCATGTGTGTTAGTATATTGACTTGATCCATAAATTAGACTCAATAACTGAACATTTAGCATATATAGCTTTGATTCTGTTGGATGAATCTACAGAGTGTAAGGGAAAAAGAAAGAGGATGTGAAGAAAGGAGAGGAGCATAAAAGAAAGTAGTGAGCACAGTGACTGAAAGCAATAAAGAAAGATTGTAAGTTTCTCAGATTGAATATTTTTACAGAGCTTTCAGCAAAGATATGACAAAGTAGAAAGTTGATAGCGAAAGGCATTTTTATATATGGGGCGAAAGCAAAAGCTGGTTTTAGTTAAAGAGAGACAAAAAGAAATGTTACACTCTTTTAGATTTGACATTAAAGAAGCTTGCCAATGTGACTTTGTAGGAGCCATGAATGTCAATAATGCATTGTATCCAACATTCCACAAATGATATATTTTTTATTACTCTAATCACCATCCTAAATAAGATTCAATTATGGGAGTTATTTTGATTGGGCTACGACTTGGAAAAAGGCTCAAGACCCATTTGTAAAGTCTTGGACTTTTATATTTTGCAGATTGAAGTCCCTCATATTTTTGATCTGCAACATTCACTACTACCCTATGTCTTAAGTCTTAACTAGTGTCTAAGTCCATCCTTTTTTGGGGTCAAACTCTCTAAGTCCATCCATTACAACGTTTCTTTGGTAATCCCAAGTCTTAACTACCAATACTCAGAGCCGTTGTTGGATAGAAGCCATAGAAGCAGAGGCTGCGGCCCTCGAAGATGTTAAAATATTTTTCGGCCCTCAAATTCCAGATACCTTCATTAGCCTAGTGGTACGATTGATGTCACTGCACACGCATAGGTCCCGAGACCCGAGATCGAAACCCAGAAGCTCGGCTTCTTGTGCTTTATGCGAGATTTTTTTTACCCAATACTTGAAACCTTTGGTTTCATACAAATGGTTTTGCTTTTAGTAACAAAAAAACCTAATAGACAAAAAAATAACAAATTGGCCGATCATCTCTGATTCTCTTCTGCTTCGTTCATCGTTGGGGTTCTGCAACTTTTTTTTTTCAATCGTCACTGACACACATAAATCGGCCGGCGTTCATCTCTTCTGCTTCGATCGAGCATCTGAGTTCTAACTGCAAAATCATCACCGTGAGTTTCTTCTCTGCAAAAACTCTGTTTCTTCTTCTCCTTCAATCATCGGCTCTGGCCTCTGTTCTCTGGCTCTGTAACTAAGTTACTGTTTTACACAATGTTTTCGAATTGATAATAAAACGAATTAGTTAAAGTAGATGCATGACAGTTTTCAATGTTTTGAATCAAAGTAAACATATTAAACTTGATAATACTTCTATTTTTATGTTCTAAGCGTAAAAATAATATAGGACTATCTTTAATTTACATGTATGATGTATCACCATCGTCCGTGTGTTTCTTCTCTGTAAAAACTCTGTTTCTTACAATCATCGGCTCTGGCCTATGATTCTATTTCTCTGTTCATCATCATCACTAATCAATCATCGGCATTTGATTGTTTCTGCAGTAAGATGAGTTCGAAACGGATAAAAATTGTTCCAGGAGGTGCATCAAAGATAAGAAAAAAGAAACAGGAAGCAGCAGAGACTAAAAAATGTCTGGATCGATATTGCAGTATGTAAAGATAACTCCCCAGATTGATGAGGTTGTTGAAGATGAGAGCAACATGGACATTGACGAGAATCAGAATGGGCGTGAGCAAGGGAAGGAGCATGATAATGATAATGGAGATGAGCAAGATAAGGAGAAGGACAATGAGAATGGAGATGAGCAAGAGAAGGAGCAAGAGAATGAGAATGGAGATGAGCAAGATAATGAAAAGGAGAAGGAGAATGAGATTGACGATGAGCAAGAAGAAGGGAGAACATTTGATGCTATGGAATATTCAATAAGTGGAGATATCAATGATCCAGGAAGTTGGCCAAAAGTTGATGATAGATTAAGAGCTTTTCTTGTTGAAAAGGGTCCAATGACAACAAAGCTTCCAGATCATTATAATTTTCCAAGGGATAGGCATGGCAGATGTTTTTCTCACTTGCTTTATACAAGAGAAATAAAGAATGGAGAGAAGCAAGACAGGCGATGGCTAGTTTACTCAAAAGTAAAAGATAAGATATTTTGCTTTTGTTGTAAATTATTCACACAAGACAAGAATGCTAATCAGTTGGCAACTAATGGATATGATGATTGGAGAAATGTTCATAAAATGCTTAAGGAACATAAAAAAAAAGTCATAAGCATATCATATGTATGACTAACTGGATGGGGCTAGAAGTAAGACTAGAGAAGAAGCAGACTATTGATAAGCATCTTCAGGAAGAGATTAACAGAGAGAAGAAACACTGGAGAGATATGTTGCTGAGGATAATTGCATTGGTAAAGGGTCTCGCTAGAAAGAATATAGCATTTCGTGGAAGCACTGATAAGATTCGTCATCCTAATAATGGGAATTTTCTGGGCATGGTTGAGGTTTTTGGAGATTTTGATGTGGTGATGACAGAGCACATTCGACGGATTGAGAAAAAAGAAACCCGTAATCATTACTTGAGTCCCCAAATACAGAATGAGTTGATAGAGATGCTTGGGAATGAGGTCAGACAAATGATCTTAAAGAAGATCCAATGCGCAAAGTATTATTCTGTTATCCTTGATACCACTCCTGACATCACCCACAAGGACCAAATGTCACTAATTCTCCGATGTGTGGATATTTCTGAGACTTCGCCAAAGATAGAAGAGTTTTTTTTGACATTCTTGGAAGTGAAAGACAAAACAGGGGAAGGGCTCTTTGACACCCTTCAAGATGTATTGCGTGATCTTGGTTTGAGTATGGAAGACATTAGAGGGCAAAGGTATGATAATGGGTCAAACATGAAAGGGGAACATAAAGGAGTACAAAAGAGATTGCTTGAGATTAATCCACGAGCGGTTTACACGCCATGTGGTTGTCATAGTTTGAACCTTGCACTTACAGATATCGCTTCTTCTTCTCCAATAGCAGTCTCGTTTTTTGGAATTGTTCAGCGAATCTACTGTTTGTTTGTCTCTTCAACAACTACTTCTGAAGTTTATAGAGACATTGTGAAAGGTTATACAGTTAAACCACTATCACAAACTCGTTAGGAAAGCCGTGTGAAAAGCGTTCAGGCAATAAGATGTCAAGCTCCTAAGATACATGAAGCTTTGGTCTACTTGGCAAACAACAACGATAATCCAAGAATAAGAAGTGAAGCTGATTCTCTTGCAACGAGTCACACTCATGGTATTGGAAGCTTTGAATTTTTGTTTGGCATGATTATTTGGTATGAACTTTTGTTTGTTGTTAACAAAGTAAGCAAGACCCTACAGGAGAAAGAGATGAATATTGATAGAGCTCTTGCTCAACTCAAAGGACTTGTTTCTTTTTTCAAGAGTATAGAGAAACTGGTTTTCAAACAGCAAAAGTTGAGGCTGAACGGATTGCGATTGAGATGAAAATTGCTCCTGAATTCTCTGTGAAAGCAAAACGGGTTTATAAAAGGAAACGACATCATGATGAAGAGCCTGGAGAAGTCGAAGAAGATATGGTATTAACAACGGAAGAGAATTTCAGGATAAACTATTTCTTCGTAATTGTGGATCAGGCTTTGGTTTCTCTTGAGACAAGGTTTGATCAACTTCAAGACTATGAAAAGATTTTTGGATTCTTGTTTGACTTGAAGAAGCTGAAGTTAGAAAATGATGAAAAGTTGAAGGCTTTTTGTGCCAACCTTGAAGTTTTTCTCAAGCATGGTAACCATTCTGATCTTGATGGTAATGATCTGTTTTTGGAGCTAAAACTTTTAAAAGGAGGGTTACCAACATATATTAACAAGGTTGTCGAGATATTGGATTTTCTGAAAAAGATGGAAAGTTGTTATTCAAATACATGGACTGCATATCGTATAATGATGACGAAGCTTCTCGAAGTTAAAGCTCATAAAGTCTTATCTACGGTCAACTATGTCCCAAAACAGATTGAATGGATTGTCAATGTTGTCGATTGAAAGAGGTATGGCAGAAAAACTTGACTTTACAGAATTGATGAATGAGTTTGCAGGTAGAAACGCGAGAAGAATAATCTTTCAAGAGTAGTTTGTTGATCTTTTGTTGTTTTAAAACAATATTGTTTAAGACATTGTTAAAGATATCTCTTTTTGGTTAAGTTTTTTTTTATAATGATGCATTTTTCTAGAGCGGCCCTTTTTTTTTTCTTCGCTTGCGGCCTTCAAAATCGATGCTACGACTCTGCCAATACTCACTCACTATCGTAAGTTTTAACTAGTTCAAGCCACTACAGATCTCAGTTTCATTGTACCAAAAGAAGATGTAAATGTTGACCTTATCATATTAGATCAAACATTTTTGTTTTGATTCAGAGGATTCTAATTTGCTATACAGAAGAAAAACGCCAACACTGTGTTTTTGTCAACACCCAAATTCAATATCTGCTATCGTTAATCAACAAATTCACTTCGGCTTCACCCTTACACTGTGTTTCATTGAACAGCTCCTTCACTTGCCTCCTGTGTCACTACCAATGCAACCTCTCTCTCACCCGCTTCAGCTGTGAGACACAAAACTATATTAATATATATAATCTGAAGTGAAATGCAAGAAAGTACATTTTTACTTTGGTATTGACACTTACCATTGTCTTTATTCGAGTATTTTCAGCAGGAGTTCCTCCAGTGACACAATCAGCATGGTAAGGGCTAAAAATACGCACTTCTCCCATTACCACAATGTCTTTCTTTTCCCACTGTACACGAAGCCTGGAATGCATCAGCCCATAAAATTTGATTAAAAAAGAGTAAATGTTTCCAGGTTTCGTTTCCTAGACACTTTGATCAACTGACACGTGAACAATATCAGGATAAAGCCTACAGCCATTTGTCATGACCCGTTCTTAATGGCCAAACGAAAAAAGAAAGCTCAGTGTACACAACATAAGTAGCCTATATCCTTGTCGAAACTAATATAAGCAGTCATACTCATCCAACGGTAGCAAAAACTAGCTGACTAATTTCTTTGACAACTATACTCGATAGCATATTTCTTTCAACAATGCCATGAAAAGTAGTATAAGAAAACTATAGTACAAATATGAACACGCACTATCACAGCAGCAAATGCATAGTCCCAAAAAGTACGCAACTTCAGCAAACCAAGAGCAATACAAGCACTATACTGAATCAAGATCAAACATACTTATCCCACAGTATATAATTCGAAGAAAAAATCTCAATGATTCAAAGAAGCTTAACAATCAAAGCACAAAACCCTTCGCAGAAGCTGTTTAACAATCCAACGATAATCAATCTAAGGCTGTTGTTATCTTCTTCACACAAGAACTAAACTAAACCACAAAAAGATTCAAAGAAGTATAAGAACCAAAAGATCCTTACGTCTTAGACAAAGCGTCAAAGATGCTCTGCGCCTCCGCCGTGACACCAACACCAATGCTCTCGATTTTCCTGCGTCCTCGTAAGCTCAATTCATCAAAACAAGTTAAAAATTCGACTCAATCATAAAGAGATTGCAACAAGTAAATTACCTAATGGCCATCGCCTCTTTCGCTACTAGTCCTGAAAGATCAACCGTACGCTTTTTCGAAGGGAGCGGATTTCTGAATTTCCCCATAAATGCGAGCTTGGATATGAAATTTGCATTCACCATCCGTGTAGTCATCGATTCCCCAGTTTCAGGCATCGTTCCCTCTTGTAAATCCAAGTCAAGGACACCGCAAAATTTGAAAGAAAACCAAGTCGCAGAGATAAAGAAACTACGGTGATGCGAGTAACATCGAAAGGATATGGAAAATGACCAAGTGTGGATTAGAATCATATGCCAAGACGATCCCCTTGAACTCGATTCCAGTGGTCAGCTTGACCTTGTATGTCTTCCCCACCTCGAATTTGTCGCCCTTTCCTCCACCTTCGACTACGATCGCCGGTGCATCTGCTGGAATCATGGTGGTGATTCGAACCTCCAACGCGCTCCCGCCGGTGATTTCTGAATCGCGGTTTTGGAAAACCACGGTTGAAAAATATCTTCAACTGAAAAATATTGTAACCGCAATTCAGTCTTCGTCAACGGATATATAGAGGGACCCATCATATAAACCTCGCTTGGTTTGAGCTTTTAATGGGCTTATCTTAGCTTCGATCGAATGGCCCAACTAGATTTTCTTTTTTAAGAGTTTTACAAGTAGAATTTTGGCTTTTATTTTTAAAAGGAGATTTTAGTCTAGTGATTAAAAAACTACTTAACAATTATCATATGGATGATGTCCTCTCTCTCTCAAAACGACTCAAAAGACGATATTTCGAAAATTTGCGTTGTTTTGTTCGTGTCTCTCCATCTCTTCGTCAGAGCGTATCTTTGACCGTTTCACGATTTGCTTTTCGGAAATCTGTAACCGTCCCACGTTTATCTCGTCCATAACCACTATTCTCGTTCTATATATATCCCGTGATTTCTCTCATTTTTCTTGTGTTGAATCAAACAAAAAAAATATAGAGATTTCGCTATTTATTATGATCATGGCGGATAAGTTTCGCCGTAAATTATAAAAAGTTATCATCGGTATGGAAGATCCTGATCAATTTACCGATTGAATTGGGCAACGAAGCTTTGGCGGAGAATCAATTCTCTTTAATGGTGAAGCCCCTTAATCCAAGAAAACAAAACCTGCGTGCTTTAATGGCTTCGATGCCTCGCTTGTGGGGTGTCAGCGATGAGGTTACAAGCAGGATTGTTGACAATAATAAAGTCCAGTTCGTGTTTCGCTCTGAGGAATCAATGGGATATGTTCTCAAGCGTGGTCCGTGGTCGTTTAATGATTGGATGACAATGACACAACGTTGGTCTCTTGATCAGTCAGACGATGATCTGCAATTTATTACGTTCTGGGTCCAAATACGCGGCATCCCGCTGCATTATCTCACAACGCGTATGTTCATACATATTGGGTTCGTTCTTGGTCAATTCATCGAGACAGACTTTACCGGCGATGGTAGTTAGTTGGTCGACTACGTCCATGTTCGACTAATCTGGGATAACTCGAAGCCTCTGCGTTTTCAGCGAGTTTTCCAGTTTGGGAATCAGTCATCCATTCTCAAGTTCACGTATGAAAGGTTACATGGGTTTTGAAACGTATGCGGTATGTTGAACCATGAAGCAATTCACTGCCCACCGAATACCCAGACTGATCCTCAGGATCATCCAAATGGTGATGGAAATGCCGATGACGGAAGTTGATGTAAGATGGGAGGTGGGTGGTCGAGAAGCGACGAGCGGGACGATGGTCGAACCCGGATCGATGGGACGGGGAAGCTTGCAGAAGGCGCTCTCTTCCTAGTTGGTGGATGATTCAATGGATTTGAGGAGTTTGGACACGAAATAATACTCTAGTAACAAGATGTAAGCAAGCAAGTAGTAACAAGAAATCTCGATCCAAGAGGAAACCACGCGAGGATAAGAGATCAACCGCCCAAGCTAGGGTTCTTTTTACTAAAAACTTACTTGACTTCATTAGAAAAAAAGAACGGCTTAAATATCCAATAGTCTAGGTTACAAGTGGGCCAAAAAGGGCCTGGTCGAAATCATAAAAGAAAAGACAAGAAAGAAGGTTGGACGGGCCAAATTCTCCTTCTCTTGTATCGAGCTTTGGTTTACCTCATTAAAAACCTTAATGGGAAAACCCAATTGGGATAACACCACACTTAAGGGAAAAAGAGTATAAACCCCATCCCAAGGAGATGTTGCACGTGCTCCTGGTCGCCAAACATAGTTATGGAGTTCATTAAATCCATGAGCTTCCAAATAAGTCAAGTCCAACATTCTTCGGGTTTGATCTTGCATATATTCTTCTTCCAAGCTGGTATTGGTGTGATTCTATCTTTCATGCATTCCCTGATGAATCAGAAATCCAGAAAAAGTTCCTTTACTCCTTGATTCATCCTTATTCGTTCTGAGCACTCCAAAATGTGGAAGTTGGTCTTTAGCGGGTTCCCTGAAAACCACCTGTCTTGAAATGAGCATAACTTCTTCATAGCAAACGGTCTGGATGTGATTCTACTTCATGAAGATTCCTTGATGAGTCAGGTTTCCAGAAAAGGTTGAGTTGCAGCTTGAATCCTCATGGTCCAATCGCAATCCTCTCTTGAATGCACCTATATCCGCGGACATGGCTAAATTGACAACTTTTAGACATACTCCAAGATTAGCTCGAACCAAGGCTGATTTCTTCTGACCAAACTCTTACAAATATCATACTGTATGGTGGATATCAAGTCTGGTATGATTGGTACAAACCAATTCTCCTATGGATATCTTCCAGGACTCGGCTAGGGCTCCGAGTGGACGGTTGTCGGCTATCTCCAAATGGGATCATTTCAATTGGGTTATGGAACGATCATTACTCCTGAAACATGTTGTTGGCTGATGAATCCTAAATCCCATGTCATTTGAACTCGAGAACATGCCTTAGCCTTCTTTACCTCCTCAGGTACATTCCGTGTGGTAGGGAACAGCTCGATCAGCCTCATCGTCGTGGTTGGTACGTACCGCTTGTCCGGGCCTGGTTTATATGATCCGATGTCCTCATCAGAAGTGCTCCTTCGGATGAACATGATAAGGAATTTCCAGAAACGGATGCTAATGTTCTTACTCCTTCGTCTGGAGAGCCTGCACCGATGAATGGTGCTCCTGAAACAACATCAAAGAAATGAAAGGCCAAGGTTATGGATCCTACCTCAGAGATATCAAGTGTGTATAAAGTATCTCATGGCGTAGCAATGTCATTGACAACATGAAGGAGAACGAATTTACCAGAAGAAGGTGAACTCATGTTTATACTTGTGAAGCACGAAACTGGTTTTGGCGTGCAAAGGCAATGGAAAAGAAGCAGGTAATGCAAGTGGAATGGATAAAGGGGATGGTCGCTCTCAACAACACATCAACAAAGAAGTTATGGTGGGAAAGACCCACTGGGGTCACGATGAATACATCGTTTTGGAACTGCCGAGGGTTGAAAGGGTCCCTGTTAGTTCGACGCCTCAAAATGGATTAAGGAAACTTATTCCCCGGACGTAATCTTTCTAATCGAGACTAAAAACCGAGATGATGTTGTGAGAGATGTACCTGCTCAACTAGAGTATGGAAATGTAAGGTGTGTTTCACCATTAGGAATAGGTGGTGGGCTAGCTTTGATGTGGAAGAAAGATATTGACATTGCTTTCATCTCTTGTGATGAAAGACTTATTGATTGTAAGATTATGAATAATGAAATTTCTTTTTAATATTGTTGCGTTTATGGGCATTCAATCCGTGCTTTAAGGCATATTTTATGGGAAATATTGTAAGCTGTGAATAGAGTTGGTCCATGGCTTATATGTGGTGATTTTAATGAAGTGTTAAATGCAAATGAAAAAGTGGAAGGAGAGTTAGAGAGAATTGGTCTCTTGTTGATTTCAGAAACATGAAACAACATTGCCGGGTACAAGATTTGCCTCATATAGGATCCAACTTAACTTGGTGTGGTAAGCGAAGGCATTACCAAGTCCAAAGTTGGATTAATCGGGCCATGGGAAATGACCATTGGCGAGCAGAATTTCCAGCCTCACGTGTGATTTATCTTGAGTTAATTGAGTTAGATCATAGACCGGCAGTAATACAGATACACAAACGAACAGAGTTTGGGAAGAAACATTTTCATTTTGATAGACGCTTGTGTGAGTTAGAAGGAACACGACAGATTGTTCAACAAGGTTGATCCTCGGATTTTGGAGAAGATTTGTTATCTCTGATTACACGTATTCGTAATGTGCGTCACTGGCTCTCTGAATGGAAGAAGGTTTCAGGAACAGATTCGTTGAAAAAGATCAAAGCCATTACGGCTGAACTAGACCTTACACCCTCGGATCCATCAGTTCCTTCAACAGTGATTAACGTTATGCGTTTAGAGTTACTACAAGCTTACCATGAAGAGGAATCTTATTGGCATCTCAAGAGCCGAGTAAAAAATGCTTCGAAAAGGGGATATGCATACTGGTTTCTTCTTTGCTACAACAAAAAAATAGAAGATCACAAAACAAAATCATATCAATAGTAAATGATGAGGGAGAAGATATTTATGGAAATAACAAAATCGCTAAGGAGGCTGAAAAGTATTTCATAAGTCTCTTTACCACCACTAACCCGAGTAATATTGACTCAACTCTGTCGTGTATTCCTAGCACCTAAAGGTTGTAATCCCTACTACCACCGTCAAAATCAACAGAAGGCGACAAGCAAACGAAAGCGTTTTGATACTCTAGTTTGTAAGTCGTCCTTTAAGAGATTCACAATGCTAAATACTCAGTTTCTTTGTGCATAGAGAGGAAGACCACCACCAGAGGCTTGAAACACATCTAAGCACCCAAATTATGGTACTCCGGAAGTGGCATCTGTTGGATCCCATTGGATCTAGGGTTTGATATATTGAATGAAAACCAACCTCGTTCTTACCTTTCTGGCAGCGGAATTGAGATGGTGAACGAGATCAGTGGAGCAACGCAAACGCCTTGCCTCTACCAGATACACACGCACGCTCGCTGGAAACGGGATGCTAGTGCCGGATCAACGGGAATCGATTCTCTCTGGTGTGTCTACAGTTTCTGTCAAGAAAAGTGGACGGCCTGCTGTTTAGGTCGAAACTTTAGAGTTTTATTCGACCTAAACGTGCTTAACGGGCCAGACTTAATTAAGCCTTAATTCGAAAAGCCTTTTCGAAAAAACCCGAACTGTGTCGACCGACACACAAGCCGTGTCGATCGACACAACACCATTTTATCGATTATAATGTGTATTCAATACACATTAAGATGATCATTACCATAACGATCATTCCCATGTCGTAGCTTCCAGTTCGCTTAGGTGTGTGACCCTATAGGATCATATAGTATTGGCAGTAAGTCTATAACTTACAGATTGCAAGAGGCTTCTAGCAAAACATTGCAACCGCCCAGTACTATACGAATGTCTGATCTCGACACACAACTATATCAGGAGTGAGTACAAGTGTGATTTCAGGACACCATCCCAACAATCTCCCACTTGTACTGGAATCACCAATTCCTATAATCCTTTTGTCTCTATATCTCGATTTGGCATAAGGCAAGATTGGTGTCATCCTTATTCAGCCAACATCGTGTTTATCGAACTCCTGATCTCATACTGAACATTACAAACAACTGAACTACAGTTCGTTTGAGTGCGGCCACACATTCTCTCAGTATTCAATCTTCGATAGGCCCTGAGATATTTATCTCCCGTTATTCAGGAGGGACAAATTCCATCTTGTTCCATCCCTGTCTCAACGCATACTTCATGATATACCTGAACAGTGCCGTTATAGCCGCCAGTTACGGGTCGACGTTTGACAAAGTCAAAGTGTACCAATTCATATGCAAGAAAGCATGATGAACTCAGGTCTGAGGACTATACTCTATAGTCGTAATGAGAACCTCTTATGACACATATATAACTATCTTGTAGACTTCTCATTAGCGGGTCATGTCCGATCATATGTTTACTAACATATATCTATGTGACTGACTGCGATAATCATATCATTGGCTCCATGAAACTTAGCCAACAGTCACCTCACAATCTAGTCTCTATCGGTTGTCAGTGTCCCAATTCTACAACCTCGACTAGGGACAAAATAATTTATTAACTTATAGGGTTTCATGATCAAGTCCTCAACTTGATGACCTATAATATGTCATAAACTTATTTGGGACCATTATTTAGATCACAATAAATAATGCTGAAATCAAATTTCATTAAAACACTTCCAAAAGAATGTTTACATGAGCATCTTATTATAACTAAAATAAAACTAAAAACTCCCACTAGAATCAAGATTACATATTAAGATCTCTAATGCCTACAGCAGTCGTATGACTCTCATGCTTAGGCCTTGGGAGTGACTTAGTCAGAGGATCGGCGACATTCTCGTCCGTCGGGACTCGGCTGATCTTTACATCACCTCTATTGACGATATCTCAAATTAAGTGATATCTCCTCTCCACGTGTTTGGACTTTTGGTGTGACCTTGGTTCTTTTGCTTGAGCAATGACTCCGTTGTTATCACAAAACAAAGCCACTGGCTCCAAGATACTAGGGACCACACCAAGTTCAGTCATGAACTTCTTGATCCAAACAGCTTCCTTTACCGCTTCTGAAGCAGCAACATATTCAGCTTCTGTTGTGGAATCAGCTACGGTATTCTGCTTAGAGCTCTTCCAGCTCACTGCACCGCCATTTAGACAGAAGACATATCCAGATTGTGATCGGAAATCGTCTCTGTCTGTCTAAAAACTCGCATCGGTGAATCCATTCACCACAAGTTCTTCACTTCCTCCATACACAAGGAATTTATCCTTTGTATGTCTCAAATACTTGAGAATATTCTTGACAGCTGTCCAGTGTTCCTCACCTGGATCAGATTGGTATCTGCTCGTCATGCTTAACGCGTAAGCTACATCTGGACGAGTGCAAAGCATGGCATACATAATAGATCCTATTGCAGAAGCATAAGTAATCCTATTCATGTGCTCTCGCTCAGCCTGTGTCGCCAGACACTGCTTCTTGCTGAGACTCATGCCATGAGACACTGGTATGAAGCCCTTCTTGGAATCATGCATCTTGAATCTGTGCAACACCTTATCAATATAAGTGTCCTGGCACAATCCAATCAGCTTGTTTGCTCTATCTCTGTAGATTCTGATCCCAAGAATGTACGCTGCTTCTCCCATGTCTTTCATGGAAAAACAACTTCCAAGCCAAGTCTTAACAGACTGAAGCAATGGAACGTCGTTACCGAGAAGAAGTATGTCATCGACATATAGTACAAGAAAAACAATTCCGCTCCCACTAGTCTTCTTGTATACACATGGTTCCTCTTCGTTCTTGATAAAGCCAAATTTCTTTACTGCTTCATCAAAACGAAGATTCCAACTCCGTGATGCTTGCTTCAATCCATAAATGGATTTATGAAGTTTGCATACCTTCTTAGCGTTCTTTGGATCGACAAAACCTTCAGGTTGTGTCATGTACACATCCTCTTCCAGAATACCATTCAGGAATGCGGTTTTCACATCCATTTGCCAAATCTCATAATCATAATGAGCGGCAATCGCTAGAAGAATCCGAATGGATTTAAGCATAGCGACTGGGGAATAGGTTTCATCATAGTCAATACCATGAATTTGCTTGAAACCTTTTGCCACCAACCTCGCTTTGTAAATCTGTACATTGCCATCCACGTCAATCTTCTTCTTGAAGATCCATTTACACTCAATGACTTTTACACCATTAGGTAAATTGACCAAGGACCATACTTGGTTTTCTGACATGGATGCCATTTCGGATTTAGAGGCTCCAAGCCACTTTTCGGAGTCCGGGCCCATCATAGCTTCCGTGAAGGTCGCTGGTTCGTCACTATCAATGATCATCAGATCATTTGAGTCGGTTACGAGGAATCCGTAGTATCTCTCGGGTTCGTGACGGATCCTTCCGGATCTGCGAACTTCAGGCTCCACAGGCGCCGGTTCCACAGAACTTTGTGGATCCAACTGCTGCTCTTCCTCAACAGGTTGAGCAGTTTCCTGTGCATCTTGAATTTCTTCAGGATGTACTTTACTCCCACTGTTTTTCTTAGAGAGAAACTCCCTCTCAAGAAAAGAACAGTCCCGAGCAACAAATACTTTGTTCTCAGATTGGTTGTAAAAGTAGTATGCCTTGGTTTCCCTAGGATAACCAACGAAGTAGCATTTATCTGATTTGGGTGCAAGCTTGTCAGAGATTAAACGTTTGACATAAGCCTCACAACCCCAAATCTTCAGGAAAGACAGATTAGGAATTTTCCCAGTCCACAATTCATGTGGTGTCTTATCCATTGATTTAGATGGCACACTATTTAGTGTAAACGCAGACGTTTCTAGAGCGTATCCCCAAAAGGATAATGGAAGATTAGTATGACTCATCATAGACCGAACCATATCTAATAAGGTTCGATTTCTCCTCTCTGACACTCCATTCCATTGAGGTGTTCCAGGAGGAGTGAGTTGTGAAACAATTCCACACTCGCTCAGATAGTCGCTGAACTCTTGGCTTAAGTATTCTCCTCCGCGATCCGATCGCAGAATTTTGATACTTTTGCCAAGTTGGTTCTGTACTTCATTCTTGAATTCCTTGAATCTATCAAAGGATTCTGACTTGTGTCTCATCAAGTAGACATAGCCATACCTACTGAAATCATCAGTGAAGGTAATGAAGTATTTGTAATTTCCTCTGGCAACAGTACTCATCGGCCCACATACATCAGTATGAACAGGCCCAACAAGTCACTGGCCCTTTCATTTGGTTTGTTGAAAGGGGCTCTAGCCATTTTTCCCAACAAGCAAGATTCGCATTTCTCACATGATTCAAAATCAAATGAGCCCAGAAGCCCATTACGATGGAGCCTTTGGATGCGTTTCTCATTGATATGGCCTAAACGACAATGCCATAAGAAAGTCGGGTTTTCGTCATTTGACTTAAACCGCTTTGTATTTATGTTAAAGACAGGCATTTCTTGATTTAAAACATATAACCCATTTTCTAATGGGGCGCTACCATAAAATGTACCATCACGATTAAAAGAACAAACTTTATTCTTAACAGCAAAATCAAAACCTTCCAAATCCAAAACGGAAACTGAAATTATGTTTCTGCTTATCGCAGGTACAAAGTAGCAATTATTCAAAGCTAAAATCATGCCCGAAGGTAAAGACAATTCATAGGTGCCTACGGCCAGTGCAGCAACCTTAGCTCCATTCCCGACTCGTAGCTCCACTTGTCCTTTCTTCAGCGTTCTACTGTTTCTTAGTGCCTGCACATCAGTACAAATGTGAGCACCGCAGCCGGTATCCAATACCCACGAAGTAGAACTAGAAGATATAACATTAAGTTCGATAACATAAATACCTGAGTCAGACGCATCATACGTCTTCTTCAGCTTCTTGTAATCTTCCTTGAACTTCTTGCAGTCTCTTTTCCAATGCCCCAACTGCTTGCAGTAGTTGCACTTATCCTCAGTAGAAGGCCCGGATTTGGGCTTGGGCTTGGGCTTGTCTTGACTTTCAGTCTCGACAACCTGGGCCTTTCCCTTATCCTTCTTAGGTTTCTTAAACCTTTTACCCCCTTGTACCATCAGGACACTGGGAGTAGCCTTCTTGAGATTCGGCTCTGCTGTCTTCAGCATACCGTGCAACTCAGTCAATGTCTTAGTCATGTTTTGCATGTTATAGTTCATGATGAACTGATCAAAACACGACGGCAAAGACTGCAGAATCATGTCAGTGGCTAGCTCCTGGCTAATGGCACAGTCCAGTTTCCCCAGGTTATCAATGTAACCCATCATTTTAAGGACATGAGGACTTACTGGACTGTCCTTAGCCAGCTTGCAATCCATGAGAGATTTAACCGTCTGGTATCTCTCTGTGCGAGCTTGCTCCTGAAACAAAGCTTTCAGGTTGTTAATCATCTCAATGGGTGACAACACGTTCTCATATTGCTTCTGCAGCTCAGAGTTCATAGTCACCAGCATTAGACAATTAACATCTTTGACATCCGCTGAATGCTTATCCCAAGCATTCTTATCTGTCTGCGGAGCATTGGAACGTGGCCTCTCGGGGAGAACTCTTTCAAGGACATATTCCTTGTTCTCCTGCCTGAGAACTATTCTCAGGTTCCGATACCATTCCAAGAAATTAGATCCATTTAACTTGTCCTTCTCAAGGACGGATCTTAGTGAGAAAGTGTTGATGTGATTTGAGACAGACATAGCTGCAATTAAAAGAGGTAAAGGTTTTAGTTATAATGCTCAAGGAAATGAGAAATCTTATCTAATAAGAAAACTCGCATTGTATTCATAACTATGTTTCCTCATATGAATACAATGAACCAAGATCCTCAGATCACCAAAATTCGAGTGGACGACTCGCCATCACCCAAACTTTAGTCATCCAGGTAAGCAAATCATTGCTAATTGTACCCAGTACAACTCTTGGTCGCAGATAAGACAATCCATGTCATATCCACTCCGATGTCTCTGGGCCCAGAACTTCTGATGGCCCAGTCAAGTAAACCAATCTCTTCGGTCTTGTGATCATTGACAGTCGCACTGCAAGTCTATCAATGATCACCTGCCTTACTCATGTAGCTGTGGATACCAAGGACTCCAAGACTATCCAATCAGCGAAACGAGTCTTGACAGTAGACAAGATCGGGCAAGAAATCAAGATCACTTGATATTTAGTTGAGGAAAAGAACCGATTTATCTTGATGCATATCCAATATACATTCAAGGATTTATTTATTTATTTAAAACATTCAGTTTATTTAGTTTAGATTCATCTACAACTTTTGGGATTAAATTGTTCTGGTATATGCAAATATGTAGTCCAACTAGCATGTCTGCGAGCATTGTATCGATCGACGCCAACCATTGGTATCGATCGATGCAATCAAATTTAAACCGCTCTTCGATAACCGGTCTAACCGAATCGAATTTACATAACCGATTCAATCCAATTGAACCAGTTCGGTTTAATAGTCCATGTCGATCGTTACACACTGTGTGTCGATCGATATGACCAAACCAGAACCAATTTGGTTAATCAAAATTAACCGAGCGATACAACCTGTTCAATCCAATTGAACCGGTCTATCAACTTTCTTTGCCTGTGTCGACCGACACACCCAGTGTATCGATCGACGCAGCAGGATTACGGGTACTCGATCTCAGATCGAAACCCTAAAAATATTTACGGATTTTCGCTTTGTGTCGACCGACACACGCTTTGTGTCGATCGACACTTTGCGACAAACCCTAAATTTTATTACGAGTTTTCGCTCTGTGTCGACCGACACACGCTTTGTGTCGATCGACACCCTGCGACAACCCTAAAAATTTTAACGCGTTCTGCCGCGGCGTGTCGACCGACACACGCTTTGTGTCGATCGACACAGTGCGTTTTCATCAATTCTTCGTCTTTTCAACAGGAACAAAACCGAGAATATAACATGAAAACACGATTTGAACATGCAAAAATCAATTCAACAACATCAAGATTCGAATTATTTTGCATCAAATTCAATAGCTAAACCCTAAAACGCTCTGATACCACTGTTGGATCCCATTGGATCTAGGGTTTGATATATTGAATGAAAACCAACCTCGTTCTTACCTTTCTGGCAGCGGAATTGAGATGGTGAACGAGATCAGTGGAGCAACGCAAACGCCTTGCCTCTACCAGATACACACGCACGCTCGCTGGAAACGGGATGCTAGTGCCGGATCAACGGGAATCGATCCTCTCTGGTGTGTCTACAGTTTCTGTCAAGAAAAGTGGACGGCCTGCTGTTTAGGTCGAAACTTTAGAGTTTTATTCGACCTAACCGTGCTTAACGGGCCAGACTTAATTAAGCCTTAATTCGAAAAGCCTTTTCGAAAAAACCCGAACTGTGTCGACCGACACACAAGCCGTGTCGATCGACACAACACCATTTTATCGATTATAATGTGTATTCAATACACATTAAGATGATCATTACCATAACGATCATTCCCATGTCGTAGCTTCCAGTTCGCTTAGGTGTGTGACCCTATAGGATCATATAGTATTGGCAGTAAGTCTATAACTTACAGATTGCAAGAGGCTTCTAGCAAAACATTGCAACCGCCCAGTACTATACGAATGTCTGATCTCGACACACAACTATATCAGGAGTGAGTACAAGTGTGATTTCAGGACACCATCCCAACAGCATCGTCATGTGGCAATCCAGGAATGGGCGATGCAGCTGTTGGGGCTGCGCCAGCAATGACGGGTACTGTAATCGGTGCCGAAATACGAGAGCACTCGGCATACGGAAGAGGATATACCCCTGGACTGGCCAGAAAAGATCCTACAGACTCGTGGTCGCTCATGTCGAGACCGCGTACCACACACACAACACTCCCTCCTGGGGCACTCTGCTATATAACTGCAAGAAAACACAAAACGGTTAGTATACTCCTAGCAAAATTTCTATCTTACCCATTTTCCCCCGGTTTGACAAACGCGGATCGGATTTCTACATGCAACATATTTTGACTCGATAAAACATTAATTTTTTTTGGAAAACCATAATTTTTGAATCCATGATGAACTATGTTAAGATATTACATTTTGTAACACTCCCTTCCCGTTGATCCACTAACCGACGAGCTGACCGACCAACAATCAAACAAGTACATGACCGATAGAACTCGTGTCGGCCAAACAAGAATTCACTACATACGAAAGCCAGAGACGGTCCGGTTTGAGTCAATGGCTTGAACCAAACCATCTTTGACTATGTTTACCTTGTTTTCATGATACATGGATTTTCAACCCTTAGCACTTCCACAAGTTGTATTCGATTCAGACTAAAACGTATATCAGGGAATAATTCCATTTTAATATTTTTAAATTTTTAACCTATTTTTTTTATCTAGTTTTAAAAAGTTTTCTAAAATTCTTTATGGCGCCCATAAAACCCGAAACCGAAATATCAAAAACGATTCGAAAACAAACTATAGCCAAATGCGAACCCAAAACTACTCCAATGGTCCTCCGCGTCCGCCAATCTAATCCTGAAACCTAAAAACAAAGAAGAGTTTAATGAGAAATCTAAGATACCCAGTGAATTCCCAACTAAACAAGCTATACAATTCTCACCCAAACCCAAAATAACAAACAATAACAATCAATAAAATAGTTGATCACGTGATTCCAAGTTGTAATGAGCTCCACAACACACAAGCATTCTCTACCAAATAAAATAACAGTTATGGAAATCGAGAACACTGCAGCACATTCTCTCGATTAGAATCGATCTAGACTAACGCGACACTAACGTAATCTCCACACCATGGGCCTCTATTGAGAACTCTGTAACTTCCATAGAACACTTACCATGATAACTCCTCACGACACATTGACGTAAAAACGAAGTCCTACGACTCGAACACCGTTCTCTGTCCATTGATACGTGGTGACTCGAATTACCCCCATATAGCCAAAGTTTTCATGAATCCCAGCCCGAGGACGCGACCCTGTTTCTCCAGACTACACACCTACTGACGTCACTTCGTAGGTTAACGCCTAACCATTACCACTACCCGAAGGTACGTGAAATGAACAAGATATCTCGAGGATCCAATCGACAAGGAAGCACCGGAACGCCAACTCTAGACTTGCGGGATCTAACACACTCGATTGAGTTTTAATGACAATAACATAAACAATTAGACTCGCTGGGAATCTATGATATCAAGCAAGACCAATAAGGTCAAATAGTAATACTAATCTAAATCCAGTACCCAGTCTATCATGCAAGCCCTATCACCATGCACTAACTCATATCGACCTACCCGGTCCCATTCCAAAATAGATATCCATACCCAAACTTATCCGGTCCCATTCTGGAATAAGTATCAATCATCAAGTCTATTCGGTCCAACACCGGAGTAGATGAAATACAACAACAATCCAAACAACAATATTCAGAGATCAACACACCAATAATTAACATATACATAAATAATTCTCTGTTTTGATTTAACTTGCTACCTTGGGATTAGTAAGCTTACTAACCCCGTAGCCCATATAAATATTTAATTTATTTAATTACTTCTATTTAATTTAATTATTTGGTTTTATTTATTCACTTATTTTACTGTTATATTAGAATTGGTAAACTTACTAAGTCCCTAAACCGTTTACCCCTAATTATTTATTTAATTTGAAATCTTTATTTCTATTGTTTTATTTATTTATTCGTTCTTTATGTGTTATTATCTAATCCGCCAGATTAAGATTAGTAAACTTACTAATCTCATGAAGTTTAATTATTTTAATTTTTAATACTTTAACCCAATTAATCCCATCTAACTAATCTCGACACTTAGTATAATATTATGGGTTTGTTATGAAATTTTATCCGTATTTTAATCGTCTGGTAATTCATTTATATAGATTCGTTTATTTTTGTTCGTACGTATAATATATAAATGCATATATTCCTAAGCATACCGTTCTATATTTATGCAACAATCATCAAGCAACGAATAAATTAACGATCAAACCGACTATATTTAAACGTGTCATGCAATATATATCTTATCCGTTTAGTTTTAATTTCCGGATTATTTAATTATCCTAATCCGCTTTTAACATATTTCAACTACGGGTACAAATTCCTATAATCTACGGTTCAATAATCTCGGGTATATATGCTGACTAGATCTAACATATATACAACACGCAACACACATAGCCAACTCATAGTGATATAGTGACAGATGGACGGATGACGGAACCTCGAGACCCGACACGAACCTGCAGTTTTCCCATACTGTTGACTCCTTTGACCCAAGCTTGATCACAAGTTGACTCGAGGGTGTTGACCATACACGTTGACCAGCGGGAAGGTGGTGACCGGCGGCGAAGACTCCGACGCTGATCGCGGTGGTGAAGAGTTGACCGGCGTTGCCCAAAAGATTGACCGGTTGGGCGGGATCACGAGTGAGAGATCTGGCGGTTTAGAGCCACCGTCGGTTGAAGATTCCTGCGAGATAGATAAGAACCGGTAAGAAGAGGAGGCGCAACTTCTGGTGGAAGATTCCGTCGGTGGTGCTACTCTGACGATTTCTATGGCGAGGGAAGGAAGTCTTGGCGTGAGGAGAAGCGGTGGAAAGGAACTGGCGAGTGAGAGAGAGAGGAGATGGCAGAGCTCCAGCGATCTTCGGCTATGGCTCCGATGAAGATTACGACGGTCTTAACTGTGGCTCCAGCATGATTAAGGACACATTTAAGGGTTAGTAATGTTATTATGGAGGCTTAATGATGGTTTAAGGATTAAATAACAAGGATTAAGGTTAAGGGAGTGTTTATTGGTTAACTTGAGGGACAAGTAACAAAGTAAGAGGAGGATAAAGGGTGGTGGTGGTCGCCGTTTGATGAGGGAGAGAGGAGAGTGTTTGTGCTGCGTTTTTTCTTCATGTGTGTGATCATGAATAAGCATGCCTTGTGACACATATATAGACATGTGTCCTCTTTATGTTCCCCAGCAAAAATGAATTGAATTTAGACACCAAAATGCAATGAATCTGTCTTTGGCTAACCGGCAATCGTTACATGACATTTGGTGATCCGAATCATTTTTTCTTCACTTTCTGAAACTTTTGAAACATTTTTAAATCTCATTTTCATTTTCTCGAATCCTTAAAAATGACGATCCACAATTTATTTAGTTTATTTTGGCCTTACATAGCTTTGAAAACATCAAAAATATATTTCTCATTTTTTTTTTTTTTATCACTTTCTATTTCCAACAGTCCGTAAAACTTATTTTTTTTTTTAAATCTATTTTAACCATTAAAATAGAACTTATTTACAATTTAAACTTTGAGACATTTACATTCATACTTTAAACCATCAAAATAAATAAACTTACACACATAACCTTCAAAAGTAATGTAAATGTTTGTACCGTCAAATAACTTAACGGAATAATTAACTATGTTACGAAACAATAAACGTCTGTTAATATAATAGAAAATATGCTTATTAATATAATTATTTTAAACAATTAATTAAAAAAAATCCATCGCCATCTTCTCCCGTTCTAGTAAATTCTGCTGCTTCCAGATCTAATAATAAACAAATCCTTTTATCAATTGAAAGTTCAAACACAAATTTAATCTACATTTGTTAAAGAAATCGATACATAAGTGTTTCTAAGAGTTTCTCCAATGCAACTGCATAACACTAAATTTTGGTGTGAAATATTTGGTGTAACACTATTCACAAAACATCAAAAATAAAATATTATATTAATATCATTTTCATTTAAAAATATATTTTAAAATTGTTATTTTAAAATTGATTATATTTTAATCATATGATTAAATTGTTATCTTTCAAATAATTATCAATTTATTTTTGAAAAATAATTTGTTTTAATATAACTAATATAGAATATTAATTTGAAAATGATATTTTAATAAACAAATTAATAAAAAATACATAACATATTAAAGATTAATTAAAACACTTGTAAAATTAGGTAATTAAATTCAAACACACACAAACATGCATTTCCATTTTACAAATTTATTTTATTAATTATGACTTTCTATTAAATGTATAATTAATAAAATAGTTAATAATTGTCAAAATATTAAAAATAAATATATTTTTAAATTTGTTAATATAATAATAGTAAAACATTTTTTAGTGTGAAATTTGGTATTTGTGGTTGGAGATGAAAAATAAAATGGAACACCAAAACACCAAATTTGGTGTGAAAACAACACTAAATTTGGTGTTATAGTTGGAGTTGCCCTAAATCCATCAATTGCGCTAACCAAACGTCATGCTGCAATGAATTCGTAAACCCATGACCACCATCCTTCCAAGACGCACAATCACTCTGCCTCTCCAATTGTTCTGTGGCGGTTTCTCTTTAGCGTTACAAGTTACAACTAGGGTGAAGTAAATTGTGGATTTTATTTTTAAATCATCGAAGCTTTGCTTCATTGAAAAAAATCCATATGCTTGGACTAGCTGAACAAGTTTGGGAAAGTATAATAGTCCGGTGAAGAATCCATGAATCTTCTCACAGAAAATTAAATAAAAAGGAAGGATGAAACAAGCGAAATTTCGGGATTGGTATCAGCTGAGGAATGGAGTTCTTTCATGATTCTGTAAATTCCATCTCTTACCATCATTTTTCGTTTGAAATTTTGTGATTTCCACCCACGCGAGAAGAAGCTGGTCCCGTGGTGTTCGTCATCCAAATTTTTTTTTTTGACATAATTGTTTTTTTTTACCAATCACTTTTTTTTATTTCTTTTATTTTTTTTCTAAAATAATTATATCAATAAGCATATTTTGTATTATATTAACAGACGTTTACCGTTTGGTAAACAGAGTTAATGATTTCGTTAAGTTATTTGACGGTGCAAACATTTAAAGTACTTTGAAGGATATGTGTGTAAGTTTTTTTTTATTTCGATGATTTAAAGTGTAAGTGCAAATGTCTCAAAGTTTAAACTGAAGTAAATTATATTTTGATGGTTTAAAATGCGATTTTTTCTAAAAAATCTCATTTCAGCATTTTCCTTCTTCTATGTAATCTTTTTAAATAAAAAAAAATTATTTGGTCCATCAAAGCTTTCCGTCTTCATTTTTGGTGAAATTACCAAAATACTTCTAAACATTCAAAAACTGCAGAAATGTTCTCCGGTGAGTTTCTTTTGACTTGTAAACTGCCCGTTGACGTAATACGAGACATGATATTACATTCTCTCCTACTTACAAAATTTTGGCCCCTGGATTCTCCGTTCGATTAAACCCCAAAGTCGGGAACAAAACCCTGTAAGCTCTACCGCTTCTGTATCTGATTCATAACTTTTTCTGCTTCATTTTTGCTTTAACTATGACTCTAAATTTTGTTGCGCCATTCTGATATTCTGCTCAAACCATCTCTCAAATATTTTCGCCATACTGATATTTTGAATCGCCAAATTTGTGCCCATAATGTTTACTCCAAAAACCATTTCGCTTGAACTGACGCTTCTGATCTGATCTCTGATTCACCGATATTCAAAACTCTTTTCTGAAATCATATTGAGTCGTCCCACATAGCTGACTCGGGTCCAAATTCCTTATTGATAAAAAAACACTATTTGTTGATCGCAAATCTTTGGGGTTCGAGTTCGGTCTCGTGTTCATGTTCCACATTCACATCCTATGTCATTATACTTGACAACAATGGAATGGTTACTCCTTTAAATCATATATTGATATTATTTCCTTATAGAGGTATTGATAATTAGTCACACATCCATCAGTCAAGTGTGGCTAACTAAAAATAATCTATAATTCCATATTATCGTATATAAGTAGTTTACCTTAACTGATTCTCAATTCAAGCTTATCTCGCACTAAAACGGTTTCCTACTTCATCCTTAACTTAAAATACTAACCAATAACGTATATTTCCATCTAACATAAGGTTAATAATTAAATTGCTTAATATTATGACTAACACCCTAACCAATCAATCTATGGAATTACTAATCATTGATCAAGGTTTTACCATCTAGCAACCATGATGCAATATGAAATGCAAGAACCGTCGTCTTTTTGATCCACCATTTTGTTTTCACGTTGTAACTGTATTTCATTCATCATTCCAACACATGCATGCAATAAAATTACCACATTATTCAAAATTATAAATACCGAGATCACTTCACATCCACCACGTATATAAAACATACATATATCACATGAGAAGTTTAAATACATAGGTTTGTCTGACATACATACAGAGCGGTCGCCCATCCCCCAAAAGATACACCGTGTAACGCCCCTTTTCCATTTTCCATTGATCGACGAGATGACCAACCAACAATCAAACAAGAACATGATCGTCGAACTTGTGCAGTCAAACAGAAAGAAGTTGTTACGTTCGAAGCCAGAGACAGTTCAATCAGATTCAGAAACGCTAACTGATCCATCTCTAACCTCGATCTTTGTTTTTCTCGCTTCGACGGCCAAAGGCTTTGCAACCCGTACCGCGTCAGCGAGTTTTGTTAGACCGGACTAGTATAATTTCAAAGTGACTCACATTGCAAAATAAAAATACTTAAGTTTTATTTAATAAAATAAATATTTGATACAATAAAACACAAATACATATCCAACTTAGTTTTAAGAAGTGAATAAAAAACTAAACAAAATACCAATTTACAAGGGTATTGAAATCTACTTCGGGAATCCTAACGTCCAGCTTCCACTACGCGGTCTCTCCCTAAGGTTACATGCAAAATAAAGTAAGCTGGCCCCAACTACAAAGACTGAAACCCCACCCGAAAAAACCCAAAGTAACATGCAATAACAAACAATGAAATAAATCAATCGATAACGTACTACCAATACGTAATGAAATCTACACAACACAAAAGCATTCAATTAACAACACCATATCATCAACGAAGGAAATCGAGAACACTGCGGCACATGCCCTCGATTAGACTCGATCTATATTAAATATATCTCTAACACAACCTCAACACCATCGGTCCCCTAAATCGAACTCGGTAAACTTCCATGAGAACACTTAGCTATCCCATGATAACTAAAACCTCCCACGACTCCTAGACGTAAACAGAGTACTTTGTCCTTCGATACGCGGTGACTCGGACAACCCCTAGATAGCCGAAGTTTCCAAGCAGCCAAGCCTTAGGACGCGACCCCGTTTCTCCGGAGTACACACCTAACATCGTCACTATGTAGGTTAACACCTAATCAGAACCACTACCCGAAGTTACGTGAACTGACCAGGAATTCCGGAGGATTAAATAGAGACGGAAGTTCCGGAACGCCAACATTAGACTTGTGGGATCTAACGCATCCTATAGAGTCCTAATAACAATAATATAAACAATCAGACTCGGTGGGACTCTATGATATCACACAAGAACGATAAGGTCAAATAGTAATACTAACTAAATCATAGTACACAATCAATCCCGCAAGTCTTATCACAAGTCACTATCTCATTTCGACCTACCCGGTCCCGTACCGGAACATGTATTTATACCCAGACTTACCTGGTCTCGTACTGGAGTAAGTAAAATCAACACAATCTACCCAACCCAACACCGCAGTAGATAAAAATCACGCAACAATACCATCTACCCGGCCCAAAACCGGAGTAGATAAATAATCACACAACAACACAGTCTACCGGCCCAACATCAGAGTAGATAAATAGTCAACACAAATCACATACTCAACCAATCATCAAGCAATAGATTTAAACATTCAAATTACTTAATTCAATTAATTTACTTAAATTCTTATTAGGTTTAATTCCAAATTATCTAACCGCTAGATTTGAGTTAGTAAACTTACTAAATCCATAGACGATCTTAACCCCATTTTAAATCTTTTAATTTCTTAATTTCTAAGTTTAATTATTTATCTGTCAGATTGAGGTTAGTAAACTCATAACCTCCTGACCGCAATTTAATTATTTAATTTTTTTTTATTTATCTTAACCAAGTTAATTAATTCTATTTATCCTAGCCCGAATTATTTGATATTCTAAGACTTGTTAAGTTTTAATCCGTATTTTACTTATCTCTTAATTCCCTTATATAGATTCATTTATACATTTCTTATACTTTATATATGCATATATTTCCATAAGTATGTCATTCTGTATGCAAAGCAACAATCAAAAGTCAAACAATTATGCGGCAATCAATACTATCCACGTAAACACCCAATCATGAAATTTACGAAATTTAAACATGTCATGGATCTTATTATCCTAGCCAGTTTTTTAAGTTCGATATTTAAACAACCTAACCGCATTTTACTATGTTCAAATTCCTGGTACGATATTATAAGACTCTATGGTTATTGATTTCAAGGTCAATATGCAGATTCGATATACTCTAATGCAACACACAATCAAACATAACCAATTCACAATGATTTCAGTTGGAAGGTGGATGTGACCAGTATATCTCTTGACCGAACCCGATCCGAACCTCGAACCCACCCCCGAAAAATCCTTTGAAGAGTCCAAACGCGAACTTTGCCGCAACAGATGAACTTAACTCTGCTATCCTATTCCTAAACAAAAATAAATCCGGTTTATCGAGAAAATTATTACGTCGGAAAAATTTCTTTTACAAAAAATATTCTCAGGAACATTCTGGTCTAACATCTTTCCTTTCCTCATATTTTTTATTTTATTTTATTTATTTTCTTACTCTCTTTCTCACTTTCTTCTTCTTTCTTTCTTATTTTCTTGTTGGTGATGAATAAACAAAGGGAAGATTATAGTGAGTGAAATGAGTTTGATGTGTGACACTTGTCACTCCTCTCTTCAATTGTTGGACAAGACAACAAATTTGAATGTGGGGAGAATTCGTTTGATCTCATTTTAACATGTGATGCAATTGGAAATAAGGAAATGTTCAATGAATTGTTTCTTCCTTCCCTTCCTTGTCATCCACGTAGCAACACAAGATCAAGGTAAGAAAGATGCATTGAACGTCTTATTCTCTTCCTCTTTTGTTGTGACATCTAATTTTCACATGATTAATTTAAAGTTCATGAATCTTTTTCTTTCTTTCTTCTTAGCTTAGCTGGTCACGTCTCATCTCTTCCATAAACAAGAAATGATTTGCATAAATTTAACTTGGGAAGCAATGTTGATTCTCAACTCGGTCTATCCTAAGATAACAAGAGTTTTAAGTTTTTTCCTAAGGGATTCTAAAAGAGGATTTCAAGAATACGGTGAGAATATGGAAATTAGAGTTTCGCTTTAGGTTTCCGAGATGGAGTAAAGCGGCAAAGAAATAAGTTTAAGTCACCAGAGAGAAATTAGGTTTGATAGGTTTGCTAAAGTCTCTCAGGCAGTTGTATTATAAAAGCATGTGTTTATTGAATAACGAGGTTCCTTTTTATAGGTTTACAAAGTCGGTTAAATCGAATAATGGAAAAATGAGATTAAAACAAATCTTTCCTAATATCTCGGTCTGAATATATCGCCTATCTCGGCGCGTCCCTTTACTCGCGCCGCTTTCCTTATCCTTCATCCGCCTTTGTAACCCTAATTCTATCAGGATATTAAGCCGGGTTTGGGCCACCGTTTGTATTGATCCTCAAACCTACTTTCCTTATTGGGCCAAGCCAAATTCCTGAGTGGGCCTTTTAGGAAAGGTGCTAATCTTGACTCCAACAATAAGCCTCCCCCCCAGTGCAGTCGATTGGAATTCATTCTAATCGGTCGGTACGAGGAAAATGTGTTGGTTTAAGAAGTGATTTTGGTTGGCCCTGATCTTAGATTCGTGTAAGTCGATTTAAACCGGCTTCGATATTTATTCGCCTGGTTGAAAATTGGATTGGTTCGCGGTTGAACCGGTTTACTGGTGCGAGGAACGAGGCGTCTCCTAGGTAATTATTAACCTCGAGTACGATGCCTTCCTTTTCCATTATAAATAGTTCACTCTCGCTTCTCATTTCCTCATTTCTGCTCAGACGAAGAAGTAAAAAGGTAATTTCTTGCTCTTCACTGGTTTTATTTTCTGATTTTCTTTTCCGCCGTCGCTCCACCGTAGTTTCTTAGGATCATAGATCAGATTCTCTTTTTCGTCGAGTGTTCATCAACTGTTCTTCGAGAATCATGTCTTTGATCCGTTTTTCGGGGAGCAAAGACAAGGAATTCGTCCCAGTGTCATCTGAAGACGATTCACCAAGTCGGCGTACCGTTTCTTCAGACTCGTCCTCTGGTAGCAACACGTCTTCCGATCCGAAGGAGCATCCCTGCTATCAAGCAGAAGAGCTCGAGCGCCGCTTTGATTTATCACGGCTGACTGGTGCTCACAAAGCTCAGGTCGGGACGAATTTCTGATTCCACAACTCCGAGACTCGGATCCTGAGGATTCCGATGAGGGTGGTGTCGATGTTGAGAGAGAGGATTCTGACATTGGCGGCAGTAATACCGGCATTGCCCCTTCTGGGCTGTCGGCTGCTCTTAAGGAGGCATATGACAATGTCTTTGAGACTCGATCTACCGTGAAGTCGGTAACTTCAACGCTTCAGGGGTGTGGAGCCAACCCAGGGATCAAGTTTCTCATTCCCTGTACGCTCGACCGACCTTGGAATCCTCCGCCGGGTTATATGACTTTGTACGAGTCATATTTCATTAACACCGATACCGCGAGCTGTCGCTGTTGGCTGCCACTTCTAGACTTACTTGTCTCCTACTGTCAACGGCGCGAGATCACCATTTCTCAGCTCTCGGCCGTCGCGGTTCGCCACATGCTGGGTCTTCTTGTGCTCGGCGCCAAAGCCGACATAGCGACTTCTGTCAGTATTTTCGAAGAGATGACTTCAATCAACCCCATGACGAATACCAGTCCAGGGTGTTTCGCAGTTAAGCTAAAAAGGGGTCACGGCGTAGTTACAGATGCGCCAAGTAAGATCCGTGAGTCGCAGAGGTACTATTTTTACGTCGAGATAACTTCCTTGGTCATTCCCGAAGAACATAAGGAACTTATCAGATCGTCCTGGAATACGAAATTTGGTAGATGTCGTTCTTAATTTGCCGTGTTGTCTATGTGGATGATTTACTTAATTTTTGTTTTGCTATTGCAGTGCATCATCCATTCCTCAAGCCCTATCCGGATAACGTTTTTCCGATAGTCGAAAACATCCAAGCTCTCGGCCTTCGCAAGTGGTTGCATCTTACTCGGGAACGTATTAACAAATCTCTCCCACGGATCTCCAATGGTATGTTTCGTTTTCCTGGTTCGTAAGAGTCGATGCTTTCTACTCTTGAATCCTGAACTTTTTCCCCTTTTTTTTTAGTTAAGTGGAACACTAAAGAGAAGGTTACTCCATACCAGTTAGTGAAACCGAGGATGGGTAAAGTGAAGAAGATTGTATCAGTCGATTATTCGCAGAGGATCTCATCCAAATATTTTCCTTCTGTCGAATCGTCAAAGGAGAAGGATGCGACCGTGTTACCCCAAGGCGGCAGCGGATCGGCTACCGTTGGTGAGAAGTCGGCTGCTCCTCAGGCCGTGGTGAATGCCGAGTCAAATATAGCGGCTTCGTCTGAAAAACCTACCCAAGACTCAGTCCAGAAAAGGGCCGCCGAAGACAGGCTGGGATTGGAGAACCCGACGAAGAAAGCCGCCTTGACAAGCAAGCCCGTTAAAGAAGCCGCCGCTAAGAAGGAAGCTGCCGACAAGTCCGGTGAGACCAAGAATCATTGGAAAAGGTTTTATGAGGAGACTGGGGACGTGGTTGATGCCGCTGGCGACAAGAAACCTTTTGCCTCCCGAAAGGAAATCGTCTTGGTTCGCCCCCGGCGCTCGCTGAACAAGGGGGATGTTCGACCCTCGATCCATAACTTCGCCTACCAGTACGAGAGCGAAGTCCCTCTTATTGATAATCCCCGAGCATGTTTTGATATGCTTACCTGTGTTAGAGGGAATGAGTCGGACTGGCCGACTTTGCAAGAGCTTCCTCATTATGATGCGATCCTCAAACTGAAACAAGCCAAGGCCGCGGTAAGTTTTTCTCACTTTCCTGTCGATTCGTCTCTGAGGGGGAGTTGACTTGTTTGGTTATGACAAAGATTCCTTGTTTCAGATGATCGCGGCGTCGAACCGTGTGGCCCTTGAAAGTTCTTGGGGTGCTCAGAAGTTGGCAGACGCGGTGAACAAGCGAGATGAACTTCTTAAGAAGGCGAAGGAAGAAAAAGAAGCTCTTGAAGTGAGTAACTCGGAGCTTAAGAATAAGCTTCGTGATGTGGAGGAAAGACTTCGCCTAGCCAATGAAAAGGCCAAAGCTGATCTCCTTACTTTTCAGTCGGAGAGGAGGAATCAACAACAGTTCTATGCTGAGTTGGTCCGGAAGGAAAGGGACCGTGTTGATGCCGCGACAAGGGCGAAGGCGCAGTCTCATTTTTATCTTTTCCAATGTTACATTAAGGATCAGGAAAATGCTACTGCACTACAGATCGAACTAGGTCAGGTTTCCGGCCTTAAGAAATGCTTGCTGAAACTGAGCGGAGAAGGCATCCCGATTTCGAAGTCGGTGTTAGATCAAGTCACGGCTGATGAAATTACGATCGACGCCAAAATTGACAAGTTGGACGTTGTGACAAAAGAGGAGCTGACGTTTGTGCTTTCGCCAACTCGCCATCCTCTCTTGAACCTTTTCCGTGACTCACCACCCGTGTCCCGAGGGATATTGACGAGTTTGGAACTAATCGCGGAGTGGTCCCGGAGGCGGTTCCTGCTAGTCTCGTTCAGTCAGTTAGCTCGGAGGTCGCAGCTTTAGATGGTGTGTCTACATCGCAGGATGAAAACGTTAAGGCAAGCGAAGCAAACAAGGTTAATGAGCCAGAGAAGTCGTCAGCTAGGGACGAATGACTTTTTATAATTTTGTATATCGGTTCTATGTAAGATTTTTTCTTAGTTTTTGTAAGACTGGTCCTCCGTTAAAGGGAGGTATTTAAATGAATTGTTTTTGCAGTATAATCGGTCTTATTCATTTTTAATCCATTTTAATTGAATTAAATTGAATAGCGATTAAAGCGTTTTTACCGTAGGACAGTTATTCCGTCCCGCTAGTTTTTAGAATTTGCGAGACTTATGAGTGGTCGGCTTGTGTCCAAAGGCCAGGCGAATATGCGAGGCTTAAGTGCTCGGCTTATTTATTATCGCCCACCGCAGAGGACGTACAAGTACAAGCCCAGTTTTTCAGTGCGAGATGGATCTCGGCTTTTCCTTACCACGATGTGCACCTCGTGTGCAAGGAAGACCACACTCCTGGCCAGGGAGCGTGATGCTAATGGCGCAAGTCTCATTGGATGATCGGCTTAAAATCAAGGCGTGTATTGCTCGACTTTTGCGAACTAAGGAGTTCGGCTTACCGCGGGTTTTTAACTTGGCGTTTGCAAACAGAGAAGCTTGGCTTTTGATTTGCGAGTGAGAACTTGGCTTTGTGTGAGCTTTTAAACTCGACTTTTGCGAGCTTAGGAGCTCGGCTTTCTGCGAGCTTTTAAACTCGGCTTTGGCGAACTACGGAGCTAGGCTTTTGATTTGCGAGTGAGAACTCGGCTTTGTGCGAGCTTTTAAACTCGGTTTTTGCGAACTAAGGAGCTCGGCTTGCTTTAAACCTGGTATAAACTGTAAAATAAAGATTTTATTATATTTGTGACTGTGCCGATGAAGGCTGCCTACGTATCTTCCGAGGAAGAATCAAGTCACTCGAAGTTCATACATATAATTTTTTTTTGTTGGCGCAGTGATAGACTAGCCGTTTTAGAAGAATTCCTTCAGACTTGTTGAATTCCGTGAGCGCGGCAAGGCTTTGCCCTTCATTGACTCAAGTTCGTAAATGCCGGGTTTGACGACTTTGGTTATCTTGTAGGGTCCTTCCCATTTTGCGCCGAGTTTACCTACTCTCCATCCCTTGGTGTTCTCATAGACTTTGCGAAGTACATAATCGCCGACTTGAAAGTGTCGCTCTTTGACCTTCTGGTTATAGTACCGAGTTGCGAGCTGCTGGTTGTTTTGGATGCAGAGAAGAGCCCGATCTCTTTCTTCCTCTATTGTATCGAGGGCTTGAATCAGCATTTTCTCGTTGATCTCGTTATGTTGCGGCATAAGAGATCGGCGGAGAGTGTAGATGTCCGCCTCTGCCGGGACCATTGCTTCCACGCCGAAGGCTAAGGAAAACGGAGTGGCCCCAGTTGCGCGGCGAGGGCTTATTTTATGCGACCAAAGGACTCCATCCAACTCGTCGGCCCAAACTCCTTTCTTGCTTTCAAGACGTTTTTTGATGCCGACAATGATAGTTTTGTTTGTGGATTCAGCTTGCCCGTTTCCCTGAGGATATCTTGGTGTCGACTTGCTGAGCCGTATATCCCATTTTTTACAGAACCCTTCGAACAGGTTTGATGTGAATTGAGATATGTTGTCCGTGACGATCTCATAGGGCAACCCATATCGGGATATAATGTATTTCCATATGAAGTTTTGAACTTGGACGTCATGGATTGCTACATATGCTTTGGCTTTGACCCACTTTGTGAAGTAGTCGGTCATGATCAGCAAGAAGCGCCTTTGATTGGATAGTGGCAATGGCCCATCGCGGCAGTCGACGTCGTGAGAAGTTCTGTGGGTCGGTGTATGAATGGTGCATGACGTTGACACTTTTCACACTTGTTGGAATAGGTCTCGCAATCAGCTATCATAGTCGACCAGTAGTGACCATTTAACTTGATTTTGAGAGCGAGAGACCGACCTCCGGAATGATTCCCGCATTTCCCTGAATGTGTTTCTTCGAGAACTCGGCGGACTTCATCTCCATTTATGCATCTGAGAAGGATTTTGTTGGCTGAGTACTTGTAGAGGATATCGTTGTGTATCGTATATCGCGCACTTTTGACTTTAAGTCGTCGTGCTGCCCACTTTTCTTCGGGAAGTTTTCCCTCCGTCAAATACGTTCTTATTCCTTTCCGCTAATCCTCATTATTGTCTGTTAAGAGTGCAATGAGATCTGTGCCTTTCGCATGATTAACATGACACACGTCGTCTTTGTCATCCTGTTAGATTGCGAAAATGGCATCGTCAGAAGTGGATTCTTCGTTATTGTTCTCAGGCGGCGTGATGCTTGGTTTGTGAATTGTTTCCACTGGGATTCATCGGCAGAGGTTGGGATTTGATGCCAGGGATGCGAGTACATCTGCTGGGGCATTTTCTTTATTCGGTATCTGGACTATATCAAAGAACTCGAAGGAGTTGGTAAGTTCCAATGCCGCCCTTATATATGCTTCCATTCGCTCGTTTTTAGCCTCGTAGTCTCCGTTGATTTGATTCGCTACAAGCATAGACTCGCAATGGGCCAGGAGATGTTGTACTCCAATTTCTCTAGCTAATCTGAGACCGGCTAACAGAGACTCGTACTCGGCTGTATTGTTAGATGCCGTGAAACCCAGTTTGAATGATTGCTCTAGTACTTATCCGGTTGGTGATAAGAGACGCACTCCTACCCCGGCTTCTCGCTTTGATAAAGCGCCGTCAACAAACAATTTCCAGTTCTTGTCTTCTAGCTGAGTATCGACATCTAATTCAGGTGATAGTTCCACGAGGAAATCGACTATTACTTGAGATTTGGCGGTCGTCCTGTTTCTGTATTCGATGTCGTACTCGCTGAGTTCTGCTGCCCATTTTGCCAGACGGCCAGATTATCCTGGGCTGTGTAAGATTGTCCGAAGGGGTTGGCTACTCAGCACGACAATCGAGTGTGACTGGAAGTAAGGTCGTAACTTCCATGCCGAGATAACGACTACGAGAGCCAGTTTTTTCATTGCGGGATATCTGGTCTCAGCCCCGTTTATTGTCTTGCTCACGTAAAAATCGGCTTTTACTCCCCCCGATCTTCTCGAACTAGTACACCGTTGACTGCAGTTGTTGAGACCGCGATGTACAGGAAGAGTATCTCGTCATTTTCGGGCTTTGATAGTATTGGCGGGTTCGATAAGTAGTCTTTAAGCTGAATGAAAGCTTCCTGACACTTGTCGTCCCATATAAACCTCTTGTTTCCCCGGAGGAGTTCATAGAAAGGTAGGCATTTGTCCGTCGAACGAGATATGAATCTGTTCAGGGCGGCTTTGCGACCGGTTATGCGTTGTACCTCTCGTGTATTCTTGGGAGATGGTAAGTCGATTATCACCGAGATCTGTTTTGGATTAGGTTCTTTCCCTCTTTGGGTGACCACGTATCCGAGGAACTCTCCTGATGTTACTCGAAACATACATTTTGCCGGGTTAAGCTTCATTCCATATCGATTGAGGATGTTAAAACATTCCTTCAGATGGCCAACATGCTGAGAGGCAATTAAGGACTTAACCAACATATCGTCAATATACACCTCCATCGTCGTGCCGATTTGGGCTGCGAACATTCGATTGACCAATCTTTGGTATGTAGAGCCGGCGTTCTTAAGGCCAAATGGCATGACCTTGTAATAATAAGTGCCGCGTTCAGTAATGAATCCCGTCTTTTCCCGATCGACTGGATTCATAAGAATTTGATTGTATCCTGAAAACGCATCCATAAACGAAAGCAACTCGTTCCCCGCCGTGGCTTCGACAAGTCGATCGATATGTGGTAAGGGAAAGCTGTCCTTTGGACATGCTTTGTTGAGGTCCGTGAAATCGACACAGACTCTCCACTTCCCTTTTTTTCTTCTTAACGACGGATTGGCAAGCCAGTCGGGATATTTGACTTCCTGAATCGAGCCGGCATCGAGTAGTTTGTCCACCTCATCGTTGACTGCTATGGCTCTTTATGGACCGAGCTTACGCCATTTTTGCTTAATTGGCTTGTAAGTCGGGTCGACATTGAGTTCGTGCGTTGTGATTGTCGCGTTGATACCTTTCATATCCTTGACTGACCATGCGAAGGTCGCAACGTTCTGCTGTAAAAAGGCGACTAGCTCCTTTTTGATATCTTCAGGTAACTCCGCACCGATCCCTACGCATTTGTTTGCATCAGAGTCATCGATGACGACTTGCTGGATAACCTCTTTTTCCGGGCCCTTTCCGCCTTGCTCAGTATTGGTCATGCATGACGGTACCCTTATCTTGTGCTCTCTCGCGAAACATGACCGACCTGCTCTTTGACATCCTTTAACCGTTTGGATTCCCTTTGCTGAGGGGAATTTTAGACATTGATGGTAGGTCGAGGATACCGCTTTCATGCTGTATATCCATGGTGTACCGAGAACAACGTTGTAAATGGTCGGTTTGTCAATGACATGGAACTTTACCATTTTGTTAACTCCTCTTGCGTAAACCGGTAGCTTGATTGTTCTGATCGTGTAGGTCGTCTCGCTGGTGAAACCGGTGAGCAGCTTAGCCTTCTGCTTGATGTCTTCTTCCTTGATCTCCATCTTTTTAAGCGTATCTAGAAAGATTAAATCAATTGAGCTACCTGTATCGACTAGGATTCAAGATATCTGACAGCTTCCAATGAGGAGCTCAACCACCAGCGGATCATTATGAGGATAATGGGTTTTCCAAAGGTCCTGGTCGGTGAAAATGACAGGGGGATCGTCAGATAGAATCGGCTTTGGTGCATTTTGCGCGGCTAGCGCCTTGCGTTCAAATCCTTTTAGTGATCGAACCGAGTTATTCATGGAGATTAGGCCGCCCATAATCATGTTGATTCTTCGTACAGCTTTAGGAGTTTCCTCTTCGTCTTCTTCTTCCTCGTCTCGGTCGCGTTTCAAAGCTATTATTTTAATGCGCCGCTGTTGTTTGCCTTTCTTGGGCGTTTGTCCATCGATCTTTTGCTCTTCTCGAACTCGTTGCGATTCTTCCCTTAATTCGTCTATTGTCGCTTTGATTTCTCCGCTTGCGAGTCGGGCGTACAGTGCGTCTTTGAGGTTTCGACATTCCGAAGTATCGTGCGAGGTGGCTTTATGGTACTCACAATACTTTTCTTCCGGTGTGGAAGCAGTTTGCGGTGCCTTTTCTTTGTCTTCCTTGCTCAATTTGTTCCAAGGCTTTGATGAACGTTGTTTACCGGCGTTGCCGACCACCATCGTTGTCTTTGTCCCCTTGTCGTAGTGTTGCCTAGGTTCTCGGTCCTCCTTTTTATCGGTATGTTTGATAGAGCCGAATTTCTTAGCCAAGGACACCTTTTTCTCCTCCAATTCCACGAATTTGTTTGCTCGATGAAGGGCGTCTTCAATGGTCAATAGCGGGTTGACGACTAGATCCTGGTAAAAAAAGGATTCGTGCCAGACGGCGTTTGTTAGACCCGCGATAGTGAATTTATCTGGGGCTTCTACTCGCATCATGGTTGCCTTGAACCGATCTATGAAGGCTTTCAGCGTTTGCTTCTTTTCTTGTGACATAGACATCAGCGCGTTTAGTGAGGTATCTTTGTTTACATAGGCGAAGTGGTGCCTTACGAATGCTCGCGTGAGATCGGAGAAATTGTCGATTGATTTGGGCGGAAGCCGAGAAAACCAAGTCAATGCATCTCCTTCTAGGGTTTCGGCGAACAGTTGACAGAAGACGACGTCACGTTCCCTGGTTGACGAGAACCGTGATTTTGCTGCCATGATCTTGAAAGTCGTCAAATGAGTGGCGGGATCTTTCGTCCCATTATACATCGGCAGTTTGAGCTTTTCCTTTTGACGGATATATGTATTTATGATGCGTGAAGTGAACGGCGTCCTCTGAATCTCTTCATTGATTCGGTCAATCTCTGTGGCAGATCCTTTGACGCTATGAACCTCACCCTTTAGTTCTTTAAGGGTGTCTCTGAGCTCGGTCATTTGCTTCTCAACTTGGTTGCGACTTGCTTCGCGAATAGGCGTTTCATGAGCTTCCTTGTGGGATGTGCCTCAATGTAGCGATGGTTATCCCGGCGCGAGTCGTTCTCAAGACGCAAGCTTTGTCTGCGATCCGATTCTCGGTCGTGCCGGGATTCATAATCATTCTGTTTGTATTCATCTTCTAGGTCTTTGTTGGGCGAGTATCGCTCATGACAGGAGTCGTCTCGACGTGAATTCCGCTTGTGTTCACCCGAGTCGCTTTTTCGATGCGAGCCTCGTTCATGCTTATCTCCCTCATCGCGCTCTCGGCGTGAGTTTTTCTTGGGTTCGTGATCTTGGTTTTGCTCTTGTCGACCTCCTTCGGGTGTTTCATAGATCAGTCATTTGGCGACTTTATCTTTTACCTTCGGAGGGACGTCCCGTTTCGATTTCCTCGACTGTTGGTCTGAACGAATGCGATCATGCTCAGACTGCAACATGTCGATTCTTTCCAAAAATTCTTTTATCAAATCGTTCTGGGAATCGATTTTGGCTATCAGGGTGGCTAGAACATCGTCCTGGTCGACTTGTTCCACCGTTTTGTTGAGTGACGGGATACGTTTACCGTCGTCTCGATCTTTTCTTGACTTGGCACCTCGTGGCTGTTTGCCGTCGAGTGCCGCGTTTTCATCGTCGTGATCACTTAGTTCGTAATCACTTCCTTCGGATTCAACCCTGGGGTTTTCCTCTGGATTGATCTCGTTGTTACTTCCAGGCATCTCGTTCAGAAATTTCTTGTAGAAATCCCCACAGTCGGCGCCAATTGTTGATTCTCAACTCGGTCTATCCTAAGATAGCAAGAGTTTTCGGATTTTTCTTAAGAGATTCTAAAAGAGGATTTCAAGAAAACAGTGAGAATATGGAAATTAAGGTTTTGCTTTAGGTTTCCGAGATGGAGTAAAGCGGGAAAGAAAGAAGTTTAAGTCGCCGGAGAGAAATTAGGTTTGATAGGTTTGCTAAAGTCTCTTAGGCAATTGTATTATGAAAGCGTGTGTTTATTGAATAACGAGGTTCCCTTTTCATAGGTTTACAAAGTCAGTTAAATCGAATAATGGAAAAATGAGATTAAACCGAATCTTTCCTAATATCTCGGCCTGAATATATCGCCTATCTCGGTGCGTCCCTTTACTCGCACCACTTTCCTTATCCTTCATCCGCCTTTGTAACCCTAATTATATCAGGATATTAAGCCGGGTTTGGGCCACCGTTTGTATTGATCCTCAAACCTATTTTCCTTATTGGACCGAGCCAAATTCCTGAATAGACCTTTTAGGAAAGGTGCTAATCTTGACTCCAACAAGCAAGTATCTCATCTCATTATGCCACATGTTATTTTTGATTAAGAGTGAGATGATTATTTAGTTTAATCCCCAATTAAAATCTTAAATCACCATTTTCTCTTATGATGACATTCTTTAATTTCTATTAAATAATAATACTCTAGCATGTAATAAAGCTTTTGGTAAAAATCTTGTCAAATTCCGCTTTAACTCCCCCGATTTGTCTCGTACTTCTGGTTTCAGAATTTTTTTTTTAGAAAATGATTACCAAGTGTAATGATTCCCAAATATAATCTCTTGAATTATTTATTAAATAATTTTTTCTGTTAAAATATTATTTTTGAAAAAAATATTTTTATTTATCTGGAGACGGTGTATTACATTCTCCTGCACTTACAGAGATTCGTCCCGAATTCTAAGCTCTGCCGACCTTCCTCAACATCATACTTCCGCTACAACATTCTGATGGCTTTCCGACTTTTCTCCGAGAGAACTTTCCTTGTTCTAAACAATTTAAACTCTGTTTAATTGATTTCCGGGTTTACTTCTGGAATCTATCTTGTCCTCTCACATCGTAAGAATTGTCTTCTGCTGAAACCACTAGTGGCTCCACCTTGTCCTCCAGGTGAACCACCTTTGCTTCCTCTCTGACCCTTCTTATCTCATCTTTACTTCCTCACCTCTGCTATGAAATTCAAACTCCGATCTCAATCAACTCCCCTGATGATGGAATTTCTGAACCTTCACCTTAGAACCACTCCAATGGATCATTGCCGTTGTTGCTTTTCCCCAAACTCGTCCATTTCTCTATCCGTGACCATCTCTATCTCAAATATTTGGTAACTTACATTTACTTGCATGACCCATGGTCACAATATCCTTTCGCTCTGCGACTTTTCAGCTCGCTTGCATTTCTCGAACTCTAATTCTAGGTTACTTCTCATATGATGACAACTTCTGAATCCATAACTCTTCACAATCTTCATGGGTTCAGGTTTGGTCTTCAGTCTTTCTCCACACAACTATAAAGGTTTTTTTACCTTTCAAAAATACGATCATCATCAAGCCATGTACAACACATACCCATACCACACACTAGAGTTAGCAGCTAATAAAATTCCAACCTATGAAGTGATGTTAATTCCACTATAAAATCATTGATAATCGGTCGTGTAACAATCAAACAAGAACATGCATGGACAATCATCAATGGTGTATACCTTCCATAATACCAAACATAGGAAAGTAATCTAACCACCCCATTTATTAAAGCTGCTTACTAATCTTATCAACATGCCATCTAAAGAAATTACACTAATGAAATGACTAATGCCACCAATGAAATGATATGAATTCATATTACTCTACCGTATGTACTAGAAACCTTGATCCCATATCAAAAGTTTCTAAGTACCTACCAACCCAATTATCATTTTCAAACTAGTATGCAATTCCTATTATGCAATGCATGCAAAAGCCACCACTCAAATTTAGAAGATAAGTTTAACGCCCTACTTACATCGTATGGGGACTAATGTCCTGAAGGTTTAAGGTTAAAAATCCAATATAGGGTTTACACCGCTCGCTTACTCCTTCAAGATGCGCTCCTCCGCTTGCTGAACTAGTGAGAATTGATTTAGGGTTGTAATTATCATTCACGTCTTGTCTTTTCCTCCATTGGCTTTTGTTGATGCGCCTTTGATCCTTTGAATCCTCATTCATAGTTTGCGCCTTAGCTACTCTCCATACCAGACCCTGCTTACTGGATCTTGGTTCTCCATTGCTTTCTCAGTTTCTCGATTCAGCTGGTGATCACTGAAGTCTTGCTCCATTTTTGATCTTGGCTCCATTTGTCAACGCCTTTACTATTTCACCTCACGATCCATCGCAACTCATCATAAAAACTCACTTCCACTGATCGATTGTTTACAATTGCATGAACAAAAGGTTAATCATAACGACCTAAATTCTACCAACTGGACGTGACCGGATAACCCTAAATGCCTTTGCGACTCTTTTAGACTCGATAAAATATTAAAAATGTGAGTTCTTGAAGCATGGACGCAACCATGCTATAATACCACCTTTTGTAACGTTCCCTTCCCATTTTCCGCTAACCGACGAGTTGACCGGCCAACAGTCAAAAAAGAACATGACCGTTTGAAATCGCGCAGTCAAAAAGAAATGAGTTATTATGTTTGAAGACGGAGAAAGTTTAGCCAGAGTCAGAAACTCGAACTGATCCATCTTTAACCTCGCTTTTAGTTCTCCTCGATTCGACAACCAAAGGCTTTGCAACCCGTACCGCGTCAGCGAGTTGTTTTAGAGTGACTAGTCTAATATCAGAGTGACCCACATCGCAAAAATAAAAATACTTAAGTTTTATTTAATAAAGTAAATATTTGATACAATAAAACACAAATGCAGATCCGGCTTAGTTTTAAAAAGTGAATAAAGAAACTAAGCAAAATACCAATTTACAAAGGCATTGAAATATACTCTAGTGGTCCTAACGTCCATCTTCCGCTACCGGGTCTCCCCTTAAGGTTACCTGCAAAATAGAAGAGTTGTATGAGTAATCTAAGATCGCTCAATGAGTTGACTCCCAACTACATAGGCTGAAATCCCACCCGACAAAACCCAAAATAACACGCAATAACAAACAATGAAATAAAGGAAACATAAGGAAATGGGGTCAGGAGATTAATTAATCGCACTAGGGAGGATTCCTTTTATAGTGAATGAAGTGAGTTTGATCTTTGACACTTCTTATTCTCATTTTAACATGTGATGGAATTTGAAATAAGGAAATGTTCAATGAATGGTTTCTTCCATCCCTTCCTTGCCATCCAGGTAGCAACACAAGATCTCTTCTTCTCTTACTTATACAGCCACATAACAACACAAAACTATGGTAAGTTCATTGTTTTCTTTCCCTTCCTCTCTTGTTGAGACACATAATTGTCATGATTAATTTAAAGTTCATGAATCTTCTTCCTCCTGCTTAGCTGACCACGTCCCATCTCTTCCATAAACAAAAAATAATTTGCATAAATTTAACTTGGGGAGCAAGGTTTCTCATCTCATTGTGCCACATGCCCTTTTTGATTAAAAGTGAGATGATTATTTAGTTTAATCCCCTATTAAACTCTTAAATCACCATTTGCTCCTATGATGACATTCTTTAATTTTATATTAAATAATAATACTCCGCCATGTCATCAAGCTTTTGATAAAAACCTCGTCAAATTCCGCTCCCATTTGCTACCGTTCCAACTCCCCTGATTTGTCTCCTCCGATTTGTCTCGTATTTCTTGTTTCGAGAAATTCATTTTTAGAAAATTATTACAAAGTGTAACAATTTCCCAAAAAATAATTTCTTAAATTATTTATTAAATAATTATTTCCGCTAAAATATTAATTTTGAAAATAATATTCCGGAGACGGGGTATTACACTCCGCTACATAATTGAATCGCCAATTACGATAATAAAAGTCGAGCATATATACACATCAAAAATGTTAGCTAGCGCCCTTAATCACTGCACTGACTACGGTACGGCTCGTGTGGATACCCACTGGCAGGTGTACAGGAGGATGAGCAGGATGTGCGTTTGGTGCGGATGGCGGGGGAGTGGGAGCATGGCTTGGGTAGAACGGCCCAATCAGAAAAGAGGAAGAAAGATGCCCGGTGTGGCCACATATGAGACAAGTCGGTGGCGGAAATGGTGGCTGGTAATGCTCGTGGAAAGTCTTGCACCAGTCAAAGTGAAAACCATTGGCAACGCATGCATAGCAAGGAGGGTCTGGCTCGTAGATAAGCTGGACTAGTGGCTGTGGTAGTGGCGAACTGGCAGCCTTCAGAGGTGGCTTTTGTGGAGCGTCGCTTGGCTTCTCCAGAAGCTCGGCCAACCAGCTAATCTGGTCAACTACTAAATCCTCCCAGCTACGGTGCTTAGCATGATCAATGGCTCCATCGGAAAGCTTAAATTCGGGAGCGAAGAGATAAGGATGTCTCCGGGACTATAAGGTGGTGGTGGAGCAGGAACATCAGGTGGAGGTAGAGTCACCGGCTATGGGGGTGAAAGAGGCGCTGGTGAAGGAGAAAGAGTCGGTAATGGAGGAAGGCCACTAGCGGAGGCATGAAAGACATCTAAGTACCCAAAGTAAGGTACTCCGGGAGTGGCATCATCATGTGACGATCCAGGAATGGGCGATGCGGCTGTTGGGGCTACGCCAGCAATGGCAGGTGCTAAAATTGGTGCCGAAATACGAGAGCACTCGGCAGACAGAAGAGGATATGACCCTGGACTGGCTAGAAAAGATCCTACAGACTCGTGGTCGCTCATGTCGAGACCGCGTACCACATACACAACACTCCCTCCTAGGGCACTCTATTGTATGACTGCAAGAAAACATAAAACGTTCAGAATAGTCCTAGCAAAAATTCTAACCTACCCCTTTTCCTCCGATTTGACGGACGCGGCTTAGAATCCTAACGGTTGCATTGGCGACACATTTTGACTCAATAAAAAATTAAAATTAAAAAAAACCGAAATTCTTGAATCCATGATGAACCATGCTCTTATACCACCTTTTGTAACGCCCCTTTCCCATTTATCCGCTGACCGACGAGCTGACCAGCCAACAATTAAACAAGAACATGACCGATCAAACTTGTTCTGTCCAAATGAGAAGGATTCGTTACATACGAAGCGGTCCAGTTTGAGTCAATGGTTCGAACCAAACCATATTTGGCTCCGTTTACCTTGTTTTTACGATACAAAACTTTTAAACCCATACCGCTTCCACAAATTGTGTTCGATTTGAGTCTTTGATTTACATTTTACAATGTTTGCGAGTTAGTTGTCACCATCTTGCTATATGATTAATTAATTTACTATATAATGAACATATTTTATTTTAATTTAGAATATTCACCTCATCACAATGAAATATTTTTTTTAAAAAATTACAAAACAATTATTAATACCATTTTACTTTGCACTTAACGTCACTTAAGAAATTATTAGTTCAAAATCTATAAAATCTAATAATCTACCAAAGAGGTCTATATTATTTTCATTACTAAAAACTTTACAATAGCAACTATATATATACATCAGTGATAGCAAACTGAATGGTCTTCCATACAAGATCAAAAAAATATTCATTGTCGAAGATGAAAAAATTAGAAAATATAGATAGAAACAATTATATTACAAGATAGTAATGTAATTATTACGAGACATCCTCTTAGGAAAAAAAATATATATAAGTGAATATATATATTAAAAATTGGATCTATATGGTCATTTCCATCATAGCAATATCCTATTATATTTAGGCTTCCAAGGAGAATTGGCCAGTTTTTGAAGTGTATACTGAAGAATATGACAAAAGGAGGATGTTTTTCACAACATTTGAGCTCAAACAAATCTTTCGTACTCAAAACAAGACAGCAGATAGATTAGCACGAAGTGCGCGTCTCAGGCAGTCACTAAGCACACATATCGGACCGGAACCACCGACATGGATGATAGGCGATTAGTGTTCTTTTAGTTTCTTTTGTTGTCAAAAAAAAAAAAAAAAAAAAAATTTAGGCTTCCAAGGGTAACAGCGGAACGGGCGGTGCAGAACAAGCGGTTAAGAAGAACGGTACGGTTTAAGTGCGGTTTGTACGGAAAACGCATTATGCGGAACAAGTGCGATTACTGCGGATCATGCAGTATAAAAAATGTTTGAATGGTAAAAAAATACATCATGCGGTACTAGATAAACGTCTGAATAGTAACAATGACAAAAAAATGGTGCGGGATACATTTTAAAGTAATGTGTGAATAAAAATAAATGTTAATTTAATGAAAGGTAAACTAAATATTTTAAAAAATAATATAAATATTACTATAAATATATTCAATTTGGAATTGATTTACTATTTTATATTTTTAACATATACATTATTTTAAATTTGTATATATTATTTTTAAAATTGAAATAGATTTATATTTTAGAAATTGAAAAATACTAATAATAAAAAAACAATCATAAATGTTGGTTGGTTCGGGTTGCAGTTATTTTTGGGTTTTTCACATTTTCTTGAAATGAACCAAAAATTTCGGTTTTAGAAAGAATTTTAAATAGTTTTGGTTTATTTTGGATAAAATCAGTTAATTTTGGATGAATGTTGTTATTTGAGTCGGTTCAATTTGGTTTAGTTATTTATAATTTGGTATAAAGTGTTTTAAATCAAAAAATAACTGTTCGGCGTTCAATAATTATAATTCATATAATTGGTGTTCAATATTTATAATATCCAAATCCGAGTATTTATATGATACAAGTATCTCTTTGACAAAAATACCAATAAGGATCGAAAAAGTTAATTTAGATATTTTAATTATTATAAATTATAATATACTGAATTTAATATAGAATATAAAATAAAGGTAATAGATAGATAACAAAATATCAAGGGGAATTCGGCCATATAAATCCTCAACTTTGCGCGAATGGCCAATTGAGACACAAACTTTAGGGGTGGCCAAAAAAAACACCAGGCTATTCGTTGACTTTTTGTTAAAAACCAAAACTTATCATTGACTTGCTAATATAGCACACCGTTAGCAGATTTAACAGAAAATTTTAACGCCATTAACTACACGTTAAAAGCCGTTTAAACTCATAAATTGGAAATTCTATACGACGTCGTTTTGAAGAAATTATGTTCAGAAATGTGTGTACAGAGGGGCTCGAACTCGAGTTCTCGTAACATACATAGGAGGCTTTTGCCATTGAACTAAAGACCACTTTCAAATATTTATTGACAATGCTTTGGTTATAAATCTGAACATTTTTATTAAAAATAAAATGTTAGCTCCTACTGAAATCGATTTGGGGCTTCAAGAGAATTAAAAACCATGATTTTCCAGGAAAAAATCGTGAAGTCATTGCTCATATTGGTAGACTTTTTGGGGTTTCGGTTCACCATTGTTACCCTTTCAAGACTTCTTCGGTTTCTTTCCAAGAGATGATTTCTTCGACGGATTTGGTATCACAACTCCGTTTCTGGTGAATCTAGTCTTCGCCATCGCGATTGAATTGAGAGTTGAGATGAATAATTCCCAAATCGATTTGGGATTGCGAAATTAGGGTTCCATACCGTTTAGTTATGAATAAAATTACGTTTGGAGACAATAAACTTTATTGTGTTTCATCAATACCCGGCGAATAGTACTAGCACAGTTGTATTATTCCCCCTAAGCGCTTCCCATGTCACAAGTTTGACCCACGGTGGTGTGTTGATTTTCGATTTTTTGAATGAATTAAATTACGTTTGGAGTGTTTCATAAATACCTGACGAATAGTATTTGCACAGTGGCATTAATCCTCCTAAGCGCTTCCCATGTCATAAGTTCGACCCACGGTGGTGTGTTGATTTTTGGTTTTTTGAATGAATAAAATTAGGTTAGGAGAGAATAAAACTTACTGTGTTTCATAAATAACAGACGCATAGTACTAGCACAGTGGCAGTAAGCCTCCTAAGGGCTTCTCATGTCACGAGTTCAACCCGTGGTGGTGGGTTAATTTTTCGATTTTTTTATAATGAAAAACGAGGTCATTTCGATTAACGACAACAGTGAACGGAGAAACTAACGGTCTTTAGTTTTCTGTTTATAAAAGTTAACGGTATGCTTTATTGGTCAGTCAACGATAAGTTATATAATAATTTTAAAAGTCAATAAATAGTCTGATGTTTTTTTTGGCTAGTTTGGGTTTGGATTGGCCATTCCGGCAAAGTTGGAGATTTATATGGCCGAATTCCCAAATATCAAGTTAAAGTTTTATAATATTTTGGTAAAATATAATTTAAAAATAAAAGAAAAAAACAGAAACCACTTGTTACGTAACATTATCCCACTATTTTTAGTGTTTTGTAAACATTATTACACTATAGTTGGTACAACATTATTCATTATACTAAATATTCAAAAATTTGTTTTTTTGATTTTAACTTTAACTTGAATATTGTATGTTAGTTAAATAATTTTGTTGATGTAGATATTAGTTATATTATAATATAATTCAGTTAACTAAACTTTATAACTAAAATTAAATATAAAATAATTATTTTGTATCTTAATATTTTTTGTTGTGTGATTTTATTTTGTAACTATTAGTTATGTGAACATTTTATTAATTTAATTTTTATTTAAATATTTTTAAAAAATAATTTTTAATTATTAAACTAATAAATAATATAAAGAATCTTAAATTTAATAATAAAATAATAGATAATAATATTTTAACATGAAAATTAGTGTTATGATTGGAGATGAAGAATAATGTAGAGGATTATAACATCAAATATAGTGTTAAGGTTGCAGATGCCGAAGAATAAAAAGAGATAAAGTCTCGAAGAATAAAAAATAATTAAAACATTTAACTATCAAAATGAAAGATAATAAATCTAATAATTGCGACACCAAAACAATTATATTATATGTACGACTTAAACAAAAACTATTATCCAAATAAAACTTAATTTATATAACGAAAATCAATACATACTTACACTCTATTAAGGAGGCTTTTCAAGTACGAACAAACCACACACAAAACTATAAATTTTATATACAAAAAAGCCGAAAACATATACAACTAAAATAATAAAGAACAATTTAGTGTAAAAATAGAAAACGAAATAAAAATATTATATTAATAGAAAAACATAGAAAGAATATAAATATAAAATACACTATTAAAAATGATATATAAAATTCAGATGTAATAAAAAAAAAATGAAGAATGTAAATGCAATAGTAGAATGTAGATCATACACCATATTTAAATAGAAAAGAGATACTTTAAAATAAGGTTGGACATAGATGTTTGATAATACTTGATTTAAAAAAATTAAGTACTCAAGCATTGTTAAGACAAAATAATAAGTAACATAATTTGTAAATTTTTAAATACGGATCAAATAAAAATAATATGTATTAAAAATTATCATTTTTCTTCTTTCTGAAAAGGCGGTTGATCATCCCCATTTTGAGCCGTTGTGAAGATTGAGGCCATCTTGTACTTGTCAATTGGAGGGGCCACACAAGCATCCGCTCCTTCATTTTCCCATGGCACACTTTTTCCGTGACCACAACAACCATCGGCTTGGGATCCGATAGTTTCTTCACCATGTCCATTTTCAACTATAAAGAAACATGTAATAAAAATTCTTATCGATCGTCTTAATTCATCCTTTCAACATATATAGACATTTCCTTTAATTTTAAGCTTAATTCACCGAGAATAATTTTCAAATGTATATAAATATAAGATTGTAAATAGAATATCATTTATTACAAATTAGTTTTCCCAACATAAATCTTATAGAAAGTCCAAGTAGTAAGTACATTGAATATATCTAATTGTATAAGGGGACTTAGTACATATGCAATAACTTCATGGTGATTCAAGAGAGCAGAACATTCATTTTATCATTTGTATGTTGAAAATGTGGTTTAATTACTAAAAAGAGAATCTTGAGAAAGAGAAAATGAGAAAAGAAGTGAAAGACACATATTTCATTGCATGCAGTTCATTATCTTTTGTGCTCTCAACGATGAAGATATGTTTGTATGAATCATCCTTCGAATGGTGAAGTTTAATTAAAATTCGATCTTCTTAACCCTTTCCACACAAACATCTTTCCACCCAGCTTCTTTGACTAGCTTTTCGAGAGAGTTACTGTAAGAATCACCTTGTAATTGTTATTTGACTGTATTTGATTTGGAAAATTAAGTACTCAAGCAATGTTAAAAAACATAATAAGTAACATAATTTATAAATACGGGTCAAATAACAATAACATGTATTAAAAACTTAGTAGCCAATTTGTTTGAAAGTTATGTGCAAATATTTGTAAATACGGGTCAAATAATATTCTATATATAAATTATTACATAACAAGTTTTATATATAAATACAATTATATTAATATTTTCAAACAAATTTTAATTAAATAAAAATAAAATACCTGTATTTATTTATTTAGCAAGTTATGTGAAAATATTTAGCAAATTTTTAGAAAAACTAAAAAATAATTCTTGAATAATTTTCAATTAACTCATAAATACTTCACTAGTAACAAATAATAAAGCCGAACTAGTAACTTGCAAGTATGACATTTTAAAAAATATTTGAAATTATGGATACCTATTTTTTATAAGCTTTAGTGGATAAGGAGGCATGTTCCTTGAAGATAGGAACACATGCTTGAAAATTTTCAATAATATGAAGTAAATTTATGCATGTTAACAAATTTTTTAACTATGATTATAAATTATGGGAAGAAAGATAATACTCAAAATTTATTAGTTCGGTTTAGAGATAGTATGTCAAAACCTGCGGAATAAAATATCGTTACCGAATTAAACCGTCAAAAATAATATACGTTTACGAAAGTAATAAGTCACCGAAAATAAAATCAATGATTATAAAATATAAAAATCAGTAGTTATAGTAAATCAAAGTTTTAAAATAAGCCGATAGTTCTAAATAAGCCGACTACGGTAAAATATAAGTCGATAGTTCTAACAAATTAACCTTATAAAAAGTCAACAAAAAATATAAGTTTAAGACGAGAATATAAATCACCATATATAAAATATATATCGCCTTGTAAACAAAAATCAATAGCTATATAAATCTATTTGTTATAAATAATTCGACTACTATAACATATAAGTTGATAATTCAAACAAATCATTCTTATCAAAAACTCAATAAAAACGTTATAAGTCTACGATGAAAAAATATGTCAACAAAAATATAAGTTAAATGTAAAAATTTTTAATAGCTATTATAAGTCGAGTTTATGAATAAATAACTAGTTAACGTAAATGATCAAATTGGGTTTCATCCGGAATCGATTTTCTAAAATTTCCAGTTCTTGTTGGCAACTAATAAGGATAGAAGAATTTCATTAGCTGTGACAAGAGCCTTTCCTTGGATTTTGTGGAACTTATGGGGAAATGGAAACAATCTGTATTACCACGATGACTACGGTTAAGGATGAGGTTGAGGATTGGTTTCATGCTCAGATATTATAAATACAAGAGGAGAGTGGGACTAACCGAGCTTTACATCATGAGGAGAAAACTTGGACACCTCAGGATGATTCTTAGGTTAAATGCAACACTGGTGTTGGCTGGGTTAGCTTTGGGTAGTTGAGAGTATAAGAAGTCTTAAGTTTGCAAGATTAGTGTTTGGTGAGGAATTTGAATAGTAAAGTTCTTTTCCACAGTAGATTATCTTTCTTTACTATAAACAGTGAACTATAAGCTAACTTGAAGGGTTATCTTTGGGTAGTTGAGAGTGTGAGAAATATTAAGTTTGCAATAGTATTGGTGGGTTAACCTAGTGCTTTGGTATCTGCGCACTACAAGAAAACATCTATGTAACAAGAGCAGTATTCGTCGCTATTTCATCGCAAAATGGTCTTAACAACGACCTTGCGACGAAAATGAATTGTAATTAATCGTTAGTCGCAAATCAAAATCTGTTGTTAATTCGTCGTAACCTAAGGACTATTTACATTCATCGTTAATTCATTGTAGAAATTCGCCGTTATTTTGTGGCTACAATAACGAAGAATTAAAGACGAATAAAAGTAGTCGCAAAGCATTTTTAATTCCTAACTAAATTAGCAACTAATTAGCAATAAAAGAATGATGATATTATAATTATATATTTAAAATATATCATCGTTAATTCTTCTTTTTACCGTTGTTATGTCATTCGTTGTTAGACCGTCGTTATTAGATCGTCGTAAAATCATCGTTAAAGGATTATTCGTTACTCTGTCGTTAACATGCATACAAAATAACGACAAAATAATAAATATATATATTATTAACTAAAATAATATATATTATTTATATATAAATAAATTTGATAACTAATAATATTACAAAACAAAATAAAATATATTAATATTATAAAAGTATTTTACAAAACCCAAAAATTGAAATACATAAAAACTATCCTACATGTTCAGCTCGAGACCGGTGTCTGCAAAATACTTTGTGGTTGAGTCATGTTTCCAAACTCCGGTACAAACATATGTGGTGCCGATGAAGACAATTTTCTCGGTGCCGTCTAGCTCAGTCCCACCACCACATGGTTCCTCCTCATCTCCACCAACCCTGCTGCAAACCACATATTATCGTCTACTAACATATCAAACAAGCTATGATGAGCTCGCATCCGATCCTCATAATCTCGCTTAGTCGCCGTTTAATTCTCTTCCATTGTAGTTGTCTTCGTCTTCAACTCTGCAATGACGGTATGCGCGGAATGAAGCTCCATCCGTAAAATGGTGGAGTCGTTGTTGACACCTCTCGAGTGTAATGTAGAAGCGACACGAGCATCCTAGACGGATCCAATTCCTATGATCCGTCTTTTTTTCCTAGGAGAAACTGATAGGTGTCAGGTTTTAATCCTATATCTAACTGCAAGTGCACAGTTCAGTAGTTGTAGTATATAGGTATCGAATCCACAGGGACTCTGGTATCCAATAGCTCAAGAACAGGAAATTAAACTAGGAAGAAAGCAATGTGATTGAATTAAAAGCAATGCGAGAAAGTAAACAGAAAGCAGAGATTATTGGTTGTGAAAACAAGTTATTAAGAGCGCTAAGTCTAGGGCGTTCTCAGGAAATCAGACAAGCAGACAGTTCATTCAACAAGGATCTAATTAAGCACAGTTCTAGAACTCAAAACACAGATATAGAATTAACCAAATTCCTTTGCGATAATTCTCTAAGTCTAAGTGCAGCAAACCAAACTTTCGTTTGCGAGAACTAACAGATTAAACTAGCATTAATTCCAAGTTTGATATGTTCACAATTATCCTAAACCAAACTTTCGTTTGCGAGAAGTTTAATTGCTCAACCTAATTAGTTCAGATTCCTAAACCACACTTCCGTGTCGTATTTAGCAACCTAAGATCTAGATTCTAATTGATCAGGTTAGAACTAGCTTTAAGCACAATTAGATTGAAGAACAGATATAGTTATGAATCCTTAACTGAATTAAACAAGTCTAGCAAGTCATGAAATCCTATGTGAGAAACCCTAAACCTAACTAGGAATCTACTCAGACATAGATAATGAAAACATAATCATATGAAGAATAAATTGCATAAAAGATAAAGGATTAAAGGGGTTCGAAATCTTCTCCAAATACAGATGAAGTAAAGGTTCAGATCAGCCCCAAAAGCTCTAAAAATCCTCTGCTCTTAATTATGAAAGCGTAAGTAAATAAAACACCTAAAACTTAATTATATAGGTCTAATCTCGGCCAGAGGCTTCTTTGTAAATATCAGGAACTTCTGGATCAGAGTGCAATATCTTGACTCTTCATAAACCGCCGAGTTTCGGCCCATCTCGCTGGTGCAACGATCGGTGCAAGTGTGCAACGATCGGCGCATTTCTCTGTTTCGGACAGTGAACTCTATCTCTCGGCCAAACACTCCAAAAATCTCCAAAAAGTGCCATAATCACCAAATATGCTCCAAACCTGATTATACCTGTAAAAGACTCTAAAAGAACACAAAAAGACACTAAAACACACTTATATCATGGTCTAAAACTAGTAAAAACCATGATATATCAACTCCCCCACACTTAGCCTTTGCTTGCCCTCAAGCAAAACAGAGAACTAAAGCTTGGTGAAGAGGTTTGAAAACTCTTCAGAAGCTCATTTCATCTTAGAAGCTACAATACTCAGATTTCCCTTAGTAAACCACTGAAAGAATCAATCACAGGATATCAAGACCAACATGTACTTCCCCCACACTTAGCAACTGTCCTAAGTAAACTCTACAATCACATTCAAGCATTCAAATTCTCCCTACTGACTTCTGCAAGTATTTAAGTGCGGTCTCACCTAAGGAGTATCGATCAAAGGGCACATGGATTCTTACCTTATCAGCTCTAGACCACCATACTATCTTTCTCTAGTCCCTTTCTTCTCTTTTCCCTTCTTTAACAACTGATTTTTCCCACATTGGGTATCATTTTTTTTTTTATCAGTGTTCTTCCCATTATGGGGTGTACTTTGGACACATTCCATGAATCGCACAGGAGATAATAGGGGTCTCTACCACTCCTGTGACCACTTCGGAGTTACTAACTCATCCTCAGTTTATTATCTTTTTTTTTTTTACTTTATAGAAGGGGAGAAGGGAACTAAATAGGATAGGTTGACAGGCTGTGTCAGAACTAACAGGGAATCCGACACAAAGTATACCAAGCCCTTAGGTGAGAAATCTAAGTCAGTATTAAATTGAAGTCAGTAAAAGGATCCTCTGATACCTGAAGTGACGTGGGTGTTCCCAGTAGGTTGATCTGTGTCTGGGTTTTCTAATGGTCAGAGATAGATCCTGCAACTTCATCCCAATGGTCACTTATGTTCCTGCAAGTCTTGCAAATCTTCTCAGAAAATCATAGTTTCTTACTTAAACAATTTTGACTCAATAAAACAAAAAAATTTGAAAAATGGACTGACTCTTAAGAAAACAGAAAGATATAAGTCAGTAGCACCTCCCCCACACTTAAGACACACTGTCCCCAGTAGTGTCAAGCGAAGGATCGGTAAAAAGAAATAAAAATTGTTAAGGTTTTGTTGAGTTCTGTCGGGTTACCTCTGTCGATCAAGCATCGATCGTTGCACTAAGTGCATCGACCGTTACTTGGCGATTTTCGTGTATGGTCGATTGTTGCTCAGTAATGCAACGATCGCTGCAATGCGATTCCGATCGTGTTGTGACGATCGACACAGAAGTGCGTCGATCGACGCACTGCGAATTCATCCGAGACCTGCAATCATAAACTCACCAAAACCAAAAACAAACGTAAAATCCTAACAAAAACACCAAAAATTAAGTAGAAAAACACCAGTACCTAATGGTGGGTTGCCTCCCACCCAGCGCTTGTTTAAGGTCAATAGCTTGACCGGACGGACAAGATTTTTCAGGCAGAAGGTGCATTATCCAGAGGCAGAATCTGACCTCTTGGAATCTCGGCCTCAGCCCAATAATGTTTTACCCTCTGTCCATTTACAGCAAACTCATTACCTTCCTTGCCGACTAGAACGACAACTCCATATGGACGCACTTCTTTGATTGTGTAGGGACCGGACCATCTTGATTTCAGCTTACCTGGAAACAAATGCAAACGAGAATTGTATAAAAGTACCTGATCATTAGGCTCAAACCGTCTAGAAACAATCTTCTTGGCATGATAAGCCTTAGTCCTCTCCTTGTACAGCTTTGAGTTCTCATAGGCAAGATGTCTAATCTCATCCAACTCATTAAGCTGTATCAATCTCCTTTCCGCAGCTGATTTAAGGTCAAAGTTCATTTGCTTTACAGCCCATGCTGCTTTGTGCTCAAGTTCCACTGGCAGATGACATGCTTTTCCATACAGCAAATGAAATGGATTAGTCCCTAATGGCGTCTTAATTGCAGTCCTGTAGGCCCATAAAGCATCATCAAGCTTAGCTGCCCAATCTTTTCTTTGTTGGGAATGTCCTGAAATCTATTTGTACTTACTCTGAGAGAAAGTCGTGTTGTCGAGATGAGACAATCATATGACACTAGGTAGTCATAACGCTTTGCTAGAAGCCACTTATGATCAATGAGTTGAGAACTCATTGCTAGTGTTATATGATCCTACAGGGTCACACACCTAAGCAAACTGGACATTGCATGAGAGGATGATCATTAATGTAATGATCGGGTGAATGCATATTTGATATGCATTCAATATCGACATTTCTGGACGATGTCGATCGACACACTAAGAGTGTCGGTCGACATAAATTGGCCGTGTCGATCGACACATATAGTGTGTCGGTCGACACGACTCGCGGATTGACAGATTAAATTGGTTTAATTATTAGTTAATCCCGGGGCGGTTTAAGTCGACATATATAAGATATATGGTCGACCTAAACTCGTACCTAACCTAATTCACAACCACCAGAAACAGAAAACAAACCTCTCTGGAGATTCGATCTCATAAGGCACTAGCATCCCTTCCTGTTCAGTTCGTGTGCGTGTGGATACCAGTAGAGGCGCAGCATCTGAGGCGCTCTAGATCTTGATTACTTGCAAATAACTTCCGCTGCTAATCACCAGGTAATCACTAGATCTGATAGATTCAATTACATGAACCTGTAGATCCTAGGCTCGGAATTCAGACTAGGGTTGCTAATCCTGATTAGAACTGCTAGAAATTCCTTCAGTGGTATCAGAGCTTTAGGGTTCCACTGAATCTGTGGCATGTTGATTAGATTAGTTGAATCTGGATCTCTGTATAGTTGATACAAGCATGCTAAAATTCGTTTTTGATTAAAATCTAGTTTTAGGGTTTTAACTTGAAAAACGATTAGGGATTATCACCCTGTGTCGATCGACACCAAGCGGGTATCGGTCGACACAAAAGGATAACCCGAATAAAACTTTTCGCCTAGTGTCGATCGACACAAGAGTTGTATCGGTCGACACAAACCTCGCGAGATTGATGAACCGGTTCAATTGGATTGGACCGGTTATCGAGCTTGGTTAAATGGTTTGAATTGCGATTGGTTTGATTAGGTTGGTATCGACCGATGCTAGTGTAGCATCGATCGACACGGACTGGTATTCGAAACCGGATCAATTGGATTGATCGGTTATCGCGGATTGCTTTTGGTTATTCTGTATCGATCGACACTATAGTAGTGTCGGTCGACACTATAGTAGTGTCGGTCGACATCAGATTCGATGATTGGGTTTTGGAGCCTGCAATCACAGAACCAAAGCATGATAAATCAATTAATTATAAGAATTAAAACATAATAAAACTGAACGTTTTAATGATTCCGTTCCTCAATCAAATATCAAGTGATACTTGATGTCTTTCCAATCTTGTCGACTGTCAAGACTCGTTTCATTGAGTGACAGGCTTGCAGTGCAAGGTGTCCACAATTACATGAGTAAGGCAGGAAGTAATCGTGTTGATGGGCTTGCAGTGCAAGGCGTCAACAATTACATGACTGAAAAGATTGGTTTACTTGACTGGGCCATCAAAATCGTTTTGGGCTCAGAGACATCAGGTGGATTTGACATAAGATGTCAGTCCACAACCAAGAGTTATATTGGATATAACTAGCAAGGTTGTTGCTTACCTAAATAGCTAAAGTTGAGTGATAGCCAGTGGCTCACTTGAATTTAGTAAAATATGGGTCTTGGATCATTATATTCATCTGAGGAAGCATTGATTGAATATAGTGCGAGTTTTCTTAAAAGTTAAGATTTCTCATTTCTTGAACATCATAACTAAACCTTTTTCTTTTCTATGTTCTCAGCTATGACTACTACTCATAATAATTCTTTCTCCCTGCGATCCGTCCTTGAGAAGGACAAGTTAAATGGATCGAATTTTCTCGAATGGTATCGGAACTTGAGAATTGTTCTCAAGCAGGAGAAACGGGACTATGTCCTTGAAAATGTTCTCCCTGAAAAACCGAGATCCAATGCTGCACATGCAGAAAGGAGTGCTTGGGACAAGCATTCAAATGATGTGGTCGATATGAATTGTCTCATGTTGGCTACCATGAACTCGGACTTGCAGAATCAATACGAGAACGTGGAGTCGCCAGTGGAGATGATTACTAGCCTGCAAAGCATGTTTCAGGAGAAAGCACGAACTGAGAGATACCAGACGGTTAAATCTCTCATTGAATGCAAGCTACCAAAGGACAGTCCGGTCAGTCCTCATGTCATTAAGATGATGGGTTATATTGATAACCTGGGGAGACTGGATTGTCCCATTAGCCAAGAGTTGGCTACTGACATCATTCTGCAGTCACTGCCGTCAAGTTATGATCAGTTTGTTATGAACTATAACATGAACAACTTGACGAAGACGTTGACTGAACTGCATGGCATGCTCAAGACATCTGAGCCTAATATCAGGAAGGGCACTCCTAATGTACTTATGGTACAAGGGGGTAAGAAGTTTAAGAAACTAGGCAAAGGCAAGGGAAAGGGCAAGGCAGTCCCGGTTGAGAACCAGGACACGCCTGCGCCAGCCCCGAAGCCCAAGCCGGGCCCATCTGAGACTGATAATTGCCATTACTGTAAAGAGCCTGGGCATTGGAAGAGAAATTGCAACAAATTCTTGGAAGAGAAGAAGAAGAAGAAGAAGACTTTCGAGACTTCATCTTCAGGTATTTATGTTATAGAAGTAAATGTTACCACTTCTGGTTCTACTTCTTGGGTATTGGATACCGGCTGTGGTGCTCATATTTGTACAAATATGCAGGGCCTAAGCAACAGTAGGACGTTGGAAAAGGGACAAGTGGACCTGCGTGTGGGGAATGGAGCAAGAGTTGCTGCATTAGCCGTAGGAACATTTAACTTGTCTTTACCTTCTGGTTTAGTTTTAGAACTTCATAATTGCTACTATGTACCTGCTATAAGCAGAAATATTATTTCTATTCCTGTTTTGGATTTGGAAGGATATCAGTTTTCAATAAAGAATAAATGTTGTTCTTTTGATTACAATGATATGTATTATGGTAGCAGCCCATTAGAGAATGGGCTTTATGTTCTAAACCAAAGCACAGAAATCTATAACATTAACACCAAGAGATTCAAATCAAATGACACGAATCAGACTTTTCTATGGCATTGTCGTTTGGGCCACATAAACGAGAAACGGATTCAAAAGCTCCATAGTGATGGGCTTTTGGGCTCATTTGATTATGAATCATGTGAGAAATGTGAATCTTGTTTACTAGGCAAAATGACTAAGGCCCCTTTCAACAAATCAAACGAAAGGGCCAGTGACCTGTTGGGCCTTATACATACAGATGTATGCGGCCCAATGAGCACAAGTGCCAGAGGAAATTTTCGATACTTCATTACCTTCACTGATGATTTCAGCAGGTATGGCTATGTCTATTTAATGAGACACAAGTCGGAATCCTTTGAAAAGTTCAAAGAGTTCCAAAATGAAGTACAGAATCAACTTGGCAAAAGTATTAAGGCTCTTCGATCAGATCGTGGAGGAGAATACTTAAGCCAAGAATTCAGTGATCATTTGAGAGATTGTGGAATTGTTTCACAACTCACTCCTCCTGGAACACCACAATGGAATGGCGTGTCTGAGAGGAGGAATCGGACTTTATTAGATATGGTTCGATCAATGATGAGTCTCTCAACTCTTCCATTATCCTTTTGGGGATACGCTCTAGAAACGTCTGCGTTTACACTAAATAGGGTTCCGTCAAAATCAGTTGCAAAGACACCACATGAGATGTGGACTGGAAATGTTCTGAATGTGTCTTTCCTGAAGATTTGGGGTTGTGAAGCTTATGTTAAGAGATTAATTACAGATAAGCTCGAGCCCAAATCTGATAAATGCTACTTCGTTGGTTATCCTAAGGAAACCAAGGCATACTACTTTTACAACCAATCCGAGAACAAAGTGTTTGTTGCTCGGAACTGCGTTTTTCTTGAGAGAGAGTTTCTTTCCAAGAGAAACAGTGGGAGTAAAGTACAACTCGAAGAAGTTCGAGAACCGCAGGAAAATGCTCAACCCGTAGAGGAAGAGCAACAGTTGGATCTACAAAGAGTTGTAGAGATGGCGCCTGTGGAGCCTGAAATTTGCCGATCCGAAAGGATCCGTCACGAACCCGAGAGATATGGATTTCTCGTAACCAATTGTCATGATTTGTTAATCATTGACAGTGACGAACCAGCGAATTTCGAAGAAGCAATGATGAGCCCTGACTCCGCAAAGTGGCTGAAAGCCGCTGAATCCGAAATGGGATCCATGACATAGAACCAAGTATGGACTTTGGTTGATTTACTCGATGGTGCAAGACCCATTGAGTGTAAATGGATTTTCAAGAAGAAAATTGATGTGGATGGAAATATTCAGATATATAAAGCAAGGCTAGTGGCAAAAGGTTTCAAACAAATTCATGGTATTGACTATGAAGAAACCTATTCACCTGTCGCCATGCTTAAATCCATTCGGATTCTCCTAGCAACAGCTGCTCATTATGATTATGAGATCTGGCAAATGGACGTGAAAACAGCTTTCCTTAATGGGATTCTGGAAGAGGATGTGTACATGACACAACCCGAAGGTTTCATCGATCCAAATGCAGCTAGGAAAGTATGCAAACTTCATCGATCCATTTATGGATTGAAGCAAGCATCTCGGAGTTGGAATCTTCGTTTTGATGAAGCAGTCAAAAAGTTTGATTTCATCAGAAGCGAAGAAGAACCATGTGTTTACAAGAAGACTAGTGGGAGCGCAGTTGCATTTCTCGTGTTGTATGTAGATGACATACTTCTTCTCGGAAATGACGTTCCGTTGTTACAGTCTGTTAATACTTGGCTCGGAAGTTGTTTTTCAATGAAAGACATGGGAGAAGCCGCGTATATTCTTGGAATAAGAATCTATAGAGATAGATCAAACAAGTTGATTGGACTGTGTCAAGACACTTATATCGATAAGGTCTTACACAGGTTCAGAATGCAAGATTCCAAGAAGGGCTTCATACCAATGTCTTATGGCATAAGTCTCAGCAAGAACCAGTGTCCTGAGACACCTGCTGAGCGAGATCGCATGAGTTGGATTTCCTATGCCTCGGCGTTGGGATCCATCATGTATGCCATGCTCTGTACTCGTCCAGATGTTGCTTGTGCTTTAAGCATGACGAGTAGATACCAATCGGATCCAGGTGAAAGTCACTGGACAGCAGTCAAGAATATTCTGAAGTATTTGAGAAATACCAAGGATAAATTCTTGGTGTATGGAGGAAGTGATGAGCTGGTAGTAAGTGGTTACACAGACGCAAGTTTTCAGACAGACCAAGATGATTTCCGATCGCAATCTAGTTACATCTTCTGCCTGAATGGCGGTGCAGTAAGCTGGAAGAGTTCCAAGCAGGACACTGTAGCAGATTCCACAACTGAAGCTGAGTACCTCGCTGCTTCTGAAGCGGCAAAGGAGGATGTTTGGATCAAGAAGTTCATCACTGAACTTGGTGTGATTCCTAGCATTTCTGAGCCAGTGGCTTTGTATTGTGAAAACAATGGAGCCATTGCGCAAGCAAAGGAACCTAGATCACACCAGAAATCCAAACACATAGAAAGGCGATATCACCTTATCCGTGATATTGTGAATAGAGGAGATGTGAAGATCAGCAGAGTCCCGACGGATGAGAATGTTGCTGATCCACTGACCAAGCCTCTCCCAAGGCCTAAGCATGAGTTTCATACAACTGCTGTAGGCATTAGATATCTTAAGATATGATCTTGATTTCGGTGGGAGTTGTATTTGTTTTAGTTATGACATGATGTTCACAAAGACATAATAGTTATGTTATTTTAATGAAATTGTTTCAGCATTATTTAATTGTGTTAATTAAATATATATATATATATATTGTCCCAAAGTAATTTATGACATTTTATAGGCCATCAAGTATGTGACTTGATCATGAAACCCTATAAGCAATAAATGACATAAATTATAATGGTCCCTGGTCGAGGTTGTTAACGTGGGACATTAACAACCACGTGAGACTAGTATGTGAGGTGACTGATGACCATGTTTCATGGAGTCATTAATAAGTGTATTAAAGTCAATCACATAGATATGTGTTAGAGAACACATGATCGGACTTGACCCGTTAATGAGAACTCTACAAGATGTTATATGAGTGTCATAAGAGTTTCTCATTATGACTAAAGAGAGTAGTCCTTAGACCTGAGTTCATCATGTCCTCTCTTATATGGATTGGTTCGTCTTGACTTTGTCAAACGTCAGCCGTAACTGGTGATCATAAAGACACTGATTAGGCGTATCATGAAATATAAAAGAGACATGGATGGAACAAGATGGGATTTGTACCTCCTATATAACAGGAGTTAAATATCTCTGGGCCTATCGAAGATTTGATACTGGAAATGCGTGGCCGCGCTCAAACGAACTGATTGTCAGTTGTTTGTTTTTCATCAGTATAAATCGGGATTCGATAAACGTGATCTAGCTTAATAAGGATGACACAGTTCTTGCCTTATGCTAGATTGAGATATGGATACAAAGGGATTTAAAAGGAATAGACGATTCCAGTACAAGTGGGAGATTGTTGGGAATGTCCTGAAATCTATTTGTACTTACTCTGAGAGAAAGTCGTGTTGTCGAGATGAGACAATCATATGACACTAGGTAGTCATAACGCTTTGCTAGAAGCCACTTATGATCAATGAGTTGAGAACTCATTGCTAGTGTTATATGATCCTACAGGGTCACACACCTAAGCAAACTGGACATTGCATGAGAGGATGATCATTAATGTAATGATCGGGTGAATGCATATTTTATATGCATTCAATATCGACATTTCTGGGCGATGTCGATCGACACACTAAGAGTGTCGGTCGACATAAATTGGCCGTGTCGATCGACACATAGAGTGTGTCGGTCGACACGACTCGCGGATTGACAGATTAAATTGGTTTAATTATTAGTTAATTCCGGGGCGGTTTAAGTCGACATATATAAGATATATGGTCGACCTAAACTCGTACCTAACCTAATTCACAGCCACCAGAAACAGAAAACAAACCTCTCTGGAGATTCGATCTCATAAGGCACTAGCATCCCTTCCTGTTCAGTTCGTGTGCGTGTGGATACCAGTAGAGGCGCAGCATCTGAGGCGCTCTAGATCTTGATTACTTGCAAATAACTTCCGCTGCTAATCACCAGGTAATCACTAGATCTGATAGATTCAATTACATGAACCTGTAGATCCTAGGCTCGGAATTCAGACTAGGGTTGCTAATCCTGATTAGAACTGCTAGAAATTCCTTCATTCTTGTCTTCCCAACTGTCTTCTCTAAGATCTCCTTGATATGTCTGTTAGAAACCTCGACTTGTCCACTAGTCTGAGGGTGATAAGGAGTAGCAACTCGGTGATGAACTCCATGCTTTCTTAGGAGCTTCTCGAAGACCTTATTAATAAAGTGAGATCCTCCATCACTAATCACTATCCGAGGTACTCCAAATCTAGGGAATATAATGGACTTAAACAGCTTAATGACTACTGAAGAATCATTGGTTGGAATAGCTATTGCTTCTACCCACTTAGACACATAATCTACAGCAACCAGGATGAATTTATTCCTATAAGATGAAGGAAAAAGACCCATAAAGTCTATGCCCCAGCAATCAAAAACCTCAACCTCAAGAATGAAATTCTGAGGCATCTCATGCTTCCTACTGATTTTCCCTCTCCTCTGACAGGCATCACAATGAGAAATGAAGGAGTGAGTATCTGCAAACATTGTAGGCCACCAGAAACCTGCTTGCAAAACCTTAGACACAGTCTTAAAAGTAGCAAAATGTCCTGCATAATCTGATCCATGGCAGTGGAATAGGATATCTGGAACCTCTGATTCAGCGACACATCTTCTGTAAAGGCCATCCGAACAATGCTTATAGAGGTAAGGTTCATCCCAAAAGTATCGCCTAAGCTCTCTGAAGAACCTCTTCTTCTCATACCCTTTCAGATCATCTGGTTCAGCCTCTGCAGCCAGGTAGTTGGCTATATCTGCATACCATGGTCGATCAGTTGTTGTGACAGCATCAATCTCAAACTCGTAGCCTCCAATCTGAATTGTAAAAGTCTCTGGATCTGTATCCGCACTGCAACGATTGTCGCAGAGGAGCGCATCGATCGTCGCTGTCCCGATAGGTGCATCGATCGACGCCGAGATGGCATCGATCGACGCAATGCGATTAATCCGACAGTTTTGCAGGTTTCTGTCCAAATATGTGTGAAACATTGTCCCAACCATATTGACGTTCTCTTCAGGCAAATAGTCATTAATTGGCACGTCTTCCTCAACCAGCATCCTTGAAAGATGGTCAGCAACTCCATTTTCAACCCCTTTCTTATCCCTCACTTCAATGTCAAACTCCTGAAGCAACATAATCCATCTCAACAATCTTGGCTTAGCATCTTTCTTCTGCATCAGATACTTCAAGGCTGAATGATCAATGTGTACAATCACTTTTGAGCCAACAAGATAAGGGCGAAATTTCTTCAATGCAAAGACAACTGCCAACAACTCCTTCTCTGTAGTGGCATAGTTCCTTTGTGTATCATCCAGTGTCCTACTGGCATAATAGATAGCATGAAGCTTTCTATCCTTCTTCTGCCCAAGAACAACTCCTACAGCATAATCATTTGCATCGCACATAACTTCAAAAGGCAGATCCCAATCCGGTGGCTGAACTATGGGAGCCCTCACTAATGCCTGCTTGATCTGTTCAAATGCAGTTTGGCAGTCTGCAGTGAACTCAAATTTGGTATCCTTACACAGCAAAGCAGTTAGTGGCCTAGCGATCTTGCTGAAATCTTTGATGAACCGTCTATAGAAGCCAGCATGTCCAAGAAAGCTTCTAATAGACTTAACATAATCAGGCGCCTGAAGGTTGGTCATTACCTCAATCTTAGCGCGGTCAACCTCTATTCCTGCTTCAGACACTTTATGTCCAAGTACAATGCCATCTCTGACCATGAAATGACACTTCTCCCAATTAAGAACTAAATGCTTTTCTTCACATCTTGTCAAAACCTTACACAGATTATCTAAGCATTCATTATAGGATGATCCATATACCGAGAAATCATCCATAAATACCTCCATAAAGTCCTCAATCATGTCTGTGAATATGGACATCATGCATCTCTGGAAAGTGGCTGGTGCATTGCAGAGTCCAAAAGGCATCCTACGGTAAGCAAATGTCCCATATGGACAAGTGAAAGTGGTCTTTCCCTGATCCTCTGGATGGATGGGAATCTGAAAGAAACCCGAGTATCCATCGAGGAAGCAATAGTAAGGGTGATTGGCTAACCTCTCAAGCATCTGATCAATAAAAGGCAAGGGAAAATGATCCTTCCTGGTAGCAGCATTCAGCTTCCTGTAATCTATACACATCCTGTGTCCTGTCACAGTCCTAGTAGGTATTAGCTCGTTCTTCTCATTCTTCACAACTGTAACTCCACCCTTCTTAGGTACTACATGGACTGGACTCACCCAATCACTGTCAGAGATAGGATAGATAATCCCAGCATCAAGGAGTTTCATAATCTCCTTTTTAACCACTTTCTGCAGATTAGGATTAAGTCTTCTCTGATGCTCGATAGATGTCTTGGATTCATCCTCAAGATGTATCCGATGCATGCACAGCTCTGGTGAGATACCTGAAATATCAGCAAGAGAATAGCCAAGAGCCTTGCGATGCTTGCGCAGCTTGCTTAGCAGTAAAGTGAGCTCTGCGTTGTTCAGACTAGCATTAACAATCACTGGATAAGTTGAATTGGGTCCAAGAAATGCGTACCTTAGCCCGGATGGAAGTGGTTTCAGTTCTATTTTAGGAGCTTTTTCCTCTGCCCAGTCTCTGTCGACTTGCAACGATCGATGCTTAGGTAGTGTCGATCATTGCACGCTCGCGTTAGACACTTCTACCTGCATTGCAACCTCAACAGAATCCATCATCCTCGTATAGCACATTGCTGGCTCGTCCTGCAGGTACTCCAACTCCAATATAGAGCTCAGTAAAGCCCTTTCTAGTGGGTCTTCAGCATGTGATTGGTAAAAGTACTCGGTAGCCAAATCACCCAATGTGTCCACATAGAAGGTCTGCCCGTCGATGGTTGGTCTCTTCACAAGCTTGTTCATATCAAAACTCATCTTCAGATCACCCACATTCAGAACTATTTTACCTCCCTGACAGTCAATCATTGCACCAGCTGTAGCTAAGAAAGACCTGCCCAGAATCAATGGATCTTTTGGCTCCTGTCCATATTGTAGAACCACAAAATCAGTAGGGATCACACATTTGCCAACCATTATAGGCACATCCTCTATTACTCCTTCGGGAATCCTGATTGATCTATCTGCCAGAACCAGTGATATCCTGGTGGGTATAAAGTCTGTCATTCCGAGCCTTTTAGCAACTGAGAGTGGCATAAGATTTACACTGGAACCAAGATCACATAGAGACCTTTCGAATCTCTCTTTGTAGATAGCACAATCTAACACGAAGCTTCCTGGATCCTTTAACTTCTCAGGGATTCTGCCCTGAACCACCGCGCTGCACACCTCATTGAGCATCATTATACTTTCCTCATCAGACCATTTCCCAGCAATCATATCCTTTAGGCATCTTTTCATCATAGGAGAAGTTTCCATAGAGTTCAACAAAGGTACTTCAACTTTCACCTTTTTTATGAACTCCTTCCACTTTGCATACTGCCTATCATTCTTAGCCTTTTTGGGATTCTTGGGATAAGGTACCTTAGGCTTGTATACCCTTTCGGTCGGCTGTTTCGGTTTCTCTGGTTTCGAACTCTCTGCAGTCACCTTGTGTCGATCGTTGCTCCTGTCGCATCGATCGATGCTAGGCGACTGTGTTACGACTTCCGGTTCCCTGATTTCACTCTGCATCGATCGTTGCTCAGATGCATCGATCGACGCATTGCGGATATCGCGGATCTCATCTTCCAGCTCTTCAATTTCCTCGAGTTCTTCAACACTTAACTGCTTTTTCTGGCCAGATGAAAGCTCATTACCACTTCTCAACGTCACTGCATTGCATTGGTACTTGGGATTAGCATCAGTCCGTCCTGGGAGATATCCATCTTCCCTTTTAGCATATCCATCAGTTTTTGCAACTCTAGCATCAAGCTCCTTCATGTGTGTGTTCAGATATTCAAACTTTCCGTTCAGCTCCCTGTAGATTGTTTCCATCTTCTCGTTGACATCTGCTGCATTCTTAGTCTGACTCTCCATCATCTGTTTCAGCATCATCTCCACTCTACTTTTAGATCCATTGGTTCTCTGAGTACCTTGTCCAAAGGTTTTCTGAAAACCACTTTTCTGTCCTCCATTGAAGAGTCTGTTTCCTTGTTGATTACCAAATCTACTACCTTGGAATCCAGACCCTCCTATGTAATTCACATCTTCCTCCTGAGTCTCCTCCTCAGTTTGAATTACCTCTACATCTTGGGCAAAGTGGACAGCTTTCTTACCTGCTAGGAGATTGCAAACTGTGTCCAGCCTAGATCTAATATCAGCTATGTCAGAATTTTCTACACTTCCACCAGATTTCTTCCTCCTCTCATCCATAGTCTTGCAGCTGTTGCTGCCTATTAGGTTCTCAATCAACTGCTTAGCCTGTGTAGGAGTCCTGGTGTTGAAGTTAGCATTACTGGAATTATCCAGTGCAAACTGATATGGAAGATTTATGCCTCTGAAGAAGATACCTATCAACTGAACCTCAGTGAATCCATGGTGTGGGCAGTCACGCTGATATTGCTTAAATCTCATCCAAGCAGTCTTTAAAGGCTCCACAGCTCCTTGGGAAAAAGGTGAGTATGTCCTGTCTGGACTGGTCTGAGCGCGCATCATCATAGAAGTGACGCATGAACTCACTCTTCAGGGCTGCCCAAGTAGTATACTGAGCAGGTGCCAGCTGCTTAAGCCATGCACTAGCGTCTCCAGCAAGACTGTGCGGAAAGAGCTTAAGGAACAGATAGTCTGGGCAAACTCCATCATACTTCATGCCAGTGACTATGTCCTCAAACGAATCAATGTGATCCATAGGCTGCTCAGTTGGGTAACCATGAAATGCATTCTGTCTCATCAGCGAGTAGTAGATGGTTTTGATCTCAAAATCATGTCTTTCAAAAGCAGGAAGCACTAAAGCTGACCGGTTTGCATGAAACTCATCCGGTCTGTTGTAGTCAGCTAAAGTCCTCTCGTGGACAACCATCTGTCTACCTTGGTTCTGTCGTGGTGGCTCAGCTTCCTCAACATCAGGGATCACTCGTCCCTCAGCATCAATCCTCTGCCCAACAGCATTGTAAGGATTGTTTTCTGGATCCCTCAGGGTACCTTCAGCATCTCGTATCAGAATCAAACGCTCTCGTACCATCCTTTCTCTTCTTTCTCTTCTGTTAGCTCTCTCTAAACGTCCAAGTTCTTCAAGATCGAGATTAACTAAGTCCAAGTTCGGATTACTTCTAGTTTTCTGCGTCTGCATAAACTGTCTGTAATCGTCCGGCAACGATCGATGCTATCAGTGCAACGATCGCTTCAATCTCAGAATCGCCTAGTGACGATCGGTGCAAGGGTGCAACGATCGACGCAGTGCGAAATCGGTACCTGCGACAAAGAGAAAACAGAGAAAATTAGTAACTAAAAAAAAACAAAAACGAAAACAAAAAGAAAACGAAAAATCCTAGTAAAACCCTAGGTTCTAAGCTATCGAAGACTCTATGAGTCCCCGGCAACGGCTCCAAAAACTTGATAGGTGTCAGGTTTTAATCCTATATCTAACTGCAAGTGCACAGTTCAGTAGTTGTAGTATATAGGTATCGAATCCACAGGGACTCTGGTATCCAATAGCTCAAGAACAGGATATTAAACTAGGAAGAAAGCAATGTGATTGAATTAAAAGCAATGCGAGAAAGTAAACAGAAAGCAGAGATTATTGGTTGTGAAAACAAGTTATTAAGAGCGCTAAGTCTAGGGCGTTCTCAGGAAATCAGACAAGCAGACAGTTCATTCAGCAAGGATCTAATTAAGCACAGTTCTAGAACTCAAAACACAGATATAGAATTAACCAAATTCCTTTGCGATAATTCTCTAAGTCTAAGTGCAGCAAACCAAACTTTCGTTTGCGAGAACTAACAGATTAAACTAGCATTAATTCCAAGTTTGATATGTTCACAATTATCCTAAACCAAACTTTCGTTTGCGAGAAGTTTAATTGCTCAACCTAATTAGTTCAGATTCCTAAACCACACTTCCGTGTCGTATTTAGCAACCTAAGATCTAGATTCTAATTGATCAGGTTAGAACTAGCTTTAAGCACAATTAGATTGAAGAACAGATATAGTTATGAATCCTTAACTGAATTAAACAAGTCTAGCAAGTCAGGAAATCCTATGTGAGAAACCCTAAACCTAACTAGGAATCTACTCAGACATAGATAATGAAAACATAATCATATGAAGAATAAATTGCTTAAAAGATAAAGGATTAAAGGGGTTCGAAATCTTCTCCAAATACAGATGAAGTAAAGGTTCATATCAGCCCCAAAAGCTCTAAAAACCATCTGCTCTTAATTATAAAAGCGTAAGTAAATAAAACACAAAAAACTTAATTATATAGGTCTAATCTCGGCCAGGGGCTTCTTTGTAAATATCAGGAACTTCTGGATCAGAGTGCAATATCTTGACTCTTCATAAACCGCCGAGTTTCGGCCCATCTCGCTGGTGCAACGATCGGTGCAAGTGTGCAACGATCGACGCATTTCTCTGTTTCGGACAGTGAACTCTATCTCTCGGCCAAACACTCCAAAAATCTCCAAAAAGTGCCATAATCACCAAATATGCTCCAAACCTGATTATACCTGTAAAAGACTCTAAAAGAACACAAAAAGACACTAAAACACACTTATATCATGGTCTAAAACTAGTAAAAACCATGATATATCAAAACCCTACAAAACAGGATAACAAATATGTAAATAACTAAATAAACTCAATAAATCTTTCAACTCAAACTAAATTAATATACCTCGGTAAGTATCTCATCAATCTCCTTGGTTTTCAACATATCGAGGATATGAGTACCGCCCGGCGAGAACTCATGTCATAGCTGTGTGTCTTGCTCCGTGACTTGGGACGTCACTTCGTTGTAGAGCGCTTCGGCCAAAGGAGTCACAAAAAGACTATTTTTCTTTTTTTGAGTTTCTACATAGAGTTCAGACAACAATGTAGGTTCTCCATCCTTAGCCTACATACAAATTTAAACATCATTTATATGTATTTGAATTATTATAAAAAAGAAGTCTTTAATTAAATATCATATCATCTCTAAGCGTATGCATGCAAAAGACTTATGGTCGGCAGAATGTGGTGTCAGCAGCTGGCCATCAGAACCATGTGGTCATCCGAGATGACAAGCATTTTTCAGACTTTCTCTTGAAGTGAGGATTGGTCCAAAAGTGCTTCAAATCGTTCCAAACATCGATCAACAAGTAACTGGCAGGTCAAATTTTTTATCCCTAAGATATGCTGCAAGTATACATCAAATCAATTGTAGCATGTAGGGTATCAAACAATGAACCTCGGATCACTCAATAGATTGTTTATTTTAATTCTAAACTAAGCAGTGAAAATGATGTGGAGGTGGTAAAAATTGCAGGTAAAATAAAATGGATGTGTAATCAAACTCGTGGAATTTCTCAGCAAAATTATGCAATGTAATTACTAAAGAATCATGATTCATATAAAGCTCATGTTCTAGAACTCAAACACGAAATTATAACAAACCAACCTTCTTTGCGAATATTAACTATGTCTAACAACCTACAAATTTAAATTTCTTTGCAATTCTAGTTCGGGTTGTTCACAATTTCACTAAGACAAATGTATTTGCAAATAGATAAATTGCTCATACTAAGGTCTGTCAGATTATCAATTACACTTTCGCGTCAATTATCTAATTTATGATCTAAATTCCAAGTGATTAACCTAGAACTAGCATTAAGAACAACTTATGATGATGAACTAATAAGATGATGAATCCTAAACGATCATATAACATAACAAAGCATAAAATGATTTTTGAGAGTCCCTGAATCCAACTGAGAAAACTACTCAAACATATCGATCATAACAAAAGGCAGATTTGAATAGCAAGCAAGAAACAAACAGATTAATAAAAATATTGGGTTCGAAATCTTCTCTCAGACAAACAGTCTTGTATCAGTCCCTAGCTCTCAAAAATCTCAAAATTATGAAAAGTGTATAGTAAACAACGGTTGTAAAACCTAATTAAAGCTCTAAACACGATTTGAGTCATAATGTAAATATTTAAAATTTCTGGACCACTTTGCAATATCTCCAAAGATCATTGACTCTCTATCGAAAATCTTCCCTCGTACACGGTGTTGACCAACAACAAGGTGGTTTTGATCGATACCAACCTCCAAAATCAACTCCAACTTGACTTCTCGGCTAAATGTCCTCCAAGGCTCCTAAAAGATCCACAATCTCCAAATTTGCTATGAAAGTGCCAATACCTGTAAAGACTCTAAAAAGACTCGAAAAACACCTAACATAATCTAGATTAAGGCTTATATCAAGGCTTAAACCTCGGAAAACCATGATCTATCAATTTCCCTAGATTTAGTTTTTGCTTGCCCTCAAGCAAACTGAATACCAAAATCAGAGAAAGAGGTGTGGAAACACAAACTCATTTCGTCGTCAGAACACCACATTCCACAATCCCCATAGTAAAGCCACATGAAAAAACGTACATGACATGATCCAGACCACCATGTACTTCTCACTAACTTAACAATAATCCCAAGTAAACTCCACGATCAAAATGAGAGATCCAAATTCACCATACTGACTCTTGTAATAATTAAGTGCGGCCTCACCGAGAGAATATCGATCAGAGAACATGTGGTGAATCAGATTCCCGAACATAGAGACTGTTATACTTCTAGTTCATTTCCTCTCTCTTTTCTCGCTTCAGCAGATGATTTATTCCAATTGGGTATCGTTTTATTTTTTTCTACCAGCTGCTCTTCCCTTTTTATTCAGGGTTTTCTTTGGAAGGGTAATTGCCACTCGCATGGTCACTTCGAAACTACTAGCTTATCCTCAAAATATTATTTTTAAGCTTGAAGGAAAGAGAGGAAAATCATACTCACACAGACAACTCTTTCATGACTGAAAGAGGAATTTGGTCCAAAGTATAATAAGCCCCAAGGAGAGAAGAATTGAGTGAGGTTAGGTGTGAAGCCAGTAATGGGTCTTCTAATTGGTAGGTTGATCAGTCTTGGGGTTTTTCATTAGTTTCAGATGCATGACAAGCTAGTTCTAGTGGTCACTTAGGTTCTTGCAGATGTGGTTGTTCCTCGTAAATTCATAGTTTGCTACAAACTTTTTGACTCGATAAAAAAACTCAACTGACTCTAATAAAACAAAAGATGGTGTCAGCAACTACCTCCCCCACACTTAAACAACACTGTCCTCAATGTCATCAAACTTGGGTTTGGGAAAAACATAGTAAAAACAAACAGATACTGATAAGGTTAGAATCCTTACATGCATATAGAATGGGTGTCAGCCGACACCGTTTTGGTTTTGACCGAAACCAATCGTATCTGACATGTTTCTCATGCATTTGACACACTAATGGAATAAAAATCAAAGAAACCAAAAACAAAACAAAAAAATAGTATGTAGCAATGGGTTGCTTACCACCAAGCGCTTAACGGCTTGATTGTATTGCGATCAGGCAGTGGGTGCATCATCCAGAGGCACATTGTGACCTCATGGAATTTTTTCTTTTTCCCAATAATATTTTACGCTTCGTACATTGACAGTGAATTCCTTGCCTTCGGAACTGAGTAGGAAAATAACACCATACAGTCACACCTCCTTGATTATGAAAAGACATGACCAACTGCAAACGAGAGTTATACAAAAGTATCTGGTCATCTGGCTCAAAGTGTTTGGAGATGATTTTCTTGTTATGATAGGCTTTGGTTTTCTCTTTTTACAACTTCAAATTTTCATAGGCATAATAGTCAAATATGTCATAGAATGGCTATTTGAGATATTTGTGTGTTGAGTTATTTTCTAGAAGTATTATTTGATCATACTTATACAAAATTGTTTTTTACATTTTCTAGAAACTATGATAAATAGATTTAGAGCATAAGGAACTTATACTTAGAACCTTTGAACTTTCAGACTAAATCCACCAAACATATTTTGGGTTTTAGTTTTATTGAGAATATAACAAACTTTATGTTATCATTTTAAGCATAAGCTTAGTCATTGTAAAATTTTGATTATTATTCTTATGTTTTAATGTGTAATCAAATATTCATACATTGCTATGAATTTACGACGAAATCAACAGTGTCGTTGATTCACTACAATTGACGACAAATTAACGACGACATACAAGATTTTGTTGTTAATTCGTCGCCATAAGCGTCGATTAACGATGGATTTATTTAATATTTTAAATATAATTTCTCCAAATACTTATTGAATTTTTTTGAAATCAAATTAAATTATATTTAGAAAATATGATACAAATTATTCGTTCGAGTTAATTGATGCATTATCGGACTCTTCAACGTTATTAGATTCATAACCTCTTCAGACTCGGCTTCTTCTCCATTTTATACCATATATAATCATGCGGTATAAATTATCTCCTTAATAACTGACACCAAACCAACTCAACTAGAATAATTTTATATTCATGCATTTTTGACAAGTCAGAACATCATACCGCTTTATGTAGCTATCGATGTCTGGCATACTTGATATATGAATATTTGAAGCTCATTTCGAATCTCTTTTGTCACCGCTCCTTCCACATTCTTATGTCGATACATCTAACTTTGTAATTCGTATATAGACATTTTTTTGAAAATAATTTTTTTTTCCGGAGAGAGTTTATATTTTTGGTGTTTTGAATTATGATTTTTTGTTTTGAACTATGGAGTATTTATAGAAAATTTTCAACGGTTAGCAATAAGTTAGAAAAAATATTAGGTTTCATCATGAATCTTTCGCCTATTTTACAACAAATTAAAGACGAAATACTCTATTTGGTCGCAAATTCATCGCATGTAGCCTCGATTTAATGATGAATTTACTAAATAATTGTTTTAAACTCAATTTCCACACATACTAAATGATTTTTTTTTTGAAATCACATTACACTATATATAGAAAACATGATACAAATTATTCGTTTGAGTTACTTGACGCATTATTAGACTCTTCATCCTCATCAGATTCGTTGACTTCACTAGAAACTGCTTCGTTTTTTGTGTCGTCCCGGAGATACTCAAATTGTCGATTATGGAGATCTATAAGTAGAACCTCTTCCGTAGTCTCACTTGGTCTTGAAATAAAACCACAACTATCTTCTTGCTTTGTATATCTTCCACTCCAACTATATGTTCTCTTGGGGGTAATTCTAGTAACAATCAACCAATGAATCCCACGTCCTTACTCGTGGTTATGTATGAAGGTTACTTGCTATGCTTGTGAAGCTATTATGAATGCTCAATTTAGTTTAACCGTCTTGTTACATTCAAGTCCATGACTCCAATTTTTTTTTAGTTGAACCCCTTGACCAGGCATTGCATCAAACCAATCACACTTAAATAGCACTTTTCAGATTCAACATTCCGAGTTACTCAATCTCGATAATTTCTTGCAACACTCCCATAAAAATCAGTTTAACCCATGACACCTATACCATAGTTTGTAGTCGCATGATGTTGGCCATATTGGTATGTGCGTAATATGTAACCACTTGTGAAATACATGGATGTGGTTGTTATCTTAGCGATAGGGCCTTGAAGCAACTCATGAAACCATAAAGAATAAGTTGCATCACCATGATCCACATGCATATAAAGTATTTTGGGTTAAATTCATAAATATATGAAATTCAAAATTTATTGTAATATAATTAACTTAAGCATAATTGGTCATTTATCCATATAGTAAAATGTTGATACCTGATTGTTGATCTCATTGTCGGAAACCCCCTCGATTACTTCTCGAACTTGAGTCTCAAACATGCTGCATTTGTATATAACAACATATTTAAACTATTTGGTTATAAATATACCAGTAAATATATATATATAAAGACCTCTTAGAGGGACGAACATCCTCACATTTTAGAAGGATATACGTATGTGCGATATAGTTGTCCTCAACACTACTCCATCATATTTTTTTTCTTTTCAATCTACCGCTTAGACAATCAACGGTGAAAATATGTCTGGAACATGATCAATCGAATATGCTCGTCTCACATCACCATCATCGTATTGCTGCAACATTCTCTTATGTATGCGGACTTTTGTAGCAATATATTATGATGTAAAGTGAGATGTTTCTTGTGTTAGACTTCCTGTGATAATAGACTATGGTACCCTTGCTGGACTTTTTACCTTCCTGTTTAGATTTTTCATGAAACGCTCAAACAGTTACATCCACCAAAAGGTCCACCTAGTTATGCTTCATGTGGGAGATGGATAGGGAGATGTTCCATAACAACAAAAAGGCCGGTGGAGTGATCTTCTCCAAATTGTACAACAGTATAGGAACATTAGCATGTAATTGTGCAATGTTACCTTTCGATTAAGTGTGTGTGCTGAGATCTTAGAGAAATGATCATATACTTGGCAAGGAAATCATATATATAACTTGAACACACTTTAATCGAAAGTTACAAATATTATTTAGTTGATGTACCTTCAAGGTCTTCGTTTACTTTCTCGGAAAAGATTTCAACAAAAGAAAAGGACAGTAGTCAATGCATGAATATTTCCCTTGTTCAATACAATTAGAAAGATTAGAAACATAACCGTTTGGAAATCAAAAATCTGTTTTCACTCAATCGAACAAGGCTGATTTATCTTCTGAAGTCAACCGAAGTATAAGAACTGATGCAATTTCAATTGATGGAATTTGCAACTTGTTTTATGCAAAAATATCAGGCAAGTCCAACCTCGACTTCACATTATCTTTATTTCTTCTCGGAACATTCAACAGTGTATTCATGATGTTATCAAAGAATTTTTTCTTGATATGCATCACATTAAGATTGTGTCTCAGCACATGATCTTTCTAGTAAGGTAGTTCCAAAAAAAAATTTCTTATGCCAATTATGGTTTTCACCATATCCATCAAGCATATTAGCTAGGGTATGCCAATATCCTTCGCACATAACTGTCTCTTGTGCCCCATAATGATCAATTTGCTCCTCAAGTTGTTTTTCAGATAGATAAACTGGTGGTGGCGTACAAACAGCTATGTTTTTTCTTAAACAATTTCTTGTTTATCCTATACAAATTATTGATTAGTAGAAATCGGCGGTGTTAGTCGAACCAACATTTTCCCCAACCATGTTTCAACTTAAATGTTTATGTCCTATTCGTGCAATATGGAAACGCTAGTCTCATATCTGTAGTCCAACTAGATAACATTTCATATGCGGGAAACTCGCTTATCGTCCACATAAAAACCGTTTGCATTGTAAATTTCTTTTTCCTCGAACAATTATACGTTCAAACATCGGTGGATCACAAATGCTTCAATTCATGTATCAAGGGTTGTAAATATACATTGAGCAACTGCTTTGGATGCTTAAAACCAGGGATTAAAATACTTCAAAAAAATAAAGAAATTATAAATCAATATTACTGGACACTACAAATATTATCTACCAGACATACCAAATGGACTGAATCCATATGTGTAAAGACCAAGGTGTATGTTTTCAACTTGTATGGCAAACTGGGGATATACCGTCTTAAAGTATTTCTACGCCTTTGCATCTGAAGGATGAATGACCGCCTCATCCGTATGTGAATGCTCAGCATGCCATCTCATAGAAGAATTTGTCCTTTCAGACTGAAACATTCGTTGAAACCTATCCGTTATAGGAAGGAACCATATACTTTGGTATTGTACCTTGTTCCGTATACTTCATTGCGGCTTATATCTTGGTTTTCCATAATAATGACACTCATGCAGCTTATCATCGTCTTTCCAAAAAAATTATCAACACATATATCAATCATCTCAGAAGACAAACCAAGGATATAAAGCATTTTCTAAATCTCATAATCACTCTCGGCAGCCATATATCCTCCAATAAATATTCTTTAAAAAGATTTGTCCAGTCATTCATAGAAATATCAGCTAAGTTATGATCAGTTTTTATGTTCGTCATCCTAGCTGCCATCAATAATTTTGACAGCCATTCTCTACATCCATTGTAGAGTGATTGATTTGATGCGTCTAGAATATCATAAAATTATATGTCATCTAAGTTAGGTTCCTCAACTTTATTCTAATCAATACTTATTTTTTTGATGAAATGCATTCACAACCATTTCGTGTACCCTATCATTGCGAGAGTCGAAACTCGCACGGTCAAAACTTGTAAAGCAAAACTTTTTAGGGAACAGAAACTTCAAGGATAAACCACTAAACTAGCAAACCCGGAGGAAGTTTTATTGATGTTAGATCGAAAGGAGTACAAAGATCAGAGAAAAGAATACAATGAAAAAGAAATCGCTAAGAAAACTACTTAAACTCTCAAGTCTAGATGCTAGGGTTTTTTCGCTCTGCCTTTCTCGTATGACTTCCACCTCTTTATATCACTGCGGCAAGTTGGCTTCGAGAATATTTCCGCAAGATTTACGGAAATCTTCCTGTTGTTATCTCCTTCCTTATTCCGTTAAGATTTACATTTCTATCTCGGATTTTCCTTTTCAGCTCGGCCATCTCTCTTGCTTTACTCCTTTGTCTTTATCTTCTTTCATCTTTCCGCGGTTTGACTTGTTTTCCGGATGGGCCGAGAACGAACGATCCGAGTCCGTTAGTGTACAGACTTACTGATTTGACCCAAAGTCGTCGTATGTTTGGGCCTAAGTTCTTATTTCTCTCAACTTGATCCATCAGCCCAAGTCATCGGCTAAGAAGGTATGGGCCGATGTTTCCGAAGGTGGGTTGCGACAAGTTGTGCATATCGACAAATGTTTGGTTATCCACTTGGAAAGTTCAGCTCGGAAAACCTGAACCGGTTTAGCTCAGAAATCCGAGCTGGTTCAACTCGGAGGTTTAGGAAAGATTCACTCAGCTTGGGATTTTCGGAGGGATAAATCATGATCGGGGAATGAGAAAGGAAGGATTCGGATCCGAGCTGGTTCAGCTCGGGTATTGGACTGGTTCAACTCGAAAAACCCGAGCTGGTTCAGCTCGGACCAGGCTGGTTCAGCTCGGTTTTCCGAGCTGGTTCAGCTCGTCCCTTGCCTATTTGGATGTTTCGTCGACCTGTAGTTCCTGTCGGAAGATGCGTTTATCCGAATGAAGCATCGTTCGTTTCGTATGAAATGTATTTGTCGAAACCACTTCTCCGATAAATTGTTTAGGTGAAGTTGTCGGTACTTCGTATAACTTGGTTATTCGTATGAAAGTTGTTTGTCCATAGCGGATGTTTGTCTGTGTTTGATCTTTCGATCTTGTCTTCGACTATTGTTTTCGTCGAGGGGGTTTTTGACCCCAACAATTAGCCCCCCAGCTTGCCAGAATCGAATGCGATGATGGCGAGGTTATTTCGTATTCGAGGCGAAAACAATTGTTCGAGAGAATTTTAAACAACCAGCCCCCGTGTCATCGGTTTGCGATAGTAGGGTCGTCGATCGTAGTTGATTCCTCCACGCTTAGTCGTCCTGACCACACGCCTAATCATGACCTGTTCTGCCATGATTCGCTTGGGCATGCTTACGACAAAATGATTGAAAAGTAATCATTTTGAAATCCCATGCCTTGGTGAATTCTATAAGTATTCACTTCCTCATTCTTCACTTCTCACTCCTCTCCAAAGATAATAACCCAAAGGTAACTTCTCTCTAACTTCTTTTCAGTTCATTGTGAGTTTTTTCAAGATTTTCAGCTTTGTTCTTCTGAGTTTAGAAGCCTTGGATCTTTTTCAAGTTCGAACTTTTTGTTTGGCGGTGTTCTCGACGAACATGATGGATCGTGAACCGAAATGTGGTCATGCTAATTCGCCCGAAGGAGAATCTCCTGGGATTTGGCGTGCAACCAGGTCTCGTGCTAGTCGGCCTTGTCCTTCGGGCACAACGGTTTCCTCGATCAAGAATGAGTTCGGTGGCGCTCAAGTTAGTCGGGAGGAATTCTTTCGTTACTGGTATTACCCTCCTTATGTGGCAAAGAAGAATCGTCCGAGGATAAGGAAGCTGATTCCTGATCCTGTTGGCTCGACGTTGTCTTCGGCAGAGTCGGTCGCAAAGCTCCAACGCGATGCTATGATCCCTAAGAACGTGACGATAAGGATACCGTCTCCTTGCGACCTAGTTGAGTCTCCAACAAAGGGGTATTTCTCGGTGTACGAAATCTTCTTTGAGTCGTGCTTTCTTTCGTTCCCGATTCATGAACTTATCATCCGTTATCTTCGACGCCATAGATTGGCTCTGACGCAAATCACTCCTAGGAGCCTAAGGCATTTGGTAGGCATACTGGTTTGTATTTTCGAATGTGGATTCAACCTCCAAGTGTTATATCTTCGGAATATGCTGCACGTGGTTTCGACAAAGCGTGGTTCCGACAAAGCGTGGTTCCGTTTAGGTTTAACTCGTATTTTAATGTCGTCTTAATTCCCATACATAGATTCATTAATTATCGTTCTTATAGATATATAGATGCATATACGGTCCTATTCAAACGGTCTATATGAATGCATCACCCAAAAGTTACTAACAACTTAGCGGCACACAATCGATTAAACTTTTAAATCTAAAACCCTAACATGCTTATTCAATCCTATCCTAATTATTATTAAACGTCCAATTATTTATTATTAAACAGTCATCTTAATTAACGGGTATGCAATCCTACAACTACGGTTTCTCGGTTCCCGGTCTAAATGTATATAAGGGTTCGTGAGCCGACTCACAGTGAGGTAGACGTGGAATGACGGCTCGATGCGAATGTGAATCCCGAGATGTCCGACACGAACCCCGTACTCCCGAATCTCGAACTCCGAACTCTCGAATCTCGAACTCCGAACTACGAATATCCCAGAAATCTCGGAACGGCCATTGACCAAGCGTTGACCGGCTTGATCTCCGGCGTTGACCGGCTTGATCTCCGGCGTTGACCGGCGCTGACCGCGTTGACCGGCGACGTTGACCGTTGACCGAAGGTTGACCGTTGACTTTGAGTTGAACCGGTTGACTTTCCAAACCAAACCGGTTGAATCACTGAACCATCTGAACCAACTGAACCGGTCTAATTAGAACCGGTTAGGTTAAACCGGTTTTGATCAAACATTGACCCTAACCGTTGACCAAGGCTAAACCAGCCTTAAACCAACCCAAATCTTGAATCAAACCATCCCATCACAATCCTTGAAGAACCGGCTGAAGATTGGTGGCGGTTGGGCTTCTCCTGTGACTTCTCCGGCGACTTCTCCGGTGTTGACCGGCGGTGGTCCGGCGGTGGTCCGGCGTTGACCGGCCGGTTCACCACTTTTTTCCGGTGACTTAGAAGACGATCCACCTATCAAAATGACCGCAAAGAAGAGATCTAACCATCCATGGCTTCAAAACATTCAGATCTGATGAAGGAAGAGAGAGATTCCCCAAAACCCTAATCCGCGGATGATTGCCGGCCAGATTCCGACGATATCCGGCGACGACGACGACGGTGGCTGGCTGGAGATTGTAGAGGAGGGAGAGAGGAAGCTATAGCACTTTGCAGAAGTTGATTTGGGTTTATATTGAAGAAGTTATGGCATTTTTGGTGAAAAAAGATCTTATGAACACTCAAGAACACTTTGAATGTTCTTGAGGTTCTATGAAGATTCAAGGCTTTTTCTGGGTTTTCTGGGCAAGTGGGATGAATATAGAGAGAGAGGAGAGAGAGCTCGTGGGTGTGAGGTAGAGAGAGATTTTTGGGAGCAAAAATGAGAGTGTTTTGCAACAACAATCTTTTGGTTCATGCACATACCCATGCAAGTGCATGCACCCAAGGGATGTGGCACCTCCAGAGGATAGACACCTGTCCATGCAGAGCTTATTTTGTACCAAAAACCCTTTCCAAATCGAATTAAACCATTCCGTAACCCATTCCGACCCGATGCTTCGGTTTCTTCGGTTTCGCGGATATTGTTTTAGAAAATACCAACTGATTCCCATAAATCCCCAAACCTCTACAAATTGATTCTCCATGCTATTTTATGAATTTAGCATTTAGAATCACTCCGTTCGGACTTACGTATCTCCGGTTATGAATTTTTGGAGTTTCCTCGGGTTTGTCGGTTTCCATTCACGACAAGCCGTAAAACATGTTTCTGCTCCGATTCTTCCAATTTTGGTCTTCTAAACATTCTTTATGTTGAAACATAAGAATCTTTGGTCCGTCTCGGCTTCCGTCTCGAACTTTGGTAAAATTACCATTTTACCCCCGACTTTGGTAAAATGACAATTTTGCCCCCGGTTGACTTTCTGCTGCCCGTTGACCGTATTTTTGATACGGGGTATCACACCGTGGCTCGCGGAAGGGGTTGAGCTCCCGGAGTTCAATTTTCACGGCTTCGGCGACTGGATCGGTCAAGATCCCATGCTAGGTGAAGGCATTACTAGAGCTTGTGATGATGCTGCCAACGGTGGGGGGATGAATGTTCCGCAAGTCCCTATGTCGGGCTCGTCTAATTGGGTCGTCGCGCCCGAATCTACTCGAAGACCCTGGAAGAGACATGGGAAGGACTTCGAAGTTCCGCAACCCGAAATCCCGGCACGGTCTCGTGATGGCGATGGTTCCATGTACACGAATGCTGCTACGGTTGCTAGTTTCTGCGCGGGTGTTCGTCATCCGGGACATGTCCCCACACAATACGAAGACATGATTTGCAGCGAATCCCTTGCTTGTGCTGGGCAGGACATGCTAAGGGTTAGTTCCTTTACTTTTCCGTGAGGCATGCGACAATTTGGATAATTTGTTTGAGTTTGTTTCAGGCGTGGGCTTCGGTTAATCGTCATGCTGCTGAATCCGATATGAAGCTTTGCGGAATTCGAGATCGCTTCGCAAGGCGTTCTGTTGACAATGCGCGCTTGGCGGAGTCAGTTGCTTCTATGAGAGCTTCTATGGAATACAGAAGGAACAAATTCGAGACGGCGAGGTTTTCCCTTGATGCCGCGAGGACTGCGGCCGAGAAAGGGAAAAGGGGGATGTTGAAGAAAATCCCGTCCCGATTCTCCAAGTTCCGAAAGATTTTCTCGAAACTGCCCTCGGCTATAGAGAGGCAAAGCCGATTCGTCGCAGCAAGAAGTAACCTGGATTTGATTGCTGACTTGAGATCCGAGCATGCTCCCGCGTTTGAATCCGAAGAGGCTGATCTAATGTCGAGGATTCGTTCGGGAGAGGGAGACGTCTTCGAATACAACCAGCTAATTGCCGAAGCTAGGGACTGCGTCGATCCATCTTTGTTTCATGGTGATGGTGCCAGTTCGTCCCAAGGAGACGCATGGTTTTAGGATTACGGATACGACTCATGTTTGTTGTTCATTGGTATCCTTAAGACGGTTGGTCGTCGTACTAGCTTGTGTTCGAATGTTTCAACGCCTTTAACCTTTCTCTGTATTTGGAAGAAGAAGATCGTTTAATGTATGCCATTTGACTTGGTTTTACCGAAAGAGCTTGAGATTTGTTTTGTAGACTGTATTGGCTTGGTTGAAAGTTCAAATCGGTTTGTCTGGGTCCCGAGTTGGTTTAACTTGAGATTTTCGAGCCAGTACGGCTCGGATCCGAATTGATTCAGCTTGGAATTTTCGAGTTGGTTCAGCTTGGAATTTCGGAAGTGAGCTGATTCAGCTCGGAATTTCAGAGCTGGTCTGGCTTGGAAATTTCCGGTGCGTGTATTTTAAAATGTTCGGATGCGCTGTGGAAGTGTTTTTACCGGGTTTTGTCATGACCAGACCAGGGTGCCCGGAAGCATTTTGCTGGGTTTCGCAATGATTAGACCAGTGTGCTCGGAGGCGTCTTACTGGGTTTTGAATCCGAGAGATAACAATACATTTTTCTCTTGCGGATTTGTAATGTACAGACCAACGTGTTCGGAAACGTTCTTATTGGGTTTTTAAGAGTTTTACGATTGACTTTGGTACTAGTGCGGGATCTGCCATCTTACATTCCTAAGTCGGCCGTGTACTCGATAATGACGATGTCGAGACCAGTGTGTCGTATTTTAGTGGGTTTGATTTTCGATTCCAATTTTCCGCGAAACTCTCGCTTCGCATCTTTCGTTCACCGAAAATAAGCAGGTATCCGCATGACCACCTTTCAAAGATACCGAACCAAGATATACTTGGTTAAAACGTCATTTTACCAGTGTGCTGAGCAGCGTCATACTGGATTTTTGGGGGGGGGGGGGTTTATCGTTTCCAGTACTGGTGCGGCGGATTTGAAGACATGTCAACTACCCGTATTCGGGATTTTACGTCAAACTCTCGACTTATGTTCCCTTCGCCGATAATAAACATACCTTGGCGGTATTTCTTGATTTTTTATAGCGAACTTTTATCCGTTTGTTGGATGTGTAGAGCCTCAATCCGTATAGGATGTGCCGGCTAATATCCGTGAAGGATGTATACGTTTGTCCGTTTTGGCCGTCAGCGGACAAGGCAAGTCATTCCTAACTATTATGCATGCGATAAACTAGTAGGCTGGTTCTAAGTTCCGAAGTTCGTATCCTAATCCTAATCTAAAAATAAATGAAACGAAAGTGAAAGAAAAAGTTTATTTTGTTACCTGACGACTTCAAGAATTTAGTCGGGGAGTTGAATTTTTGTGGACTCGGGATTTTGAGGAAAGTGGTTGGCTTGAGGTTTACCTGGAAGGTGTTTTGGCTCGCGGTTTCCAAAAGGATTCAGTCCGAATTTTCGAGCCGGTTTGGACTAGTCCTAGATGTTTCAGCTCCGTTTTTCGAGCTGGTTTAGCTCGGTCTCAGCTCCGTTTTTCGAGCTGGTTTAGCTCGGTCCGAGCTGTTTCGGCTCGGATTGTTGAGCTCAGACCCGTGCTGTTTCAGCTCGGATTTTCGAGCTGGTTGAACCCAGACCTGAGATGTTTCGATTTGGAAAATCCAAGGTGGTTTATCTCGGGGTTTCCGAGCTGGTTCAGCTTGATTAGTTTGGGTTCTTCCAGCTGAGACGCTCGGAGATTCCCAGCTGTTTTGCCAACAAATTTCCAGTTGATTTGCTTGGAGTTTGCTGGGAAGTTCCTAGCTGGTTTAAATCGGAATTTCCGAGATAGTTCCTTCCAGATTTCTGAACAGTTTTATCGAACAAGTTTCGAGAATTGTTTTCAGAAATTTGCGAGATCCGATATGGAAGTATAGATATATACGGACCCACTCCCCCCCCCCCCCCCCCCCCGTTTTTTGAGAGGGGGGACAGTTGAACCGATCAAGAAGATCAGCTGCCTACGCACCCCTTGCGGGGATCAAGCCGTCCCGTAGTTCAAAATGTTCCGTAGTTTTTTTTTTTCTAAGTCTTTAGTATCGGAACCTTCTTAGGTGCAACGCATTCCATCCTATTTTGGTGTTGTCCATGGTTTCAAGCTCATATACTTCAGGACAGATCTCTCTCGTAATCATGTAAGGTCCTTCCCAGTCTGCTCCGGTTTTCCGAAGCGCCGAGCTTTGCCAAACTCTTCTTAGGACAAGATCTCCTACGGAGAAGTGCTGATTGTGATTATCGGTTCGGCGAGATGGGCAGCTTCTCTCCGTTGCACCCGTCTGATGGCTTGATTCTCCGTTTTGGGGATCATCAGGCCGTTCTCGACTTCCCCAAATCGTGCTAATCCCGAAGGGGGTTGGGAACTTGACGCATAGATGATAAGTCGACGGGACCGCCTTCATGGAATTTATCCACGGAATTCTGAGAATTGCTCCGTAGGTTGTTGGGCGATCTTCAACCGTAAATTCGATGACTTTGAAGATTCCTCCCGCGATTATCGGCAGCTCGATCTTGTTGGAATTCCTAGCAGTTCCTAATCCGATTAGGCAACCCTAAGTCTGAATTCCGAGCCTAGGATCTCAGGGTTTAAGTAATTGAATCATGTATATGATCTCGTGTTTAACTGGAGATTGGCAGAGGAATAGAGTCAGATAAACAAGATCTCCAGCGCCTCATATGCTGCGCCTCTACTGTAGTCCACACGCACACAAGCTGGAATCCGCCGGGATGCTAGTACCGGTGCTCGGATCTCCTGGGAACTAAGTTTCTAGAGGTTTCTGTGTTTTCTCTCTGAGAAAAACTGTCTGGGCGGCGCACGTCTATTTAGGTCGAATGTATAAAATCACTTATATACAGACCTCGACATAAACCGAAACTTCAGTCTCGGTTTCGGCTTTGTGTCGACCGACACACTTAGTGGTGTCGATCGACACACATCTTGTGTCGACCGACGCACCCATCGGTGTCGATCGACACACCTCTTTAAAACTTATATTTGATGTGTATCCAATACACATCGACCAGACCATATGCCAATGATCAATCCCATACGAAGTATGTCCAACTTACTTAGGTGTGTGACCTTGTAGGTTCACACGATACTGGAAATGAGTTACAACTCATTTGTCATAAGCGGTTTCTAGCAAAACATTATGATTACCCAGTATCACATGAATTGTCCGATCTCGACAATACAACTATCTCTAGAGTGAGTACAATGTGATTTCAGGACATAATCCCAACAATCTCCCACTTGTACTGGAATCACCTATTCCTACAATCCCTTTGTCTCTATATCTCGATATGGCATAAGGCAAGAGACTGTGTCATCCTTATTATAGCCAACATCATGTTCATCGAATTTCTGATCTATACTGATAAAACAAACGACTGACAATCACCTCGTTTGAGCACGGCCATGCATTTTCTCAGTATCAAATCTTCGATGGGCCCTGAGATATTTATCTCCCGTTACACAGGAGGGACAAATCCCATCTTGTTCCATCCCTGTTTCTACACATACTTCATGATACGCATAAGCAATGCCGTTATAGCCGCCAGTTACGGAACGACGTTTGACAAGGTCAAAACGCACCAATTCATATGCTAGAATGCATGATGAACTCAGGTCTAAGGACTATACTCTATAGTCGTAATGAGAACCTCCCATGACACTGATATAATTATCCTGTGGAGTTCTCATTAAACGGGTCATGTCCGATCATATGTTCACCAACATATATCTATGTGACTGACTGTGATAATCATATCATTGACTCCATGAAACTTAGTCCAACAGTCACCTCACATACTAGTCTCGCGCGGTTATTGGTGTCCCATTTCAACAACCTTGACTAGAGACAATCATAGTTTATGTCATCTTTTACTTATAGGGTTTCATGATCAAGTCCTCAACTTGATGACCTAAAATACTTTGGGACCATTATTTAATTATCCAATAATTAAATAATACCGATGTCAGTTTTAACTTACACAAACATTGCCTTTAGCATGTCTATGCAAAGATTATAACATAACTAAAATAACTCCCACTAGAATCAAGATCATCTCTTCAGATATCTTATACCTACAGCAACAGAATAAATTTGGTGCTTAGGTTGTGGGAGAGACTGCGGTGTTATTGCTTGAAACGATTTCAACAAACCACACCGCCATCCAGATAAAAGCACTATTCTACGGTCCACTGCTTGGAGCCTTTCCAACAGATAGCACCGCTATTCAGACAAAGAGACATAATCAAGTGTGAATCGGGAATCGTCTTTGTCCGTCTAACTACTTTCAACTGGTTCGTCACTTTATCAGTTCACCACGAACCTATCCTTAGTGTTCCTCAAACACTTGGGATATTTCTGGTAACTGTTCAGTGACTATTACCGGAACATGTTGGTATTTTCTCGTCATGTTTTATGCGTAAGCTGCATCTAGACGAGCGCAAAATATGGCATTCATGATGGATTCTATTGCAGCAGCATTAGCAATCACACTCATTAATAATAGCTCAGCTAGTGTCCAAAACACTTTATCTTGCTAAGATTATTGCCATAAGACCTTTGGTATGAAGCCATTCTTGGAATCATGCATATTGGAACTGTCCAATACCTTATCAACATAAGGATTTTGACACGATCCAATTAGCCTTTCTGATCCATTCCAATGGATCCTTATTCCATGAACTTTTACGGCCTTCTCCCATGTCCATCGTTAAACTTGACTTCCGACCCAAATCTTGACAAGACTTTAGCGTCGGAACGTCGTTTATGAGATTAAGTATGTTATCTACATACAGTGTGAGAATTGCAATTACGCTCCCACTAGTCTTCTTGCAAACGCATGGTTTCATTTCTTTCTGATCAAGTCAAAACTTTTGACCACATTATCAGAATGTTGATTCCAACTCCAAGATGTTTGCTTCAATCCAGAAATGGATCGGTGAAGCTAACATGCATACCCAGCCAATTTTTGGAGTTGGGGCTCACCATCGCTTCTTTGAATTTCGCATGCTCGTCACTTTTCAATGATCAATAGATCACGACAATCGGCTACGAGAAATCACTCTCGAGTTAGCGACGGATCCTTTTGGATCTGCGAATTTCAGGCTCCACAGGTGTAGATCCTACAGCACTTTGTAGATCTCACCACTGCTCTCCCTCAACAGGTTGAGCAGCCTTCTGTGTTAATCGAATTTCTTCGATGTGTACTTTGACTCCCACTGTTCTTTTGGAAAGTATGATCTTTCTTTAAAAGACACAGTTCCGAACAACAAAACTTTGTCCTCGGACTGGTCATAAAAGTAGTAAGCCTCGGTTTCCCTAGGACAACCAGCGAGGTAGAACTTATCAGATATGGGTTCAAGTTTGTTTGTTGACTACTGTCTTACACAAACCTTGCAATCCCAATTAATCAGAAAAACAAATTTGGAAATCACCCAGTCCACATCCAATGTGGTGTTTTTCATTGATTCTGATAGAAACTTGTTTAGCGTAAACATAGACATTTTAGAACGTATTCTTAAATGATTATGGAAGATTCCTGTGACTCATCATTAATCGAAGCATATCTAATAAGATCCGATTCATTCTGTCAGATGATCACTCAATTCTTGACTCAAGTATTTTTTTTCTCCGCGATTCAATCGAGGATCTCAATACTTCTGTCAAATTGGTTTCACACTTCATCTTGGAACTCCTCAAGGGATTCCTGCTCGTGTCTCATCAAATGAACACAGCCATACTTATTGATGCCATCAATAAAGAAATGAAGTACAGAAGATTTCCTTTGGCACTAATGCTCATCGGGCCGCATACATCAGTATGTGTAAGGCCCAATAAGCCTCTGGCCCGTTTCCTTTAGCTCTGCAAAAGGGGCCTTAGTCATTTGGTCCAATGAACAGAATTCATATCTCAAATGATTTATAATCAAATGAGTCCAAAACTATGGAACTTCTGAATCCGTTTCACTCTATGTGGTTAAACGACTATGCCAAAGAAAAGTCGAGTTCGAGTCATCAGACTTAAACCTTTAGTATTTGTGTTATATTCAAAACTTACGCTGGTTTAAGATATAAAACCCATTCCAAACGGGGTGCTACCATATGATATTTCATTAAGATCTAAAGAACAAAACTTGTCTTTTATCAAAATGAAAAACATCCAAATTCTTACAAGAAAATGAAAGACATTTATGCACAAGGCAGATACATAGTAGCAATTACTTAATTTCAAAAAACAAATATGAAAGGCTCCTACAAGTGGAGAATCTCTACGGCTCATGCAGCAACCATTGCTTCATACCAGACACGCAGTTCCACTTGTCCTTTCTTCAACGTTCTACTGTCGCTTAGGTCCTGCATATTTCAAAATTATCAGTACCACAACTAGTATCCAATACTTACGTAGAACTTGAATTAATAACACAATACATGAAGAAGAAGTACCTTACATCTCCTTCATTTCTTGTGAATCTTCCAAGAATTTAATGCAATCTCTCTTCCAATGCCCTGACTCATTGCAGTAGAAGCATTTTCTAACACCAGATGGACCTGACTTGGGCTTATAAGATGACACAGGCTTATCCTGATTCCAAATCTGGACGGCCCTGCCTTCACTCTTGTCTTTACAAGATTTCTCAAATCTTTTACCCCTTTTGATGTTTTGCTATGCTGTCTTGAGCATGCCATGCAGCTCAGTCAACGTCTTCGTCAAGCCTTTCTTGATATAGTTCTTAATGAACTTATCATAGCTTGACGGCAGTGACTGCAGAATGATGTCAGTGGCCAACTCTAAGCTGACAGGACATTCCAGTTTCCCCAGGTTATCAATGTAACCCATCATTTTAATGACATGAGGACTTACTGGAGCATCCTCTGGTAGTTTGCACCAAGTGAGAGACTTCACCATCTGGAATCTCTCAACTCGTGCTAGATCCTGAAACTTCAGTTTCAGGCTGGTGATCATCTCTATTGGCGACTCCATGTTCTCGTATTGACTTTTCAAGTTGAGTTCATGGTAGCCAACATCAGACCACACACATCTACCACATCAATATAATGCTTATTCCAAGCATTATATGCTGCATGCGAGCGATTGGTCCCAAGCCTTTCTGGAAGAGCCTTTTCAAGGACATAGTCCTTGCTCTCCTGCTCGAGAATGAATCTCAGATTCCGATACCAATCCATGAAGTTGGATCCATTTAACTTTTCCTTCTCAAGGACGGATCGCAACGAGAAAGTAGTCATAGACATAAGCTGAAATCCAAGAAAAACAAAGATTTAGTTATGTACATGATGAAAAATCTTATCTAATAAGAAAACTCGCATTATATTCAAACAATGTTTCCTCTATGAATATAATGATCCAAGATTCATACTTCACCAAAATTTGAGTGGGCGACTCGCCATTACCCAAACTTTAGTTATCTAGGTAAGCAAATCATTGCTAATTGTACCCAGTACAACTCTTGGTTGTGGATGAGACAAACTATGTCTAATCCACTCTGATGTCTCTGGGCCCAGAACTTCTGATAGCTCAGCCAAGTAAAACAATCTTTTCTGTCTTGTGATCATTGACAGTCGCACTGCGAGTCTATCAGTGAACACCTGCCTTGCTCAAGTCACTGTGGATACCAAGGACTCTAAGACTACCCAACAATGAACCGAGTCTTGACAGTAGACGAGATTGGGCAAGACATCAAGGTCACTTGATGTTTAGTTGAGGAAACTAAACTCTGAAAGGTTAGCAAATGAATCTATCAGGTCATGTAATTGTTGATGTCAAGCACCGCAAGTCCATCAACATAATTACCTGCCTTACTCACCTAATTGTGGACACCAAGCTCTTGGCTAGACCATCACACAACGAAATGAGTCTTGACAGTTGACCATATTGAAGCTAAACTTTGATCAAGGTTTAAGTCTAGTTTGGTTTCTGCAAATTCAAGGTTCAATAACCAGAATTTCGAACTCTGTGTCGATCGACGCAGACTATGTCTGTCGATCGACAACACCAAACTTAACCAGACTTCAATAACCGATTAATCCAATTATCCCGGTTCATTGAACCGGTCATGTCAATCGACACAACCCATGTGTGACGGTCGACATAGACCTAAAACGAAGACAGTTTTGATAACCGGTCCAATCCAATTGAACCGACTTATCAGATCAAACTGATCTTAACCATTCAAATCGGTTTATACTAATTGAGATAACTGGTCCAATCCAATTGAACCGATTAACCATTTGCTAGGTCTGTGTCGACCGACACTCAACCTGTGTCGATCGACACTGTACCGAATCTGCTCTGTGTCGACCGACACACAACCTGTGTCGATCGACACAGTAGGCTTTCGGTTTTTCTTCGCAAAAAACCCTAGCCGCCGATTCTGTCGAATTCGCCATTCTGTGTCGACCGACACACCTAGTGTGTCGATCGACACTGTGCGAAAACACAGACTCGATTTTGATCGAAAGCGATCTAAAATGTTCTTAATCAAACTACCTAGTTTGCGAATTTAAATCATCAAATTCAATTAACAGGTTCGATTCAATGATAAACCCTAAGGCTCTGATACCACTGTTGGAATTCCTAGCAGTTCCTAATCCGATTAGGCAACCCTAAGTCTGAATTCCGAGCCTAGGATCTCAGGGTTTAAGTAATTGAATCATGGATCTGATCTCGTGTTTACTTGGAGATTGGCAGCGGAATAGAGTCAGATAAACAAGATCTCCAGCGCCTCAGATGCTGCGCCTCTACTGTAGTCCACACGCACACAAGCTGGAATCCGCCGGGATGCTAGTACCGGTGCTCGGATCTCCTGGGAACTAAGTTTCTAGAGGTTTCTGTGTTTTCTCTCTGAGAAAAACTGTATGGGCGGCGCACGTCTATTTAGGTCGAATATATAAAATCACTTATATACAGACCTCGACATAAACCAAAACTTCAGTCTCGGTTTCGGCCTTGTGTCGACCGACACACTTAGTGGTGTCGATCGACACACATCTTGTGTCGACCGACGCACCCATCGGTGTCGATCGACACACCTCTTTAAAACTTATATTTGATGTGTATCCAATACACATCGACCAGACCATATGCCAATGATCAATCCCATACGAAGTATGTCCAACTTGCTTAGGTGTGTGACCATGTAGGTTTACACGATACTGGAAATGAGTTACGACTCATTTGTCATAAGCGGTTTCTAGCAAAACATTATGATTACCCAGTATCACATTAATTGTCCGATCTCAACAATACAACTATCTCTAGAGTGAGTACAATGTGATTTCAGGACATAATCCCAACAGATCTTTCCGAAGGTGGTTATAGAGTCGCCGGCAAATCCTGTTAGGGATGACTGGGAAGGTGTCACTTCATTCAAGTTTACGCCAATTTTCTTTAGAGTCTCACAGAAGATTAGGTCCACAGAGCTTCCGGTGTCGATACGTATGTTTGGTACACGACGATTCCATATGATCAACTCCACGACTAGTGGTTGTTTGCCTGGGTGGCTGGTTTCCGATATCCGCATATCGTCGAATGTTATCGTAAGATCTGGATAACGACCTGATGCTCGCTTCCTGAAGGTTCTTCTCGGGATAGATGTGTCATGCGACCGTCGAGGATAAGGATCGATAGAAAATTTTAGTCTTGGGCGGTAATGCAGCCTTTCCACGATCATTTTTATCCTTTGTCTGTTGACTGTTTTAGGATCCTCGTCGTTTCCTTTCCTCCACTTGTTGTTACTTGTCGCGGTATGTCCTTCCTGATGGTTTTGTTCTCGATCTTTTTTGTTTGGATCGTTGCTTTTGTTCGGCTTATTTGACTGATTTCCGATCTTTCCATCGTCTAGGTCCTTCAGAGTTATCGTATCCCCCCAGTTCTCCAGCTACGAGTTTGGCCGCGAGTTTTATACCCAGTCTGCGATAGTCGGCAGTGTTATGTCTGTAGGTCTGGTGGTTGCTGCAGAAAGCTTTTTCGTCGTAGGAGCTGGGATTCCTCGTCCAAGTGTTCCACGAACTTTTCTTTCGATCGGTCTGCCTGTCTTCTTGTTTATCCGATCCAATTTGGTAGTTATGCTATCCGATCGTCCTTTCATGTCGTGAGTGCTGGTTGGCTTCGAGACTCGCCTCTCGCTGCTCGTGCTTGTCAATATACGAGTTTCCTTACTTGCGTGATTTTTCGATTTGTGCTTCTCAGACAATACCTTCATTTCCTCTTCATCCACAATAAAATCTATTTCTCTTTGCAAGGCATCTGCCGTCATTTGTGGTCGGTTTAGCGAGATCTCCCTCCTAAAATCCGACTCGTACCAAAACACTTTCTTTAGTGCATCGATACCCACTTTATCGCTCAAACTTTCAATGCGGATGGCCACTCTTTTGAACCGCTCAATGAACTTCCTCAGGCTTTCTGTTTCGCCCTGACTCAAAGCCCATAGGTCGACGTCAGAAGTCTCCTTGTCCATGAAGATCGGGTATTGCTTCATGAATTCCTCCTATAGCTGTTGGAAATTTCCGATGGAATCGCGCTCTAGCCTTGAAAACCATTCCAGGGCTGCTCCTTTTAAATGTTCTACGAACAGGAGGCCGAAATCGGCATCTTTATCCTTTCGGGTTAGATTTGCTCTCCCCATCGCAATTTGGAAGGCCATCATATGAGCCTTCGGATTCGTCATTCCGTCGTAGAATGGGATTTTGAGCTTGTCCGGATTCAAAATTCGGGTTCCGGTTATTCGAGCTTTGAATGGTGTCTTTCGTGTCTCTTCCAGGACAAGATCGATTTCCGGGGCAGCGCTTGTTGCCCTGTGAACCTGTGATCGTACAGTTTTAATCTCTGCGGTTGTCTGAACCAACGCGTCCCTGAGTTCGTCGAGCTTTCTCCTTTTGCAACTTCTTTGTTGTTAAATTGGCCCGTTTTGGCGAGTTCGCTCCTTGTCCTCTTCTTCCGATAGTTCATCGTCGCTTAGATGTGGGACGTATCGATTTGCGTCGATTCTCTATTCGTCATCAGAGGGTGATGCGGTCCGATCCTCAGGCGGAATCGAGTCTTTGTTTTCGCAATCTTCTGCGTTGCTTGCTGCCGTGGATTTTCGACCTCGAATTATCGGAGGAGGATTTGTGGTGTTGGGTCTTGTCGCCGGCAGGGTTCGATCACCCGTAGGCTGCTCGCAATGTTGCGATAAATTCCTTGTCGGTCTCTGGACATTGAGAAGTCTAGGCGCCTTCATTCGGTCGGGGTGAAGTTCACCGTTCGGGTTATCCGTGTACGGTTCCCGGTTTTCAATCTTTCGATCTGTTCAGTGAGGGTGTTATTCGCCTTTTCCTGTTCTTCTGCCCTTTCTCTTAGCGCAGCCACCATCTCTTTCAACTCGGCAAGAGTTGCGTTGATTGTCGTGTCCGACGCGGCCGTGTTTGTAACGTTGCCGCTTGCTGAGGTGTTACCAACGGTAACGTTGGGTGTATTGTCATCGATCGGTAGTTGCTGATCTATCTCGTCTCCGTTTCCGATGGTAACCATCTCTTTGGATCTGCTAATCGGTGGTCTCTAAGTGTCGAAAGTTTCTATGTCCCCTCAGACGGCGCCAAACTGTGAGAGTCGAAACTCGCACGGTCAATAGTTGTAGAGCAAAAAAATTTAGGGAACAGAAACTTCAAGGATAAACCACTAAACTAGCAAACCCGGAGGAAGTTTTATTGATGTTAGATCGAAAGGAGTACAAAGATCGGAGAAAAGAATACAATGAAAAAGAAATCGCTAAGAAAACTGCTTAAACTCTCAAGTATAGATGCTAGGGTTTTTCGCTCTGTCATTCTCGTATGACTTCCACCTCCTTATATAACTGCGGCAAGTCGGCTTCGAGAATATTTCCGCAAGATTTGCGGAAATCTTCCTGTTGTAATCTCCTTACTTATTCCGTTAAGATTTACATTTCTATCTCGGATTTTCCTTTTCAGCTCGGCCTTCTCTCTTACTTTACTCCTTCGTCTTTATCTTCTTTCATCTTTCCGCGGTTTGACTTGTTTGCCGGATGGGCCGAAAACAGACGATCCGAGCCCGTTAGTGTACAGACTTACTGATTCGACCCAAAGTCGTCGTATGTTTGGGCCTCAGTTCTTATTTCTCTCAACTTGATCCATCAGCCCAAGTCATCGGCCAAGTACGGACCGATGTTTCCGAAGGTGGGTTGCTGCAAGTTGTGCATATCGGCAAATATTTGGTTATCCGCTTGGAAAGTTCAGATCGGAAAACCTGAACCGGTTCAGCTCGGAAATCTGAGCTGGTTCAACTCGGAGGTTTATGAAAGATTCACTCAGCTTGGGATTTCCGGAGGGATAAATCATGATCGGGGAATGAGAAAGGAAGGATTCGGTTCAGCTCGGATATTGGACTAGTTCAGCTCGGAAAACCCGAGCTGCTTCAGCTCGGACCTGTAGTATCCCCCAACCGGCCTAAGGAAGACGGGACGAGCCATGGGACCAGAAACATGAACGGAAAGTCTTGAGAGACAAACCAAAGTGTCCCATAGGCGTTGCAAGGCTGAGATTCAGCTAGAAAGAGCTCAGACAAGTGTAGGAGTGAGGAAGTCAGCTCAGCTGAGCTGAACAGTCCAGCTGGTCAGCTAGGTCAGCTGGCAACCAGCTCAACTCAGCTGGCCCAAGTGTTAAGCTCACGGGTCAGGTGGTCAGCTAGTGACACTAGCTGACCAGGCGGTTACCAGCGAATGGTCACCATGACAAGTTGTGACCTTTCGGCCAACAACATGTGACCATTCGCCCAAGGGAAGTTGGCGTCAAAGAGAGCCTATAAATAGGCCATTCCTAGGCCATTTTTGCGCACGCCCACAAGGGAAACAAACACCCAAAAATTCTCCAAAGGCACAAGGCCAAATCGAGAGAGTTTTAGTGAGAGAGAGGGACCGGAATCTCCAAGAGAAGGCCGGCAGTTTAAGAAGGAATTCGGTGGTGGTTAAAGCGCAAGGAAGGGAGTGCAAGATGGCTGGTGAGGCATCAACTACCCAAGGCAAGACCACGACCACATCTAAGGTTAGAACCGGTCCATACTCCTCTCGGCCTTGGACAAACCCTAGCGGCCTAAGCCCGGTTGTACTATGACCGGATTTCTCCCTCTCTACCCTTTCTATTAAGCGCTTGATCCTAATGCACGATCGGCCTTAAGGCCTTGGTCGTGGAGATGATTCGCGAACGGATGCAAGTAAACCGAGCGTAACCTGGCCCAAGGATCACGGTCGCTTCGAACGGTTTAACGGCACGTCAAGTGGACAGTTAGCCGAGAACCGAGAAGCCAAGACATGATCGGCCAATGCGTTAACAAACCGGGAAGAGTTCGTCGGATCCGCCGACACTATGTGTCCTAGGAAGCCAATCCGCTCTTGCCAGAAGCTACATTTACTTAGCTGTGCATAGAGCTTCAGTTCCCGCAACTTCTCCAGCACGATCCTAAGATGTTCCCGGTGTTCTTTAGGGTTCTTGGAGTAAACAAGAATGTCGTCAATGAATATGATAACAAACTTGTCTAGCCATTCCCGAAAGACACCGTTCATCATCTTCATGAACACGGCCGGTGCATTTGTTAGACCGAACGGCATGACTACAAACTCGTAGTATCCATACCGATTTCTAAACGCGGTCTTCCTCATGTCCTCTGGTGCTATCGGGATTTGATGGTATCCCGAAGCGAGGTCGATTTTAGAAAACACGGTCGAACCCTTGAGTTGGTCTAACAACTCGTCTATCCGAGGCAATGGGTACTTGTTCTTGACAGTAACCCGGTTGATGTCTCGGTAGTCTATGCACAAGCGAAGGCTCCTATCCTTCTTCTTGACCAATAAGACAGGCGCTCCCCAAGGAGAAATGCTCGGCCTAATAAAGCCCTTGTCCAGCAGCTCCTCCAGCTGCTTCTTCAACTCAGCCATCTCGGCTGGGGCCATTCTGTAAGGCGCCTTGGATAAGGGTTTAGTTCCGGGTTCAAGTTCAATGATGAACGGATTGGACCGGTCAGGCGGTAAGCCTTCTAATGGTCTGAACACGTCCTCAAAGTTCTTAACCACTGGGATCTCCCCAACCTTAGCCTCTGGCCCAACTTCCTTGGTCGTGATGGTAGCCAAGTATGCTTCACATCCCTTAGCCAACATCTTCTCCGCTTGGATAGCAGAGACAACCAAGCTTATCTTTGTGAAATCAAAATAAGTCCCCCGATCAATGTCTCTTTCTGTCTTAAAAGTCAGAGTCATCGCGAAATACTTCGCTGTTACAAAGCGATATGAAATTATCTCTTCAAAATCTAAAGTGATATGAATTTATCTATTCAGAAACAAACGATATTAAGTTATCATCTCCGAGTGACCTGAAATGGCCTCTCCCTAAAATCAAGCGATATGAAATTATCTCTTCGAAATTAAGCGGTCCGAAACGACCTCTCGCAAACCTAAAATTCTCCCAAACTTATACAGCTCAGAAGAATTAGGGGGCCACCCTCTCCCTTTAAGCGAAAATGGCGAAGTCAAGGCAACCGATCATACGGAAAGATCTCCGCGCACATTCAAAACGGATCTTTGTAAGTCTACTCCGACTTATCATTCCCATTAAACATCAAACTCGTACTGCACATTACGAAAGAGCTCGAACTCGAGTACGAACGACTTCGCGCTAAGGTGCTAAAACAGTAAAGTCTATGCTAAGGCATGAAAGACTCAAAAAGAAATTCATTGAAAAGAGGACACAATGTCCTCGAGTTCGAACAAAAAGCCTGCTAAGAGCAACACTAAAATAAAATGAACCCCCTTGGGCAAGTAGATGTTCAAAAAAAAAGAAATCAAAAGCCCCTTCGGGCAACGACAGAACAATCAAAATTGCCGCGATCGCGAGGAAGCCTCGTCTCCATCCTCCGCCTGATCACCGGTAGATGCAACCCCAGTCGGGAGATTCGATCCATACTGATCAGGACGGGAAGTAGCCGGCGGCTGAGCATGCGCCAAAATAACCGAGTCGCTCGACACAGTTGGCAAGTTTAACTTGCCAACACTGAAATCGGAGACCGTTGCGGCATTCATCTCTTCCATGCCCGCCCTCTTTTTGTCAGCCAACCTCAGCACTTCCCGAGTCAGGTCAAGCTCGCCGGAAGCAAACTCCGCGATGAGTTCGATATTTGCTAGGGTTTCTTAGAGGCGAATCTCAACGTTGGTCTCGAGTTTTCGTTTTTCTCTTTTCTCCTTGATCTCTTTAAGGATTTCCAAGTACTCCCCGCTCATCTTCTTCCTCGCCTCGTGAGCCGCGACCTTCACGTCGAAGTCTCTCCCCACGAGGACCCTCTCCAGGTCAGCTCGATCTTGAGCAGCTCGCGTAGTTTCAACCCGACTCGCTTCTTCAGCGGCCAGTGTGCGACCTTCAGCCGCCCGAAGCTTCTGAGAAAGATCTTCCTCACGATTCTCGAGAACCAATAACCGAGCTTCTATTCCCTCGTATCTAGCCAGTTTCCTTTCAAGCTCCTCCTCTCGAGCCAAGGAATCCTGCAGCTGCGCGGTCAAAATACCCACCGTTCTCTTGGCGGCCTCAAGCTCGCCTACTTGCAACCTCCCGCGAAGCTCACGCTCGGATTGGGCCACGAGCCCGTTCGTAGCCTCCAGGAACTACATAAGCACACGAATGATAAGTCTCTCATACAGAAAAAACGGCGAAAACAAAACGGTACAACTGTTACCTTCCCAGCGGATGTCGCCATCTCGGTGTACATATCACCAAGGACCATGTCCCCGACGGCCGGAAGCCGAACACCCGTAGGCCTAAAGCGCCTTAATAAACAGGCCGCGCTCCCCGGCGCCCCAACATCCTCGCTCGATCTACTCGAGCTCACCTCTGTATCGGTCCTCTGACATTTCGGTGTGGGGGAAAGGTTTCCACCCCCACGCTGGCCATTCGGCCTTCTCGAATCATTCGGGAAAGGGCCACGCAAAGCCGGCTCCCTGAACGAGACCGGGTCCGCTTCCCCAACAATCAGAGAGGAAGGAACTTCCCCCGTCTCTACGGCCGCGTCGAAAGCCTCGGAGCTCGGAAGAATAACTGGGGGAGGCAGAGGAGAATCACACATGGCAAAAAAGATTGTGTTGCTCAGACTCCCGTCCCTCACCCTCTTCGCCAATTCCATAGGGTTCTTCCCGTTTCGGCGACTCCTCGATCTCCGAGATAACTTCTCATGAGACGGAGTGCTAGCGTTCAAACCCTCACCCAAAGGAGGACGACCTGTAGAATTATCAAAAAAAGCGAAGGGTTTAGGCCTTTCTAAATAATGGCGAACAAAACGTCACAAATAGACAACTCACTTTCTCCTGCCCGCTCGATAATACGAAGCGGGGGTCGGACAGCTCGAACCGGGGAAGCCCGGGGAGGCGCAGGAGGAGACGGTAAGTCCCGGGAAATCCGAAATCGATCCCGCTGAACCCTCCCCAGATCGTTCCTCAGAGCAGCCTGCACGCGCTCCATTGTAAAATTGTCCCAGTTGACGGTACCCCTCCTCAGTCGGGTTATTAAGGCCTCCGTAATGGGGTTGAGGTCAAGCGACTCGGGAAACTCTGTGATACAGACTAAAACCAATCAGGATTCGGACAGACAACAACAAAAAAGGGGAGAGGATCGAGTAGTAAACTGAGAATCTTACCAACATTGGAAGCCCACCGTGAAGGGACGACCGAGAAATCGAACTCTCCGACCGAATGATGGGTCACCCTAAAGAAAAAATATTGGTCTTTCCATTCATCCCTCGACGGGAGACCGTCAAGGATACTCCCAAACCGAGGAGAGAGACGATACATCCCCGGAAAGCGAGAATCTTGCTTCACCGAGCAAACCCGCATGAGCTCCTCAGGACCAAACTCAATCCCCTCCTCCGCGGCTCTAACTCCGAGCCCGATAACGTATCGAACAAAGTTTGGCGTCATTTGATGAAACGCCAACTGGAGCTGGGCCATCACTAAGAAAACAAGGCGGGGAATGGGGAAGAAGAGCCCACACCTTTCGAAATAAGTGTAGGAGGCGCAGCAGTAGCCTTCTACGACCGTTTCGGGGGACACCGCCGGAGAAGGGATGACGATTTTGACTTCCGGCGGAATCCGGCAAAGCGCCCTCAACTGCTGAATGTGGTTTACGGTTAACGAAGACGGCGGGTGCGGACCAAATGATCCCGCCGCCGCACTCATACTCGCTCCCGTCGGGTCTCTCAAAGCCATGAGGAAATATGTATCGGAGTAAAGAAAACGGAAAATCTCCGGAAAGAACTTTTTCTGACTGCATAGGAGATGAAGGAAAACCTTAAGCGAGAAAGAAATAGGGTAAAAAGGAGAAGGCAAAGGGTTACCTTCGACAATATGTATGATTATCTATAGTGGGAATCATGCAAGATATCGTCCGTACAACTCCCAAGCTCGTATTAATTACTGAGAAAATCGAGACGGTTTGGACTCCTCGCTTTCTCTTTATCCCAACCGTTGATTTAAGATCAACGGTTACGAATGCGCGATAATTAGGTCACATCAGCAAAAGAACGAGCCTGAAAAGACTCTTCGCGACCCTCGAATCTTAGCCGTTGATGATCGACCAGATCCATGGTAGGAGATGAAATTCTCAAACAAATACACGCCACGACCGCCGACACGCTAAAAAGCAGTTCAGCTCGTCCCATGCGCTCACCCTTGGCTGTTAGACCGAAGCAAAGATCTACGGATAGGGCAAAAGTAATCATTAGATTTTCGCGACCCGAGACACGCGCGCGTCTTCCCTAGAACGTCCACCGTCCATTAACCTCGACTTGTCAAAATTAATGGGCTGGGGGGTATTGTTGGTATTGGATTTCCCTCTAGGAAATCCGGCCCATTAACAAATAAAACAAAGGCCCATATTTATGAGCCCGTTCCAGAATCAAAGATAAAGAGACGAGCCGATTCATTTGTTGGCTCCAAACGAATGACACTTTGACAAGGCCCAAGCGATGCCGAAGTAAGAGGCGATCGAGCTCGAGCTCGGCAGGAGACGACGTGGAGATAGAGCAACTCGGTCTTCGTCGGTTCAACTGATCCACGAGAATCTCAGAGATCGTTACGAAGGCGAGGCCAAAATATCGGAACAAGAAGGTCAAAGTCGAGACTATTTAAAGAAGAAGTGGCGATTCATTCAAGACATTCCAACCCTAACTAAGAACACTTCGACTAGATAGCTCGATCATCATACTTTGTACTCTCTTTTCGATTGTGTTTTTTCTATCTCGATGATCAATCTCAATAAAGTCTTTGATTCATAGGAAACTATACCATTTCTATATCCTAAAGTCCAAATCCACGAATACAAATTCTTAGTGTGAATCCCAGATCTCACAACTTGGACTTATGACATTTTAAAGTATTGTGTCTCTACTCTTTTGCTTACTTGGAATGGCACATCATGACCTAATTTTACACGAAATTTTGACTGTAAACGCACTTCCTGTTTTGGTCGTCCCATATCATCTTCCAACACTCTGACTAAGCCATTTAGTTAAATAGTTAACTATGAGCGAAACAAAAACAGTATTTAGCATGTGTTACTTATGTTCGGTTTAAACGAACGGGTCTAAATAGATCATGAATATAAACATGTCTAAATAGATAAAGTATGTCCGTTTTAACATCTCTTTATAAATCCAAATAAAATTTTAAAAATCAAACCCCAAAAGTTAATATTTTACGAAATGCAAAAAAATGTCTTAAATAGGTGGAAAGTATTGGATTTAGTTAGAATAAAAATGTATAGAGAAATATATAAAGTTATATTTTATATATTTTTGTTAATTTAAAAAATAATTAAAATTTATAAACAGAACTTAGAATATTAACTAGGCATGCGTAACTTCTAATGAATTTAAATGGATAGGTTTTGAATGGATCTTAAATATAAGCGGATCTAAACGGGTTGGGGTTTCCGTCTTAACATCTCTGTGTAAAGACAAATAAATTTTAAAAAGCAAAATCAAAGAAAAAAATAGTTGACTAAAAGAAATTTGTAAGAACAAAACCGAATACTGTAAAACCAACATAACAATCTCAAACAAAAACTGAAAACAAACAAAATAGATAAAAAAAATATCATCAAACTAATATTCCGCGGATCATAACTAGTTAACTTAAATGATCAAATTACATCGCGCCACGTTATATTTGACTGGGGCCGTTTTCAGTGTCGCAGACAATTACTCTGACATGAGCAAGGAACAGATAATATCATTCTTTGCACCGCATCAAGGGCTAAATCTGTAATTCACCAATATTCAGAGTAAAGCCATCAGAGTGTAGCCAAATTCAGACTGGCCACTCACTGATCAAAGACAATTTGCTGCTCCACCACAAGCCACAAACTAATAAAGTTTTATTTATATTTAAAACCCAAAGAATAATTGTGCAAACAAAGAGAGCATCTCCCTAGCCAAAAAGAAAACATCTAAACATTTCCGGATTTGCAATATATGTAGTCATAATTATTAGTGTTTTTGATAGTTGGGTGATCATATGTAAAAATTATTCATACGCAATAGAGTAAATATTTTATACTTTTATAATAGTTACAAGTGTAAAAATTACCAATTCTCTTTATATAAAACAATAAAAAAACATTAAACACAGCAATAGCATTGACTTTATTAATAATAAAAAGATTTTTGAGTAAAATATTCCTCCCATGGCCCAAAACCATTGAACCATTCGTCTCTTCCACTTCCACATAAAACAGAACAACCACTAAAAGCCGATGTGACATGTACTTAGAAAAAAAACACCATATCAATAATCAAAACAACAAGAATCAAGAAGGCCAAAAGAAGAACAATCAAGAAGGTTGTTCTATATTCCTAAAATGGGAGAAAAAGTGCAACAGTATTGTCTAAATCAGAGGAAGATCGCTGTTTTTATAGTCTTAATCTTTATACCAATTGCTCTGTTTCGAACCTGCTTTAATAACTCATTCTCAACCATTGATGACACCACTTTCCAAGACTCTACAGCACACGTTGTGATCACTATCGACTCTTCTTCTTCTTCGTCTTCTTCTTCTCAAGGTAAGATTGAAATTATTCAATATGATTGTGTATATATATATATATATCATATATGGAGGCATTATTTTAAGTATTTTGTGTCGATCTGCAGAAGAAGAAACTCAAGAGATTTTTGATCGTATAAAGGAAGAAGAAGTTTTATGCGATTATACGAAAGGGAAATGGGTAAGAGACGAGATTGGTCCACTCTACAACGGCTCGAGCTGCGGAACAATCAAAGATGGTCAGAACTGCTTTCGCCATGGCAGACCCGATTCTGGTTATCTTTATTGGAAATGGAAACCGAACCAATGCGATATGCCGAGATTCGACGCGAACCGGTTTCTTGATCTTATGAGAGACAAGAATCTAGCTTTTATCGGCGATTCTATGGCTAGAAATCAGCTTGAGTCTCTAATCTGTTTACTCTCTACCGTCTCTAACCCCGATCTCGTTTACAGAAACGGTGAAGACAATAAATTCAGAAAGTGGCGTTTCGAATCTCACAACGTTACGGTCTCGGTTTACTGGTCCCCGTTTCTCGTGGCCGGTATCGAGAAATCTGGAAAGTTGGACCACAACAAATTGCACCTAGACCGCGTCGACGAGAAATGGGGCAAAGATTTAGAACGTTTCGATACGGTCGTAGTCTCCGTGGGACATTGGTTTTTACATCCCGCGGTTTACTACGAGTCCGGTTCAATCTTGGGATGTCATTCTTGCGAAGCAAGCAACTGTACCGAGATAGGGTTTTTCGATGTGTTTAGAAAAGCGATAAGAACGACGTTGAAGGCCGTTGCCGGAAGCCGCCGCGAGGTGATCTTGACGACGTTTTCACCTTCTCACTTCGAAGGCCGGCCTTGGGATAGTCTCGGCGCGTGTAACATGACTGAGCCGTACGAAGAGGGGAAGGTTCTAGAAGGTTTGGACTTGGAGATGCGGCGGATAGAGATGGCGGAAGTTACGGCGGTGAAAGCTGCTGCGGTGGAGGCGGAGGTGAGGTTGGAGGCGTTGGATGTGACAGCGATTTCGGTGTTGAGACCAGACGGACATCCTGGTCCGTACATGTACGAGTTCCCGTTCAAGAACGGTGTGCCGGAGAGGGTCCATAATGATTGTTTACATTGGTGTCTGCCTGGTCCGGTCGACACGTGGAACGAGATTATGATAGAGATATTGCGGCGATGGAGAGTTTAAATGATGAAGGATGATTGTCCTATGATATCATTATACATGCATATGACAAAAAGGTGTATTCATTTTTTCTTTGAAATGTAGGTAGTTTCTTTTCTTTGATTAGATAAATGAAAATGAAATTGGATGATACTTTTATTTGAAATCGCATTTTTAACGATGGAGTACGAATTATAGTTGGATTTAGTTTGATTTTTTTTCTTTCTTGTTTTTAAGATAACCTTCACTAATCTTTTGATGTTTATTTCACCCACTACATCATGGCTAATTGGTTAACCTTTTTGTGCAATATATTTATACAAAGTTGTTAGATGTCTTTGACCCAAAAAAAGTTGTTACATGCAAGTAATTGGCTGTTAGAGCATCCACATCAAAGGTTTTTAGCAAATGTTCTTAAAAAAAATATATATATATATATTATGGGTTCCACATGAACAGTTAACAACCGAGGTTCTAAAAATCCTTCTGCAAGGATCGGTCTTTACACTGTTGTTGACACGTGGCAGATTGTTATTAATATTTTTTTTTTTTGATTTTTGCTTTTTTTTTTACACTTTCCAAAAAAAAAAATTAAATTTTTTTTTAAGAACCCCTAGGTTCATCAATGTACATGACCTAAGCCTGTAACATATATAAATATTGGATGACAGCTGGTCGAATATTTGAATTATTGGGCTGCGCATATAATATTGTCTATAAGTCTTTGTACACCACTCGCGGAACTAGTTCACATTCAAGAGGGTCAAGGGACCCATATGATACTAGCAAGCCGGTAGATGTATAGCTGCGTTAATTTACAATTACAATTCCAACTTTTTCTTTGGTTTGGTTAAAATGTACCAAACCAAAGTATTGATCATGTGTGATATAAGAATTTTTGTAATTCTAAGACCAACACTCAAATCCTATCATATAATTGTAGTAATTTGAAGATTAATCCAATGGGTAAAATCTAGCACCAAAAATACATACAATTCATTAAGCTAAGCTAATCAAGAAAGATTTTATAATTAGTAATCTTTATTAATCAAAAACAAACAACAAGATAAGACAACAAGAGAAAGAGAGTCTAAGATGAGGTAAAGCATCAAGGCTATTAAGAAATGATCACACTTAAGTATTTATCAATCAATTACACAAATGAAAATAGTTAAACAATCTACAAGTAGCTAATCACATTCTCTAATTATCCAATTTTCAATATCAAATCGCATAAGAACATGCATTCATAACATTAATCTAGAACATAAATCATTTGATCAATTTATCTATAGGCAAATATTTATTTAATCAACTTTTAATCAAAAACAATTTTTCAGTTGTGGTTAAGTGTCAATCAATCATACAAAATAAATTTATTTAACTATTAAATATATTAGACATCAATTTTTATTGGTTCTAAGCAAACAAAATCTCTAACTAAATTCTTTCGAATATTTCATTGTTTATATAAGAGAATTTTGTGGAATCAAGTGCTTGTGACGGACGTTCTTGTGACGAACGTTCTTGTAGCTGCAACTTGTAAGAAAGGGATGGGCAGCATAAATTATAGGTTTTTACGTACAAATTAAAAAATCATTAAATTTTATATTTTTTCTAAATCAAAATATTATTTATTAGTAGTTTTTTTAATTAACTAATCATAAACCAATATGTAGATAAATGGTCAAAAGCTAAAACTAATAATTAATTTTATATTGAAAATTGAACATATGATGTATAGTTAGATAAAAAAAAATCTCTTAAACTTAGTTTAATTTTATACAAAGAGAGTATAGATTAGCGATGTCATATGCAATTTAACAAGTTTTTTGGATTTTTTGTTTAAATGTTAAAAGTATTTTTGGGATTTAGTATCTGTGTAGAGAGCATAAGACTCAGATGTGTTGTTGTCTTTTATTTCCCACATGTTCTTTTGTCTTTAAAGAGACATATTTTGTATTTCTTGTGAAGAAGAGAATCTTGTATTTACCCATAAATTGACCGAAAACATGTTTTTCTTTAAGATAATCAGATTTAGGGATGTTATTGGTTTGTGTATTTTAATGTATTTGAGAATCTAAGCCAAATCAAGTATTATTGGTTTTATGATTTTGTAATCCATATATAAATGCAGTGTTATTAGTTCTATGACTTTAAAATTTATATTTAAATCCAGTTTTATTAGTTTTAATTTATTCAGTAGCAAGAATTTGTATAAAAAATTGATTTATAATTGGATTTTTGTAAATTGGAAGTGTTTTAAAGATCAAAATTTTAAAGAATAAATACTAAGTTAAAACCTAGTATTTGGTTGGATTTATAATCACATATATAAATTGTTATATATATACGCATGTATGTTTATAGTTGTTATAGTTATAGATGTCGGTCATTATGGTTGAATTCATATACATTTTTAAAAAAGTTTACTACATAATAAGCTTTAGGAACATGATACAGTCAACAACAAATAATTTTTATTTTTGGTTTGGTCTTAAAAAACGTCCAAAATCAATGTAACAAGCAGTTATTCAAGTTAATAAAATATTTAAAGTTGATTGTTGTCTCTTTGAGATGTATGATCCAACACTTTTTGTAATTCGTGGTATATTACTGTAACAAAGATCAAAATCACGCAAAACAAATTTATTGTTTTATACTATAGAGGCCGCTACTAAATGAGAGACAAAGAAGAGTCTTTACAGATATTACAATCGCACACACCATATGGGCTTTATTACATCTTCCTATGAGGCCGAGATGTACCAAATCCAGAACTCATCTAAATTATATAAAAACTAAACCTATAAAAAAAAACGGCGTAACTTTTAAGAAGACGAAGCTTACTGTTTAGAGTCTTTAGTTTTTTTTTTTGTTGGTTTTAATATTAAGTGGTACTTTTTTAAAAACATAAAGACTTTCATATTGAAAATGCATGAGAAATAGAAAAGTTTACAAGTCTACGGGCTTATGTTTGAAGCCTAATTAAGAAGGACAAGCAATTTGCCAAAGACAAATTTGAAGACATTAATAAAACAATATTCTCAATTACTCATCTCAACCGTAATCAAGGATGAAAGATGAGTATTTTGATAGAACCCAAACGAGATTTATGCACGCAGATCGAGGATCCATCAGATAGAAGGAGACTCAATTGATAGCGATTTGGACTATAACCCCTAACGTGTTGTGTGATAGCGACGCGATTTGGAGCAGAGGCGAAGAGTTTCTTGACAAGGCGATCTCTAAATCATAAGAGCAAGAGAGGCGGAGGGTGAAGATCGAAGTTAGTGTAACCAGTATTGCATCAATGGAGAAGAAAAATTCGGATTTATAGAGGTAAGAGAGAATTTTATCCTTGATCCACCGCTCTGAAGATCTTAATTACGCCAGAAGATCGGAATGTGCTGTGATGAATCCGAGAGTTACGCTTTGACCAGCACCAGTGTATCGATGCCTGCCAATAAAGAAGTAAAAGACGCTTGTGCACCCGGCTTCCTTGTAGATTTACGAGTTGAGTTAAGAGGAGGTTCCAGTCACGGCTCGAGGTGAAGCTCAGTTTTCCTGCAAAATGAGACCAGACTGACCAAGTAAAATTCCAAGCAAACTGTAAGTGAACTCTTCTCTCATCAGCCGAGTTGCATAAGACACCTACTATCGACTTAAAGACCCCAACTAATTAGTCTATCTTTTGTAGGGGAGCGGTTCAAAACTAATAACCATGTGAGGAAACTTTGTTTAAGGATTCCTCCTTTTGACACACTACTTTAAACCATGGAACATGTAACATGTCAATGTTGCGCAGGTACGAACATATACTGCCCGTGGCATATTTAGTAGAAATAACACCATTTAAAATTCATTCATAGGTATCATCCTCCTCCACAAGTGTGATAGTCGTTAGATAGGTATGAAGATTCAGCTGACATTCTGACCTCGCAGGAGGTAATCTCCAGCGGCCTTCGTTGAAAATACTATCGAATGTGGCGTTAGACGGGACAACAATTCTAGCATTATAGTGATCATGAAAATACTCCTAAAGGTAACCAAGTGGTTTCCAGTGATCAGACTAGAACCGACAAGTGCGACCATTACCTAGCTTCATTTTAATTCACGTATACAATTCTCCTCTGCTTTTAATGATCTAATTAGCTATCCAACTATGCTTTGTGTTTAGTTTGATCGTCCAGAAATTAGATAGGTCCCCATTTAGGATTTCAGTCTTGAACCAAGTGACCCAAATTGATCATGATCGAAAACAAATGAGCCAAAACAGATTAAGTATACATGTTTTGTTCCATATTTCTAGATTCTTTAGTCCCAATCCCCCATGTTCCTTCGCCTTTGTGACTATACTCCATGAGACCTGAACTGTGTGATGAGAGTATATCTCATGTCTATAGAAAGACGCCACACAATGAATTGATACAACTTATAATATGTTTTGACAGTACAAAAGAAGAGCACCAGAAGTTCGTAATTTCACCAACCACTGTCTTTATTAGAAGCAGTCTGTCCGCAAATGAAAGTGCTTTGACTGTCCAAGAGGTTAGCCGACTCTTTACTTTCTGTATAAGAACTTCACAGTCATTAGAGGACAATTTTTTGTTGTTGAAAGTGGCACACCTAAGTACCTCACTGGAAGAGTATAGTTTGGCATTCCTGTGGAGAATTTAATTAAATCAATCTCATTCTGTGACATTGCAGCTGCGAAGAAGGATAATTTCTGAACACTTATAACAAGACCAGAACACAATTCGAATTCATGGAACACCTGTAGGACGTTCTGAACCAAGGAGATGGAGCCTTCCACAAAAATCAAGAGATTATCAGCAAAACAGAGATATGTCATCTTTGAGGCTGCACACTGAAAATGGTAATTGAAATTTCCCTTCTCTGCCGCCTTATTTAGCATTAAAGATAGAGTATTCATAGCAATGACAAACAAATATGGTGATATAAGATCTCCTTGGCGCAAGCCTCTTCTACCTTTAAAGTAGTCATTGACCTTCCCATTATACCCAATCATATAGCTAGGAGTGCAGACACAAGCCTTCAACTAACCTAAGTAAGTATTAGGAATCCTTAAGCCTTGCAGAAAATTAAATAAGAACTCCCACGAGATAGTGTCAAAAGCTTTGGAAATGTCAATCTTAATATTGAATCTCTTAGGTCTCTTCCTTTTGTGATAACCATTAACTAAATCTCCTGCCAAAATAATATTCTCACTGAGAAGCCTATCCCTAACGAAGGATGTTTGGTTAGGCACAATCAGAGTAGTGATAGGTGTAAGTTTTAACCCTATACTAACTGCAAGTGCACATCAATATCAATGTAGTACTTAGGGATCGAATCCACGAGGACTCAGGGCAACGATATAATTAGAACTGTCAAGTCTCGATTAGGAGAAAGCAAATTGTATTGAGAAACGAAAAGCAATGCAAGAAAGTAAACAAGTAGCAAGTTTGGTTGTAAGCAAATAACTAAGGGCGCTAAGTCTAGGGAGTTCTCAGGAAATCAGACAAGCAGACAAATCATTCAGTCAGGATCTAATTAAACACAGTTCTAGAACTCAAAACACATATATAGAATTAACCAACTTTCGTTGTGAGAATTCTCTAAGCCTAATTGCAGAAATCCAAATGTCTTTGTAATTCCTAACAGATTAAACCAGCTTTAATGATCAAGTTCGATATGTTCACAATCTAATTAAACCAAATTTCTTTGCGAGTAATTATATTGCTCAACCTAAATAGTTCAGATTCTAAACCACACTTTCGTGTCAATCTAGCAACCTAAGATCTAGATTCTAAGTGATCAAGTTAGAACTAGCATTAAACACAATTTAGTTTGAAGAACATCTATTGATATGAATCATTAACTGAATTAATTATATCTAGCAAGTCATAAAATTCCTATTGAGATTCCCTAAACCTAACTATGAATCTACTCAGACATAGATAATGTAAACATGATCAATGAATAATTAGATATCATAAAAGAGATTAAACGAGTAAAGGGGTTTGAAATCTTCTCCAAAAATAAGGTGTAGTACAGGATCAGATCAGCCCCAAATAGCTCTAAAAACTCTCTGCTCTAAAGTATGATAGCATATCTAAAAACTGAAGTTAAAGCCTAATTAAATAGCTAATTCACGTCTTGGGGCTTCTTTGTAAATATCTGGAACTTCTGGGCAACTTTGCAATATCATCATTCTTCATTAAACCGCCGCGAGTCTGGCCCAACACGCTGTGCATCGATCGATGCTGATGTGCGTCAATCGACACACTCCTCTGTTTCGGGACAGTGAGCACGAACTCTCGGGTCAAAACTCCAAAATGCTCCATTTAGCTCCATAATCTCCAAATCCACTCCAAACGTGTGTGTACCTAATAACACCTGTAAAAGACTCTAAAAGAACACAAAAAGACTCTAAAACATACTTATATCATGGCATAAAACCGGTAAAAACCATGATATATCAACTCTTCCACACTTAGCCTTTGCTTGCCCTCAAGCAAAACAGAGAACTAAAACATGGTGAAGAGGTTTGAAAACTTTCAGAAACTCTTTTTGTCCTAGAAGCAACAACACTCAGATTTCCCTTAGTAAACCACTGAAAGAATCAACTGCAAGATATCAAGACCAACATGTACTTCCCCCACACTTAGCAACTGTCCTAATTAAACTCCACAATCAATCCAAGCAATTCAAATTCACCCTACTGACTTCTTAAGCATATTAAGTGCGGTCTCACCTAAGGATTATCGATCAAAGGGCACATGGATTCTTACTTTGTCAGCTCTAGACCACCATACTATCTTTTTCTGGTTCCTTTTCTTCTCTTTTCCCTTCCTTAGCATTCTGATTTTTCTCCATTGGGTATCATTTTTTTTTTATCAGTGCTCTTCCCGTTAAGGGGTGTACTTTGGACACATTCCATAGATAGCACAGGAGGTAATAGTGTTTGCTACTACTCCCGTGACCACTTCGGAGTTACTAACTCATCCTCAGTTTATTACTCTTTTTTTTATGGAAGGGGAGAAGGGAACCATACTTGGACAAGTTTACAAGCTGTGTTAGAACTAACAAAGGAGTCCGACTCAAGGTATACCAAGCCCTTAGGTGAGAAAATTAAAGTCAAGTTAAGGGTGAAGCCAGTAAAAGGATCCTCCGAATACCTGAATTGATATGGGTGTCCTCAGTAGGTTGATCCGTGTTGGGTTTTCTAATAGTCATAGATAGATCTTTCAGCTTCATCCCAATGGTTACTTAAGTTCCTACAAGATGTTGTTAACTTCTCTAAAATTCACTGTTTCCTACTTAAACTTGTTTTGACTTAATAAAACAATTTTTGTTGAAAAACTGGACTGACTCTTAAAAAACAGAAAGATAAAAGTCAGTAGCTACCTCCCCCACACTTGAAACATACTGTCCCCAGTAGTGTTAAACTAAGGGTTGGTAAAAAGAAAGCAAAAATGTTATGGATGTGTTGAGTTCTGTCTGATTTTTACCTCTGTCGCTCATGCATCGATCGTTACATAAATGTAACGACCGTTGCTAGGCGATTTTTCATCATGTGTCGATCGTTTCTCAGGACCGCAACGATCGCTGCAGTGCGATTTCTCGTTTTGTGAAGATCGACAGAAGGCTGTGTCGATCGACGCACTGCGAGATCCGAGAACAGTCAGCAAGTTAGCAGGTTAGTCCGTGAGAAATCATCAAATTTCAAACCTGCAAGCTGAAGATCACTGAAAATAGAGAAAATCAAAGCAACTAATAGTCTCAAACCAATCACAACATCCAAACATAAGTATCCTAAGAAATCAAAAGAAAAAAATGAAAAAGAAAAGTGAAAAAGAAATACAAAGAACCGTAGTCTGAAAATGCTCGCTACTCTCACTCGTCCTCCATCCCATCAATGCGATCAGTACCACTCGAAGAACCGGGAGTCGGAGATCGATGTCTACGTCGATAAGGTCCTGAATGGTGTATCTGCGGCTGTCTCCTGCAAGTGCAGGTACGCATGAAGTTCCAGATGCTCCGTAGAATACCATCCTCACGCTCTCTCCAATCTGCCTTAGACATATCACCAAAAGGCATCGAAGGCTCGGGATAAGGGCCAACATCATCAACAAGGGCAGCAGGTGCAGGCGCAGCCGAAGTAGAAGCTCGTGTAGAAGGCTCTCCCAGCGGATGAGCCATAGAAGGAACTCTGCGCTGATCTCTCGCAGGAGGCTGAAATCTCAAGGCATACAGCGTATCAATCTGTGGCAGGAAGATCCACACCACGCTTCTCAGTGGCAGGGTCATAATAGACCCATACACGTCCCTCCTTCAGCCATGTAGCACTCTGCAGGTGGCTAAAATCAAGGAACTCCTTGCTGTCATTACACTCCGTACCCTCTAAGGGAATCTTGCAATGCCTGAAAATGGGAGTAAGCAGACTCCCTACTGTCTCAGTGCCCTTACCATCAAATGGCTTCTTCTGCAGGTCGCATAAATGATGAGCAAAAACAGCTCCCAAGTTGAGTCCTCTAGTGGGATCTCTCAGAACAGTATCCTCAAACTGGTCCCTCAGTCCAATGAATAGCATCTCCATATCATTCTTACGCATCTTGTTGGCTTCCTATTTGCACAACAGAGTACATCCCAAGAAGCGCAAGACATATCGGAGAACAAGATGTCTGATCTGTATCAGCTTCGTCGTCCTCGAGTTGTACCGACCATTGCCAATACACTCCCAGAAATACTGAGCTTCCTCCACATCCCACTCAAGAGTCATACCAATACGCGTTGGCTCAGTGCTGAATCCATAAATCCTACAAATATCGAGAAGGGGAATCCGATACATGGCTCCTAAGCACATGAAGGTAAAGAAACCTCCTGAAGCTCTTCTGCTCTCTGGGTCAGGGTATATCACTCTACAGGTGGCCAGCAGCTGTCTCACCAGATCAGGATACAAGTGGTAAGGCTGCATAGGCATTGTCCCCAGATCAATGCCCTTGCACAGTGCAAGAACCTGCTCATCAATGCCCAGACTCTTGCAAGTCGAATAGTCCGCAAACTTGGTCGGCTTAAGCGTCATGCCACACCAACCATTGTAGAGCAATGTGTCAAACTCATCCCAATGGTCAAGTAATGGCCTCTCCGTGAAAGTGTCGGTCTTGAGCAGATCATCAATCTCCATGCCCCAGACCTTGTCTGTCGGAATCAGTGTCTCATCTGCTATAGGCCAGGGCGGCTGTATCACTTCCTGATCTATCTGATAGTCCTCAGGATATGGTGATTCTCGATGGAACCACTCAGCTGGTGGATGATGATGAGCTGTAGCTGCTGTGGCTGTGGTAGCTCTACGTTTGCGAGCTGGCCGAGGAGGCATCTGCAAGAAAATAAACAATATAAGTCACGGCAGAAACTCCCTGTGGAATCGCAATGCAACGGGGCGATTTCACAGCCGACAATCAATCTCAAGAACCAGTTCTAAATTCGTTCCAAAACCTCACAAACAGCCAAATACCATCACCAAACATCCCTAATCAAGTCTAATCAGTACGGGTTCATCAATTTCAAGCCTAAAAATCCCTAATTTCTAAACCCTAAAACCGAATCCGAAAATGATGAAAATGAGAGCTCTTACCTTGGATTCACTGCAATTGGGTTAGAGAAATAGACAGGGGATATGAAAATAAGTAGAATCGGGCTTTGAATCAGAGAAAACGATGAAGAAATGAGAGATTTAGGGTTGTGCACTCGCGGGTGTACGGACGGCGAAATGGGGAAGAAAAGAAGAGAAGAAGGGTTTAAGGCACTTACCTGGGTCGTGTGAGCAACGATCGATGCATAGGTGCAACGATCGACGCTGTTGAACCAAATCGGTTCCGGTTTAGCACGCGTACCTTAATTTTGCAACGACCGTTGCACATGGCAGCAACGATCGTCACAAGGCGATCCCATCTCTTCGTCATATCTCCCTGCAACGACCGTTGCACATATAGCAACGATCGTCACACATATCCAGACTCGTGTTCTGTAATGAAACCTTAGCAAAAACAAATAAAAACGTGAAATCCTAAGAAAAACACCAAAAATAAGAAAGAAAAACACTAAGACCTAACAGTGGGTTGCCTCCCACTCAGCGCTTGTTTAAGGTCATTAGCTTGACCGGACGAACAAGATCAGTTTGCTGGAGATCCTGGCAGAGACTGTGATTGCCTCTGTGCAAGTCTCCTCATCCAAGGTGGAGAGTAAGCTTCATCAGTATGAGCTCGTCCGAGAAAAGAAGGAGTAAACTGATATGGTGGATCCGAAACCAAAGTCTCGCTTATATGCTCTCCATATCCATCCTTAATAGTGAAGGTCTGCCCATCAATCAGCGGCTTACGCAGCATGTCCATCTCAAAGTGCAGTGGCTCATCTCCTAGATGCAGATCAATCAAATTGTGCCTCACATCTATTACTGCTCCAGCTGTGGCCAAGAATGGCCTACCCAGTATCAAAGCATCATCCTGCTCACTGTTATACTTAAGCACCAAGAAGTCTGTTGGAACCAAGTAGTTCCCAACTCTCACTGGGACGTCCTCAAGAACTCTTTCAGGAATCCTTATTGACTGATCAGCTAGGACAAGAGAGGTCCTAGTGGGTGAAAAATACATCATACCCAGCTTCTCTGCCACAGAGTATGGCATGAGACTTCCAGCAGCTCCTAAATCACACAGAGAGCGCTTGAAACCAGCCTCAAAGTAGAACAACTCAGCACAAAAATCCCAGGATCATGCAGCTTCTTAGGAATCTTAGTCAATAGCACATCACTTATATGCTGAGGAACAACTATAACCCAATCTTTCAGATCTTCATCCAAAGGCAACATCTTACTGATATACTTGTGTTTTCATGCATTTAGAGAGTTGTTTAGATCATGTTTTGGTTTCATTTAGCTTTCTTTTCTTTACATTTCTTTGTTCTTTGTTGCATTTGTAGATAGTTGCATCTAGATTTGTGATCTAGTATGTTTAGGAGCATATTGCACTTTCATTGGTTCTTTTCAGGTGTTGGAAGGCTACTAGGATGACTTGGGAGCACTTGGAGCTTTGGAGGAGTGAATGGTGATCTTGATCAAAATGATATTCTTGAAAGATCGAGTGAAATGAGGCCCTTCCGTGCATATATAGCTTCTGGAGCATCAAATAGAAGTTGTAGGAAATTGAGTTAGCTTTCCAATGGAGGTGGGTTCAAGTCGTTTGGAGCTGTATTCGAGAAGTTAAGACCGATTTACCACCCAGCGGTTTGACCAGCGGCCAGAACGAGACCACAAGCTTCATGAGAAAAGCACGACATAATGCCGTGTGTACGGCGGTTCGGCCAGCGGCCAGGATGAAACAGCTGGAAACCTAGCGGTTTGGCCAGCGGCCAGAATGAAACAGCAAGCCAGAGAAGAAACTTCACCAAAATTACCATTTTGCCATCTCGACCCTTTCTTGTATAAAAACTCTTTTATGGGTCTTTAGAACCCTAAGCTACCTAAGCCTTAGATTTCTTTTGTCTTATGTTTTTGTTTATGATTTTAGAACTTGTAAACCTTTGATTTTAAGTTTAATTAAGTGTTTCTCTTGTTTCTCTTAATCTCTCTTTATATTTATGATTTCTCACATCTTTTCTATGATTAGGGAATAGAGTTTTTGGGTTTTGTGGATGAGGTTGATTTAGGTGGTTTATGTGATGATTAGTGATGTTTATGACTTATTTATGAATGATCCTTCTCTAATTAGTTGATCTCTATGCTAGGTTGCAAGGAATTGTTGAATCTAGATGCTAGGCTTTTCATGCCCGAAAGGTGTTCGATGAAATGCTTTAATGAACTTTTTAGAGAATTTTCACTCTTAGCCTAAGAGATTAGTTGTCTAACGTGATTATTGGTAATGAGAACTTGTTTGCATTGCTTGTTTATCTCTTAATCACAAATGAAAATTTGATCTTGATTAGGGATTAGACAAAGGGATTAGTGCCAAGAGATTGGATTAGTCTAATGATTAGTGTTCTTAGCCTAAGGATTAGCTTTGCTAAAAGGTATTTGATGGATATTAATGCATGCATGTCTTTTAATTTGCAAATGAGAATTGAATGATTGAATGATTGGCATAGGAGTTATGAACATGAGAATGTGATTTGCTTAATTATGATCATTAGCCTTGTTTAGCCTTGTTTGATTGATTGAAGCATCATTGATTGTATCTAGACCATCTAGTCTCCATAGCCTCATCCCAAGATCCTTATTTTATCTTAGTTGTCTTCTTGCTTAGTGTCTTGTTTGTTTCTTGCTTGCTTTATTTCATTTCTAGATTGTCTAGGTTGTTAGATAAACCCATTTCTATTTGATTTGCTTAGCTTGAATAGTTTCTTGCATTCTTGGTGTGTTATTCTTCTTGCCTCCCTGGATTGATACCTTAAGTACTACAATGATAGGAGTAGACTTGAGGAATTGAGCTAGAACCTACAAAAAGTCTATCATCAATTTGGCGCCGTTGCCGGGGAGGTGTAGCAATAGCCATTAGGATTTAGATTCTACTTTAGACTAAGCTTTTATTTTGTTTTTACTTGTGTGGTTACTAACTCTTTTTCAAGTGTTTGTTCTTTTTTGCAAGGTACAATCACAAAGAAGAGAGCATGGCTTCAGAGATAGCTTCAATGTTGAGGGCTATGCTAGAAGCTCAAGAAAGAGAGATGGCTTGGGACCCTACAAGTCATCATGGATTTGAAAGCACATCCACTTATCAAGATGATCTTCCAAATGAGTACTCTTCTGATGAGTACCAATATGGATATGGTGATGGATACCAATCTTGGAGCATAGAGCATGATCATGAAGCAACTTACTCCTCCCAATCATGTGATGAAGAGTTTCTCAACTTGGCAAGGATGGCATTGGAAGGACAAGAAAAGTACAATGAGAGCTTAAAAATGATCAACAATGATTTTGCCCATTTGCCTCAAGATGCAAGTATTGTTGAGCCAATACATGAGGAGAATGCTCAAGTCCAAGATGAGTTCTTGAAAGAAGCTGAAGAGACTATTAAAGACTTCGAAATACTTCTTGGTTGCACTGTTGGTGAAGACCTTGTGATTAGGTATGAAGAAGAGGATGATGAAGAGACATTCATGGGTCATTCAACCAATAGCAACAATGAAGGAATAAGAGAAGTTGTGAGAGATGAGGAAGAGCCTTATGAAGATGGATTGGTTGTTGAGTGCAAGGAGATAAAGGAAGAGAGCACACAAGATGATCTCTCAATCATGGAAGAGGAACCAAAGCAACCAAATCCCAAGCAAGAGCTAATTGGAGGAAATCTTATGGAGAAACAAGATGGTCCCAATGAAGAATCCTTCAAGGAGGATGAAGAATATGGATCTCCAATGGCTCAAACCTTTCACAAGATTCTTGGTATAGTCTCTACCACACCATTGAGCTTTCATGATCTAAGGAAGATCCCTTTTGAGGAGATAAGGATGAAAGAGTTTAGGGGGTGGTTCTACGATGAGTATGATCCCGGTGATACAAACTCATGCCACATCCCTAACCAAAAAAGAGTGAAGGGATAGTCAAGCTTAGTGACTTAAAACAAGCTCACTTGGGAGGAATTCCCATGTCTATCCTTTTTGAGGAGCTTTGGGGTAAATGCAAAGAAGAAGGGAAAGAGTTTTGGGATTGAGCAAAGGGACTTCAATGTTAAATCAAAGGATGAGAAGCCTATGCAATGGTCTAAGTTTTGGGTAAGTCTCATGCCTAATCAAAGATGCTTCCACCTCCCATTCCTCCTCTCTATCCCACTCTCCAAGTAACACTCCAACTTTTTTTCTTTTTGATTTTGCATTTTTGATTTAGTCTTTTGTCTCTTTCCCTTGCTTCTTTCACACAAGGGACTGTGTGATTTAAGTTTGGGGGGAGAGACCAGTTGTTAATCTTGTTTGTTTTGTTCTCATTTTCCTTTTCTATCATTTGAGTCTCATGCATTTCATTTATGGCATAGAAAAACAAAAAAAAAATCGAAAATTTTCAAAAAGAAAGCATTGTAGGATCGAGTCTAGTTCATTATGTAGGATGCATGCATTGGGGACGATGATGATTTTGCCTTGTAGAGGCTCACCAATTAAGTTACTCGTTGCTTTAATTGATTTTCAAAACAAAGGAAAACCCATTACTTGACTTTGAGATTCCGAAATTCCCTATCTTTGTGAAGCTTGCATGAACTTGGCTCAATTCCGTGATATTGGACTTAATTTGACTTTGAAATATCTTGCTTAGGGGCTTTAAATGCAATCCCATGGTCCTTGCCCGAGTTATGCTTTCCTTTTTACCACTCTTTTGATTAACTCGGGCAACCATTGATCTTATGATCATGGCCTCCCTTACCCAAAGACCCTAAACCTTTCCTTGAAGCCTAAATTGATTTGTGAGTGAGGCCTGTTATTGATAGCTTTTGGCATGTGCAAAAACTTGAGAGTATCGGGAACGACAATGGTCTTTTCTCATTTTAGCTAGCTCTATTTGCCATAAGAGTCTAGCATTAGGATGAGAAATAAGTTTGGGGGAGAGATGAGAGTCAACTTGGGAACAAAAGGATCAATGAAAAGAGTTGAAAAAGGGTTCAAAAAGAGAAAGAAAGTCACTAGGAATTCATATAAGAAGAGAGCATTGTGTGAAAGAAAAGAAAAAGAAGTAAGTCCCCTAGAATTGAATCAAAAAGAAAAGAAAGAAAGATCATGTAATAAAGGGGAGAAAGATATGAAAAAGAATGCTCAAGAGTGAAAAAGAATAGAAAGTCAGTCATGAGTTTCCTAGTTGACATAAAGAAAAGAATGAAAAGGCCAATGGGGTGAGTGTTTGTTGAAAAGTTTGATCATGGTTGGGGTTTGGTGAGTGCTTGCTTTTGAAAATGGGATTGTATAGAGAAATCTTCTAGGGATTGGGTAGAACAATGAGAAAAGAACTTTGTATGCATGAATTGTTCCCTTTCTTAGATAGATTTTGTGTAATGCCATTTGCTCATATTCTTGAGAGTTAACTACCTCCAAAGACACTACTTAGCCACCTCAAATAGCCTCTCTTGAACCTTGCCGATTGGGATTGAATGATTGCCCCTATGTGAGATCACACTTAACCTTTAATGAATGTAAGGAATTGAGTTGATGATTGCTTGTGTTCTATAGGATCTCGAGAGTTAGAGTAGGGATTGAGGGAACAGTAATGTGGAAGTTCATGGATAGACAATGTGATTAGAACAACTTGTAACTTCTTTGAAAGACCTTGTGTCTTGTTTTGTGGTTTTGAGTCCCCTCCTTCAAACCTTTCTCTCCAACTTGCTTTGTATGTTTAATGCTTGCTTGAGGACAAGCAAGGTTTAAGTTTGGGGGAATTGATATACTTGTGTTTTCATGCATTTAGAGAGTTGTTTAGATCATGTTTTGGTTTCATTTAGCTTTCTTTTCTTTACATTTCTTTGTTCTTTGTTGCATTTGTAGATAGTTGCATCTAGAGTTGTGATCTAGTATGTTTAGGAGCATATTGCACTTTCATTGGTTCTTTTCAGGTGTTGGAAGGCTACTAGGATGACTTGGGAGCACTTGGAGCTTTGGAGGAGTGAATGGTGATCTTGATCAAAATGATGTTCTTGAAAGATCGAGTGAAATGAGGCCCTTCCGTGCATATTTAGCTTCTGGAGCATCAAATAGAAGTTGTAGGAAATTGAGTTTGCTTTCCAATGGAGGTGGTTTCAAGTCGTTTGGAGCTGTATTCGAGAAGTTAAGGCCGATTTACCACCCAGCGGTTTGGCCAGCGGCCAGAACGAGACCACAAGCTTCAGGAGAAAAGCACGACATAATGCCGTGTGTACGGCGGTTCGGCCAGCGGCCAGGATGAAACAGCTGGAAACCTAGCGGTTTGGCCAGCGGCCAGAATGAAACAGCAAGCCAGAGAAGAAACTTCACCAAAATTACCATTTTGCCATCTCGACCCTTTCTTGTATAAAAACTCTTTTATGGGTCTTTAGAACCATAAGCTACCTAAGCCTTAGATTTCTTTTGTCTTATGTTTTTGTTTATGATTTTAGAACTTGTAAACCTTTGATTTTAAGTTTAATTAAGTGTTTCTCTTGTTTCTCTTAATCTCTCTTTCTATTTATGATTTCTCACATCTTTTCTATGATTAGGGAATAGAGTTTTTGGGTTTTGTGGATGAGGTTGATTTAGGTGGTTTATGTGATGATTAGTGATGTTTATGACTTATTTATGAATGATCCTCCTCTAATTAGTTGATATCTATGCTAGGTTGCAAGGAATTGTTGAATCTAGATGCTACGCTTTTCATGCCCGAAAGGTGTTCGATGAAATGCTTTAATGAACTTTTTAGAGAATTTTCACTCTTAGCCTAAGAGATTAGTTATCTAACGTGATTATTGGTAATGAGAACTTGTTTGCATTGCTTGTTTATCTCTTAATCACAAATGAGAATTTGATCTTGATTAAGGATTAGACAAAGGGATTAGTGCCAAGAGATTGGATTAGTCTAATGATTAGTGTTCTTAGCCTAATGATTAGCTTTGCTAAAAGGTATTTGATGGATATTAATGCATGCATGTCTTTTAATTTGCAAATGAGAATTGAATGATTGAATGATTGGCATAGGAGTTATGAACATGAGAATGTGATTTGCTTAATTATGATCATTAGCCTTGTTTAGCCTTGTTTGATTGATTGAAGCATCATTGATTGTCTCTAGACCATCTAGTCTCCATAGCCTCATCCCAAGATCCTTATTTTATCTTAGTTGTCTTCTTGCTTAGTGTCTTGTTTGTTTCTTGCTTGCTTTATTTCATTTCTAGATTGTCTAGGTTGTTAGATAAACCCATTTCTATTTGATTTGCTTAGCTTGAATAGTTTCTTTCATTCTTGGTGTGTTATTCTTCTTGTCTCCCTGGATTGATACCTTAAGTACTACAATGATAGAAGTAGACTTGAGGAATTGAGCTAGAACCTACAAAAAGTCTATCATCAATTTAACTTTAGTAACAAGGATTTTGCAATCCTAGAGGTATCAATTCCTCTTGCTTATCGTTGTAGCAAGAGGTATCGAACCATAATTGGGAAGGGATTAAACCAATCGGAATGTACTAAACCAAGAAAGTCAAGCAAACAATTTAGATTTGAAGTTCTAATAACCTAAACACAATCAAACAAGCAAATAAATGAGCAAACAAAGATCAAACTCAAGAAATCAATAATAAAAGCAAGGCCAATGGGTCAAGGTCAATGATTTGGGCAATCTAGAGCTATCAAGGATGCTTAAACAATCATCATATTACTTTGCCTAATCAAAGAACACTAATCAATTAATTAATCCAATCTCTTGGTACTAATTACTTTGCCTAATCCTTAGTCAAGATCAAATTCTCATTTGTGAATAAAAATAAGGCAAGCATTAATCTCAAGTTCTCTTAAGCTAATAAACACTTTAGACATTCACTTTCATGAGCTAAAACATGTAAATTCCCATCAAAATCCAATCTAGCATTTCATCGAACACATGGTGTGCAATAAAAACCAATACATCTAAATCAACTTAATCAATGTCAATCTAGCCATAAACACATTTAAATAGGAAGGATCAATCATAATAAAGCCCTAAGCATCCATGAATCATTCTAATTCACCCTAATCTACCTAACCCATAAGCCTCAAATGAAACTACTCACTAATCATGCTAAGTTCAACAAAATCCATGATTAGCAAAAGATTAAAGAAAGAGGAGAAGAAATCAAACACAAATAACTCTTAGATTAATAAAAGATTGAAACTTTCTTCTTAAACATTCAAGAGAAGTTTTTAGAACAAAGAAAGCTTGAAAAATAAAAATTAGGTTTTTTTTGGCTTATATGGTGAATAGTGATGAATCGGGTCAACCTGGGACAAATCGGGTGTTGACCCGGTTTAGTTGGATCAATTGGTCATGTAAAGTATGGTCAAACCAAAAGTCAACCCGTGTTATGCTCACCCGCGGTTGCATTCTAACCGGTGGCCTAACCGCGGACAACCCGGCGAGAACACACGGTGAGTTTTTTCCTCTAACTCGCGGCTCGGTGTGTCACCGCAAGGCCAACCGCGAAGGAGCTTGCGGTTCACTCCTGGACCGCTGCCTCGACCGCAACCGCACACGGCACCTTTCCTTTCATCGCTCGTGGTTGGCGTGGCGGGCTGGACGGCTCTGCGTGAACTCGTCGGGGGGGGGGGGGGGGGGGGGGCTTTGCGTCATCGACTCGGGGGGGGGATCATGGGAAGTTCACGTTCGCGTCTTCACGTCCTCGCATGCATGCAGCCCACCATTGTTGACTCCGACGCACGTCTTTGGCGTATGAAGCTACGAAGCCCACCTTTGCTGACTTTGACCGAGACACATGCGTTATAAACCATCCCATTGCCTCTGTTGTTATCATTGTTCATGTTGCAAATTCTTCTTTTCATTTTTCTCCCCTCCAATTAATTCTCCAGATTTCATAACACCTACAAAAGATCAAGACAAATTCCAAAAAATACTAATACTAAAATATGCAAATTTATTCTTAGACATACCATTTATCTAAGTGAATGATTTCTAATTAAAATACATGAAAATAGATGTGATGTATAAGAAAACTAATTAAATTTTTATGATAAAAACCCCTAAATTATGCATCTATCAATTCCCCCAAACTTAATCTTTGCTTGTCCGCAAGCAAACAATCAAAGTTAAGATGAGAGAAAGGTTTGAAAGAGAGAGTTCAAAGCTTTCAAAAACAATTGTTAAGCATAAGTGGAAACAAAGTCAAGACAAGCAATTAAGAGCTACAATCAAGTTTACTCAACTTCAAAAGAGTTAGCCATTCTCATCAAACATTTCGCACTAATGATCAAACCATCAAAGCAATAACAAGCAACCAAAGCACCACAACTCTTTAACATTCAATTAGGTGTTTGGTGGACTCTCTACTTGGAAACATGAACCACAAACCAAAGGGCAATGTGTCAAAGAGGCTTAGGATGGATTTTGGTGAAGTTTACAAGTGTTTAGTGGCTTATCTCAATAAAAAAGAACACAAGACTTTATGCAAAAGTAGGAAGAAATAGAACAATTCATGCATACAAGCATCCACTTCCATGTTCTACCCTTTCTTTAGCTTAAATCCCAAAACCCAAAGCATAAACTCAATTCCAAACCCACTCTTGAATCTTTAAACTCACACCCCACTCTTTTCTTTTTTCGCTCTTTTTACAAATTAGGAAGTTTCTTTTTCAACACTTAGCTCTTTTCTTTTCTCTTTACTCTCCTCTTTTCTTTTCATTTTCTCTTCTCTTTGCTTTTATCTTCTTAGAGGACTCATTTGCATTAAGAACTTAGAGCTATTACTTCATTTATACTTCCTAAACTTTTCCTTTGAACACTCATGCCTCATGGCTTTTTCTTTACTTTTCTTGCTTTCAAATCACTCTATTCTTTTCAACTCACTCAAGAAATGATCTCTCACCATCAAACCCATCAAATGAAAGCAAAAACTCATCCCAAGTCCTATCCTAGATCTAGCCAATCAATGCAATTGGCGCATGGAAGTGAGTTCTTGTCGTTCTCCTATCAATTCAAAATTTTGCACAAGTTTGCATTATCAACAAGAGGCCTCACTCAAGAATCAATAAGGGGAAAAGAACAATGGGCTAAGGTTCAAGGTGAAGGTACCATTAAGTGATGTAAATGGCCAATCAATGCTTGTAAGAATGTCAAAAGGAATAAGCAAGCATGATTGTTTTTAGAGTTACAATTGGTGAGCAATCTAAGTTCCAAGAGAGAGTAATTGAAAGTTAAAATTAAGTCCAAGTTCATTAGAGTTGTGTTACAAGGGGTGACATGTATCAACAATGAGGTCTAACTTTCAAGCTAGTGAGATCCAAACATGGTGCATCCTTAAATTCAAATTCACTCAAATGCATTTACAACTCCTAAAGAGGGCATTAATTCAAGCTCATGAGTTGACACTCAAGTGGAAGTTTCATCAAAACACTTTATGCAAAATAAAATACAATCATAATATATACTAGACTCAATCCTAAAGATGTTAATGCATGCTTCTTTTTGTGAAAAGTTTTCAAAATTTTCAAATTTTTATGGTTTTCTATGCCTTAGATGCATGAATGAGACTCAAGATACAAGAAAAGAAGATAAGAACACAAAACACATCATTAGAAACTAGTCTCCTCCCCCAAACTTAAATCACACAGTCCCTTGTGTGAAAGAAGCAAGGTAAAGAGACAAAAGACTAAATCAAAAATGCAAAATCAAAAAGACAAAAGTTGGAGTGTTACTTGGAGAGTGGGATGGAGAGGAGGAATGGGAGGTGGAGGCATCTTTGATTTGGCATGAGACTTCCCCCAAACTTAGACCATTGCATAGGCTTCATAATCCTTTGGTTTAGCATTGAATTCCCTTTGCACCCAAAACTTATTCCCTTCTTCTTTGCATTTACCCCAAAGCTCCCCAAAAGGATAGACATGGGAATTCCTCCCAAGTGAGCTTGTTTTTAGTCACTTAGCTTGACTATCCCTTCACTCTTTTTGGTTAGGGATGTGGCATGAGTTTGTATCACCGGGATCATACTCATCGTAGAACCACCCCCTAAACTCCTTCATCCTTATCTTCTCAAAAGGGATCTTCCTTAGATCATGAAAGCTCAACGGTGTGGTAGAGACTATACCAAAAATCTTGTGAAAGGTTTGAGCCATTGGAGATCTATATTCTTCATCCTCCTTGAAGGATTCTTCATTGGGACCATCTTGTTTCTCCATAAGATTTCCTCCAATTAGCTCTTGCTTGGGATTTAGTTGCTTTGGTTCCTCTTCCATGATTGAGAGCTCATCTTTTGTGCTCTCTTCCTTTATCTTCTTGCACTCAACAACCAATCCATATTCATAAGGCTCTTCCTCATCTCTCACAACTTCTCTTACTCCTTCATTGTTGCTATTGGTTGAATTACCCATGAATGTCTCTTCCTCATCCTCATCTTCATACCTTATCACAAGGTCTTCATCAACAGTGCAACCAATAAGCATTTCAAATTCCTTGATAGTCTCTTCAGTTCTTTCAAGAACTCATCTTGGACTTGATCATTCTCCTCATGTGTTGGCTCAACAATGCTTGCATCTTGAGGCAAATTGGCAAAGTCATTGTTGATCATTCTTAAGCTCTCATTGTACCTCTCTTGTCCTTCCAATGCAAACCTTGCCAAGTTGAGAAGCTCTTCATCACATGATTGGGAAGAGTAAGCTTCTTTCAAGAATTCATCTTGGACTTGAGCATTCTCCTCATGTGTTGGCTCAACACTCCTTGCATCTTGAGGCAATTGAGCAAAGACAGTGTTGATATTCCTTATGCTCTCATTATACATCTCTTGTCCTTCCAATGCCATCCTTGCCAAGTTGAGAAGCTCTTCATCACATGATTGGGAGGAGTAAGTTGCTTCAAGCTCATGCTCCATGTTCCAAGGTTGGTATCCATCACCATATCCATATTGGTACTCACGAGAAGAGTATTCATTTGGAATATCACCTTGATAAGTGGATATGCTTTCAAAACCATGATGACTTGTAGGGTCCCAAGCCATCTCTCTTTGAGCTTCTAGCATAGCCCTTAACATTGAAGCTATCTCTGAAGCCATGCTCTCTTCTTTGTGATTGTACCTTGCAAAAAGAACAGACACTTGAAAGAGAGTTAGTAATCACACAAGTAAAAACAAAATAAAAGCTTAGTCTAAAGTAGAATCTAAATCCTAATGGCTATTGCTATACCTCCCCGGCAACGGCTTTGTGCAAGTTACTAAAGGCTATCAATCTCAACAAGGCTTTGTGCTTTTTAATCAACAACAATATTATGCTCCTAAGTTAAATCTACAAGGACAACAAGGAGGTTTTCCACCTAAGGTTCCCTACAACCCTCAAGCTCAAGCTTCTACTTCTTTGGATCAAGACTTTGAAATGAAGGCAATGCTTCAACAACTCATCCAAGGGCAAGCAAATGGTGCAATTGACTTGAGCAAGAGGATGATTGATATCCACTCTAAGGTTGATGGAAACTTCAAGGATCTCACTTCCAAACTTGAGACCTTGCCTTCAAGAGTGATCCAAATGGAGAAGCAAAAAGAGAAAGTTGCTCCCACCAACCATTGCAATACAATCAATTCAAATGCTGAAAATGAAAGGGTAGTAGCTGAACTTGAAGCCATTGCCTATGGTTCTCCACTTGAGAAGGAGAAGGATGATAAGTTGGATGAAGAAGCCATCATTGAGAAGTTTCTTCTTGGTCTTTGTGATGAAATTGTGAATGAAGACACGGTTGAGGAAGATCTAACCACGACCAAGCTAGCTCCTACATCCCTTCCTAAGCTAGGAGCACCGGGAAAGTTCTCAATATCTTGCTCTCTTGGCCACTTGATTATTGAGGATGCTTTGTGTGACACCGGCTCAAATGTGAGTGTCATATCCCTTGAGATGGTTGAAGAATTGGGGATCAAGAGTATTGAGAGCTACAAATCTACTCTCACCTTTGGGGATTCTTCAACGAAGGTACCATATGGGGAGCTTAAAGACTACTCGGTGATGATTGGGGATTGTACAATTCCAACTGATTTTGTAGTTATGAAGATGAAGAAGGGCAAGAAGATTCCTCCACTCTTGGGCACTGATTTTCTCAACACTACTGGTGCAACAATGGATTTCAACAACAAGAGGGCAGTACTCACAAAAGTGAACGATAAGGTGTTCTATCCCATGAAGTCATCCCCCATCAACACTTGTGGAACCATCACAAGTGACCTTGATCTTGAGGAGGAAAGGACTTTTGCTAGTCTTGCCAAGCTTGAGTATTGTGGATCAATCATTTTGGGAGATTTGAGGATTGAGGAGCCACAAGTTGAAAAGGTTGAGAAGTTGTACTCTCCAAAGGTTGTGAAAGATGCTTTGGTTGGAGAGAGTAGTAAAGAGTTGATGAGTGAATACTTGGAAAGTGTTCCATTAGAGGGGGTGAGTGGAGAAAAGGAAGCTCCTCTTAAGAGAAAGAAGAAGAAGGGAAAAGCACCCACAACCTCTACTCACACTCAAGGTCCTAGCACTCTCACTCTCTACCCTTTGAAGCTTAAGGATGGTACAATAGAGTACAAGGTGAACTGCAAGGGGAGGTCTAAGCCATTCTCAAGTGCAAGAGCCATCCTTCCTCCGGAGCTCTAAGCTGATCCAAACAAACTCCAAGAGCATCTCAACAAAGTCTTGACAATCACTCAAAAGGTCAAGACTCCTCCACCTCCTCACTAAAAGAAAAGGTAGTCAAGCTTAGTGACTTAAAACAAGCTCACTTGGGAGGAAGTCCCATGTCTATTTCTTGTAAATATTGCTTTATGTTTTAAGTTTTCTAGTCAATGTTGATCTATCTATTAGGTCTCTACAGGTTTTAGGCTATATAGGTCTTGGCATTGGGAGAAAGAAAGAAGAAAGGTCATGGCGAAATCAAGGAAGAACCGAGCACTCATCCAAGTTTGGAAGAACTCTTTAGCCTCCACCTCCCATTCTTCCATCCCATTTCACTCCACTTAAAGCTCCAAGTAACTCACTCCAATCTCTTTTACACCTCTTTGTTTCAATTTGCATTTTTACCTTTCTCTTTGGTCTCTTTCCCTTGCTTCTTTCACACAAGGGACTGTGTGATTTAAGTTTGGGGGAGGAGACTAGTTTCTAATGATGTGTTTTGTGTTCTTATCTTTCTTTCTTGCACCTTGAGTCTCACTTCATGCATCTAAGGCATAGAAAACCATAAAAATTTGAAAAAAAAAAAATTTCAAAAATTTTCACAAAAAGAAAGCATATAGTTGCATTGTCATGCTTAGGATTGAGTCTATAAGTCATTTAGGATTTATTTCATTAATGCTTTGAGAGTTAAAGCTTATGTTCCTTATAAAAAAAAATTGCTTGAGCATGTGGTTATGTGATGCATCTTGTGAACTTGAAATTAAGGAAGAACCCTTCTTGGATCTCATGCATTATTGTTCACTTCTTGGTTGAAACATGTTGTGATTTGAATCATTCCCTATCTATTAGAACTCTTACTATTGACTTGAATTATCATGTTGTGCAATGAAAGGTGAACTCATGGATACTTCATACATACTTGGACTATCTTCTCCCTTTCTACCACTCTCTTGTAAGTCCAAGTAGATTTCCCCACCTTGAACCAAGCTTTCCTTCAAGCCTAAACACTTTAGTGAGAGATGAGAGGCCTTTTTCTTGAATCAACTAGGCAAAAAGTGTTGAGTTTGGAACGACAAGGATAGGTCTTCATTGTAGAGCTAGCCTTACATCATTGGGCTATGCATAGGATAGGAAAGAAGTTTGGGGGAGTTGGGAAGAAAAGGAAAAAGGGAATGAGAAAAAGATTGAGAAAAGAAAGAGGGGATTGGAAAAGAAAAAGAAAAGTTGATAGCTCTAAGTGTTTGTGAAAGATAGGTCTCAAGTTTTAATGAGAGAAAAGAAGCCGAAGTTGGCTCAAACATCAAAAGAAAAAGAAAGAAAAGAGACTAGTGAAAAGATAAGAAAGAGCTAAGCAAAGAAAAGAAATCCTCTAAGTGTTTAAAGAAGAAAGAAGTGATCAAAGTTGGGATAAGAAGGCAAAAATGCCTTAAGGAGAGGGTAGCTTAGGAAGGGAATCTTGGGTTTAGAAGAAGAGTTAAGATCATTATAGGGGTTTGGGTATAATGAGAATCTATCCTTGTATGCATGAGTTGTTTCTTACTCTTAGCATTTTGCTATAGTTCATTCCTTTCTTGAGAGATCCTTTGTTTTTGAAACCCACACTTCATTTGAGATCACTTTTATCTCAAGACCTTAAACCCTTATCCAAATGTGTTCATTTGATTTGCACAATCATGATCCACCATTGCTTAATGAATGTTAAAGGGAATGAGGATAAGAATTCATGTGTAGGTTGGGACTTGAACTTGATGCTTGTGTTGATGGGAATGGCTAACTCTTTTGAAGTAGAGTAAACTTGATTGTAGCTCTTAATTGCTTGTCTTGACTTTGTTTCCACTTATGCTTAACAATTGCTTTTGAAAGCTTTGAACTTTTACTTTCAAACTTCTCTCCTATCTTAATTTTGATTGTTTGCTTGCGGACAAGCAAAGGATAAGTTTGGGAGAGTTGATAGATGCATAGTTTATAGGTTTTTAGTATCATAATTTACTTAGTTTTCTTATATATTACATTCATTTTCATGCATTTAAATATGAAATCATATATCTAAGAATTATAGTCTTTAAGATTAGAGTTATGCATATTTTAGTATTATTTGGAGTTTGTCTTGAGTTTTTTTAGGTACAAATTCTTTCTTGGAATTTTTGGTGTACAATGAAGGAAGATGAGTTGATTAAACAATGAGCCAATGGGAGAGTTCATAGCATAAGTGTGGTCAAACGAGTCAGCAATGGTGTGCTCTCATGAAGTCAACCATCGCATGTTGACCAGGCATACTGCGTGAAGCGAAGACGTCAACCCATACGAAGCGAAGACATCCGTGAGGCCTTGCCCCCCCCCCCCCCCCCCCCCCCCGGAAAGCCCCCCCACCCCCGACGACGAGTTGACGCGGACACTTCCAGCCCGCGTGGCAAACCGCGGTGGAGCAGAGGATTCGACCCGTCCCGTGTTGCGGTTCAGCTTGCGACCACACTTCAGCCGCGAGCCACGAGACCAACATTGCCGAGTTGGTTGCAGTTGAGCCTGCGGGTAAAACCAAACCGCTGGCGAGCCTTTTCAAGCCAATTTGATCCAATTGAACCGGGTCAACACCCGGTTTGTTCCGGGTTGACCCGGTTCATCACTATTCACCCATATAAGCCAAAAAACCTAATTTTTATTTCTAAGCTTTCTTTGTTCTAAAAACTTCTCTTGAATGTTTAAGAAGAAAGTTTCAATCTTTTATTAATCTAAGAGTTATTTGTGTTTAATTTCTTTTCTCCTTTCTTTAATCTTTCACTAATCATCATGTTTAACATTATTCTCATGAATTTTTTTGGACTAATGATGATTAGTGAGTAGTTTCATTTGAGGCTTATGGGTTAGGTAGATTAGGGTGAATTAGAATGATTCATGGATGCTTAGAGCTTTATTATGATTGATCCTTCCTATCTAAAAGTGTTTATTGCTAGATTGACATTGATTAAGTTGATTTAGATGTATTGGGTTATTTTGCACACCATGTGTTCGATGAAATGCTAGATTGGATTTTGATGGGAATTTACATGTTTTAGCTCATGAAAGTGAATGTTTAAAGTGTTTATTAGCTTAAGAGAACTTGAGATTAATGCTTGCCTTATTTTTATTCACAAATGAGAATTTGATCTTGACTAAGGATTAGGCAAAGTAATTAGTACCAAGAGATTGGATTAATTAATTGATTAGTGTTCTTTGCTTAGGATTAGCATCTATGATGATTGTTTAAGCATCCTTGATAGCTCTAGATTGCCCAAATCATTGACCTTGACCCATTGTCCTCACTTTTATTATTGAATTTGTGTGTTTAGTCTTTTGTTGCTTGCTTAATTAACTTGTTTGTTCCATTTAGTTGCTCTTAGGATTTTTAGATTCACAACTTGAACTTGTTTGCTTGACTCTATTGGTATAGTGTATTCATATTGGTTTAATCCTCTCCCAAATATGGTTCGATACCTCTTGCTACAACGATAAGCAAGAGGAATTGATACCTCTAGGATTGCAAAATCCTTGTTATCACTTACCCAAGTATCTCTGCACACAAGGGTGATAAGGTGGATCATCAGATGGTGGAATTTCTTCCAACTCTTCACCAACCTTTTCCAGCTGTTTAAGCTCATCAATCTCTTGTTGAATCACCTCAGACACTTTAGGATACAATTGAATAGATTGTGCATAAATCTCCTGTTGAGTTATCTCAGACACTCTAGGGAATAAACGATTAAGCTCCGAATCTGCATCTGCATCAATGCCATAAGAATCATGTGAACCTGTCTGTCCACGGCATGCAACGATCGACGCTAAGGGTGCATCGATCGATGCAGTTGAATTTTCACAGATTCCACCCGAGAGATTTTCCTCAAAATCAGAAATTTCAGCCTCTTCTACCAGTTCAGCTGTATTTAGCTCAAATCTTTCACCTAGGTGTGATCCATCATCAATGTACACTGACCAGGCCTTAATATGGGTGTCTACAACACTCTTTCCCTTGATGGAGCTTGAAATTTGGCTCACCTGAGTGTCCAATTGCTTCACATGAGTATTTAGAGACTCAAACTTCCCATTGAGATCCTCATAAAGAGCATCCAACTTCTTGTTGCAGTCCACATCAATCTTAGTCTGTCCTTCCAGCAGCTGCTCCATCATACTCTCCATCTTACTCTCATGAGTAGTAGCAGCAGGAGGTGTCTGGTAAGAAGAAGATCCATAAGTCCTTTGATTACCTTGCTGGAAAGGTTTCTGAAATCCACTAGTCTGTCCAAATCCAGAAGAGTTTTGGTTACTGTTGAAAGCACTCTTCTGTCCTCCATTGAAGGATCTATTACCAGACTGATTTCCAAACCTATTTCCTTGGAATCCAGATCCTCCGATGCAGTTCACATCCTCTTCCTGCCCATCCTCTTCAGCATTTATCACCTCAACATCTTGGGCAAAATGGACATCTTTCTTCCCAGCTAGAAGATTGCAAACAGTGTCCAGCTTAGATCTAATATCAACTATCTCCAAATTCTCTATCTTTCCACCAGACTTCTTCCTTCTCTCATCAGTAGTCTTGCAGCTATTACTGCTTACTAAGTTATCTATCAATTGCTTAGCTGAGCAGGAGTTCTGGTGTTAAAATTGGCAACGCTGGAATTATCCAACGCAGTTTGATATGGAAGATCTATACCTCTAAAGAAGATACCCAACAATGTTACCTCAGTGAATCCATGATGCGGGCAGTCACATTGGTACTTCTTGAATCTCATCCAGGCAGTCTTAAGAGGCTCTGTCGGACCTTGAGAGAAAGTGAGAATATCCTGTCTTGACTGATCAGAGCGAGCATCATCATAGAAGTGTCGCAAAAACTCACTCTTCAAAGCATCCCATGTAACAAACTTCCCAGGTGGAAGTTGTTTAAGCCAAGCAACAGCATCTCTAACGAGAGAGTAGGGGAAGAGTTTGAGAAACATATAGTCATAATTCACTCCATCATACTTCATCCCAGTGACTATGTCCTCAAACTCATCTATGTGATCCATCGGCTGCTCATTAGGATAGCCATGGAAGGCATTCTGCCTCAGAAGCGAGTAGTGATGGTCTTGATTTCAAAATCATTCCTATCAAAATCAGGAGGTACAAGAGCTGACCGGTTAGCATGGAACTCATCCAGACGGTTATAGTCAGCCAAAGTCCTCTCATGGACAACCATCTCTCTACCTTGGGCCTGTCCTTGGCCTTGGTTCTGCTCCTGGCGTGGTTGCTCAGGAGGATCAGGAATAACATTCCCTTCAGCATCAATCTGTTCTCCAACAATATTGTACAGATTGTTTTGTCGGTCCCTTAGGGTACCTTGAGCATCAGGCATTATGATCACACGTTCAACAACCATCCTTGCTCTTTGAACTCTTTTGTTAGTCCTCTATAGTCCAGCAAGTTCTTCAAGTTGGAGGTTAACGAGATTAGTGTTCTGATTACTTCTGGTATCACGCGTCTGCATAAACCGTCTGTAATCGTCAAGCAACGATCGATGCTAGCAGTGCAACGATCGATTCAACTCCAATCGCCTAGTAACGATTGACACAAGAGGTGCAACAATCGATGCTATGCGAAATTAAAACCTGCGACAGAGAAAGAAACAGAAAAATCAGTAACTAAAACAAAAAATAAAAATCCTAGTAAAAACCCTAAGTTCGAATCTATCGAAGACTCCAAAGAGTCCCCGGCAACGGCGCCAAAAACTTGATAGGTGTAAGTTTTAACCCTATACTAACTGCAAGTGCACAGCAATATCAATGTAGTACTTAGGGATCGAATCCACGAGGACTCAGGGCAACGATAGAATTAGAACTGTCAAGCCTAGACTAGGAGAAAGCAAATTGTATTGAGAAACAAAAAGCAATGCAAGAAAGTAAACAAGTAGCAAGTTTGGTTGTAAGCAAATAACTAAGGGCGCTAAGTCTAGGGAGTTCTCAGGAAATCAGACAAGCAGACAAATCATACAGTCATGATCTAATTAAACACAATTCTAGAACTCAAAACACATATATAGAATTAACCAACTTTCGTTGTGAGAATTCTCTAAGCCTAATTGCAGAAATCCAAATGTCTTTGTAATTCCTAACAGATTAAACCAGCTTTAATGATCAAGTTCGATATGTTCACAATCTAATTAAACCAAATTTCTTTGCGAGTAATTATATTGCTCAACCTAAATAGTTCAGATTCTAAACCACACTTTCGTGTTAATCTAGCAACCTAAGATCTAGATTCTAAGTGATCAAGTTAGAACTAGCATTAAACACAATTTAGTTTGAAGAACATCTATTGATATGAATCCTTAACTGAATTAATTATATCTAGTAAGTCATAAAATCCCTATTGAGAATCCCTAAACCTAACTATGAATCTACTCAGACATAGATAATGTAAACATGATCAATGAATAATTAGATATCATAAAAGAGATTAAACGAGTAAAGGGGTTCGAAATCTTCTCCAAAAATAAGGTGTAGTACAGGATCAGATCAGCCCCAAATAGCTCTAAAAACTCTCTGCTCTAAAGTATGATAGTGTATCTAAAAACTGAAGTTAAAACCTAATTAAATAGCTAAATCACGTCTTGGGGCTTCTATGTAAATATCTGGAACTTTTGGGCAACTTTGCAATATCATCATTCTTCATTAAACCGCCGCGAGTCTGGCCCAACATGCTGTGCATCGATCGATGCTGATGTGCGTCGATCGACACACTCCTCTGTTTCGGACAGTGAGCACAAACTCTCGGGTCAAAACTCCAAAATGCTCCATTTAGCTCCATAATCTCCAAATCCACTCCAAACGTGTGTGTACCTAATAACACCTGTAAAAGACTCTAAAAGAACACCAAAAGACTCTAAAACATACTTATATCATGGCATAAAACCGGTAAAAGCCATGATATATCAAGTAGGCAGTAGTGGCTTCAGCCTCTTTACAAGAAGCCTAGAAATCTCTTTGTAAATTGTGTTGGGACATGTTATTGGCCTGAAATCAGAGATGGTTGAAGAACCCGATCTTTTAGGAACAAGGGAGAGATTGGTGGTTGAATTCACTGAAGTTGACAGAAATGATGACTGAAAAAACTGCTGAATAGAGAGGATCACCTCAGTACCAATAATATCCCACAAAGCTTTATAAAAACCTGAATTTAAACCATACGGACCTGGTGATTTTTTGGGGTTTAACTTTAGGAGAACTGTCATTATTTCTGAGGTTGTGGGAACAATGATCATCAATTGTTGCTGAGCTCAAGAGCATGAAAATGGGGTAATCGTCTAGAACCAGTTAGGAGGAGACTGGATACTAGGTGGCACTACAATATAGGGCTCTAAGATGTTCTTAAAATGATTAATAGCGATAAGGCTCATTTGCTGCGTGTCAGTGACAAGAATATCCAGATGGCAAAAGGAAGGAACAAATCGAATCGAAACTCAATCTAGATTGGCAGATTCTGAAAAAGTAAGGAGAGTTCTAGTCCCTTTCCTTTAACCATTGTATTCTCGACTTTTGCCTAAGGTAACTTTCCTCAATTTGGCGGAGAAAGGTCAGTTTATGGTGAAGATCTCGTTCTTGCTGAAAAAATGAGAGGAGAAGGGTTTTGAAGTGTCATTACCTGCAAATCTAAGAACAAACGGTTAGTCTCTCTTACTCTCACTTGGATATTAGAGAAAATATCCTTATTTAACTGTTTTAACGCTCTTTTCAAACACTTTTGTTTTCAACACAGTTTGGTAATGTCCGACGCATAGTTTCGGACTAGACTCCAAGCCTCAAATACCACTTGTGAGAAGTTAGAGTGTTTGGTTAAATAGTTGAAGAACTTGAAGGGTTTTGTACCAGATTTTGGTAGAGGATGGGCAAGGTTTAGGATACATGGACAATGGTCAGAGAAACTAGGGGGGAAGGAAGGTAGCAATGCGTTTAGGGAAGACTGAGATGACATGGTTATTCACAAGGAGCATGTCTAATTTCTTAGCAATGGGGGATAAAGGTTGACGGTTTGATCATGTATGAAGAGGCCTTTGACATCTCAGGTCAAAGACCCCTAGCTGGAGAAGACAGCTTTGAAGATCAGACATGTGAATCAATAAAATTCACTTCTGGTAGAGAGTGTTCGACATGATGAAGAATCTGATTAAGGTCACCACCTATTATCAAAGGGATAGAGTGCAGCATAAGGGTTTATAGGTTGATGAGGTCTACCCACAAGTCAATTCTCTCACCTCGGATGTTAGAGGCATAGACGGTAGTAAAGAAGAAACGGTCAGAATGAGGAAGCTTTATTTCACAAGTCAAGGTCTGTCGCGTTTGGTTCACAACATTGACATCAGAAGGGTGTTTCCAAATTATCACAATTCTACAATCTTCATCAGAGAGATGATTCGAGAAAAAATTCCAACCATTGCATTTTTTGACATAAGTTGGTTAAGGTACAATTCTTTAACATGAGTTTCCAGAAAGGCTACAAAAAGAGGACTATGACTAACTAACCAAGAGCAAAAAGGACTATGACTAAGGTACAAACCCTAGACATTCCAAAAAAGCAAGTTTAGCATTCATTGAAAGTTTGGTAGATTCTCTCCAGAAGAAGGGAGAGGATCAAGAGAAGACAATACATTAAAGGGGTTAGTGTTTAGGTAACAGGCTTGATTAGAGCTCTCTAAGTTTTTGGTGGTAAAGTAGGTAAGTTGGGATGTAAAAGAGGAAAAATCATTTATGGGGGAGGGATCTGATCGGGTTCTTTTTAATGATGGTATGTCTAACTTTTCAGGTGAACGTTTCTGAAGTGGAAGATCATCAGAAGAGTAGGCGGAAGAAGGGCCATGTTTGAAAGGGACAAGCGTTTTTCTTGGTGAGCTTTGGAAGGGTCAGAGGGAGGAAAACGATTCTTAGAAATATGGATTTTTGCTCTCCTTTTAGTGCTAGAGCCAATATGAATTGAAAGGCCAGACGATACCACATCCTTTGTAGGCGAATTCAGATTACCAAATGGTAAGGAAGGACCAATTACATCTTCATGTAATTAACTAGACTCAACCATAGTTGATGTTGCTTTTCCAGATTCCTTTGTGTTGATTGATTTTTTGCAAGTGATTTAGATGCCTGATCTGCACTCTTTATAGGAGCCCCTTCCACTTGCATCATCTTTTGATCAGAATTTTCAGATTTGTGAGCTTTACTAACCTTAGTCGAAGTATCTTTCAGTTGAAAGGGAAGCTGCAAACATTTTTTTTATATGTCGCTCATTTCTTTACAGTGAATACAAGTAGGAGGCAGCCATGGGTAAGTGACTAGAACTTCCACACACTCTCCCTTCTCTCTATAGAATTCGACAACATCAAGTAGAGGCGTTGTTAGGTCTACTTGCACTTTGACATGGGAGACTATTAGGCTAACCAGATTTTTGGTGAAATCATTTGTCTCCCTAGGGTCACCCACAAGTCCCGATACAAAGCTCAGACCATCTTGGTACCGCAGGTCAAGAGGAACACCATGAAGATGTGCCCAAATCTGAATTGAAGCAAATGGTGAAGACGTAGAGGAAGAAGAGTTCCATTGTGAGGTAGTAAATAAAGAATCACCAATATACCAAATCCCTTTTCCCAATATCTTCTGCCTCATATATTTATTCGTGATTCTAATCAACATGGAGCAGGTAAGCGGATTTCTATGGATTTTAACTCGAGAACCTTTACCTTATAGTCGGTTTAGAACATTTTGAATATGGAAAAATGGAGGAGCCATTCCATTGAAATGAAAAACTATAAAGTCCTTATGCAGTTCTTACTCCTTTTTGAAACACATAGTCTGGAATCGTAACACATGGTCTTCCCGAAGCAGAAAGGGAGACATGCACAAGGCGTTTGAGAGATTTGTCCACAAACCTGCAAATTCTTTCAGCAAGATTCGGCAAAGGTGCATTTGAGGCATAATGTTGTTGAAAAGGAGTAGATACATAGGGTTTTGGGGGATTTGGAAGAGGTGTTTCAATAAGGTTTTGAACCGAGGCTATGGCGGGAGTTTGAGAGGAGGGTGGTACAGTGGTGGGAGACGAAGGTTTAGGGAAGGGAAGTAATGGGGGATTTAGGTTAGTATGTGAGGCACGGTTGGTATTGAGTGGGGAATTTGCTTTGGAAGAATCACAATGAAAGAATGGTGAATAATAGAAAGAGAGTTAGATTCAGAAACTATGGAGGCTGACTTAAGTTTTCCCAAAAAAGATAAAATATTCAACATTTCTAAGTCAGTAACAAAACTACCCATATGCAATCTAGCATCAACAGAGAGGGAGAGGACAAAAGCATTACTGGAGGAAAATAAAGGTTTAGGAGAAGAGAAGCTCTGTAGAGAGACGTGTTTAGGGGAGGAAGAAGAGAGAGGAGGGAAGAGGGAGAGGGGGAAGATTGAGTTTGGGTGAGGAGGGTCAGGTGGAAAAGGCGGAGTAGGGTGGGGGCTTTCACGAGCGGTGAGAGGCGAAGGAGGCTTGCCAAAAACTAGGACAGAACACTTCTAAAGATTTTGCCACGAGAAAAGTCAACGAGAGGTCAACTTTAGTTAACTTTTATTATAATGTTAAGATGTGTTCTAAAACGCACCGCCGAGGTTTATCTATTGGCGAGACGCTCGGCGGCAAATGACCGCTGCGAGTTATTGTAAGTCGGTACAAAAATCAGGATTTAACCAAAAAGCTCACGTTTTCCTTCGATTCAAATTAGAAATTAACTTTGATGTTATAAATATGTCATACCTGAGTAAAAATAGCAAGAAAAACAAGTTAAACTATGTTAATCTTGAAAAAATGAAAAAACTGCGGAAATTAGGTCAAAAGTCGCGAAAAAGAGAGGTTGAAGACGAAGGCAATTTTATAATTTTGCATATTAATAAGTAAAATAATAAAATATAGACAAAAAATGAGCTTTGGGGCTCGAACTCAAGTCATGTGAGTTAAAGAAGCACCCCTACCCACTAGACTGTTTGAACCTTTTACTAAAACCATCAAATGTATATATCAATGTAAAAATATCCAAAATTCCGCTCCGCGTAAATTCCGATTAATCTTTGATTTTTTTCATAAATTGCTAGACCCAACCGCCCCGCGCGTACAGTATCTAGCGAGTTTCCGAACAAGGATGTTAAGTGATACTAAGAGCATCTCCAACAAGAGGTTCTTAACAAAGTTTCTTAACATAAAACTAATAAAATATACAAAAAGTATGAGAGAGAGTGATGAGAGGTTCTTATTAAGAACCTTAGAGTTCTTCTTTAAGAACCTTAGAGATCTTAGTAAGAAACTCTTATGCAATGTGTCATAATCTAATTGGTTTAATATTTTTTAAAAATTAAATATAATTCTTTACTTAAACAAAATATAAAATATTAATATTTTATTGGTTAAGAACCTCTTAGGGGTTCTTAACCATTGTGGGTGCTCTAAGAGCATGAATATCCATGTATCTTAGGTGGGTATCTTGCCAAAAATATATTAAAATATTGTGGGACCCACGTGGGGCCCACATGAATAGTTAACATACTTACCCCATAAATTTCTTAGCTAAGATACGTATCTTCACTGTAGCGCCTACGTGGCGCTACAGGATTGGTCCAAGTTTTTTTTTTTTTTTTAAAAAAATTTCACCTTTTAAAAAAAAAAAAATATTAAAAAAATGAGTTAAGATACCCTAAATGGGTATCACCGATATTCATGCTCTAACATTAAATGATATTGATATAGTCTCATATATATCAAGCGAAACCCAGATTTTAGTTGCTTTTGATAGTTTTAATTTGTTTTTTGTGATTACAATTCTAGTTTTAATTTGTTTTTTGTGATTACAATTCCATCTTTATATATATATCTCTTTTGGATTTTTGGCTTCTTGAATTGCTTCCTTATACATAGATTACACAAATTAGTTAAAGGTTAACTTTTACTTACTTTCTGAATAAATTTATTTATTTATTTAACTTACCATACACAGTCAAAATTCAAGAAGTACTGAATTAATAAGAGCATGTTTAGTAGTGAACCCCCTTTTGAGGTTCTTAAAAAATTTTTATTATTAAATTTTTTTTTTTTTTTTTGCATTTAGGAAAAAAAAAATTCAAAAAAAGAACCAATCGGCTCATGACACGTGGCAGAACACTGAAGGACTCACCTCTTAGAAGCTCTTAGTTAAGGGGCGGTTCTTCACATTATTTCAATTTCTGATTATTTTTTAATTAAATCTTCCTATGAATCTGTGCACAAACCCCTTATAAAACTCTACTACACATGCTCTAAGTCATCAACCAATAGTATATGCATCGCCTAGTCATTTAAAAGCCTAGTCATTTAAAGGAAAAAAAATTATAAAATATTGGGTCCCAGTGTTTAAGAAACTTAAATCGATCCTTACACTGTTCATGCCACGTGGCGTAACGTCATTGGTCCTTCTTTTTTTTTTAATTTTTTTTTTTGCATCTGAGAAAAAAAAAATAAAAAATTAATAATTTTTTTTTTAAGAACTCCAAGGGGAGTTCACCATTGGACATGGTCTTAGTCTCTTTTCCAAATGATTTGCTTACTCTCCAGTGACTCATATAAAATGAAGACACTAATAAAGCCATGGAGTTTACTATACACGCATGGATAAGATGTAGTATCTCAAACCAATATTCAAATACATCTCAGAGTCAACAGTAGATTCTTTAAGGCATGTTAGTTTAATATTAGTAAAATGAAATTGGATTACTCGCATAAAACAATTTGTACAATATATATACACATTAGACTCCATAGCGGGAATACAATCGATACATGATTCGCAGAATATTCATTACATAAAAACATAATAGAGAGCTCTAGCTAGATATCCAAAAGACATGTATATACATTGGGTGGATTTGCCTTTCGGACCAAAAAGCCTACTTCAGCAATCTCCCATTGACACTGACGACTTAACACACTCTCACAAGCATGTCTTCTTATTCACGCCATAGAAAGAAAGGAGCCCAAAAAAATATATTTAAGCGACCCTCCTTTTCTTCTTAAGCAAAATACATACATATATATATAATACAAAATTCACACAGGACTTTCTTCCTGATTAATAAGCAATGGAACCGTGTATTCATCTTCTTCGTGATGATGAATAGTTTTGATCGATTTTCTTTCTTCCGTCGGATTTTGTTTTTCTTCTGTTTCCTTCAGTTGTCCCCAAGACACTGTGTAATATCCAACGCCACCTATGGCTGCTCCTAACACACTGCACTCATGCACCAAACAGAAACTCAATACTCATGCATGGTAATCATATGATAATAAATAATTACGATTATTAATGAATATGTGTTAACAGACCTGCCGTAGTGAAGACTGTTGACGAAGAAGCTGGTGCCAAAGAGTGTTGCCCAAAAGATACCAAAGGGTTTGAATAACGGTACGTAATATGGTCCTTTCATTCGGGTGCACTTTACGTGTACGCTTGTTCGTATCACACTTCCGAATATTCCCTGTTTTTCATTACACAACATGTTAGGTTCGCTAGCTATAAGATTACTACTTGGTTCATTTTTATTTTGTATATAAATTGTTTAGCTCAAAAGAGACTAAGTTTAGCTACCGTGGCGATGATGAGGAAAAGATCGAAGTTAGGTTCGATCTTCCATGCACTTAGGTCTCTTTCCATAAACAACGAGAAGATTAGACATTGAATCGTTCCGACAATGCTGTAAAACGAAGCCACTTTCATAACGTGTGGATACTTTTTGACCGTCCCTGTCTGCCAAAGATTAAAAAAAAAAATCTCAAAATTAAATAACATGCATAAAGTTGGCGAGGGTTTATATTATTTTCGACTATATATACCTGAATAACATTGAAGAGGGAGACAGAAAAAACAGCGGCGGCCAAAAAGATACAGCCAAGGAACCAATTGTCGGGGATTTTGTAGTAGACCAAGAGTTTAGGGATTGATTTTAGAAGACGATTTGGGGAAGAAGTCGAAGCTGGTCTTATGAAGGGACCTTTGTACAGTTCTTCAACAAATGCTCCGCTTAATGAGATTATTGTTCCCATCACTTTAGCCCTCGTGCTCGTGTTTCTCCAATCCAACTTGCTCCTTCTATATAAGCATATAATATATTATATATTTGAAAACAGTTGCATCTAATTTACATGCAGAATGTGAAATGGTGATAATAGCTGGTTTACCCGAGAATAAGATTGAGCAAGAAGGAGAAGGAAGGAATGAGTAATCCCATTGCGCATACCACTATGGGTGAGCTGAAGCTTAGTCCCACGAATGCCAAGTTTTGGAACAGAAATATCCTTCACATGTTTAAAATATTTCAATATAATCAGTCTATGTGTATATATATGCACGAATAGTGGCTGCTGTAAAATGTAGACCGCTTTAAAGGTTAGGCAAAAAAAAGGTACGTTAAATGCATGCAAGTACGTGGGTGCTAGCAACAAAATAATTAGACACAACGTCATGCAATTTTATTTTATTTTATATTAAATACACAAAGAAAAAAGGGACATGGTGTGCGATGTATGCCGCTCATATAAAGACACGTCACGATGTTGTAAATACTAAAATATCTTTAGGCCTAGTTGTTTATATTATAACGACACGAAGTTTTGTCTATTTCGATAGATGACGTGTAAATTCCATGTTATATGATAATATAATCCTAATCAAACTATTTGGTAGTTGATACGTATATGTACCGCAACATGGACCTCATATTATTGTTATTGCAAAAGAAAATACTGGGAAAAAGTTTGGCACTCAAAATCTAGCTAGATTAATAGGAAAACATTCAATAATATATAAAGGGAGATGATGTACCCACCCAGTGAACCCTAGAAAGAAAACACGAACGAGGAGTGGCCAAGAGAAGATAGATTCTTCAGTTCTGCAAGAATGTCATAGAAAACCAGAAATGAATCAAGATTAACATATATGCTTTATTATAAATGTATGTGGATCATGTTGACTGACCTGTCATTCCTGTGGAAGAAGAAAGAGAAAGGAAGAAGAAGAATAGATCCCAAAGCGTTGGTGTAAACAACGAACACAAAAGGACTCATCCCTCCTGTTAAAGCTGTTTTGGCCATTATAGTAAGAGCAATCGTGCATGCCTCCATTATCACCATTGCCATAAACGGCACAAACTCTTCCTTTCTAACCTTCACTTCCATCTCTCTCCCTCTAGACTTTTAAATCAAATAAACGGCACGATGTTTCCTAGCTCCAAGGATCTCGGGGAATATAGATAGATGTGGAGAGAGAGGGAGAGAAGTGAAGAAGATATGAAATGCTATTGGAGAAGATATGAAATTCGTGGTTTAATTTCTCTAATCATATATAGAAGGAGGAATTGTCATATAGTTTTTTTTTATATATTTAGCATTATCTATTTTTCAGATAATAACCTTTCACATAGAGGTGAAGCTACTTTACATGCGTGATGAAGCTACACGAGTGACTCCACCGTTGCACTAAGGGTGAGATGCTTACGTCATATTACTTTATTTTTATTTTTATTTTTATTATCCCCATGTGTTTTTTTTTTCCGGCAAATTAAGTACATTTATAAGTTATCAAAGTCAGAATTACAAACAAAGGAGTCCAAATAAATCAGATGCTGAAGATGTATCATGAATAAATAAGAGTTGACATTAGTAGAATGGGATGTAGCAATAAGATGAGCAATTGAATTTCCTTCCCGCTTAGTAAAACGATATTGCAGCATCTGGAATCTTGTAGCAAGAAGATGGATATCTGTCAATAAATTCTTGATTGACCAAATAGTTGAAAGATTAATGAGTGAGTTGAGCAGAAGTTGGCAATCTCCTTCCATAATAATTGGTGATTGAGCATATGGTAAACACTGAGAGAGAGCAAACAATAAGGCTCTCGTCTCGGCTTCAAGTGGACTGGAAACATAGCCAAGGTTCGAGCGACCCCAATTAACCATAACTCCTTCAGAGTTACGGATAACCCAACCACCAAAAGCAGTACCATTAGAGTGATTAAAGGATGCATCAAAGTTGCACTTCAGTTGAGGAGAAACCGGAGGGGTCCAACGAGTTGAGGGAGTGAATGTTGCATTTCCTTCAGACAAGTTTGGAGACGTCAGAGAAATCCACTCTTTAACTTCATCAATGCAAATTCCGATTTCCTTTTCTGGTTGAATGATTTTATGGTCAAAGATGTAAGCGTTACGAGAACACCAGATATGCCATAAAACCCAGTAGGGCATTAGCTTCTCTTCATTGGAAATGGATCTGATTGAGTGACGCTGGAGTAAATAGCCAAAATTTATTTCCAGGTCCTTCGAGGGCGTATCCAAGAATTGTAATTGTTGTAGATGGGAAAGGTTCCAAAAGGACAAAGAGACAGGGCACCTGAACAGTAGATGGTTTATGGATTCTTCCTCGATGCCACAACGATGACAGTGGGGCGGGACCAATAAACCACGGCTGGATAAACGCGAGTTGGTAGCTAAAGCCTGAGACAAAATCCTCCAGAGGAAGTGCTGAAAGCGTGGCGGGATAGGTAACTTCCAAATCTGTTTTTTATAAGATATATTGCCATGTGGGGGGATAATGTTAGCTGTGGAAGGTCAAGCTCCCAGACAAGATTATAGCCAGATTTAACAGTATATTGCCCTGTTGTAGACAAAGCCCAGAACGGAATATCAGCCTGTCTATGTTTGGACAGATATAAAGATCGAATTAAAGGTCTATCGTCTTCATGAACATGTGTAGTTAGAGCAGATTCATTCCATGTACGTGAGTCTGGAGTATCAGATATCAAAGCTGCAACAAGTATATTTGGTGAGGCACTTATACAAATCGGAGGTCTAGGAGGTATGCAAGGCAGCCATTGATCTGCAAAGGCTTGAGTATTTCGACCATCCCCAATCGAAGTGGACAAACCCTTCTTAAGTAATTCCAAACCAACAAGAATTGAGGACCAACCATAAGATTGAAGTCGCTGTGATCGAGCCTCTAAAACAGAGGTATTCTTGTAATACTTAGCCTTAAAGAATCGAGCAAAGAGAGAATCTGGGAACTGTATAAGACGCCATGCTTGTTTTGCAAGTAAAGCATCATTAAATTTGGGAAGGTCACGAAAACCAATACCACCTTGATCTTTAGGTAATTGCATTCTTTCCCAAGCCACCCAAGAGATCCCCATGTGTTTAGAAATATAAATCCAAACTATGTGATGCTATCCAAAGATCATTTCATTTATGTAGTTACATTGCGTTTCGTCTTATTAACGTATTAAGAGAGCATGGTTATTTGGAACGTACGTGGATTCTAGCTCCTAATATATCGTCAGACCTAATTATTATCATAGGTCAACTAATCAGCGATTAAAATGGAGACCAATATTCGCTGTGTATTTGTACATACGGATCATATATATTTAACGACCTAGATCGGTAATGTCATGATATAAGCATCTCCTGTCATAAACGAGGCTTATTGATTGATTCAATATTTGTTTCGATAACATATTTGATTAAAAATCATAGTTATTGTGAAGAAAATTTTTTTATAGATCTAAACTAACTACTGCATGGTTGCCTGATGATTGAATATATATTTCAGAATGATTGAATATATATTTCAGAATGATTGAATATTTTATTATGATTGAGTAATAATGGTTCAACCGTTTCCACTATGATTACAATAGTAACTGACAACTTTAAACGTTTTAAATAGTAACAATATTTGTAAGTTTGGAGATTTATGATTTTTTTACTTAGTAACGATGATTCGAATAGGTATATACTCTGGCCAACATATATGAATGAAAATATGCTTAACTGAGAGTATAAAATATTCAGTAATTAAAAAGAACTAGAGTAGAAGATAAATTATACAATTTATGAAGCTTGGCAAAATCAACGCATTTCTTTTCATTCAACTAGTGAAATAAGAGTAAGATCCAACAAAACTTTTTCTCATCTATACTTTTTCTATCTACACCTAACACTATTAGCTTTTGTCATACATCAAATAGCGCAAAATATCCATATCCGTGGACCATGATCATAGTATACCATTAAATACAACGCCCAGCTTAATAATCAATATGATTATGTATTCACATATGTAAGTGGTAGTTATTAGGATTAGTATTAGTATTAGTAGTTCATCCTTATATATATATATGATCCAAATATCTCACTGGATTAGTAATTTGGTAACTATTAACTAAGTCGCTAATTGTGAACTAATCATGAGATTCTATCTTAACTTCCACTAACAAACTTGTAAAATTGTAAGCACAGATTATTTGTCCAAAAAAACCATTGAATGTGAAGTAATATTTTAAGCGCAATAAAACAAAAGGAAACGACAAAATATTTGGCTGACATAAGCAACGTAAAATCTTGTAATTACAATCAGCAAATTAATGTATACAGTAGGCCAAGCCATTTGTCTACTCTTGGCTGCGATTGATTTAGGACCCACCATAAGGAAAAAATAAAGATGATGGGGTCCAAATTGAATAATGATAAAATTGATGACTCGATATTTTTAAAAGAAAGAATTGAAGAAAGGTATCATTTCTCGTCATCCCTTCATTAGCGTCCAAGTATTTGATACTGTAATGGTTAGTGGATTCAGATTCATCCAACAAAAATGTTAGGTTATGATGATGGTTCTACGTTATTTAATTTCTTCCCTAATTCCTAAATTTTTAGGTCTGACGCTAGGCCGGTGAGTTTCTGATGATGCTTATTTAGACTATATAAGGAACAACAATAATTCATTGATTTGAATCATACCAATTGGAGAAAAAAAAAATCATACTTATTCGAATACACAGATATACATAATTGAGAATTTTCATCGAATGCTGTAATATAATACGTACATTTTTTTTTTTTTTTGTCATCAATATAATACGTACATTACATCTTAAATATGAGCTGATTTTAAAATGGGTTAAGAACTGTAACATACCCAAACTGGCCCAATTAAAAATTTTGAGAAAAAAAGAGGAAAGCCCATTAGTTAAGCCCAAAAGCCCAATTCCTTCATGAAAACCCTAGTCTCCTCATTATAAATAGGTGCCTCCTCCATTGAGAAACTATGAAGAAGAGAGGTTTCGGCGAAGCCCTGCTCCATTACCGTCGCAGCCAAAGCCTCCAGAGAGTAGATCTAGGGCTCCTCCATCGTTTGGTGTCGAAAGAGATCCGGTAAGCTTTTTTTTAGATCTGATTTCTCCCAACCCGAGATCTAAAAGCCTCGTATCTTTCTAACCGTGAGGAATCTGGGAAATCCGAGACCACCATCGCGTTCCTCTCGTCGAGACGAAGCCGTAGCCGTCAACCGCTCCTCCATAGCCGTCCGGACGCGCCCGCACTCGCCAAGAGAAGATCCGCCGGTTCTCCACGCGCCGCCGCACGCGCCGCCGCCGCCGGAGCCACGCGCCGCCGCTGTCCGCCGGAGCCGCCGCCGTCCGCCGCCGCCCGGAGCCGCCTCCCGCCGCCGCCGACCACCGGAGCCACCGCCGGACGGCCGCCGAGTCAACTCGGCCGGCGACCGAGTCAACTCGGTTGACCGGGTCGGGTGGGTTGACCGGGTCGGATCGTTGACCGGTTCGGTTGACCCGGTTCAATTCGGTTCAATCCAATTCTGGTTCGGTTTAGGTTAACCGGTTCAATTCCCAATTTCAATTCCAATTTCAATTTCCGGTTTAGGTCGGTTAAGCTGGTTTGAGCTGGGTATTTTCAATCGATCATATCTAGCTCATCCTAAGCCCGATTTAAGCGATTCAAAAGCCTATCTCACTCGATTTCTCGTCCTCTTTCCAGATCTGATGTCCGTTCGGGCTGAGGAAGCTTCTAAATTACCGTTTTGCCCTCTTCTTTGGCTAAGGTGAGGACCGTTGGTGATCTCCCTTAATCTATTCAATTCCGGGCGATAGTCCCTTGTTAATGTCGTCTTTCCTAGGTAGTCTAGGCTAGAGATACCGGTGATTGAATGAAAGAACGTAGAATGCTAGGTTATCGCTGAGCCTGAAAACGTTGATTGTGCGTGATGGATATGATTGTATAGAATTGTGATAGGTCCCCCGAAAGGGTGTTTCTTGGCGGCTCGCGTATAACGAGTTTTGGTACGCAACCCTTGTATCGTCGGGAGGTTTTGGCGAGCCTCCCCAAGTGACCGTGCCTTCGGGCCAACGTGGAAGTTACCGGGTGAGCCGGTAGCTTGAGTTTTACCGGGTGGGCCGGTTGTGTGAGCCTTCGGGCTAGAGAGGGGTTCACGAGTGCGAAAGCGCGAGTGGATGTAGTTTGCGTGGTGAAAGCCTTCGGGCCTGTTTGCAAGGTGATATTAGCTTAGGACTTGTGATCCGTAGTTGTGTGGTGTAAGCGGGATAGCGGACTCCCTAAGTCCGTCCTCACTGGGTGATTGTGTTTGAAACAATTACTCAGGCCTCCTTTTCCTTTTCCCTTCTTTTTCCCTCGCAGGTCCGGATGCAGGATTGAATGATCGAGTGACGTGATCGGTGGATTTGAATACGAAGGAAGCGCCGGGTCCTGGGACAAGTTGAGATGGCGTCCCGGTTGGACCGAATCCGGTTCAACTGGCGTCCTAATGCCGCGTCTCCGGTTATGCCGGGAGACGGGTGTTACAATTTGGTATCAGAGCCAGGTTAAAGGTCTCCCAGTCCTGCCCTGGGAGATCAGCTTTCATTGTTTTTCTTAAAACCTTGTTTTCAAATCTTTTTCAAAACCGTTTGCGAAATTTTATAAAAAAATGGTTACTTTGCGAAAAGCCTTTTCAAGCACCATGTATATCATAGATTGTTCTCCACGCCGGTCCTAGTCTAGATAGAATTTATCCGTGCAGGTGGGCGTCAGTGTCTTCAAACCTCGGTTGTGCTACTGCCGCTAGATGTGTGCCGAGATATATGTCGTGATGTGTGCCGTTGAGGTGTATGTTGGGATGTGTGTTGTGGTGTGCGCCTACATGGCAGTCAGTACTATTGAGGTGTGTGTTGGGGTCATCGTCTGTTCAGAGTGTTGTTCAACCAAGCGTGCCAGGGCGATTAGGATGTGGAGGCGTTCACCGGAGAGACTACTGCGGGAATGTATCAAAGAGTTGCAAGAGACGTCAGGGAAGCCGCAAGGAGTTATGCAAGGAGTTCTGCACGGGCTGCAAGGAGTGCTACAGGAGCTGCAAGAGGTCAATGGAAAGACCGGATTGCAAGGAGTGCTACAGGAGCTGCAAGAGGTCGATGGAAAGACCGGATTACGAGGAGTGCTACAGGAGCTGCAAGAGGTCGATGGAAAGACCGGATTGCGAGGAGTGCTACAGGAGCTGCAAGAGGTCGATGGAAAGACCGGATTGCGAGGAGTGCTACAGGAGCGGCAAGAGGTCAAGGGAAAGACTGGATTGCAAGGAGGCCACTTGGAATTGGCGGTGTTTCGACTGGATTAAGCGTCAGGAGTTGCTTGAGTTGCCTGGATCACAAGGAGCAGCGGGAGGCTACCCAAATCTGTTCCAAGTAGGGAATCTTGGAGTCGGTTTGTGACATCAACTTCAATGAGTTATGGATGGCTCGTTGAAGAATGATCAAGCGGGAAGCTGGAGAAGGTCTTCGTGGTACGGCAAGTTCGAGATTCAACGGTGAGGCCGGAAAGGAAACGGTCTGCCCTGGAGTTCTTTGTGGATTACTGAAGCAGCTAACGGAGTTCCGCAAGAGGGAAAGAAGATCGCAGAAGCGTTCTGGGAAGTGGCGTTGTGGCATTTGGAATTGCCCGACAAGCTGGACGTCTGTAATTGCAAGTTCAAATGGACAAAGCAGGATATTGGAAATGGAAATCCAACGGGAGAGTGTTAGGAAAAAACACTTTGGAGGATTGGCAAGAAGCTGCAAGGAATAGCAAAGGAGCGCAAGTTAATGGGGAAGGAAACCCAAAGGATGGTGTTTGGAAAGCACCACAACCGGATCACAAGGTAGGACACCTTGACCTGAAAGTCAGATTGGAAGCTGGTTTGGATATCAGAGTGCGCAGCGGAAGCGTGGCATTGGAGCATATCAGGAGTTAAGTGGGTCGTTCCCCACCAGCCAGATAGCCATAATGGACATGGTTAGCTGCACCGGTCACAGAGGTTAGCAAGGATGTCTGCTTGGGCGACAGTCAACGCCATAGTGCACGGTAATGGAAAACCGTCGTAGAGGATCCATTTGGAAGTGGATGATGCATTGTGGCACGGTAATGGAAACCGTTGAGGAGAATGGGATCGAAAGCGGGGCATCGAATTCAAGACTTGGAACCACTCGAGGGATGAGTGTTGTTCTAAACGTTGGAGACCGACCCTAATGGACATGGGCGGTAGCATGTGGCGTTTGTATTGCATTCTGGAAGCTATTGTTGGATCGGCACCAGGAAGAAGGACACTTCAGAGTGTGGTTGGAAATAAGGGGGGGAGGAGCAGTCTGCAGGATTCAAGCAAGTAAGCAATCAAGTCAGTTTTGGGTCAGCGAAGTTTGCGGAGTGGGGTTGGTAAAGAGTTGCAGTGGGGAACTCCCGCCACCGAATTCGGGACGAATTCTTTTTTAAGGGGGGGGAGAATTGTAACATACCCAAACTGGCCCAATTAAAAATTTTGAGAAAAGAAGAGGAAAGCCCATTAGTCAAGTCCAAAAGCCCAATTCCTTCATGAAAACCCTAGTCTCCTCATTATAAATAGGTGCCTCCTCCATTGAGAAACTATGAAGAAGAGAGGTTTCGGCGAAGCCCTGCTCCATTACCGTCGCAGCCAAAGCCTCCAGAGAGTAGATCTAGGGCTCCTCCATCGTTTGGTGTCGAAAGAGATCCGGTAAGCTTTTTTTTAGATCTGATTTCTCCCAACCCGAGATCTAAAAGCCTCGTATCTTTCTAACCGTGAGGAATCTGGGAAATCCGAGACCACCATCGCGTTCCTCTCGTCGAGACGAAGCCGTAGCCGTCAACCGCTCCTCCATAGCCGTCCGGACGCACCCGCACTCGCCAGGAGAAGATCCGCCGGTTCTCCACGTGCCGCCGCACGTGCCGCCGCCGTCCGCCGCCGTCCGCCGCCGTCCGCCGCCGCCCAGAGCCGCCTCCCATTGCCGGAGCTACGCCGCCACCGACCACCGGAGCCACCGCCGGACCGCCGCCGAGTCAACTCGGCCGGCGACCGAGTCAACTCGGTTGACCGGGTCGGGTGGGTTGACCGGGTCGGATCGTTGACCGGTTCGGTTGACCCGGTTCAATTCGGTTCAATCCAATTCTGGTTCGGTTTAGGTTAACCGGTTCAATTCCCAATTTCAATTCCAATTTCAATTTCCGGTTTAGGTCGGTTAAGCTGGTTTGAGCTGGGTATTTTCAATCGATCATATCTAGCTCATCCTAAGCCCGATTTAAGCGATTCAAAAGCCTATCTCACTCGATTTCTCGTCTTCTTTCCAGATCTGATGTCCGTTCGGGCTGAGGAAGCTTCTAAATTACCGTTTTGCCCTCTTCTTTGGCTAAGGTGAGGACCGTTGGTGATCTCCCTTAATCTATTCAATTCCGGGCGATAGTCCCTTGTTAATGTCGTCTTTCCTAGGTAGTCTAGGCTAGAGATACCGGTGATTGAATGAAAGAACGTAGAATGCTAGGTTATCGCTGAGCCTGAAAACGTTGATTGTGCGTGATGGATATGATTGTATAGAACTGTGATAGGTCCCCCGAAAGGGTGTTTCTTGGCGGCTCGCGTATAACGAGTTTTGGTACGCGACCCTTGTATCGTCGGGAGGTTTTGGCGAGCCTCCCCAAGTGACCGTGCCTTCGGGCCAACGTGGAAGTTACCGGGTGAGCCGGTAGCTTGAGTTTTACCGGGAGGGCCGGTTGTGTGAGCCTTCGGGCTAGAGAGGGGTTCACGAGTGCGAAAGCGCGAGTGGATGTAGTTTGCGTGGTGAAAGCCTTCGGGCCTGTTTGCAAGGTGATATTAGCTTAGGACTTGTGATCCGTAGTTGTGTGGTGTAAGCGGGATAGCGGACTCCCTAAGTCCGTCCTCACTGGGTGATTGTGTTTCAAACAATTACTCAGGCCTCCTTTTCCTTTTCCCTTCTTTTTCCCTCGCAGGTCCGGATGCAGGATTGAATGATCGAGTGACGTGATCGGTGGATTTGAATACGAAGGAAGCGCCGGGTCCTGGGACAAGTTGAGATGGCGTCCCGGTTGGACCGAATCCGGTTCAACTGGCGTCCTAATGCCGCGTCTCCGGTTATGCCGGGAGACGGGTGTTACAAGAACTCTGACCATTGGGTCAAACTGTGTGACTATACAACTTAATGATGAAAGCAATTTATAAAAAAATCAATTTTATATGGATTAAAAATTGTATAATTTGTTCGGCCACGCCAAGAACGAAATCAATTAGTTTTTTTTTTTTTTAACACTTGAATAATCATTTCAAAGCAAACACACCAACCCCTGATGGGTCGAGAAAGAGACAACAAGAGTAGCAAAGTACACCTAAAACAGAGTAAAAAAATAAGAGAACAGAGCAAAAGGAGATATCCAGTAGGAATCTCAGGTAAACCACTGTAGAGGATGATGAAACTCCTGAAGAAAAGAGCCCCTCACAAAGGATGGAGAGGGATAGAAGTAGATCATCTTGGATGTCTGGGAGGTGCAGTACATCAGACTATCCGGGACATGGATGCTGCGGATTCGCTTCCATCGTGAGGCGAGAGTTTAACCATTGAGGTCCATGGCGCGCAATATAAGACTGGTAGAAATTGAGGTTAAGAACACTCTGTGCCATTGCCATGGCCGAGCCATTTTGATCTATGGAGGCGTGGTGGCAACTGGATGTAGTGAAAGTGTTTAGCCGTTGGAATAGGTTGTGTAAGATCTCGGACTGAGCAGGGAAGCCATTTGGGTTCGATAAGGCCTCACGGACTGCCGGAGAGCTTGTCTCGAACCGCATATGCGTAAAGCGCAAGGTGGCTACAGATTCGGCCGCCCAAGAGAGACCAAGTATGTGAGCTTCCATAGCCGAGTATATCGCCGAGAAAGATCGACGGCCATGTATTAAAACCTTGCCGTGATGGTCGCGTACCAGCCAAGCTACGCCTGTGTTCTTCGAGACCGCGTCCCAAACTGTTCCAACATTGCATTTCAGTTCGTTGAGAGGGGGTTTGTGCCAGTAATTATTGGCTGCCTGCAGTGCTACTCCTTGATCAGTATGGTGGTTGGGTTGAGATATGCTTTCGGTGTTTTCCTGTGATGCCTCTAGCCATTCATTTAAGTCGTCTATTGCTTGTTCCAGGATTGTTGAGGGGCTAAGTCTTGTTTTTTCAAAGGTCAGAAGATAGGGATTTTGCAAACCATCCGTTGAGACGTCCCTGGAGCTTTTCTTTTAAGAAACTTAGAAGTTTTCTTTTCGATTCACTGAAACATTCAGGAAGTCCTAAATAAGTACCCTCGCCTCCTTCGGTGAGAATGTTCAGCGTATTCTTGACTTGAGTGCGTGTGCTTGAAGAAAATTTGGCTCCAAAGATTATGGATGATTTCTGGGTGTTAATTTCCTGACCCGACGCCTCACCATACTGCTTGAGACAGTGAATAATCTCGGCTGCTTCATCCGTATTTGCTCTACACATAAGGAGGCTGTCATCGGCAAAAAGAAGGTGGTGAACCGACGGACCATCTAAGCCTAGATGGATACCAGATATACGCCCGGAGCTCTCTGCCGTGTTCAGACAGTGAACTAGCGCCTCTGCGCACAGAATAAACAGAAATGGGGATAAGGGGTCGCCTTGGCGGATGCCCCTTTCCGGCTTGATAAAACCATGAGAAGAGCCATTGAGTAGGACCGAGTACGTGACCGTGCTCACGCACGACATAATCCAGAGGATCCATGTGTGATCGAAACCCATCTTCTCCATCAGAATTTCCAGAAAATTCCATTCCACTCTATCGTAAGCCTTCGACATATCAGTTTTTATTGCCATGAATTCCTTAGACACAGATTCACTGGTACGAAGCGCGTGGACCATTTCATGAGCAATAATAATATTGTCGGAGATGAGTCTGCCCGACACAAACGCTCCTTGAGTTTCTGATATAATCGAAGGTAGAAACTGTTTCAAACGATCGCATAAGATGTTAGAGATTATCTTGTAGTGAACTGAGCAAAGGCTGATGGGCCTCATATCTCTCATCCTTGTCGGTTTAGGGATCTTCGGAAGCAGGCATAGTTGGGTATGGTTCCAGCCCGTCGGAAGAATAGCTGACCGAAAAAAGGTTTGTATCTCTCGTCAAGGCCGGACCAACAATTGCCCAATGTTTCTGATAAAAAAATCCCTGTGAAACCGTCCTCGCCTGGGGCTGAGCTGCCTTTGACATTGAAAGCTGCGTGTTTGATCTCGTCCTATGATATTGCGGCAGTGAGGGCACAGTTAATCTCGGCGGTGACTCGCGGGGTAAAGCCTTGGAACAGTGTCTCGAGGTCATGCAGATTATTGCTCGAGAAGAGCTCCCGAAAGTAGTTCACAGCTATGTTTCCTTTGGCTCCCTCAGAAAAGTTTTCATTATTGTCGTCATCAAGGAGCATTAAGACCCTGTTCTGTATCTTGCGTCCCTTAACGGAGTTGAAGAAGAATTTTGTGTTCATATCTCCGGCCTTTAGCCACTGTTATTCTATTGACAATTGTATTGGAAACATTTTTGGTTCACCAATTAAGAAGGAAAAAACAAATATGATTTTGTGTTTAATATATATATCAATGCGGCTCTTCATTATGGTATTAGGACCAAGTTATGAGCTAAATCTGGTTAGGTTTGAATTAAGCTATGAATAAAAGAAAACAAACAAATATTGATATGAATAATTGAATAATAGTAAAGAAAAATGTTTTTGCAAAAAAAAAAAATGTTTTGTATAGTTTACTTTCTACATTTGTTTTGTGTAGGCTATGCTTGCTTATGTGTGGCATGTGAATTTTGCGGCCTAAGTTAGGCCCAATATATTCTCAAATACAATAATGATAATCTCTTCACAGGAATGTGTGTTAGGATATGAAGTTATAACGGGACGTCAAAGAAAATCGGCTCTGTTTGGTATATTGTTTGAACCTCAAGTTACTGACACCAATGTTAGAAAATGTCAAAGATCTACAAACCTAATTGCAACTATCCCCAAGTGATTTTTGAGCTTATCCTCTCGATAAGCGCGCTTGAGAGATTTTCAGATCTGCGATTAGGGTTTTCCGTCGGAGTTTCTCTCCGTCGGCTCTTTACGCCGTGAGCTGTCTTGTTCACCGTCCTTTCTCCCCGTTTTCAATGGCAGTCACCCCTCCGGTCAAGTCGCCTGACCCTCCGGATGGCTCGGTCGCGGTTACAGAAACTTCTCCTTCAGATGCGTCGTTTTCTCTTGATCCTGTTTTTTCTTCACCGTCTATGGCGGTTCCTTCAGAAGAGCGAGTCAAGGAATTAGCATCTTCTTCAATCCCTCACTCAATCCCTTTGGACGGTGTTCCTTCTTACGCCGAAATATTTATAGCTTCGCTTTGCAATCTCAGGAAAATTTCAATTCCAATCTCGATTGAGGATGGGGTTCCGGTTGTTCAAGCTCCATCTTCAGTCTTGTTGGCAACGGCATCTCTGTGGAAAGATCACATCGTGGCTCAATTTCACGGTCTCACTCCTCCTCCTGCAAAAATCTTTCATGATTTAAACAAGGCCTGGGGGAAATTTGGCAAGATAACAATAAGATCTGTCTCGTCTTCTTCCTGTCTATTACACATTCCATGTCTCTCTACTCGCGAATGGGTGCTTCAGGTTGGGTATTGGCAAGCAGGGAACTGATCTTTCACAGTGTATCCATGGTCGCAGGATGCCTCCTTAGAGATGCCGGAATTGAAGTCTGCTCCGACATGGGCTGTTCTTAAAAACGTTCCACCTCAGATGTACTCTTTGGATGGTATTAGCGTAATAGCTAGTGCCATTGGCGAGCCTCTTCACACGGAGAAATCGAAGTTGGACCCTTTCCATATTGGTGACACCAAAGTCAAGGTGGAAATATCTTTAGAAGCGGACCCTCCGGAGGTAATCTTGGTTCGTGATTCTAGAGGAAATTCCGTTAGGGTACGTGTTGAATATCCGAGACTTACCCTAAAATGTGTAAACTGCGAGTGGTTTGGACATCTTCTGAATCGTTGTCCACTGCCTCTGATGAAGAAGAAATTAGCCCAGTCTCCTAAAGTTTCAATCGTTGTTGCTTCAACAGACATCTCATTGGCAGATGAGGTGGCTGTTAAAGGTAAAGAGATCGCTCAAGATAAAGTTAGCGGAGCGGAGGAACTTCAGAACACTCTAAAAGATCTTAAAACTTGCTCTAGAGTAAGGCAGAGTAGTCTTCCACCTCCAGTTAAGGGCTCTCGTCAAGCTTTTCAAGCTGAGGTTCCAGCAGACTCCGAGCTTGCATCTTCTCCATCGGGACAGGTTGCAGTTCATGATTCTGTCAAAGGGGACGTCAGGTTAGCAATTTCGGAGAAGCGTTCATAGGAGAGCTCCGCTTCAAAGAATTTAATAATCAAGTACGGGTCGAATTTTTTGGCAAATCTTAAGGAGCGTTCAGAGGACGACTCCGCTCCCGAGGACTTGTCATCCGTTCACCTTGAAGTCCCGTGTGCTGCTAAATACCTTCAGGTTAATGCAGACCGCACTGTTGCAAATTTGCCTCAGACTGGCAAGGCACTTAAGTATGCCAAGAAGAAGGAAAAGAAAGAGATCCGCAGAGCAGCCCTAGCTGCATCACTTCTGAAAAATTCTACTCAAGATTCTGACTATCTGACTAGAGGTGCAGCCTCGAAGCAGGCGGTTAATCTTTGATAAGTTTCGTTTTCACCTTCACCTTTTGTGTAATTATGAAGGTATTCTGCTGGAATGTTAGAGGCCTTAACGGTCATTCTTGTCAAAGAGCGGTCAGAACTTGGATCAATAAAACAAAGCCTCTAGTGGGTGGTATTTTGGAGACGCATGTTCGTGAGGACAACGTCAGTAGTATAGTCGCTTCTACCTTTCCTTCTTGGAGGTGGGATACTAATTATATTTCTTCGGATAGCGGCAGAATATGGATTGTTTGGGATCCTATTATTTCGGTGATCATCCTTAAGAAGTCGGAGCAAATGGTTTTTTTGTGCTCTCTTCGATCCGGTGACAAATTTTTCTTGCTCTGTCTCCTTCATCTACGCGTGTAATACAGAGATGGAGAGACGCTCATTATGGGAGGAGATCTCTTTGATCAAAAGGTCTTCTCTAGCTGGTTATCGTCCTTGGCTTCTGCTAGGCAATTTCAACCAGATTCTATATGCTAACGAACATTTTTCCTCGTTGCCTTATGATCTTCCGTTACGTGGAATGTCGGCGTTTAAGGAGTGTCTGGAGGGCAACGAATTGACGGACTTGGCTTCTACTGGTATCGTCTTTACTTGGTCCAACGGCAGACAAGTGGATCCTATTTCTCGTAAGCTCGACAGGGCCTTAGTCAACAATGAATGGTTGGAAGCTTTCCCGGAGTCCGTTGCGAGGTTTGATCCTCCTGGTGATTCAGACCACTGCCCTTGTTTGGTCACTAGTGATGGGTCAGTTGAACATGCGAGGAAATCCTTCAAATACTTCTCTTTTTTATCGTCCCATCCTCTTTTCTTGGCCAGGGTTAAGGAGGCTTGGGAGAAGCCGATCCTTGTTGGTTCCAGTATGTTCTCTTTGGGTCAAAGAATGAAGGCTGTCAAATTGTGTTGTCGTAAGCTGAATAAAGAGGGGTTTGGCAAACTTCAGCAGAAAGCTAAAGATACCTTTGAGGAGTTAGAGATTATTCAGCCGCAGCTTCTATCTAATCCAAATGATGTTGTATTTAGGCAGGAGTACATGGCCAGGAAGAAATGGAATTTTTTCTCGGCTGCTTTGGAGTCCTTCTATAGGCAAAAGTCCCGTGTCCGTTGGCTTAGTGATGGCGACTCCTGCACTAACTATTTCTTCAAGGTTGTTAAAGCACATCTGTAACGCCCCTTTCCCATTCTCCACTGACCGTCGAGCTGACCGGTCAACAATCAAACAAGAACATGACCGATCGAATCCGAGCAAGTCGAACGGGAAAGGTTCGCCACAGGACGAAGCCAGATATAGATCGGTTTGAGACAAGGGCTCGCACCCATCCGTCTGTGACCTCGCTATCCTCATTTCCATAGTACAAGCAGTACTACTTGCACTACTTCAATGAGTTGTGTCGGTTCGGACTTAAACCTCATATCAGGGAAACAATTTCATTTTTAAGTAATCCAACGTTGAATACAACGTTTAACGGGTTTTACAACAATCATCTATATAAACACATAATCAATCAAAAACACGAAATGGCGCAACTGCCGAACCGAAATAAAAAACCCAATACCCCGAATCAAATCCCGTCACAAGCCATCCCGAAACTACACCGAGGACCTCCCGCGACCGTCGCTGCTAAACCTGAAAAACACAAAAGAGTCTAATGAGCGATCTAAGATCACCCAGTGAATCAGCTCCCCACTAATGGCGTCTAATCTATCTAGAACTACAGATTCCCGTCCCAAAACCCAAAATAACAATCAACAGAAATAAATGGTCGATCATGCACTACCACGTCATGATAAACCCACAACACACAATCAATGCCAAGATAAAGAGAGAGTTAGGGGAAATCGAAGGCACTGCGGCACATGTCCTCGATTGGACTCGATCTATCTATAGCGCAATAAAGGAATAACAAAACAACACTGGGCCCTACGATCTCGGTAACTTCTACGGGTTTATATCGTCACCTATATGGTAACTAACCCACGACTCCTAAACGTGTACACAAGGTCCCACGAATAGGACACCATTCTTCGTCCATCGATACGCGGTGACTCGGACTACCCCTAGATAGCCAGAGTTTCCATGTGATTCGACCCTAGGACATGACCCCGTATTCTCCGAATCACACACCTATCGGCGTCACCCGATAGGTTAACACCATAACCGGATCAACGTGATCCGGTTAGGTAAAAACCGAGGATCCAATCGGGTCGGAAGTACCAGAATGTAAACAAAACCTAGGCTTGCGGAATCTAACGCACCCTAGAGTCCTAGTGCAGAAATGTAAACACGCAGACTCGCTGAGACTCTAACACAGATCACGCAGTCAACATCAGCAATAATAAATCCCCAACCATTCCGCAAGCCACTATACTACCAACACCACCGCTCTGACTAGGTAAGATACCTAGTCAGCACCACTAACTTACCCGGTCCCGTGACCGGAGTAAGTGTCCACAACAACTGCTCGGCCCAACACCGAGCAGTCTAACAAGCCTGCACACAAAGCTCACAACAACAACACAATAATCACACAATCACAATCAATCACAACAACACCACACAAGCAGGCCTATTAGGGTTTCTAAGTCTTTTAATTCATTCTTATCCGCTACCTTGGGTTAGCGGATTGCTAACCCGTAGACGGCGTATAACTCACACCACTTCCTTATTTAACCCGTTCTAGATATCTTTTATTAAATCTTCGATCCGTCGGTTTAGAGTTAGTAAACTTACTAACTCCCGACGTCTCATTATTAACTAACTTTATTCATTACCCAATCCCGCTATTAAACCTAAACCCCAATCCCGTTACAATATCCTATACGCTCATTTAGGTTTAAATCGTATTTTAGTGTCGTCTTAATTCCCGTAAATAGATTCATTAATTATCGTTCTTATACATATATAGATGCATATACGGTCCTAATCAAACGGGTCTATCTGAATGCATCAACCAATCGTTACTAACAACCTAACGGCACGCAATCGATTAACCTTTTTAATTCTAAAACCCTAGCAAACTTATTCGGTCCTATCCGGTTTATCATTAAACGTCCAATTATTTATTAATTAACCAATCATTTTAATTAACGGGTATGCGATCCTAAATCTACGTATTCTCGATTACCGGTCTATATGAAACTAAAGGTTTGTGAGCCGACTCACAGTGAGGTAAGCGCGGAAACGGCGGCTCGATGCGGATGTGAATCCCGAGATGCCCGACACGAATCCTGAACTCCCGAATATCGAACTCCGAACCCCGGATATCCCTAAAATCTTGGAATGGCCGTGGACCAAGCGTTGACCGGCTTGGTCTCCGGCGTTGACCGATGGTTGACCGCGTTGACCGACGGTTGACTGTTGACCCGTGCGTTGACCGAAGCTTGAACCGTTGACCAATCTCACTGAACCGGCTGAACCAGGTAAACCAAACTCAAGTGACCGGTTTGGTTAAACCGGTTTCGGTCAACCATTGACCGGGTTGACCAAATGCGTTGACCGGTTTAACTAAACCGGTTTCTTCTCTGAACCAATGCTGAACCGGCTGCAACCCATCCCAACTATCCCAAGGAAGAACCGGCTGAAGATTTGGAGGCGGAGGAGCTCACCGGCGGCGGAGCTCCGGCATTGACCGGCGGTGGAGGAGAGTTGACTGCGGAGGAGATGACTTTTCCGGCGGCTTCTGACGGCAAACTTCACACCAAACTGATCAGAAAGATGAGATCTACCTCCCCATAGCCTCAGATGATCAAGAACCGGCCAAGAAAATGAGAGATCCGACCATACACCACCAACAGTGGCTTTCCGGTCAGATTCCGGCGAACTACGGCGGCGGCGACGGCAAGAGAGGGGTGGCGGTTGTAGCTGAGGAAGAGAGGTATCTATAGCACTTTGCAGAAGTTGATTTGGGTTTATGGATCAAAAGATATAAGCTTTCTTGTGCAAGAAGGTTTGAAGAACATTCTAGGGTTCTTGAGTTTGGTTTGAAGATTCAAAGGATTATGATGAGTTTCTGGGTTTATTTGATGAATCTGGAGAGAGGGAGAGAGAGTGGCTAGAGAGACCAAGAGAGATTAGAGAGTGGTTTGGTGAAATTCATTGAATGGACAAGACATGTTCTTGCATGCAAAAGGATTCATGAACTTCTCCATGCATGACACTCCAAGCCTGAGAAGTGGCGCCCCAGGGTGAAGACACCTGTCCCTTCTGGAAGTTTTTATTATCCAAAAACCCTTCTTAATCCTCCTTAACCATCCCTTAATCCTCTTATCTTCCAATGCTCGGTTTTGACGGTTTTCGGGTTTAATATTTTAGAATCTCTCCGGATGATCCCATAAATCCTCAAACCTCCACAATCAGATTATCCATGCTATTTGATGAATTTATCATTTTGAATCACTCCGTTCGGACTTACGGAGCTCCGGTTATGAATTTTTAAAGTTTCATCGGGTTTGTCGGTTTCCATTCCCAACAAGCCGTAAAACATGTTTCCGCTCCATTTCTTCCAATCCTGGTCTTCTAAACATTCTTTATGTTGAAACATAAGAATATTTGGCCCGTCTCGGCTTTTGTCTCAAACTTTGGCAAAATTACCATTTTACCCCCAGCTTTGGTAAAATGACAATTTTGCCCCCGGTTGACTTTCTGCTGCCCGTTGACCGTATTTTGGATACGAGGTATCACAACATCAGTCTCAAAACCTGATCAGATATCTCTTGGATGATGGTGGGAACAGAGTAGAAGTGCAAGGGAAAATTAAGGATATGTTGATTCCTTATTATCAGGATTTGCTTGGGACTGCAAACGGTCTTGTTGAGCCGCTGTCTGTCCAACATATTCAAGAAGTCCAAAGTTTTCGCTGCTCACCAGACTTGGCTGCGATATTGGTAGCGATTCCGACAGCAGAAGAGATAACTCAAACCTTATTCAAAATGCCCAACAACAAAGCTCACAGGCCTGATGGATTCTCAAAAGAGTTATATATACAAGCTTGGGACATAGTAGGTGAAGACGTGGTGGCAGCTGTAAGGGATTTCTTTATTTCCGGCCATATGATAAAAAGTTACAATACGACTACCATTGCATTGTTATCTAAGATCCCAGGAGCTGATAAGCTATCTCAATTTAGACCGATCGCTTTGTGTACCACAATCTATAAAGTCATTGCCCGGCTGTTAAAGAGAAGACTCAAATTGTTTGTGGGGTAAGCTGTTCAGGGAAATCAAGTCGGCTTTGTTGAAGGGTGCCATCTCTGTGAAAACGTGTTCCTAGCGTCGGAGTTGGTGGTGGATTTCCACGAGCCAGGAGATATAACCTGCGGCTGCCTGCAAATTGACCTTTCAAAGGCCTACGATAATCTAAGTTGGGAGTTCATCATCAACATTCTCAAAGCTTTGGATCTGCCTCCGGTTTTTGTCAAGTGGATTCAGCAATGCATCTCGACCCCTTCGTATAGCATAGCCTTTAATGGAGAGCTTGTTGGATTTTTTGACGGGAAGAAAGGTGCGAGGCAAGGTGACCCCATCTCGTCTCTGCTTTTGTCTTGGCAATGGATATACCGTCCAAGAAATTGGATCTCAGAGCGGTTCAGGGTTCTTTCCGCACTCATCCATTGTGTGATGCTCCACTAGTGACTCACTTAAGCTTTGCAGACGACGTATTAGTGTTCTTTGACGGATCCGAATCATCTCTGCAAGGAGTACTGGATATTTTAGATGACTTCAAGCGAGTCTCGGGCTTAAGCTTAAATAGACAGAAGACGGCTCTGTTTTTAGATGGCGGCAATTTTGATGAGAGTGTGGATCGTGCTACTCGCTTTGGCCTCCAGCAGTGCGAGTTCCCAGCAAGATACCTAGGATTACCATTAAGCTCCAGAAAGATGAGAAAGCATGATTTTCAACCGCTTCTCGACAAGATCTCTAATCGTTTCAATCCTGGACTCTGAGGTTCCTCTCTTATGCTGGGAGATTGCAATTGATTAAGTCTGTCATTTACTCTACTATCACTTTCTGGGCTTCAGTCTTCATTCTGCCGAATCAATGCCTTGATGAAATTGATAGAATGTGTAGTGCGTTTTTGTGGAAAGGCGTTTTACAGTCTTCTCGAGGGGCAAAAGTTAGCTGGATGTCAGTCTGTTCTCCACTAGAAAACGGAGGCCTAGGACTGAGAAATCTGAAGTCTTGGAATAAAGTTCTCTGTCTCAAATTGATATGGCTCTTGTTTGCTTCAGGAGGCTCTCTCTGGGTCTCTTGGGTTCATAGGAACTTCATAGGAAATGCAAATTTTTGGCAAGCTGGAGTGCATCAGAATGCAAGTTGGTTATGGAAAAGCATCTGTAAACTTAAGGATTTGGCTCGGCCCTTTGTTTACTGTGAGATCGGCTCGGGGCTGACTGCTAGCTTTTGGTTTGACAATTGGACCAAACTTGGTCCGTTGATTGAGATCACGGGCCTGAATGGGCCATCAGTTACATGCCTACCGTCTACCTCTTCAGTAGCGGATGCAGTTGATATACTTGTGTTTTTATGTGTTTTGAGCATTGTTTAGATCGTGTTTCGGTTTCATTTAGCTTTCCTTTGTTACATTTCTTTGTTCTTTGTCATCTTTGTAGTTAGTTGCATCTAGAGTCGTAGTTTAGCATATCTAGGAGTATTTTGCATTTGTTTTGGTTCTTTTCAGGTGTTGGAAGGCTACTAGGATGACTTGGGAGCACTTGGAGCTTTGGAGGAGTGCATGGTGATGTTGATCAAAATGATGTTCTTGAAATATGGAGCAAAATGAAGCCTTTCTGTGCATATTTAGCTTCTAGTGCATCTAATAGAAGTTATAGGAAATTGAATTAGCTTTCCAATGGAGTTGATTTCAAATCGTTTGGAGCTGTAGTCGAGAAGGTATGGCCGATTTACCAGCCAGCGGTCTCGCCAGCGGGAAGGATGGGACCGCGGAGGACAGCCTGCTCCGTCGATGATTTTGAGTGAAGATGCCGACCGCACAGCGGACGAGCCAGCGGACCAACCAGCGGACCAACCAGCGGTCGAGCCAGCGGTTATACCGAGACCGCTGGCGATGAATTTTTCTTGACTTTTTGGAACTTTGACCAGATTTGATACTTGGTTTTATGGGTTGACCCAGGTTTGTTGGGTCGACCCAGCTCGTGTTTAGGGACCTTTAAATAGATTTTAAAGGAATTTCTAGCAGATCCTAATCCAATTAGGCAATCCTGGTCTGAATTCCAAGCCTAGGATCTAGGGTTCATGTAATCGAATCATTGGGATCTCAGAATTACCTGGTGATTAGCAGCGGAAGATTTGCAGATAATCGAGATCTAGAGCGCCTCAAATGCTGCGCCTCTACTGGTATCCACACGCACACAAACTGAACAGAAGGGATGCTAGTGCCTATCGAGATCCAATCTCTTTAGAGGTTTCTATTCAAGTTCTGGTGGCTGTCTATTAGGTTAAAAACAGTTTAGGTCGACCATATATCTTATATATGTCGACTTAAACCATAACGGAATTAACCAGCGATTAAACCGAATTAATCTGGTAATCCGTGAGTTGCATCGATCGATGCACTCTTTGCATCGATCGACACTGCCCCTGAATATTGATATCGAATGCATATCAAATATGCATTCCCTAGATCATTACATTAATGATCAACCTCATCTTTAACGTCTAGTTTGCTTAGGTGTGTGACCCTGTAGGATCATATAACACTAGCAATGAGTTCTCAAATCATTGATCATAAGTGGCTTCTAGCAAAGCGTTATGACTACCTAGTGTTATGTGATTGTCTCATCTCGACTATACGACTTTCACTTAGAGCAAGTACAATAGATTTCAGGACATTCCCAACAATCTCCCACTTGTACTGGAATCATCTATTCCTTTAATCTCTTCGTCACTATATCTCGATCTAGCATAAGGCAAGAACCGTGTCATCCTTATTGAGCCAAGATCATGTTCATCGAGCTCCGATTTATACTGACAAGACAAACGACTGACAATCACCTCGTTTGAGTGTGGCCACACATTTCTCAGTATCAAATCTTCGATGGGCCCTGAGATATTTATCTCCTGTTATATAGAGGGACAAATCCCATCTTGTTCCATCCCTGTCTCTTCACACGCTTTATGATACGCCCAATCAATGCCTTTATAGTCACCAATTACGGCTGACGTTTGACAAGGTTAAAGCGGACCAATTCACATGTAAGAAAACATGATGAACTCAGGTCTAAGGACTATACTCTATAGTCGTAATGAAAACTCTCATGACACTTATATAACTATCCCGTAGAGTTCTCATCAGTGGTTCATGTCCGATCCTGTGTTCTCCAACACATATCTATGTGATTGACTTTAATACTCTTATTAATGACTCCATGAAACTTAGTCATCAGTCACCTCACATACTAGTCTCACGCGGTTGTTAATGTCCCACTTTAACAACCTCGACCAGGGACCAACATAATTTATGTCATTTATTATCTATAGGGTTTCATGATCAAGTCACATACTTGATGATCTATAAAATGTCATAAATTACTTTGGGACTATTATTTAGTAACCATTATTAAATAATACAGATGTCAGATTTCAATAACATAATCAAATTATGTTTATACGAACATCATATCATAACTAAAATTAATAACAATGACTCCCACTAAAATTAAGATCACATCTTGAGACATCTAATGCCTTTAGCAGTAGCCTGACCCTCATTCGCCCTTGCTCAGCGTGTGTCGAAAGACACTGCGTCTTGCTAAGAGTAATACCAAGAGTCATTTGCACGAAGCCCTTCTTGGAATCCTGCATATTGGACATGTGCAAGGCCTTATCACTATAAGTATCTTGACACAATCCAATTAGCTTATCCAATCTATCTCTATAGATTCTTATTCCAAGAATGTATACGGTTTCTCCCATAATTTTATCGAAAACCAACTTTCGAATCAAGTCTTAACAGACTGAAACAATGGAACTTCATTTCCGAGAAGTGGTATGTTATCAACATACAATACCAGAAATGCAACTGCGCTCCCACTAGTCATCTTGTAAACATTCGGTTCCTCTTCGTTCTTGACGAAGTCAAACCTTTTGACTGCTTCATCAAAACGAAGATTCCAACTCCGAGATGCTTGCTTCAGTCCATAAATGGACCGATGAAGCTTGCATATCTTCCTAGCTTCATTAGGATCAATGAAAACTTCAGGTTGTGTCAGGTACACATCCTTTTTCAGAATTCCATTAAGGAAAACTGTTTTCACATCCATCTGCCAGATCTCATAACTATTATGAGTGGCGGTTGCTAGGAGAATCTGGATGGACATAAGCATGGTGTCTGGGATTAGGTTTCTTCACAGTCAATACCATGAATTTACTTGAAACTTTTTTCCACCAACCTAGCTTTGTACATTTGAATACTACTAACCATGTCAACTTTTCTTCTTGAAAATCCATTTACTCACAATGGTTTCTACACCATCGGGTAAATCAACCCAAGTCATACTTGGTTCTGTGACATGGATCCCATTTCGGATTCAGCGGCTTTCAGCCATTTTCGGAGTCAAGGCCCATCATTGCTTCTTCAAAATTCGCAGGCCCGTCACTTTCAATGATCAGTAGATCACGACAATTAGTTACGAGAAATTCATATTTCTCGGGTTCGTGACGGATCCTTTCGGATCTGCAAGCTTCAGTTTTCTGTAAAAGTCGCGCACACATATCTCATATGTATACTTTTACCACGACCTAATTAAACAAGATTTAAACCGTAGTTAATTAAGTCATAAACCAAAATCAATATTTGGTTCGCGATCTGTGTCGATCGATGCAACTTTTGTGTCGATCGACACTTCTTCAGAAACTCGCCATTTAAATGTATATCGAATATACATTCACCAGATCCTTTATAAACTCTAGGAACCACAGGTGCAGGTTCTACAACTCTTTGTAGATTCAACTGCTGCTCTTCCTCATCAGGTTGAGCAGTCTCCTGTGATTTTCGAATTTCTTCGAGTTGTACTTTTACTCCCACTGTTCTTCTTGGAAAGAAAGTCTTTCTCAAGAAAACATAGTTCCGAACAACAAACAATTTGTTCTCGAACTGGTTGTAAAAGTAACATGCCTTGGTTTTGTTAGGACAACCAATGAAGTAGCACTTATCAGATTTGGGTGTGAGCTTATCAGAGATTAAACGTTTTATATAAGTCTCGCAACTCCAAATCTCCATGATGGATAAATCAGAAACATTTACATTCCACATCTCATGTGGTATCTCTGTAACTGATTTTGATGGAACTCTATTTAAAGTAAACTCAGACATTTCTAGAGCGTATTCTTAGAAGGATAATGGAAGATCTAAGTTACTCATCATTGATCGAACCATATCTAATAAAGTCCGATACAGGAGGAGTGAATTGTGAAACACTTTCACAATCTCTCAGATGATCACTAAATTCTTGACCTAAGTATTCACCTCCATGATCTCATCGTAGAGGTTTAATACCTTTGCCAAATTGATTATGTACTTCATTTTGGAACTCTTTGAACTTTTCAAAGATTCTGACTTATGCCTTATAAATAAGGCATAACCGTACCTTCTGAAAATATCAGTAAAGGTAATGAAGTACTGAAATTTTTTTTCTTCTAGCACTAGTGCTCATCGTCCCATATACATCCGTATGTATAAAGCCCAATAAGCCTCTGACCATTTCATTTTGTTCGTTCGCAACCTGTATCGACCGACACATCGTTTGTGTCGATCGATGCTACCTTTGCTGAAAGGGGCCTTCGTCATTTTACCCAATAAACATGATTCACTTTACTCATTGTGATTCATAATAAGATGAGCCCAAAAGCCCATCACTATGGAGCTTCTGAATCTATTTCTCATTTATGTGGCCCAAGACGACAATGCCAGAGAGAAGTTTGATTCGTATCATTTGACTTGAATATCTCGGTATTAATGTTATTGTTAGGCACATTCTTGTTTAGAACATAAAGTCCATTCTCTAATGGATTGCTACTATAAAATATATAACTGTAATCAAATGAATAACACTTATTCTTAATTTGAAAACTGATATCCTTCCATATCCAAACAAGGAATAGAAATAATCTTTCTGCTCATAGCAGGTACATAGTAGCAGTTTTAAGTTCAAAACATGGCATAAAAGAAAACAAATGAAATACTCCTACGGCTAATGCAGCAACTCTTGCTCCATTTCCCACGCATAGATTCACTTGTCCTTTCTGCACAGTCCTACTTTTGCTCAGGCCCTGCACATTTTCACAAAATATGAGTACCACAGCTGGTATCAAATACCCAATAAGTAGGACTATAAGAAGTAACATTTACTTCTTTAACATAATACCTGAAGAAGAAGTCTCGTACGTCTTCTTCAGCTTCTCATAATCTTCCAAGAATTTATTGCAGTTTCTTTTCAAATTCCCATAACCATTACAATAACGGCACTTAACATCTTCAAAAGGACTGGTTTTAACCTTAGGAACATGGCCAGACTCGCTTGGATTCACAATCGAGCTCGTCTTGCCATCACCTTTGTTCTTACCAAGTTTCTTAAACTTTTTACCCTTTTGTACCATAAGGACATTTGGGGTGTCCTTCTTGATGTTAGGTTCAGCAGTCTTAAGCATCCCATGCAATTCAGTCAACGTCTTCGTCAAGTTGTTCATGTTATAGTTCATAACAAATTGATCATAGCTTGACGGCAGTGACTGTAGAATGATGTCAGTAGCAAACTCTTGGCTAATGGGACAATCCAGTTTCCCCAGGTTATCAATATAACCCATCATCTTAATGACATGAGGACTAACTGGTTCACCCTTTGGTAGCTTGCACTCAATCAGAGATCTAACCGTCTGGTATCTCTGAGTTCGTGCCTGCTCCTGAAACATACTTTTCAGGCCAGTGATCATCTGTATTGGCGACTCCACGTACTCATATTGCTTCTGCAATTCCGAGTTCATGGTAGCCAACATGAGACAACTCACATCCACCGCATCATTAGAATGCTTATCCCAAGCATCCTTATCTGACTGCCATGCATTGGCTCGGTACTTCTTGGGGAGAACTTTCTCAAGGACATAGTCCTTTTTCTCCTGTTTGAGAACAATTCTCAAGTTCCGATACCATTCAAGAAAGTTGGATCCATTTAACTTGTCCTTCTCAAGGACGGATCGCAGGGAGAAATTGTTATGATGGGTTGTGCTAGACATAGCTGAAAAAACAAGGGAGGTTTTAGTTATGATGCTCAAGAAATGAGAAGTCTTAACAATTAAGAAAACTCGCATTATATTCAAACAATGTTTCCTCAGATGAATATAATGATCCAAGACCCATACTTCACTAAACTTGAGTGAGCCACTGGCTATCACCCAAATTTAGCTATCTAGGTAAGCAACAACTTTTCCAGTTATATCCAATATAACTCTTGGTTGTGGATCGACATCTCATGCCCAATCTACCTGATGTCTCTGAGCCCAAAACGATTTTGATGGCCCAGTCAAGTAAACCAATTTCTTTAGTCATGTAATTGTTGATGTCTTGCACTGCAAATCCATCAACACGATTACCTCTGTCTTACTCATGAAATTGTGGACATCTTGCACTGCAAGTCTATCGCACAATTAAATGGGTCTTGACAGTTGACAAGATTGGAAAGACATCAAGTATCACTTGATATTTGGTTGAGGAACGGAACCATTTAAAACGTTCAGTTTTATTATGTTTTAATTCTTATAATTAATTGATTTATCTTGCTTTGGTTCTGTTATTTCAGGTTCAATAACCTAATCATCGAATCTGATGTCGACCGACACTGCTATAGTGTCGATCGATACAGAACAACCAAAAGCAATCCGCGATAACCGATCAATCCAATTGATCCGGTTTTGATTGCCGGTCAGTGTCGATCGATGCTACATTAGCATCGGTCGATACCAACCTAATCAAGCCAATCGCAATTAAACCATTCACAGTGTTCAACCATCATTAACCAAGCTCGATAACCGGTCCAATCCAATTGAACCGATTCATCAGTCTCGCGAGGTTTGTGTCGACCGACACAACACTTGTGTCGATCGACACTAGGCGAAAACTAAGTTTTATTCGGGTTTTCGCCCTGTGTCGATCGATGCCGGATTGGCATCGATCGACACCATGCGAAAAACCCTAAATTTTTATTCGGGTTTTCGCCCTGTGTCGATCGATGCCGGATTGGCATCGATCGACACCATGCGAAAAACCCTAAAACGTTTTTCGAACAAAACCCTAAACTAGGTTACTTTGATCAAAAACGAGTTTTAGCATGCTTGTATCAATTATACAGAGATACAGATTCAACCAATCTAATCAACATGCTACAGATTCAATGGAACCCTAAAGCTCTGATACCACTGAAGGAATTTCTAGCAGATCCTAATCCAATTAGGCAATCCTGGTCTGAATTCCAAGCCTAGGATCTAGGGTTCATGTAATCGAATCATTGGGATCTCAGAATTACCTGGTGATTAGCAGGGGAGATTTGCAGATAATCGAGATCTAGAGCGCCTCAAATGCTGCGCCTCTACTGGTATCCACACGCACACAAACTGAACAGAAGGGATGCTAGTGCCTATCGAGATCCAATCTCTTCAGAGGTTTCTATTCAAGTTCTGGTGGCTGTCTATTAGGTTAAAAACAGTTTAGGTCGACCATATATCTTATATATGTCGACTTAAACCATAACGGAATTAACCAGCGATTAAACCGAATTAATCTGGTATTCCGCGAGTTGCATCGATCGATGCACTCTTTGCATCGATCGACACTGCCCCTGAATATTGATATCGAATGCATATCAAATATGCATTCCCTAGATCATTACATTAATGATCAACCTCGTCTTTAACGTCTAGTTTGCTTAGGTGTGTGACCCTGTAGGATCATATAACACTAGCAATGAGTTCTCAACTCATTGATCATAAGTGGCTTCTAGCAAAGCGTTATGACTACCTAGTGTTATGTGATTGTCTCATCTCGACTATACGACTTTCACTTAGAGCAAGTACAAAAGATTTCAGGACATTCCCAACAGATTTTTGGGTCAAAAACCCTAAATCTATCTCTTTTTCTTTCAAAAACTTGTAAACATCTAATCTCCTTTTTGGATCTTTGCTATTTTAGTGAAAGTTTGTTAATTTCTTCTTCTAATCTTTCCATCTTCACTAATCTTGATGATTAACACTACTTTTATGGGTTTTGTTGATCTCATTATGATTAGTGAGTAGTTTCCCTTTGAGCTTTTGGGTTAGAAAGATTTGAGTGATTAGGGATTGAATCTTGATGTCTAGGGCTTAGTTTTGATTGATCCTTTCTCATTAAATGTTCTTATTGCTAGATTAGGCTTAGCTAACCTTGATCTAGAACTTTGGGATTTTATTGCACATAAGGTGTTCGATGAAATGCTAGCTTTGATTTAATGAGAGCTTTACATTCTTAGCTAATGACAATTGATGTTTAAGGTGTTTAGTAGCTAAAGGACTTGTGATTAATGCATGCTTGCTTGTGATTAGCCAATGAGAGTTGATGTTTAATGCTTGATTAGCATAAGGTTAATGACATGAGAGTGTATTAACTTGGATTAGTGTTCCTAAGCTGAAGGATTAGCATTTTTAATGTTGTGTTTGACATCTTGATTCAATGCTTAGATACTTAGATCAATTTTCTATACCCAAGAGCTTGATTCTTAATCATATATTTGAATTGTCTTGTTTGTTCTCTCTTGCTTGCTTATTGAATTCGTTTCTTCCTTGTTTACTTGTTTGATTGCAATTAGGATTGTAGTTTTACAACTTGAATGTTATTTACTTGGCTTTAAGGGTTTAGTGCATTCTTGATTGGTCAAATTCATTCCCAATTGGTTCGATACCTCTTACTACACGATAAGTAAGAGGAATTGATACCTCAAAGGAAGCAAAATTCTTGTTATCAATTTGGCGCCGTTGCCAATTTGGGATTTAGGATTGATCAATTAGATTTCTATTCCTATTTAGTTCAAGTCTTTGAAATTAAACTTTTCTTTTTCTTTGCTTTGGTTCATTCATCTCAAGTTAAGATGATGAACTTCCTTTCATTTGTTGTTACTTACTTGGTTTATTTGATCCTCTTGTGCTTTCAAAGGTACCCAACCAAAAGAAAGAGACATGACAAACCAAGTTCATTTGAGGTGTTGGAGATTGTCAATCAAAGCAGTATCACTAAAGCTCCACAACCTCAAGCAACTTCACCACAACCTCAACCTCAAGAAGATTCCTTGACACTCCCATTGATACCCACTCCAATCCAAGAGAAAAGGCCAACAATTGGAAGTTTTGACACTCCTCAATGTTGCATGAGCTATGGTATTCATCCTCCTCCTATCAAAGCCAATGCTTACACGATCGAGCCAAGTTTGATTAGATTGATTCAAGACTTAAGGTTCTTAGGGACAAGAGTGGAGAATCCCTATAAGCACTTGTACTACTTTCAGAAGTTGTGCAACATATTTAGGATTGAAGATGTGGATGATGATGGTGTCAAGCTCCTTTTGTTCTCATTCTCACTTGGAGATAAAGCTAGCCAATGGGAGAGATCATTTCCCTCTCACTTGGTAAATTCTTGGGATGATTGCAAGAGGATATTTCTCCTAAAGTTCTACCCTCCACAAAGAACATCCCAAGCTAGAAAAGACATCTTGAGCTTCAAACAAGACTACCATGAGACTTTTCATGAAGCATGAGAGCGACTCAAGGGATACACTCATGATTGTCCCCACCATGGGTTCAACAAAGAAGTTATCCTTAGTACCTTCTATCATGGAGTGAATAAAGAGCACCAAAAGATTTTAGATGCAGCTAGCAAAGGAAGGTTTATGAACCTCACAATTGATCAAGGGGAGCTACTTGTTGAGAATTTATCCCAAAGTGAGGAGAACTATGTTGGTGGGTTTGAGAAGGTTCCAATGGCTAATGGAGGTATTGAAGATAAAGTAAGGAGTTGGAAGATCTTAATGATCTTTTAGATGAATTCTTACAAGCTACCCAAGAGCCATCTACCATTGTAAGGGAAGAGAGTAAAGGATATCAATCTCAACAAGGCTTTGTGCTTTTTAATCAACAACAAGATTATGATCCTAAGTCAAATCTCCAAGGACAACAAGGAGGTTTCCCACCTAAGCTTCCCTACAACCCTCAAGCTCAAGCTTCTACTTCTTTGGATCAAGGCTTTGAAATGAAGGCAATGCTTCAACAACTCATACAAGAGCAAGCAAATGGTGGAATGGACTTGAGCAAAAGGATGATTGATATCCACTCTAAGGTTGATGGAAACTTCAAGGATATCACTTCCAAAGTTGAGACCTTGCCTTCAAGAGTGATCCAAATGGAGAAGCAAAAAGAGAAAGTTGCTCCCACCCATTGCAATACAATCAATTCAAATGCTGAACATGAAAGGGTAGTAGCTGAACTTGAAGCCATTGCTTATGGTTCTCCACTTGAGAAGGAGAAGGATGATAAGTTGGACGAAGAAGCCATCATTGAGGAGTTTCTTCTTGGTCTTTGTGATGAAATTGTGAATGAAGACACGGTTGAGGAAGATCTAACCACGACCAATCTAGCTCCTACATCCCTTCCTAAGCTAGGAGCACCAGGCAAGTTCTCACTATCTTTCTCTCTTGGCCACTTGATGATTGAGGATGCTTTGTGTGACACCGGCTCAAATGTGAGTGTCATATCCCTTGAGATGGTTGAAGAATTGGGGATCAAGAGCATTGAGAGCTACAAATCTACTCTCACCTTTGGGGATTCTTCAACAAAGGTACCATATGGGGAGCTCAAAGATTACCCGGTGATGATTGGAGATTGCACAATCCCAACTGATTTTGTGGTTATGAAGATGAAGAAGGGAAAGAAGCTTCCTCTACTCTTGGGCACTGATTTTCTTAACACTACCGGTGCAACAATGGATTTCAACAAGAAGAGAGTAGTACTCACAAAGGTGAATGATAAAGTGTTCTATCCCATGAAGCCATCCTCCATCAACACTTGTGTAACCATCACAAGTGACCTTGATCTTGAGGAGGAAAGGACATTTGCTAGCCTTGCCAAGCTTGAGTATTGTGGATCCATCATTTTGGGAGATTTGAGGATTGAGGAGCCACAAGTTGAAAAGGTTGAGAAGCTGTACTGTCCAAAGGTTGAAAAAGTTGTGAAAGATGCTTTGGTTGGAGAGAGTAGTAAAGAGCTGATGAGTGAACACTCGGAAAATGTTCCATTAGAGGGGGCGAGTGGAGCAAAGGAAGCTCCTCTTAAGAGAAGGAAGAAGAAGGGAAAAGCACCCACAACCTCTACTCACACTCAAGCTCCTAGCACTCTCACTCTCTACCCTTTGAAGCTTAAGGATGGTACAATAGAGTACAAGGTGAAATACAAGGGGAGGTCTAAGCCATTCTCAAGTGCAAGAGCCATCCTTCCTCCAGAGCTCCAAGCTGATCCAAACAAACTCCAAGAGCATCTCAACAAAGTCTTGACAATCACTCAAAAGGTCAAGACTCCTCCACCTCCTCACTAAAAGAAAAGGTAGTCAAGCTTAGTGACTTAAAACAAGCTCACTTGGGAAGAAGTCCCATGTCTATCTCTTGTAAATATTGCTTTATGTTTTAAGTTTCCTAGTCAATGTTGATCTATCTATTAGGTCTCTACATGTTTTAGGCTATATAGGTCTTGGCATTGGAAGAAAGAATGAGGAAAGGTCATGGCGAAATCGAAGAAGAACCGGGCACTCATCCAAGTTTGGAGGAACTCTCTAGGCTCCACCTCCCATTACTCCATCCCATTTCACTCCACTTAAATCTCCAAGTAACTCACTCCAATCTCCTTTTCACCTCTTTGTTTCAATTTGCATTTTTACCTTTCTCTTTGGTCTCTTTCCCTTGCTTCTTTCACACAAGGGACTGTGTGATTTAAGTTTGGGGGAGGAGACTAGTTGCTAATGATGTGTTTTGTGTTCTTATCTTCCTTTCTTGCACCTTGAGTCTCACTTCATGCATCTATTGCATAAAAAACCATAAAAATTTGAAAAATTTCAAAAAAATTTCAAAAAGAAAGCATCTAGTTGCAATAGCATAATAGGATCGAGTCTAGATTGCATCATATAGGACGCATGCATTGGGAGCAATGATTTAATTTCCTCGTAAAGTTTAATCGGTAAAACTTGTTTCATACGCTAGCTTTATGCTAGATAGATCACACTAAGGTTGTAACCCGAGAATTGCTTGAAAGCTAGAACGAACCCTGCTTGGATAGCTTGCTTTGAACCTTGATTTGATGCTGAAACTTGTTGTGATTTGAAGCTAGCTCCATCTAAGTGAGAACTTTAATTGAATCATCTAATTATCCTTGTTCTTGCTTTGTGTGATAAACTCATGGGTACCCCAAAATATTTGAGCAAGCTTATCCTTTCTACCCCTCTCTACTTGCTCAAATAGATTTCCACACCTTTCACCGCCCTTATTTCAAACCCCAAACACTATATTGAGTGGTAGGCCTATTTGGAACGAGCTAGGTAAAAAGTGTTGAGTATGAGGCGACTAGGAGAGATTTCCATTGTAGATGCAAGCTCAACTTCTTTAGCTTTGCAATAGGTTTTGATCTAAGTTTGGGGGAGAATTTGGGAATGGAAAAAGAGGGTAAAGAAAGAAAGAGGTTTGAATGGGATCAAAAGTTGATTGGTAAAAGTGTTAAAGAATGAAAGCTCTTATGTGATTTGAAAAGGAAATGTCTCAATGTTTTGAAGTGAAAAGAAGCCAAAGGCTCACCAAAAGAAAGAAAAGAAAGTTTTTGAAAAAGAGACGAAAGAAAAGAAAGAAAAATTTTGAGCTAAGTTGAAAAATGTGAATTTACCAATGTTTTGGAAATGTTTTGAATGATCCTTGGGGGTTTCTTGAAAGGATTGGATTGTGAAAGAAAGATAAGGCAAGAATAGCCTTGAAAAAGGGTAGATCTCATTTAGGAAGGGTTAGTCTAGGAGAAGAAGCTCTTGGGGTTTGGGTAGATGGGAATCTATCCTAGTATGCACCAATTGCCTCTAACTCTTAGCATTTTACTAAAGCTTGTTCATACTTCTTCCGAGAGAACCTAAATGATTGTGGATAAGCCTTCCTTTCAATTGAGACCATTTTTTTTCTCAAGACCTTGTCCCTTAAACCAAATGAGTTTGATCACATTGCTTTGAATAGGATTCACTCGAAAAATCTAATGAATGTTAAGGAGCTAGCGGATTTGAATGCTTGTGTAGGTTGAAGGTTAAGCTAGAAGTATTGTCTTGATGAGTATGGCTATATCCTTGGAGTAGGCTTTTCTCGGTTGCACCTTAGTTGTATAGACTTGGAATGAAGTTTGAAACTTGATTAAACCTTTGGATATGAGCTCCCACCTTCAAACCTTTTCCCCAACTTATTTTGATTGTCTTATGCTTGCTTGTGGACAAGCAAGATTCAAGTTTAGGGGAATTGATATACTTGTGTTTTTATGTGTTTTTGAGCATTGTTTAGATCGTGTTTCGGTTTCATTTAGCTTTCCTTTGTTACATTTCTTTGTTCTTTGTCATCTTTGTAGTTAGTTGCATCTAGAGTCGTAGTTTAGCATATCTAGGAGCATTTTGCATTTGTTTTGGTTCTTTTCAGGTGTTGGAAGGCTACTAGGATGACTTGGGAGCACTTGGAGCTTTGGAGGAGTGCATGGTGATGTTGATCAAAATGATTTTCTTGAAATATGGAGCAAAATGAAGCCTTTCCGTGCATATTTAGCTTCTGGAGCATCTAATAGAAGTTATAGGAAATTGAATTAGCTTTCCAATGGAATTGGTTTCAAGTCGTTTGGAGCTGTAGTCGAGAAGTTATGGCCGATTTACCAGCCAGCGGTCTCGCCAGCGGGAAGGATGGGACCGTGGAGGACAGCCTGCTCCGTCGATGATTTTGAGTGAAGATGCCGACCGCACAGCGGACGAGCCAGCGGACCAACCAGCGGACCAACCAGCGGTCGAGCCAACGGTTATACCGAGACCGCTGGCGACGAATTTTCCTTGACTTTTTGGAACTTTGACCAGATTTGATACTTGGTTTTATGGGTTGACCCAGGTTTGTTGGGTCGACCCAGCTCGTGTTTAGGGACCTTTAAATAGATTTTTGGGTCAAAAACCCTAAATCTATCTCTTTTTCTTTCAAAAACTTGTAAACATCTAATCTCCTTTTTGGATCTTTGCTATTTTAGTGAAAGTTTGTTAATTTCTTCTTCTAATCTTTCCATCTTCACTAATCTTGATGATTAACACTACTTCTATGGGTTTTGTTGATCTTATTATGATTAGTGAGTAGTTTCCCTTTGAGCTTTTGGGTTAGGAAGATTTGAGTGATTAGGGATTGAATCTTGATGTCTAGAGCTTAGTTTTGATTGATCCTTTCTCATTAAATGTTCTTATTGCTAGATTAGGCTTAGCTAACCTTGATCTAGAACTTTGGGATTTTATTGCACATAAGGTGTTCGATGAAATGCTAGCTTTGATTTAATGAGAGCTTTACATTCTTAGCCAATGACAATTGATGTTTAAGGTGTTTAGTAGCTAAAGGACTTGTGATTAATGCATGCTTGCTTGTGATTAGCCAATGAGAGTTGATGTTTAATGCTTGATTAGCATAAAGTTAATGACATGAGAGTGTATTAACTTGGATTAGTGTTCCTAAGCTGAAGGATTAGCATTTTTAATGTTGTGTTTGACATCTTGATTCAATGCTTAGTTACTTAGATCAATTTCCTATACCCAAGAGCTTGATTCTTAATCATATATTTGAATTGTCTTGTTTGTTCTCTCTTGCTTGCTTATTGAATTCGTTTCTTCCTTGTTTACTTGTTTGATTGCAATTAGGATTGTAGTTTTACAACTTGAATGTTATTTACTTGGCTTTAAGGGTTTAGTGCATTCTTGATTGGTCAAATTCATTCCCAATTGGTTCGATACCTCTTACTACACGATAAGTAAGAGGAATTGATACCTCAAAGGAAGCAAAATTCTTGTTATCAGCAGTCAGAGGTAATGATATTCATACATTTTCATGCATTTAGACTTGTGTTTTGTTCTTGTTTCAACTCCTTTTCACTTTCATTTGTGCCACTTTATTGTCCTTTGTTGCATTTAGAGTCTAGGAGCATCTAGAGTTAGGATTTAGCATTCTAGGATGTTTTTGGAGTGTTCTTGGTGTTTTTCAGGTGCTATGGAGTTTAGGTTTGGCTAAAGTGCAAGATTGGAGCTCAAAGTATGAAGAGGAGAAGGACAGGAAGTCAATATCGGCTTGTGTACCGGCTTGGAGGCCGATACATCATACCATGAAGATCACGAAGAAAATAGAGACTCGTACCGGCTTGTGTATCGGTTGGCGAAGCCGATACACCCTCTCAGCCAAAATGCACAAAACGGACAGAGGCTCATACCGGCTTGTGTATCGGGTGCCAAGCCGATAAACTCTCTTGGCCAAGAAGAAGCAGAAGAGACAGAGAGCCATACCGGCTTGAATATCGGCCACCAAGCCGATACGCTTCCATACGAACATGTTTTGATCCAATTGGACCGGGTCAACACCCGGTTTGTCCCGGGTTGACCCGGTTCGACACTGTTCACTATTTAAGCCCAAAAACCTAATTTTTGTTCTCTCTTAAGCTTGTTTTTGTTTCAAAAACCCTTTTGTAAGAACAAGTTTGAATCTTTGTTAATCTAAGTACTTATTTTGTGATTTCTTCTCTACATCTTCCTCTCTTTCTCTAATCTTCAATGATTAACACTATCTCTATGGGTTTTGTTAATCGTAGCATGATTAGTGAGTAGTTTCTCATAAGGTTTATGGGTTAGGTAGGATTTGGTTGATTAGGGATGATTAATGGATGTCTAATGTTTATCTATCTTAAATCTCTTCTATCTTAGTGTTCTTAATGCCTAGTTAACCTTGATCATGTTGATTAGGATGTTTAGGATTTCTTGCCCACCATGTGTTCGATGAAATGCCAGTTTTAGCTTTGATAGGACTTTCACATTCTAGCACATGAAAATGGATGTTTAGAGTGATTGTTGGCTATATGGAACTTGTTTGAATGCTTGCTTGATCTTAATTCACAAATGAGATTTTGTTCTTGGATTAGGATTAGGGAAAGAGATTAGTGCTAAGAGATTAGACTAGTCAATTGATTGTGTTCCTTGCTAGGAGATTAGCTTCCTTGAAGTTTGAATTAGCATCCTTGATCATCCCGTGTCACTAAATCCGTTGACCTTTTCCTATAAGCCTTATCCTTTAATCTTGATTTTCTAGTTTGTTACTTGATTGCTTAATTCTCTCTTGTTTAGATTTGTTTGCTTTGTTATTGTTAATTGCACTTATAATCTTTAGAATTACAACTTGAATTTGAATTGCTTGACTTTTAAGGTTTGGTGTATTCGTGATTGGTCATAATTCACTCCCAATTGGTTCGATACCTCTTACTACGCGATAAGTAAGAGGAATTGATACCTCTTAAAGGATTGTAAAATCCTAGTTATCAATTTGGCGCTGTTGCCATTTTGGGAAGTTGGATAGATCAATTCGATTTCTAATCCTATTTAGTTCAAGTCTTTGTTACTAACTTTGCTTCTTCCTCTCTCTTTGATGTCAGGTGTATGAACTTACACAGCCGCGGACCAACAAACTTAGTTGCAAGAGTTGAGGATATCAAGGCACACGAGAGGAGATTAGCAAAGGAGCGACGTGCACTTGAGAGGGCTGTTCACTTAGAGAGATTTGGGCTGGAACCAGTTATAGAGGTTCAACAACAAGACTTTGTGGATATAGAGCAGCCAGTTATGGAGCATCACGCTCAACAGGATCAACAGGATCAACAGCAGGGCCAACAGGGCCACCAAGAGCAGAAAAATCTTCAGGGTGATGATGTTAGAGATGGACAGGGAAACAGGATCCCGGTTCATCCCGAGAGGCCATTTAGAGCCATTGGAGATGAGGATGCACCAGATACAAACGCAAACCGCCAAGGGATCATTCCACCACCGGTAAACAACAACAACTTTGAGATCCGGGCTATCTTGATCAACATGGTGAAAAATAATCAGTTCCATGGACTTCCATCTAAGGATCCTTTGCAGAACTTGGACACGTTTGATAAGATTTGCGCCACAACGAGGCTTAATGGTGTGACTGATGACGGTTTGAAGATGCGCCTCTCTTTTTCTCTTTGGCGGATAGGGCTAAAGAAACATCCCTCCGGGATCTATTACTACATGAGGAGAGCTTAAGAAAGCATTTTTGAAGAAGTTCTTCTCAGCTACTAGGACAGCCCGCTTCCGTAATGAGCTGTCCGGATTTGTGCAACGCAACAACGAGAGTTTTTCAGAAGCTTGGGAACGGTTTAAGAGGCTTACAAACCAATGCCCTCACCATGGGTTCACCAAGGAAACTCTTCTCAGCAACTTATACAGAGGTGTACTACCTAAGATGAGAGCCATGCTTGACTCTTCAAGTAATGGTCACTTTCTCGGGAAGGGAGTTGATGAAGCTATGAAACTCATTGAAAACCTCGGTGTTAGTGATGGCAACTACAACGAGGATTATGAGCGGATAAATAGAGGATCATCTTCTACGTATGAGAAGTACAAGAAGGAAATTAAAGCCTTAAATGAGAAGATAAACAAGATGATCAACTCTAGCCAAAAGCAAGTCAACTTTGTGGGCAACTTTGATGATATGCAGCCCTACCTCTATAGTGTAGAAGAAGAAATAACACAAGAGGAGATGAACTTCATTGCGGGGTAAGGTGGTTTCAACAAAGGCTTCAACCCCAATTATAGGAATCACCCAAATTTTTTCCTATAGAAGCACCAATGTAGCCAATCCCCATGATCAAGTCTACCTGCAAGCTCCACCTCAAGGACAAGCTCCACAACAAGGGAAACAAGGCTTTACACAAGCTCAACAACAAAAGCCTTTTGTCCCTTACAATAACCAACAAGGATTTGGCACTAAGCCTCAATTTCAGGACAACAAGATTTGTTCCCAAGCAACAATACCCACCCGGTTTTGGACAACAACAACTACAAACCTCTTCTTCGTCGGGTTTGGATAATGAGTTAAAGGGTATGATGCAGCAACTTCTTAAAGGGCAAGCCTCAAGTGCTATGGAAGTACGAGATCTCAAGAGTGAGCTTCAGAACTTGACTTCAAGGGTCACAAACATGGAAAACAAGACTGTCTCTACATCTCGAACTCAAGGCACTTTACCCGGAAAATCTGAGCGAAACCCGAAGGAATACATCAACGCTATCACATTGAGAAGTGGTAAGGAGCTGCATCATCATCAAGTACCCAAAGCTAGGGTGATTCCTTCACTCAATGAGGACATTGATGTTCAAGAAGGGGAGAAGAATTCTGCTCTCAACAAAGAAAGTGATAGTGAGGTTGCTAAGAGGAAAGGAAAGGCTGTAGTTGAAGATGTAGTGGAGGATGCACTCAAGAAGAAGGATGGTGTGTTTGTGCCACCACCTTATGAGCCTAAGTTACCCTTTCCGGGCAGATTCAAGAAGCAACTCTTGGAAAAGTATAAAGCCCTCTTCGAAAAGCAAATGGAGAATGTAGAGCTCACTATGCCTTTGATAGATGCCTTTCTACTCGTTCCTCAATATAGAAAATTCTTGAAGGATGCAATTAAGGAGAGGACTAAGGAAGTGCAAGGCATTGTTGTATTGTCACATGAATGCAGTGCTATTATCCAAAGAAGGGTTGTTCCTATGAAGCTTGAGGATCCGGGCAGTTTTACTCTACCGTGTGCTATCGGTCCTCTCAGATTTGACAACTGTCTATGTGACCTTGGAACTTCTGTCAGTCTTATGCCTTTCTCAGTAGCTAAGAAGCTAGGCTTCTCAACATACAAGGCATGTAGAATCTCCCTAGTGCTAGCAGACAGGTCAGTGAGATTCCCAATCGGACTTCTAGAGGATCTTTCGGTGAAGATAGGAGGCTTTGAGGTTCCAACAGATTTTATTGTTCTGTAAATGGATGAAGAACCGAAAGACCCTCTGATTTTTGGGTGACCTTTTCTTGCCACTGCTGGAGCAATAATAGATGTAAGGAAAGGCAAGATAGACCTCCATCTTGGGAAAAACATAGTCCTCAACTTCGACATCAACAAAGTGATGAAGAAGCCAACCATACAAGGGCAGATGTTCTATACTGAGACTATGGAGGAGCTAGCTGATGAAATCCTTGAGGAGTTAAACATGGATGATCCATTGGAAGTGTCTTTGACAAAGGAATGTGGGGAGCATGGATACCTTCACGAGGAGAGCTGGGCTTACATGAGGGCACTTGACTCGCACAAGCCTTTGCTAGGAGAGGTTGAATACTTTAAGCTGGGATCAGATTCTATGGGTAAAGAGCAAGAGGTCTTTGCTACGGGAATAAGGAGTGATGGCGCTGAGGAAGTTGAGCTGTGCAAGGAGCAGCTTGTAGCTGATGATTGGAGCGAGCTAAAGGCGCCAAAGGTCGAGTTAAAGCCCCTTCCGCGGGGCTTCGGTATGCATTTCTTGGTCCTAACTCTACTTATCCCGTCATTGTGAATGAGCTGCTGGGTGATGATGATTTGATTGCTTTAACTACTGAATTGAAAAAGTTTAGAAAAGCAATAGGATACTCACTTGAAGATATTAAAGGATTATCACCTAGCTTATGCACTCATCGGATCCACCTCGAAAATGAATCCATGTCTTCTATTGAACATCAAAGAAGGTTAAATCCCAATCTTAAGGAAGTAGTTAAAAAGGAGATTCTTAAATTGCTTGATGCAGGGATAATCTACCCCATCTCGGACAGCACTTGGGTTTCACCCGTGGACTGTGTTCCGAAGAAAGGGGGGATTACGGTAGTTAAAAGTGATAATAATGAATTGATACCTACTAGGACTATCACCGGGCATATGATGTGTATAGATTACAGAAAGCTAAATGCCGCATCTAGGAAGGATCATTTTCCATTACCGTTCATAGATCAAATGCTTGATCGTCTTTCTAACCATCCTTTCTATTGTTTTCTCGACGGATACAGTGGGTTCTTTCAGATCCCGATACATCCGAATGATCAGGAGGAAACGACCTTCACATGTCCTTATGGTACCTTCGCTTATCGAAGGATGCCATTTGGCTTGTGCAATGCACCCGCAACCTTTCAGCGGTGCATGGTGTCTATTTTCTCCGATCTTATCGAGGATATCGTGGAAGTCTTCATGGATGATTTCTCTGCATATGGCTCTTCTTTCTGTTCTTGTCTTTTGAACTTGTGCAGGGTCTTAAAGAGATGTGAAGAGACAAATCTCGTGCTCAATTGGGAAAAATGCCACTTCATGGTAACAGAAGGGATTGTGGTGGGTCACAAGATTTCCGAGAATGGCATTGAGGTGGACAAGGCTAATATAGAAGTGATGATGAGTCTTCAGCCACCAAACTCAGTGAAAGGGATCCGAAGCTTCTTGGGTCATGCCGGGTTCTACAGACGGTTTATCAAAGACTTCTCTAAGATCGCTAGACCGCTCACACGTCTACTGTGTAAGGAAACCGACTTTGTGTTTGATGAGGTGTGTTTGACTGCGTTTCACCGGATTAAGGAAGATTTGATTAGTGCTCCGATTGTCCAAGCACCGGATTGGGAACTCCCTTTTGAAATCATGTGTGACGCAAGCGACTACGCAGTGGGAGCAGTTCTTCGGCAGCGAAAGGACAAGAAACTTCATGCCATCTACTACGCGAGTAGGACGCTTGATGACGCCCAAGTGAAGTATGCAACAACCGAGAAGGAGCTTCTGGCTGTAGTCTTTGCCTTTGAGAAGTTTAGATCCTACTTGGTTGGGTCCAAAGTCATAGTCTACACGGATCATGCTGCGTTGAGATATCTACTTTCCAAGAAGGATGCCAAGCCGAGACTTCTAAGGTGGATCCTGCTACTACAAGAGTTTGATTTGGAAATCAAGGATAAGAAGGGTATTGAGAATGGAGTGGCGGATCACTTGTCAAGGTTGAAAGTCGAAGATGATGTTCCTATAGATGATTCTCTCCCTGAGGAACAACTCATGGCTGTCAAAGCAATCAAGGAAGCTCATGACACAAGTAGGAAGCTGAAGGAAGTTGGTTCCATTGAGGACAAGGAGCCGTGGTATGCGGATATAGTGAACTACTTGGCAACCGGAAAGGAACCACCGAGTCTTGATAGCTACCAAAAGAAGAAGTTCTTTAGAGATGTCAAGAGGTACTATTGGGATGAACCTTACCTCTACACTTTGTGTAAGGACAAACTCTACAGGATATGTGTAGCGGATGAGGAGGTAGGAGGCATCCTTCTACATTGTCACGGATCAGCATATGGAGGTCATTTCGCCACGTTCAAGACGGTTCAGAAAGCTCTACAGGCTGGGTTTTGGTGGCCTACAATGTTTAAAGATGCCCAAGAGTTCATCACTAAGTGTGATCCTTGTCAAAGAAAGGGGAACATCAGCAGGAGGAACAAGATGCCTCAAAACCCAATTCTAGAAGTGGAAGTGTTCGATGTTTGGGGTATAGACTTCATGGGACCTTTCCCATCCTCTTATGGGAACAATTACATCTTAGTGGCTGTGGATTACGTGTCCAAATGGGTAGAAGCAGTGGCGAGCCAAGCGAATGATTCCAAGGTGGTAATCAAGTTGTTTAAGAGCACTATCTTTCCAAGATTCGGGATACCGAGAATAGTTATGGAGGCTCGCATTTCATCAACAAGCTCTTTGAAAGCCTTTTGAAGAAATATGGAGTCAAGCACAAGGTCGCAACTACATATCACCCTCAAACAAGTAGGCAAGTGGAGGTGTCTAACGGGCAAATCAAAGATATTTTGGAGAAGACTGTGGGAGCTTCTAGAAAGGATTGGTCTAAGAAGCTAGATGATGCATTGTGGGCATATAGGACAGCCTTCAAGACTCCATTGGGCACTACACCGTTCACCATGTTGTATGGGAAGTCATGTCACTTGCCGGTTGAGGTAGAGTATAAAGCTTTGTGGGCAGTCAAGTTGTTAAACTTTGACATTAAAACCGCAACTGAGAAGAGGTTAATTCAGCTAAACGAACTTGACGAGATAAGGCTTGAAGCATTTGAGAGCTCAAAGATCTATAAGGAGAGTGTTTGGGCCAAAATCCACCACAGTGAATTTAGCTGGACAGCGAATAAAGGCCCGACGCATTCACAAGTCAAAAGCCCAATCCATTAAAGAAAGCTCCGACTTCGGAGTATAGCTCGACAGACGAAGAGCCGATCCATTGGTAACCGACCGCCGAAGAAGGAGGAGCAGTTGAAGCACGCAATCCCGGAAATCTCGCATACTGTTGAAGCCGACTCCGCCAACTGAGGAAAGTAGTTGCGAAGAGAAGGACTATAAGAGAAGGCTTCGGCAGCTGGGAAAGGGATCCGATTTTTGATTATTATTCCAACTTAGCACCAAGACTTTGTAATCGCTCTATAGCTTGAATTCTTGTTGTTCATTCTTCCAACTCAATACAAATCCATTCTTCATCATTGTTTAGCTTCTTGATTGTGTTTGACCAAGAATCTAACCCATCTACTTTGCGAATCAGCTCATCTAAATACTCTAAAAACTGAGTGTGGGTTTTAGGATCCACATTTTGGCGCCGACTGTGGGGAAGATTCATAGATATTCTTTACACACGAACTCGATCAACAGCCTACTAGCGTGGAGATGGATCCCAACGCAACAGCTCCGGTCGGATCGCCAAGGTCGCAAGACCTTGATCAAACGAACGCAAGCGTTCAGATCGGGAATACCAGATCAGAGTCGACCCAGACTCAAGCAGGATCCGGAACAGGGGACCGCATCCCTATTTCCCAGCCTCTAGGAGTTGCGCCCCCAGGCTCAACTTCACAGACAACCGAGAGAACGAACTCTCGAACCTGGATACGATCCGAGGATCGCCCCCAAGGGGACGCGCCAATCCCTCGGACTGTTCCACAAACTCGCCCCGACTCGCCAAGCCTGACGAGATCCGTCACTGATGGCATGGCAGAGCTCCGTAAAATGCTGGCAGTCCTAATTAACAGATCGCACGATCAAGAAGCCACACAACGGACTGTACTAGCCCGGCTAGACATGCACGACAGGAGTCTGCTGAACCTCGGGAACAGGCCACGGCCCGACACGAGGACTACGGCAGACGCCGCCGCGAGGAGCCCGTTACCTCGCATGCGTCTGGACTTCGAGGAGGACTATATAACTCCCGAAGCCCCGAGACAGACTTCGGTGGCCGGAAACAGCGGCTACCCAGCGTTTAGTCCGATCTCGGGAAACGCACTTCCCAGTTCAAACACCATGGCCTCAACCTCGACGGGTATTACGGCCCCCGAGGGAGCGCGACTGCCGACGCCCCCACCCATGCCAACGAGCTATGAAGCCAACAGGCATCGGGTGTTGGGGGCATCAGCCTTCGCCTCCAGCACGCGTCCTCCAGTAACGGAACCGGGGACTAGCACTGCTCGGCCTCCCCCGAGCGAGATAGCCCAACAAACTGGAACTAGGGGACCAAACAATACGCGTCCAAGGAACACGCAGCTCCCCATGTTCGACCAACGAACGGACGTGGATGACGAAAGCATATATGCCAGGGTCCAGCGTCTGCAAGCTGCGGTCCACTCGGCAACAAGCGCGGCTCCAGACATCGATCAAGTTATCGAGGAGACCCGACGAACCCCGTTCACGGATAGAATCGCTAGCGCAAGGATCCAGAACACCGGGAAAATCAAAATCCCAGAATATGCGGGAAGTACAGACCCGAAAGCCCACGTTAGAGCTTTCAGACTTGCGGTCTCTAGAGCACATCTCACCGATGAAGAAAAGGAAGCAGGATACTGCAGACTTTTCGCTGAAAACCTCACCGGCACCGCATTAGAATGGTTCGCCAGTCTAGAAGGAAACTCGATCGACAACTTCACGCAGCTCGTATCGATCTTTCTAAAGCAATACTCGATCTTCATCGAAGAGAAAACCTCGGAAGCCGACCTCTGGGCTCTGAAACAAGGGCCGGACGAAACCCTCAGAGCCTACATCGCAAGGTTCAGGGAAGTCAAATCACGTATAGCCGACCCGAACGAAATCATAGCGATCGCGGCTCTGGAAAACGGACTCCTGTACACATCAGAGTTCAGGAAGGAACTCGCGGTCCGACCGTGCACGTCCTTGGACGACGCGCTGCACAAAGCTACTTACTACGCAAAGTACGAAGAAACCGTAGCTGCGGCAAAAGAAGAGTCAAGCCAGAAGAAAACCAGCAAGAAAGAATCCTCTGGCAAAGGACAACACTGCCTAACGGTGGATGGCAAGCCCCAATGGCGCAAACCTTACGATGCAAACAAGTATTGCAAATACCATGACAAGCAAGGACACTCCTCCGAAGAGTGCCGATCCAAAGATCGCCTACTGGCAACCAAAAACAACAGCAGCGAGACTCCGGAGCCGGAGGAGAAAGAGCCCGAAAAGAAAGACAAAGGAAAAAGCAAGTCGAAAAACAAAAAGAATTCGCAATCTAAGCGCGAGAGGACTCCAGAAAAGGAGGGATCGGACTCCCCAGTCCCCTCTCGAAAACGCATAGATGCGATTTTCGGCTTAGCTCGATGCGGGGGGTCGATGAAATCAGTCATCACACCACCCCCGGCTCCTAAAAAACCAGCCGGCCAGTGCTTGCCTAAGCTTGGACTGTGCAGTTCGAGCCTCCCCAAAACGATAAACTTTATATCCGGAGGCTCAAGGTTTTGTCGGAACTCGGTAAACTCGATCAAAGCTCACCAGAGACGAGTTGCAAATGAACTCAGGGAAATGGTCCCAATCGAAGGACCGGACACTCATATAACGTTCTCTGAAAGCGAAACATTCAAACTCGACAAACCACATGATGACGCTTTGGTAATCCAACTCGACGTAGCCGGATTCGAACTCTCCAGAGTCATGATTGACACCGGGAGCTCGGTGGATCTCCTGTTCTATGATGCCTTCAGAAAGATGGGCTTCAAAGACTCAATGCTGACCGGAGGGAAAACCCCATTAACCGGATTCGACGGCGAAACCACCTACTCGATGGGAACTATAAAACTCCCATCCATCGCTGGGGGGCAACAGGAAATCCTGGAGTTTGTAGTAGTGAACAAACCGGCCCCGTACAACGCGATATTGGGTAGACCATGGATCTATACCATGAAGGCAGTGCCCTCTACCTACCACCAGTGTGTGAAGTTCCCGACCCCTTCGGGGATCAAAACAATTTACGGGAATCAAAAAGCTGCAAGATCGTGCTACCTAACTTTCTTCAAGCAGCTAGAGACCCACAACGTATAGCAATTACAGAAAGAGGAAGAGCTCGCTTCCCGGACCGCGAAACGCAGCAACGACCCAACAGTCCGAGGCCCGCGAAAAGATTTAGTCGCCTCAGTCTGTATTGACGACAAAGACCCGGAAAGGTGTGTAAACATCGGATCGGAGCTACTGAGCGCTACCAGGGAAGAACTCATCAAATTCCTCAAAGAAAACGTGGGCACATTCGCATGGTCCACAAAAGACATGAGAGGGATCGATATCGAGGTCACCTCACACGAATTGAACGTCGATCCAACTTTCAAACCCGTGAAACAGAAACGCCGCAAACTCGGTCCAGACCGAGCCAAAGCGGTTAACGACGAAGTCGACAGACTACTAAAGGTCGGGTCAATCAGGGAGGTGAAATACCCCGACTGGTTAGCCAACCCGGTCGTTGTCAAAAAGAAAAACGGGAAGTGGAGAGTCTGCATAGACTTCACGGACCTGAATAAAGCATGCCCAAAAGACAGCTTTCCACTACCACATATAGACCGTCTGGTGGAAGCCACCGCCGGACACGAACTGCTGTCCTTTATGGACGCTTTCTCTGGGTACAATCAGATCCTCATGAACCCAGAGGATCAAGAGAAAACGGCCTTTATAACCGACCGCGGAACCTACTGCTACAAGGTGATGCCTTTCGGGCTGAAGAATGCCGGAGCTACCTACCAGAGGTTGGTGAACAAAATGTTCGCCAATCAGCTCGGAAAGTCAATGGAGGTTTACATTGACGACATGCTCGTAAAATCCTCCAAAGAAAGTGACCACATAGAACAGCTCCGGGAATGCTTCAAAATCCTAAACCAGTACGGGATGAAGCTCAACCCCGCCAAATGCTCTTTCGGAGTACCTTCGGGAGAATTCCTCGGGTACCTCGTAACAGAGCGAGGGATCGAAGCTAACCCGAAACAGATAACAACCTTCCTGGAAATGCCTTCCCCGAAGAACAAAAGGGAGGTGCAAAGACTGACCGGACGGATAGCAGCTCTAAATCGCTTCATCTCTCGGTCTACGGACAAATGCTTACCATTCTACAACCTCCTCAAAGGAAATCGGAAGTTCCAATGGGACGAAGACTGTGAAAACGCCCTAAACGAGCTCAAGAAATATCTCACCGAACCTCCGATACTGGCCAAACCAATGGAGGGCGAGCCGTTGTATCTTTACATTGCGACTTCACCCGCCGCAGTTAGCGCAGTCTTGGTCCGCGAAGAACAAAACGAGCAAAAACCCATATACTACGTGAGCAAAACGCTCATAGACGCAGAAACGAGGTATCCAGCGATGGAGAAACTTGCGCTCGCAGTAGTAATGGCGGCAAGAAAGCTAAGGCCGTACTTCCAATCGCACGCCATAGTAGTGATGACCTCACAACCTATTCGAACTATACTCCACAGCCCGAGCCAATCCGGCCGACTGGCCAAATGGGCAATCGAACTGAGCGAATACGATATCGAGTACCGGACTAGAACGAGCGCCAAAGCCCAGGTCCTAGCAGAATTCATTATCGAGCTCCCGCCCATGGCTCCGGAGCTGGAAAATCAAAACGATCATTGGACTCTCCATGTAGACGGAGCCTCGTCCAAACACGGCTCCGGGGTAGGAATCAAACTCGTGACCCCCACAGGAGAGGTAATCGAGCAATCATTCAGACTTGGCTTCAGTGCATCCAACAATGAGGCCGAGTATGAAGCCCTCATAGCTGGACTCCGACTCGCAATCGGAGTCGGAGCACAAGAAGTACACGCCTTTAGTGATTCACAGTTGGTTACGAGCCAGTATCACGGCGAGTACGAAACTAAGGATGAACGCATGGAAGCGTACGTCAAGGTAGCCCACGAGTTAGCAGATCAATTAAAAGATTTCACACTCGAGAGGATACCTCGGGGGGAAAACTCCTCCGCCGACGCCCTGGCAGCTTTAGCCTCGACGTCCGACCCCAAGGTCAAAAGAATAATACCCGTGGAAGGGATAGATAAGCCAAGTATCGACGTGGCACTAAAAGCACAGGCTGCAAATATACTCGCGCCGTCTCAGACGGGTCAGACCGAACTTCCATCCGGGGCATCCGACTCCGGAGCGCCCTCAGAAACGGCCTCGGAATGCCACGAAGTCTACGACATCGGCCTACGTAGTGGCCGGCAGGTCCCCGAACCTCCCGTTGAGGAGGAGGAATCCGAGCCTGAAAATGAGGAACCGGACGCTGAATTCCTGAACAGGCCGGATTGGAGGGAACCAATCCTAGGCTACATCAGACACGGCCAGGTCCCTGATGACAAGTGGCAAGCCAGGAAGCTTAAAGCCCGAAGCGCCCGATACTGCATAATCCACGATTGCCTATTCAAACGTAGCACCGCAGAACCTTACCTGCGATGTGTGCATGCCACGGAAGCCCTCGCCGTAATGGGCAATACCCATGAAGGCACCTGCGGTAACCACTCCGGAGGAAGGGCCCTAGCCATCCGCATCAAAAGACAAGGATTTTTCTGGCCGACTATGATCGCAGATTGCGAGAACTATACCAGGCAGTGTGATAAATGCCAAAGGCACGCGCCCATTATTCACCAGCCTGCAGAAAAACTGTCCTCAATCTCTGCACCATACCCCTTCATGAGGTGGTCAATGGATATAGTAGGGCCTCTCGTTTCTTCGGGACCAAAACAGCTAAAGTATCTCCTGGTCCTAACAGACTATTTCACCAAGTGGATAGAGGCTAAAGCCTACCAGCAAACCACGGAAATCGAAGTACAACACTTCACCTGGGAGCACATAGTCTGCCGACACGGACTCCCCTACGAAATAGTAACAGATAACGGTTCTCAGTTCATCTCACGGGCTTTCAGAAATTTCTGTAAGACCTGGAAGATACGCCTGACCACATCTACCCCAAGATACCCCCAGGGGAACGGTCAGGCAGAAGCTGCGAACAAGACTTTGTTATATAGCCTCAAAAAGAGACTCGACTCTAAAAAGTCCGCTTGGTCTGAAGAGCTACCAGGAGTCCTGTGGGCCTCCCGCACTACACCTCACAGCGCGACTGGTGAGACTCCGTTTTCATTAGCATACGGGATGGAAGCAGTAGTCCCTGCGGAAATATCGGTCCCAACCATCAGAAGGGAACTGAGCCCGAGACACGAGGGGCTAAACGAACAAATGCTCCGAGACCGTCTAGACATGATCGAGGAACAGCGCGACCAAGCGCTAATCCGAATGCAAAACTATCAGCAAGCAACCTCCCGATACTACAACTCCAGAGTCCGACCCCGGAAGTTTATCGTGGGAGACTTAGTGTTGCGCAAGGTCTACGAAAACACTAGAGAGCCAGGCGCCGGGAAACTCGGGACAAACTGGGAAGGACCCTACAGAATCACCGAGATAATCCGGGATGGCGTCTACAAGCTCACGAAACACAAAAACGGAGTACCCGTGAAGAGGCCATGGAACGCCATGAACCTCAAGCTATACCATTCATGAGTACTCACAATAATCGAACTACGTTAGGCTTGATCCCTTGGCAGGGTACGTAGGCAGCTCGAACTTCGAGTGCAGCCACTCCACCCAAAAAACCCAAAAAATCCTCTCTCTCTTCCTTTTCGTTTTTCGGGGAGGGGTACAGGGTTATCACCCAATACATCAATGTGAACTCCAAAGCATACATTAATGAAATTCTCTTAAACGGTTGACATGTTATTGCAAACTCACCAAGTCTTAAAACCTTGGCAATTACAAGCGTGAAAAACTACCAAGTAAACGAAGTCCAAACTTCACACAAGCTTTACTTAGTACAAATTCAACACCACGCGTCGCTCCGAGTCCACACGACAGACTTGGGCCGCGAACGTAGACCGCAGATATACTAAGTCTTGAAACCTTAAGTATTCCGCGAACCGAAAACCCCAAGGAACTCTTCCAGAGTAATCCTCCAAAGCCCAGCATCCGTAAACAAACTCGGAAATAAACCCTAAACGACTTTGCACGGGTCAAACAGGTATTCGAACCACGGTAAACTAAAGGGTTCAAAGTCGCGAAACGAACTCCCAAACACAAGAAACGTCTGGCCAGACTAAGTAAAAAAAGTAGAGAGTTCTACCCAGCGACCCAAAGGTTCAACATGCAAACTTACAGCGCATAACCGAACCTCGATATTTTGCTAAGCTAAAAAAATCCAAACTCGAACAAAAACATAAACACAAAAGCGTGCATTAAAAGGCCCACCCGAGCCAAACAGAGTTATGGATAAAAGCCCTCCCGGGCAACCTTAAAAGCAAAATAAAAGAGTTCAACTTTAGCCCAGAAGGAGGCCTTAGGGAATTCCAAAAAAAAACAGAAATTAAAATTTTCTAAGGAGCAGCCATCAGCCCTGCTCCTCACCACCAGCCTTCTCGCCTTCACCACCTTGTTGCTCTTGGACTCCGATCTCCGTTGCCTTGGTCACTCCGGTACTCGCAGGTCCCGCCATCATCTCAGCATTCGAGCCAAACTCATTAAAGCCTGTGGAGCGAGCCACGCGCATCACTGAATCCTCGGAGATCTGAGGGATAGCACGAAGCTCGGCACTCAGAGAGAAGTCAGACACCTGCGCGGCCTCAAACTCCTTCGCAAAAGTCTCCCTCTGCTCCAGCAGCTTGGGAAGCTCCTCCTCGATAGTAGTCACCCCGCTTTGCAGAAGATTTATCAGCTCAATATTGGCCTCCACCTCCTGGACCTTCATCTCGCAGTCCGTTTCCTTCTTCTTCCTCTCGAACTTATCCTTGTGAGCTTCGAACATGTCATAATAATGACCGTCCCTTATCCTCATTCCATCGTGCCTGGCCGAGCGAATTGCATCATCCGCCTTCTCGAGGAGTTCCTTGACCTTCTGCTCCAGAGTAACAGTCCTCTCCACAGCAATCGAACGCTCAGACTTCACAACGTTAAGTTGAGCATCGATGAGCTTCACCTCCTCTTGGCAACTCTTAAGACTCGCGGTCAGCTGGTGCACGACACTCTGGGCTTGCTCGAGCTCTTCCTGTCGAGGGACACTCCTGAGGCTTTGCTCGTAAAAGGCCGCGAGTTGGTTATCCGCCTCCAGAGCCTGAAATAGAAAATGAGCATCAAAATCCAGAGAGGGAAAGAAGAAGCAAAAACTCGAAGCTACCTTTCCCTTAGCGGTCATTGCTTTGACGTATAGCTCCCGGCCTATCAGGTTTCTCACCGAAGGGAGCGAGCACCCAGCAGCTTTGCAATGGCGGAGCAGATGAGCGAGCCCCTCGGGATCGTCTGTGATCGGAAAATCCTTCGTGTGGTCAAACTTCCAATGAAACGGTTTGGACCCCGGAGCATGTGACGACCCCGACCCGACAGCTGCCTCCTTTTCATATCGAGGCTTCTTGTTCAAAGGTTGCACCGAGGAATCACTCCCGGTGGCCCGCGAACTCAGATGAATCACTTGGTCGGGGCGTACAGCTTCTGGCCCCTTTCCAGACTCCGTGTCCCGACGCGGAGGCGGCGGCGGAACACCTCCAGACCTCCCATCGTTAATGGCCCCAGCCAGAGCATCGCTCAGCTGACCAGCGCGGATGGGTGCGTATCCGCCAGACGACGCCTTCTCAGAAGGCCTCTTGGATGACTCTCGGACAGTGGGACGTCTCCTCATCTTTTTCTTTGTCTGGGTTGTACTTGACGAAGCGGCGTCAGAGGGCGAGTACTCTCGGGAAGCTGCAAATTAAAACCCTTAAGACTCGCACCGAGGTTGTGTATACGGAGAATATGTAAAAGGAAGCGTGTGTACACTCACCAAGAAGTGCCGGGGCAGGACGAATCTCCAGCGGCTCTATCGCCTCCGGAAGCTCGAGCGCGCGCTTGACTCTGTCAACAGTGAACGATGACCAGAGCACGTCTCTGGAGCCTAGAGTCGCCGCTAACTGTCTGACTGCAGGGGTTATTCCAAATCTCTCCGGGATCTCTGCAAACATCAAAAAAAACAAACGCTCAGACATCCCTAGATAAAGCCAAAATCAACATGCAATAGAAGAAACCCTAGCTAAACACTATCTCTGACCAACGGATTCCGACCACGCGGTCGCGATTCTAGAAGGATCGTAATCCCCAATCGAATGGTGGTCAATCTTGAACCAGAAAGGGCGCTCTCTCCAACGATCCTCCCGGTTCGGCACGGCCACCAGAATCGCTAAACTCCTCCGAGGAGAGAGATAGAAAAGCCCCGTCGCCGAGTTGTGTTTAATCGAACACAAAGCGTGGAGAACCGACAAGTCAAACGGAATCCTCTCTTCTCGAGCCCTAACCAACAGGCCAATGAGATAACGGATGAAATTCGGTGTTAGCTGCGGAAGCGTTATCCCAAGCTCGCCTATCACGTCCAGCAGAAACCGAGGGATTGGGAAAATCAGGTTACACTTCTCGAAGTAAGCCTTGTAGGCACAGCAGTAGCCTGGTTTGACCGATTCCGGCGTCTCTCCAGGATCAAACAGCCTCAACTCCACCGACCTCGGTACGCCGTGCGACGAGTATAGGTTCTCGATGTCCTCCGCCTTTGTAGTCGGGACGGGATACTCGAACTCCTCTTCTTCTGCCACCTGCTTCTCTTTCTTAATCTTGGCCAGGCTCAATTTCGTCATCACTCAAAGCTTCCAAGAACGAGATTTCTTCGTCACGAGAAAAAAGGAAAGAAAAAACTGCAAAGAAAAGAGAGAAAACATCACTATAAAGAGGAGTGGAGAAGTTACCTTGAGTTGACGGTTGAACCTTGGAGAGTGGATGCATGAGGAGGCGGAATATAAAGCAATCATAATTGCATAACCTCGGGACTCCAAAGATTTTTTGAGATCTCCGAGATCTAAACCGTTCGATCTCCTCGTTACTCCCCACGCGCCGCAATCACGCGTAGCGTCTCCTCACACTTTCATCCTGACCGTCCGATTTGGCGGGATCTTCATTTGCCCTTCATCTAACGGCGCACACCAAAAGACGAAGCGTTCGCGTATCCCGGGTGCAGCTCAAACAAACAAGATTTGGCAATATCCGAAAGAATGCTGTGGGCCTTTCGCGAATATACTCCACCCTTCGAGCTCGGGAACTCGCTTAAAGGGCTGGGGGGCAAATGTTTGGGCCAAAATCCACCACAGTGAATTTAGCTGGACAGCGAATAAAGGCCCGACGCATTCACAAGTCAAAAGCCCAATCCATTAAAGAAAGCTCCGACTTCGGAGTATAGCTCGACAGACGAAGAGCCGATCCGTTGGTAACCGACCGCCGAAGAAGGAGGAGCAGTTGAAGCACGCAATCCCGGAAATCTCGCATACTGTTGAAGCCGACTCCGCCAACTGAGGAAAGTAGTTGCGAAGAGAAGGACTATAAGAGAAGGCTTCGGCAGCTGGGAAAGGGATCCGATTTTTGATTATTATTCCAACTTAGCACCAAGACTTTGTAATCGCTCTATAGCTTGAATTCTTGTTGTTCATTCTTCCAACTCAATACAAATCCATTCTTCATCATTGTTTAGCTTCTTGATTGTGTTTGACCAAGAATCTAACCCATCTACTTTGCGAATCAGCTCATCTAAATACTCTAAAAACTGAGTGTGGGTTTTAGGATCCACAGAGAGGACCAAGCTTTTCATGATAAGCTGATCCTGAAGAAGGAGTTTAAAAAAGGAGATCTTGTGTTGCTCTTTAACTCCCGGTTGAAACTCTTTCCCGGGAAGCTCAAGTCTAGGTGGTCGGGACCGTTTAAAGTGAAAGAGGTGAGACCATATGGAGCGGTAGTACTTTGGGGAAAATCTGATGAAGAGTTCACAGTCAATGGCCAAAGACTCAAGCATTACTCCGCCTCAGAAGCTATAGAGGAAGGAACTTCGATTCCACTCTCTAGCCCTCCTTCAGCTTAAAATCTCGGTTTGAAAAGTCGAGCTTAACGACTCTAAACAAAAGCGCACTTGGGAGACATTCCCATGTTTATCTTTGTAAATATGATCTTTGCTTGTTATTTGTGATGTTTCTTTTTGAGTTTATTAGGTTTTGGTCACTAGGTGAAGTTGTAGACTCATTGGTGTTAAGCAAAAGCCATGGAAAATTGGAGGAAACAAAGACAGGGAGTAATATCGGGTTGGATATCGGCCACCAAGCCGATACGTTTTCTCGCGAAGGTTGCTCGAAATTTCCAGGGAGTAATATCGGGTTGGATATCGGCCACCAAGCCGATACGCTCATCTCGTGAAGGTTGCTCGAAATTTCCAGGGAGTAATATCGGGCTGGATATCGGCCACCAAGCCGATATGCTCATCTCGATCAGGTAAGTTCGTCAAACCAAAATCGATTTCAAACCGGTTTTAACCGGATTTTGACCAACCAATTCGACTTTTGACCAGTGTGGGTCCCAAATTTCCCTTGTTTTCTCCTCTTTCACGTGATTTTTGGCTTCTCTCTCTCTCCCCTTTGCGATTTTCTGAACAAAAATCAGACTTGTTTCTCAAAAAATTTCAAACATCAAACTCTTCTTTCTCACTCAATTCTCCACGGATTTCTTTGATTCTTGTTGCTAAACCTTCGGTTTTACTAGCTCTTTCGCAATCTCTTACTAGTTCTTCCACTCCATCATCAAGAACACAAGTTAAAGTTACAAACTCAATATAAATTTCCGAGTTCAAAATTCCAAAAATTTCAAACTCGAATTTCTTCGTTGTTTGTGATTGACATTGCTTGAAAACTTTCCCCTCATGTCTTTGAATGAGTATCCATAGCCAATTTCGCCCTAGGATTGAATGAATTTGATTTGTGGTGAATTAGGGTTCTTGAGAAGTTGGAATTTGGAAAATTTTGGGGGAATTTTGGTTTAATGGTTTCTAATGCTGCATGAGGCTGTTTATGGCTTGCTTAAGTGAGACTACTTGATTATCTCGAGTTTGGTTTCACAAAACTTTCGAAAATGCAATTTTAGGAACTTTTGTTCAAGTAGTTGAGTTGTGGAAGAATGTGATAAAGTTCTTGATGAATTAGGTGCTTGCAAGTCTTAAATTGAGGTTGCTCAAGGTTGCATGATCATTGAATTCATTTGATAATTGCCATGTATGATCATTGTGCCTATCTTGAGTGAGATGATTGATGTCATACTCTTGTGTTGTTGGATTGTGCATTGAGCTTACTATCTCTTTGAGTTCCTCTTTCGTAGGACAATGACTAAGACAACCGACAAACCGGGATCAAGTTCCTCCGACCCGAAAGGAAAGGGTCTAGCGGTCGAAGAAGAAGCATCACCGCCAAAGAAGAAAGCACCAAAGGCCAAGAAGAGAATCCCTACCGCAGCTGAGTACATGGCTAAGCTCAAGCATATCACCTTCTTGCCAACGCGGTACCCACACTTTCAGAGTTTAGAGGCCCTGGGTATCTTAGCCGACGTTGATGCTATTTTTGGGAACTTGGGACTCATGCACTTCTTCAGCCTCGCCAGTGTCGGCTATCAAAACTCCGCTTGCCAATTCTTGGCAAGTCTGAAAACAACGATCAACCTGACCGAGAAGGCTTCAAAATCTCTGGAAAGCCTCGGGAAGATAGAGTTTACAGTGGCACGGAAGAAGTTCAGCATGAGCTTTGATGATATTAGTGCCCTCTTTGGCTTTGAAGATAATGGTGCGCTACCGGGAACTTTCATCTCAATCGAAAAGGGCCATATGAGGCGAATGTGGAAGATGATCTCTGATGCATTTTATAAAACTGGGTCGATGAAATCCGCAAGAATCCGTCATCCCGCCATCAGGTTTGTGCACAAGGCACTAGCTCACACAATATTCTCAACGAAGGAAGCGAACCAGGTGACTGAAAATGAGATGAAACTGTTGTACATCGGACTGCAGGCCCTTCTGGTCACCTTCCCGGACAGAACTCCGATACCTCCTGTGCCTCGTAGACCAAGCATGGCTGCTATTCTCGTAAAGCAGCTGATGGAACACAAGAATTGGGGATTGACTCATAGGGATGCTGAGCCTAAATTCAACATGGGAGGAATAATCACACCTATCCTCACTGCCAAAGGAGCCAAGCTGGAAGGATCATTTGATCCGCAGACGTATGGACAGTATACACCAATTGGATGGTTGGACTTGGATCAGTTAGCCAAGGAGCATTACTTAGGCAGTATTTCAACAGGCCAGTACACCTATCGGATGTGCTCCGACACAAAGTATGAAGAGAAGTTTCTGCTCCCCAACCCGGACATCACGAGCTTTTCCAACACGGCCAACATCAGGTTTCGGTCGCGCAAGGCACATGAAACCGTAATCGATTCATCATAGGGAGCTCCTGCTGGGGAGAAGGTGTATGGGCTGCACCGATATTACATCCAACCTCTTGATGATCCTATAGCAAACAAGACTGTCCGTGCGCTAAGGGATCAGAACCGGGACTTGCAAAAACAGAACAAGTGGCACGGCAAAAACATTAAGAAACTAGCCGGCTGTCTGAAGAAGGTCACCAAGGTCCTCAAGCTCTTCGCCGGTAAGAAAGACAAGGGTAGCACATCCGCAGAAGCAGGAGTTCCGACTGATTTGGATGATGAAGTACGGGCAGCCACTGAGGAGGTGATTGCGGAGGCTGATGAGATAGTTGCGGAGACGCAAGTGGAGTACGCGCGGTACTCTATGGCTGGACACAAGCTGGGATTGATCCCGAGGTTGGCTGAGGAGCCGTACTACGAACCTCACTGACACTCCAGCCACGAGGTAAGGAGAAGAAAGAGGAGAGCCATGCGGACACCATCTTGCTCCTCGTCAAACCCAACTTACTCCATGGGGGATTCGTAATCCCCGTCACACCACAACTAGCCACGTAACACTCCTTCCTTGTACATATTTCGTTTTCTTTCTTTGTTTGCATTTTGTTTGTTTTCGGTCTTTCTTCCTTGCTTAGATCACACAACGGACCGTGTGATTTAAGTTTGGGGGAGAGACCAGTTGCTAATCACGTTTGCTTTGATCTTATTTTTCGTTTGCACTTTGACTCTCATGCATTTCATTTAAGGCATATAAAAACCAAAAAAAAAAATCAAAAAATTTCAAAAAAATTTACAAAAAGAAAGCATTGTAGGATCGAGTCTAGTTCATATTGTAGGATGCATGCATTGGGGACAATGATGATTTTTCCTTGTAGAGGCTCACCAATTAAGTTTCTCGTTGCTTTAATCGATTTTCAAAACAAAGGAAAACCCATTGCTTGACTTTGAGATTCCAAAATTCCCTATCTTTGTGAAGCTTGCATGAACTTAGCTCAATTCCGTGATATTGGACTTAATTTGACTTTGAAATATCTTGCTTAGGGGCTTGAAATGCAATCCCATGATCCTTGCCCGAGTTATGCTTTCCCTTTTACCACTCTCTTGATTAACTCGGACAACCATTGATCTTATGATCATGGCTTCCCTTACCCAAAGACCCTAAACCTTTCCTTGAAGCCTAAATTAATTTGTGAGTGAGGCCTGTTCTTGATAGCTTTTTGCATGTGCAAAAACTTGAGAGTATCGGGAACGACAATGGTCTTTTCTCATTTTAGCTAGCTCTATTTGCCATAAGAGTCTAGCATTAGGATGGGAGATAAGTTTGGGGGAGAGATGAGAGTTAAATTGGGGATAAATATCAATGAAAAGAGTTGAAAAAGGGTTCAAAAAGAGAAAGAAAGTCACTAGGAATTCTTATAAGAAAAGAGCTATGTGCAAAAAGAAAAGAGAATCAAGTAAGTCCCCTAGGAATGAATCAAAGAGAAAGAAAAGAAAAATCAAGTGATGAGGGGGATATGTTATGAAAAAGAATGCTCAAGAGTGAAAAAGGATAGAAAATCAGTCAAGAGTTTCCTAGTTGACATAAAGAAAAGAATGAAAAGGCAAATGGGGTGAGTGTTTGTTGAAAAGTTTGATCATGGTTGGGGTCTGGTGAGTGTTTGCTTTTGAAAATGGGATTATATAGAGAAATCTTCTAGGGATTGGGTAGAACAATGAGAAAAGAACTTTGTATGAATGGATTTTTCCCTTTCTTAGATAGATTTTGTGTAATGTCATTTGCTCCTATTCTTGAGAGTTAACCACCTCCAAAGACACTACTAAGCCACCTCAAATAGCCTCTCTTGAACCTTGCCGATTGGGATTGATTGATTGCCCCTATATGAGATCGCACTTAACTTTTAATGAATGTAAGGAATTGAGTTGATGATTGCTTGTGTTCTATAGGATCTCGGGAGTTAGAGTAGGGATTGAGGGAACGGTAATGTGGAAGTACATGGATAGTCAATGTGATTAGAGCAACTTGTAACTTCTTTGAAAGACCTTGTGTCTTGTTGTGAGTTTTGTGGTTTTGAGTCCCCGCCTTTAAACCTTTCTCCCAAATTGTTTTGATTTTCTTATGCTTGCTTGTGGACAAGCAAGATTCAAGTTTGGGGGAATTGATATTCATACATTTTCATGCATTTAGACTTGTGTTTTGTTCTTGTTTCAACTCCTTTTCACTTTCATTTGTGCCACTTTATTGTCATTTGTTGCATTTAGAGTCTAGGAGCATCTAGAGTTAGGATTTAGCATTCTAGGATGTTTTTGGAGTGTTCTTGGTGTTTTTCAGGTGCTTTGGAGTTTAGGTTTGGCTAAAGTGCAAGATTGGAGCTCAAAGGATGAAGAGGAGAAGGACAGGAAGTCAATATCGGCTTGTGTACCGGCTTGGAGGCCGATACATCATGCCCTGAAGATCACGAAGAAAACAGAGACTCGTACCGGCTTGTGTATCGGTTGGCGAAGCCGATACACCCTCTCGACAAAAATGCACAAAACGGACAGAGACTCATACCGGCTTGTGTATCGGGTGCCAAGCTGATACACTCTCTCGGCCAAGAAGAATCAGAAGAGACAGAGAGCCATACCGGCTTGAATATCGGCCACCAAGCCGATACGCTTCCATACGAACATGTTTTGATCCAATTGGACCGGGTCAACACCCAGTTTGTTCCGGGTTGACCCGGTTCGACACTGTTCACTATTTAAGCCCAAAAATCTAATTTTTGTGCTCTCTTAAGCTTGTTTTTGTTTCAAAACCCCTTTTGTAAGAACAAGTTTGAATCTTTGTTAATCTAAGTACTTCTTTTGTGATTTCTTCTCTACATATTCCTCTCTTTCTCTAATCTTCAATGATTAACACTATCTCTATGGGTTTTGTTAATCATAGCATGATTAGTGAGTAGTTTCTCATAGGGTTTATGGGTTAGGTAGGATTTGGTTGATTAGGGATGATTAATGGATGTCTAATGTTTATCTATCTTAAATCTCTTCTATCTTAGTGTTCTTAATGCCTAGTTAACTGATATATCATGGTTTTTACTAGTTTTAGACCATGATATAAGTATGTTTTAGAGTCTTTTTGTGTTCTTTTAGAGTCTATTACAGGTATAATCAGGTTTGGAGCAGAATTGGAGATATTGGAGCTTTTTGGAGATTTTTGGAGTGTTTGGCCGAGAGCTTGATCTCACTGTCCAGAAAACAGGATTGCATCGACCGACACACATTGTGCATCGGTCGACACACAAGCGAGATGGGCCAGACTCGGCGGTTTAATGAAGAATGAAGATATTACACTTTGGCCCAGAAGTTTCCAGTATATACAAAGAAGCCCCAGCCGAGATTTAGCCTATATAATTAGGATTTTGGTATTTTATTTAGATACGCTTTTGATACGCTTACACATTCTATCATAATTAAGAGCAGAGAGTTTTTAGAGCTTTTTGGGGCTGATCTGATCCTGTACTTCATTTTTATTTTGGAGAAGATTTCGAACCCCTTTACTTATTTAATCTCTTTTATGATATCTAATTATTCATTGATTATGTTTTCATTATCTATGTCTGAGTAGATTCATAGTTAGGTTTAGGGTTTCTCATTAAGGATTTCATGATTTGCTAGACTTGTTTAATTCAGTTAAGGATTCACATGAATAGAATGTTCTTCGATATAAATTGTGTTTAATGCTAGTTCTAACCTGATCAATTAGAATCTAGATCTTAGGTTGCTAAATACGACACGAAAGTGTGGTTTAGAATCTGAACTATTTAGGTTGAGCAATTAAACTTCTCGCAAAGGAATTTTGTTTAGTTTAATTGTGAACATATCGAACTTGAAATTAATGCTGGTTTAATCTGTTAGTAATTGCAAAGGAATTTGGATTGCTGCACTTAGACTTAGAGAATTCTAGCAAAGACAGTTGGTTAATTCTATATCCGTGATTTGAGTTCTATAACTGTGCTTAATTAGATCCTGACCGAATGATTTGTCTGCTTGTCTGATTTCCTGAGAACGCCCTAGACTTAGCGCCCTTAATTAACTGTTTCCACAACCGATAATCCTGCTACTTGTTTACTTTCTAGCACTGCTATTTAGTTTACTTCACATTGCTTTCTTCTTAGTTTAAATCTCTATAGTTCTTAATCTATCGAAACCAGAGTCTCTGTGGATTCGATACCCTATATACTACAATCACTTAACTGTGCACTTGCAGTAGAATAGGATTAAAACCTGACCTATCAAGTTTTTGGCGCCGTTGCCGGGGACTCTTAGAGTCTTCGATAGGATCGAACTTAGAGTTTTTACTAGGATTTTTTTTTTTTTTTTAGTTACTAATTTTTCTCTGTTTTCTCTCTGTCGCAGGTACCGATTTCGCATAGCGTCGATCGTTGCACCTTTGTGTCGATCGTCACTAGGCGATTCTGAGATTGAATCGATCGTTGCACTGATAGCATCGATCGTTGCTTGACGATTACAGACAGTTTATGCAGACGCGTGAAACTAGAAGTAATCAGAACTTGAACCTCGTTAATCTCGGACTTGACGAACTTGGACGACTAGAGAGGACTAACAGAAGAGAAAGAAGAGCAAGGATGGTGGTACAAAAGGTAATCATAATGCCTGATGCTCAAGGTACCCTGAGGGACCGAGACAACAATCCGTACAATGCTGCTGGGAAACGGGTTGATGCTGAAGGGAACGTAATCCCTGATCCTCCTGAGCAACCACAACAGGAGCAGAACCAAGGCCAAGGACAGAACCAAAATAGACAGATGATAGTCCATGAGAGGACTTTAGCTGACTACAACAGACCTGATGAGTTTCATGCAAACCGGTCAGCTCTTGTAATGCCTGGTTTTGAGAGGAATGATTTTGAGATCAAAACCATATACTACTCGCTGATGAAGCAAAATTCTTTCCATGGTCATCCGTCGGAGCAGCCTATGGATCACATTGATCAGTTTGAGGACATAGTCACTGGCATGAAGTATGATGGAGTATGTCAGGATTATCTGTTTCTCAAGCTCTTTCCATACAGTCTCGCTGGAGACGCTGCTGCATGGCTGAAACAACTGCCACCTGGGCAGTTTGATACTTGGGCAGCCCTGAAGAGTGAGTTCCTGCGTCACTTCTACGATGATGCACGTTCTGATCAGTCCAGACAGGACATACTCACCTTTTCCCAAGGTCCTACTGAGCCTCTTAAGACTGCCTGGATGAGATTCAAGAAATACCAACGTGACTGCCCACACCATGGATTCACTGAGGTAACACTTTTAGGCATCTTCTTTAGAGGCATAGATCTTCCATATCAGACTGCGTTGGACAACTCTAGCAATGCCAACTTTAACACTAGGACTCCTGCTCAAGCTAAGCAGTTGATTGATAACTTAGTGAGCAGCAACAGTTGCAAGACTACTGATGAGAGGAGGAAGAGATCTGGTGGAAAGGTAGAGAATTTGGAGATTGTTGATATTAGATCTAAGCTGGACACAGTTTGTAATCTTCTAGCTGGTAAGAAAGCTGTCCACTTTTCCCAAGATGTTGAGGTAATTCAGACTGAGGAGGACACTCAGGAAGAAGATGTGAATTACATAGGAGGATCTGGATTCCAAGGTAATAGATTTGGTAATCAGCAGGGAAACAGGTTCTTCAATGGAGGACATAAGAGCGCCTTTACAGGCAATCAGAACTCCTCTAGCTTTGGACAGACTAGTGGTTTTCAGAAGCCTTTTGGACAAGGTACTCAGAGAACCTATGGATCATCTTCTTACCAAGCGCCTCCTGCAGCTACTGCTCATGAGAGTAAGATAGAAGCAATGATGGAATAGATGCTGAAAGGCCAGACTAAGAATGCCGCAGACCTCGATAAGAAGATAGGTAATGTCTATGAGGATCTGAACGGGAAGTTTGAAAACCTGAGCACACACATGAAGGAGCTTGACGCTAAAGTTGCAAGAACTGCTGGATATGCTCAGAGGGAAGATGAATATCTCCCAGGGCGAACTAATGCTAATCCCAAGTATCAATGCAATGCAGTGACATTGAGAAATGGTAAGGAGCAACTGCCTGGCCAGAAAAAGCAGTTGAGTGTCGAAGAACTCGTGGAAATTGAAGAATTGGAAGATGAGATCCGTGATATTCGCAATGCATCGATCGACGCCACTCAGCAACGGTCGATGCAAAGCGAAAACGAAGAACCTGTCGTAACAAAGTCGCCCAGCAACGATCGATACAACGCCAGTGACGATCGACGCAAGGCGACTGCAGAGAGTTTAAGACCAGAGAAACCGAAACAGTCGACCGAGAGGGTTTACAAGCCTAAGGTACCTTATCCCAAGAATTCCAGAAAAGCTAAGAATGATAAGCAGTACGCAAAGTGCCAAGAGTTTATTAGAAAGGTGAAAGTCGAAGTACCTTTGATTGACTCTATGGAGACCTCTCCTGTGATGAAGAGATGTCTTAAGGATTTAATTGCTGGAAAGTGGTCTAATGAGGAGAGTGTAATGATGATCAGCGAGGTGTGTAGTGCAGTAATTCAGGGCAGAATTCCTGAGAAGTTGAAAGATCCAGGAAGCTTTGTGTTGGATTGTGCTATCTACATGGAAAGATTCGAAAGGTCCCTATGTGATCTTGGTTCCAATGTGAATCTTATGCCTTTCTCAGTTGCCAAGAGGCTCGGAATGACTGACTTTATACCCACTAGGATATCACTGGTTTTGGCAGATAGAACGATCAGAATTCCCGAAGGATTATTGGAGGATGTACCTATAATGATTGGCCAATGTGTGATACCTACTGATTTTGTGGTTCTGCAGTATGGAGAGGAACCAAAGGATCCACTGATTTTGGGCAGGCCTTTCTTAGCTACTGCTGGTGCGATGATTGACTGCCAAGGAGGTAGAATAATTCTGAATGTGGGTGATCTGAAGATGAGTTTTGATATGGACAAACTGGTGAAGAGACCAACGATCGACGGACAGACCTTCTATGTGGACACACTAGGTGATTTGGCTGCAGAATACTTTGACAAGTCACACGCTGAAGATCCACTAGAAAGAGCTTTACTGAGCTCTATAATGGAGCTGGAATACTTGCAGAACGAGCCCGCAATGTGCTATGCAAGGCTAATGGATTCTGTTGAAGCAGTAATGCAGGTAGAAACATCAGACGTGACGATGCAACGATCGACACCAACTAGGCATCGGTCGTTGCAAGTCGACAGGGACTGGGCAGAGGAAAAGCTCCGGAGATTGAGCTGAAACAACTTCCATCCGGGCTGAGGTACGCATTTCTTGGACCGAATTCAACTTATCCAGTGATTATTAATGCTATTTTGAACAAGGCAGAGCTCACTTTACTGCTAAGCAAGCTGCGCAAGCATCGCAAAGCTCTTGGCTATTCTCTTGATGACATTTCAGGTATCTCTCCAGAGCTGTGCATGCATCGGATACATCTTGAGGACGAGTCTAAGACATCTGTAGAGCATCAGAGAAGGCTTAATCCTAATCTACAGGAAGTGGTTAAGAAGGAGATTATGAAACTCCTGGATGCTGGGATCATCTATCCTATTTCAGACAGTGATTGGGTGAGTCCAGTCCATGTAGTGCCTAAGAAAGGCGGAGTTACAGTAGTGAAGAATGAGAAGAATGAGCTGATCCCTACTAGGACTGTGACGGGACACAGGATGTGCATAGATTACAGGAAACTCAATGCTGCAACAAGGAAGGATCATTTCCCTTTGCCTTTCATTGATCAGATGCTGGAGAGGTTACCAAATCACCCTTACTATTGCTTCCTCGATGGATACTCAGGTTTCTTTCAGATTCCTATCCACCCAGAGGATCAGGGAAAGACCACCTTCACTTGTCCATATGGCACATTTGCTTACCGTAGGATGCCCTTTGGACTCTGTAATGCGCCAGCCACCTTCTAGAGATGCATGATGTCCATCTTCACTGACATGATTGAGGACTTTATGGAGGTATTTATGGATGATTTTTCAGTTTATGGGTCCTCCTACAATGAGTGCTTAGATAATTTATGCAAGGTTCTAACTAGATGTGAGGAAAAGCATTTGGTCCTTAACTGGGAAAAGTGTCATTTCATGGCCAGAGATGGTATTGTACTTGGACATAGAGTGTCTGAAGCAGGGATCGAGGTAGACCGCGCTAAGATTGAGGTTATGACCAGCCTTCAGGCACCTGATTCAGTTAAGTCTATAAGAAGCTTTCTTGGACATGCTGGCTTCTATAGACGGTTCATCAAAGACTTCAGTAAGATTGCTAGGCCACTAACTGCTTTGTTGTGTAAGGATACCAAATTTGAGTTCAATGCAGATTGTCAGACTGCATTTGAACAAATCAAGCAAGCATTAGTGAGTGCTCCGATAGTTCAACCACCGGATTGGGATCTACCTTTTGAGGTTATGTGTGATGCAAGTGACTATGCTGTAGGAGCTGTTCTGGGGAAGAAGAAGGATAGAAAGCTTCATGCTATCTATTATGCTAGTAGGACATTAGATGATGCACAGAGAAACTATGCCACCACAGAGAAGGAGTTGTTGGCTATTGTCTTTGCATTTGAGAAATTCCGCCCCTATCTTGTTGGCTCCAAGGTGATTGTACATACTGATCATTCAGCCCTGAAGTATCTGATGCAGATGAAGGATGCTAAGCCAAGATTGTTGAGATGGATTCTGCTGCTTCAGGAGTTTGACATTGAAGTGAGGGACAAGAAGGGGGTTGCGAATGGAGTTGCTGATCACCTTTCAAGGATGCTGGTTGAGAAAGACGTGCCCATCAATGATTATCTACCTGAGGAAAACGTCAATATGGTCGGTACAGTGTTTCGGACGGATTTGGGCAGAGAGTTGCCGACCTGTCGGGATAATCGCTCAGCATCGATCGATGCCACATTGGCAACGGTCGATGCAAGTATCGGGGAAGCAACGATCGACACATGCACATGCAACGGTCGATGCAGACCTGATACGAACCCATAATCTTTAAGGATCCGAATTGGGAACTATGATTTCAAAATTGCTGCTGTAGCAACCAGTGATCGACCCTGGTATGCAAATATAGCTAATTACCTTGCTGCTGAGACTGAACCAGATGATTTAAAGGGTTATGCAAAGAAGAAGTTCTTCAGGGAGCTTAGACGATACTACTGGGATGAGCCTTATCTCTACAAGCACTGTTCAGATGGTCTTTACAGGAGATGCGTTGCCGAATCAGAGGTTCCAGACATCTTATTCCATTGTCATGGATCAGATTATGCTGGACATTTTGATACATTCAAGATTGTGTCTAAAGTTCTGCAAGCAGGTTTCTGGTGGCCTACAATGTTTAGAGACACTCATTCTTTCATCTCTCAATGTGATGCCTGTCAGAGGAGAGGGAAGATCAGCAAGAAGCATGAGATGCCTCAGAACTTCATTCTGGAAGTTGAGGTTTTCGATTGCTGGGGCATAGATTTCATGGGTCCTTTTCCCTCATCCTATGGGAATAAGTTCATCTTGGTTGATGTGGACTATGTGTCTAAATGGGTGGAAGCAATAGCTAGTCCAACCAATGATTCTTCGGTGGTCATTAAGCTGTTTAAGACCATCATATTCCCTAGATTTGGAGTACCTCGGATAGTAATCAGTGATGGAGGATCTCACTTTATTAATAAGGTCTTCGAGAAGCTACTAAGGAAGCATGGCGTTCATCACCGGGTTGCTACTCCTTATCACCCTCAGACTAGTGGACAAGTTGAAGTCTCTAACAGGCAAATCAAAGAGATCCTAGAGAAGACTGTGGGGAAAACGAGAAAGGATTGGGCTGCTAAGTTGGACGACGCATTATGGGCTTACCGGACTGCATTCAAGACACCACTTGGAACTACTCCGTTTCATCTGTTGTATGGAAAATCATGTCATCTGCCGGTGGAACTCGAGCACAAAGCAGCATGGGCTGTAAAGCAGATGAACTTTAATCTTAAATCTGCTGCAGAGAGGAGATTGGTGCAGCTTAATGAGTTGGATGAGATTAGACATTTTGCCTATGAGAACTCAAAGCTGTACAAGGAGAGGACTAAGGCTTATCATGACAAGAAGATTGTCTCCAGACAATTTGAGCCTAATGATCAGGTACTTTTGTATAACTCTCGTTTGCATTTGTTTCCAGGTAAGCTGAAATCAAGGTGGTCCGGTCCTTTCACGATCAAAGAGGTGCGTCCATATGGAGCTGTCGTTCTAACCAGCAAGGAAGGTAATGAATTCACTGTGAATGGACAGAGGGTGAAACATTATTGGGCTAAGGCCGAGATTCCAGGAGGTCAGATTCTGGCTCTGGATGATGCACCCTCTACCTAGATCAGCTGAAGCGTCAAGCTATTGACGTTAAAAGAGCGCTGAGTGGGAGGCAACCCACTGTTTTCATTTTTGCATTTTAATTTTGGAGTTTTTGTAGGATTTTACGTTTTGTTTCTGGTTTTGGTGAGTTTTTGTCTGCAGGTCTCGGCCAAAATCGCAGTGCGTCGATCGACACACCACTGTGTCGATCGTCACAACACGATCGAAATCGCATTGCATCGATCGTTGCGGTCCTGAGCAACGATCGATCATACACGAAAATCGCCTAGCAACGGTCGATGCACCTAGTGCAACGGTCGATGCCTGTGCGACAGAGGTAAAAATCCGACAGAACTCAACACATCCTTTAACAAATTTTTCTTTTTTTACCAATCCTTCGCTTGACACTACTGGGGACAGTGTGTCTTAAGTGTGGGGGAGGTGCTACTGACTCCTGTTTTCTATTTTCTTAAGAGTCAGTCTTTCAAAATTTGTTTTATTGAGTCAAAACCAGTTTAAGTAAGAAACAATGATTTTTTGAGAAGATTTACAGCACTTGCAGGAACTTAAGTAACCATTGGGATGAAGTTGCAGGATCAATCTCTGACTATTAGAAAACCCCATCACAGATCAACCTACTAAGGACACCCACATCACTTCAGGTATCAGAGGATCCTTTTACTGACTTCAAACTTAATACTGACTTAATTTTCTCACATAAGGGCTTGGTATACTTTGTGTCGGATTCCCTTGTTAGTTCTGACACAGCCTGTAAACCTGTCCTATTTAGTTCCCTTCTCCCCTTCCATAAAAAAAAAAAGATAATAAACTGAGGATGAGTTAGTAACTCCGAAGTGGTCATGGGAGTGGTAGCTACAACTATGATATCCTGTGCATCCATGGAATGTGTCCGAAGTACACCCCTTAACGGGAAAAGCACTGATAAAATAAAATAAAATGATACCCAATGGGAAAAATCAGAATGCTAAGGAAGGAAAAAGAGAAGAAAGGGACTAGAGAAAGATAGTATGGTGGTCTAGAGCTGATAAGGTAAGAGTCCATGTGCCTTTGATCGATACTCCTTAGGTGAGACCGCACTTAAATACTTGCAGAAGTCAGTAGGGAGAATTTGAATGCGTGAATGTGATTGTGGAGTTTACTAGGACAGTTACTAAGTGTGGGGGAAGTATATGTTGGTCTTGATGTCTTGTGATAGATTCTTTCAGTGGTTTACTAAGGGGAATCTGAGTGTTGTTGCATCTAGGATGAAAAGAGTTTATGAAGAGTTTTCAAACCTCTTCACCATGTTTTAGTTCTATGTTTTGCTTGAGGGCAAGCAAAGGCTAAGTGTGGGGGAGTTGATATATCATGGTTTTTACTAGTTTTAGACCATGATATAAGTATGTTTTAGAGTCCTTTTGTGTTCTTTTAGAGTCTATTACAGGTATAATCAGGTTTGGAGTAGAATTGGAGATATTGGAGTTTTTGGAGATTTTTGGTGTTTGGCCGAGAGCTTGAGCTCACTGTCCAGAAAACAGGATTGCATCGACCGACACACATTGTGAATCAGTCGACACACAAGCGAGATGGGCCAGACTCGGCGGTTTAATGAAGAATGAAGATATTACACTTTGGCCCAGAAGTTTCCAGTATTTACAAAGAAGCCCCAGCCGAGATTTAGCCTATATAATTAGGATTTTAGTGTTTTATTTAGATACGCTTTTGATACGCTTACACATTCTATCATAATTAAGAGCAGAGAGTTTTTAGAGCTTTTTGGGGCTGATCTGATCATGTACTTCATCTTTATTTTGGAGAAGATTTTGAACCCCTTTACTTATTTAATCTCTTTTATGATATCTAGTTATTCATTGATTATGTTTTCATTATCTATGTCTGAGTAGATTCATAGTTAGGTTTAAGGTTTCTCATTAAGGATTTCATGACTTGCTAGACTTGTTTAATTCAGTTAAGGATTCACATGAATAGAATGTTCTTCGATCTAAATTGTGTTTAATGCTAGTTCTAACCTGATCAATTAGAATCTAGATCTTAGGTTGCTAAATACGACACGAAAGTGTGGTTTAGAATCTGAACTATTTAGGTTGAGCAATTAAACTTCTCGCAAAGGAATTTTGTTTAGTTTAATTGTGAACATATCGAACTTGAAATTAATGCTGGTTTAATCTGTTAGTAATTGCAAAGGAATTTGGATTGCTGCACTTAGACTTAGAGAATTCTCGCAACGACAGTTGGTTAATTCTATATCCGTGATTTGAGTTCTAGAACTGTGCTTAATTAGATCCTGAGAACGCCCTAGACTTAGCGCCCTTAATTAACTGTTTCCACAACCGATAATCCTGCTACTTGTTTACTTTCTCGCACTGCTATTTAGTTTACTTCACATTCCTTTCTTCTTAGTTTAAATCTCTATAGTTCTTAATCTATCGAAATCAGAGTCTCTGTGGATTCGATACCCTATATACTACAATCACTTAACTGTGCACTTGCAGTAGAATAGGATTAAAACCTGACCTATCATTAACCTTGATCATGTTGATTAGGATGTTTAGGATTTCTTGTCCATCATGTGTTCGATGAATTGCCAGTTTTAGATTTGATAGGACTTTCACATTCTAGCACATGAAAATGGATGTTTAGAGTGATTGTTGGCTATATGGAACTTGTTTGAATGCTTGCTTGATCTTAATTCACAAATGAGAATTTGTTCTTGGATTAGGATTAGGGAAATATATTAGTGCTAAGAGATTAGACTAGTCAATTGATTGTGTTCCTTGCTAGGAGATTAGCTTCCTTGAAGTTTGAATTAGCATCCTTGATCATCCCGTGTCACTAAATCTGTTGACCTTTTCCTATAAGCCTTATCCTTTAATCTTGATTTTCTAGTGTGTTACTTGATTGCTTAATTCTCTCTTGTTTAGATTTGTTTGCTTTGTTATTCTTAATTGCACTTAGAATCTTTAGAATTATAACTTGAATTTGAATTGCTTGACTTTTAAGGTTTGGTGTATTCGTGATTGGTCATAATTCACTCCCAATTGGTTCGATACCTCTTACTACGCGATAAGTAAGAGGAATTGATACCTCTTAAAGGATTGTAAAATCCTAGTTATCAGGTAACAACTGGTGGTTGGAAGCAGCTAGAAGCCGGCACCCTATCATTGGTCTGCTCAAGTCTTGTCTTCCTTCGGTGGACATTGTTGATCATCTGGCAGTGGATGATCGATATTTATGGAAGATTGGTGACAAACCTCCTACTGAAAAGTACTTGACTTCTCAGGTATGACACTATTTAAATCCTCAGGAACCTATTGTAGACTGGTTTGATGCTGTTTGGTTTGCTAAGAGGGTTCCAAAGCATGCTTTTGTAACGTGGCTCGCGGCTCGGAATCGACTCACCACAAGGGATCGTTTGCGGAATTGGGGTATTCCAGTTCTTGATGGCTGCGTTCTGTGCAGTGGTGGCGTGGAAACTCGACAACATTTGTTCTTTGATTGTGTATATAGTGCAGAGGTGTGGTCTTTTTTCTCCTCTAGGCTCCATGTATCACCTCCTATTCTCTTCGAGGATGGTCTTAGATGGTTCCCATTGATAATCGCAATCTGACGTTCATCCTCAGGCTTCAATTTACTCTCTGTGGAAGGAAAGAAACATTAGGATACATTCTTCAGTCTCTCGCTTGCCAATCTCCCTGATCATGGAGATTAAGAGCTTAATCAAGTGCAAGCTTTTACCTCTTTCAAGGGCTCAACGTCTCTCTCTCTCGTATGTATCTTTGTTGCAATCATTGCTGAGTCTTTTTTAGCTTTCGTTTGTAATGAGGCTTCATGTTGCTGGTTTCCGCAGCTGTATCCTTGCCCCTGTGTTTGTATCAGGTGGCTCTTTATTAATATAAATCAACCTTTAAAAAAAAAAAGCTATCATAGAAACTGGTTTTTGTCAATTGATGCTCCAGATAACGTTCAGTTTTCCTATCACAACATTAATCTTTATAATTATAAGTCACTAACAAAAACGCAGGTAACTGCATATCTTTCCTTCTGACACGTGAACAAATCTGACGTGTCCTTCTCACCTTTTTTACGATTTTTGTTTCTCATTTCTTATTTCCACTTTTCCCAAAAACTGAACTTTATGTTGTGGTATTATTATTTAAAAAATAATAATTCAAAAGCAGTTTCTTCCATCACTCTAACCCACAACGTCATTCAACTTCATATCTCATTCAACAGTTTATTCTTCGGTTACTCATGGTACTATAAATTCATCAGTTTTTTTCTTCGATTATTTGGTTCTTTCGATCTCAGTTGATCATTTGCTCAGGAATCGTGTTGGGTTTCGTTTCTCTTTCATCTTGATTTTCACGACTGTTTTTTTATTCACTACAATCGAGTAAGTTTTCATAATTTTTTTTTGCAGGTGCCAGCTCTTGAGCACAATGGAAAAGTCAGAGTCTGGGTAAATATCTAAATGACATTTTTGAGGGGGCTTCTCTTTTCCCTGAGGTCAGAGTAAGACCATACCGAGTTTTGTTCCCCTTCCTTATACTCTGATTCAAATTCATTACCCTCTCATGTTTATCTATCTTTAGGATCAAACAAAAAGAGAGTATGTCGACAAGTTGTTGAAATACACTGATACATTCATTAAAACTATGTATGTGTCACTCAAAGGAGATGTTTTTTAAGAAACCAGTGAGACTGAACTCTTCAAATTTTCAGCCTTTTTTGTATAGATACAAATGGAGATTTTAGTATTATGATCTGAAGGTATTTGCAGGTTTTAATGAAGATCTCTTCAAGGAAATTACCCTGCTTTTGACATTGGATGACTTTAGGTTCTCACAACTTTTACCCTTACAACATTTTTCTCGCCATGGATGTGAAATATATATTATTGAGATTATTTACCAAAAGAAATGGCGGTGTTGATTGATTAAATGAAAATGGCAGTTTACCTGCAATCATCTTTGATTTTTTATATGTTTCTTCATTGTATTGTGCTTTATGTTGAGGCCAAAAATTGAATAGTGCTTTCTCGCAGAAAACTGCACTGGTGCTTAATGCCTCACTGAGATTCTGTTACACCTTGGACTTGAATAAGTAGCAAGAAACAAAAAAAAATGAGGCAGAAGATCAGAAGTCACAGTCATGCTCTTTTGGTATGTCTATTTGACGGCTGGTGAATCATGGTCGTAGTGTGACATGGGGCCTTTTTACTGATTAATGAATGCTGTTTTATCTTCTTTGTTAGGCTGCAAATTGTTTCATGGACCTGTGGCGTGAGCAAGGTAATTTTGTCAAACTGTATGCATTTGTGTTGTGCATAAAATCTGGTGATTTTGAAATCTGACCTGAACAACTTGTGTTGATGTCAAAGGGTCACAACATTGGTTCTCTATAGCAGTATGGAGAGGTAAGTTCTTTGGTCTCTTTGGTGGCTTTTCTATCTTTTTGGCTTGCACTCTTTATTAAACTATATCTTGATAATTCGGATTTAGAGTAAGATTGAAGTATGCAGTTTAATAAAACATCCATTGTAAATTCGAAATAATGTATTAATGTCACGCCGACGTCAATGCTTTATACCACTATTCGTCCACAACAACAACCGTCGACAATACACCAACCTTAATCTCATCATCTGTTGCTGAGTGAGGTCATCCTGTAAGTGATGTTTTACAGAAGCTAAATCAAGTAAGCTTGGTGTACCTTGGAGGTAAATTACATGCTGCATCTGTTTGTTTGAATTGTGGATAAAATAACATAAAAGTGTGTGGTTTATGAATTACTGTTGAGTACACATACATGATGAGGACGACTATATGTCTAACATGTATGCCTTCAGGAGATGCTTCTGTAAAAATGAGCAGATTTATTCCTTACGGATAAAGGAAACCCACGCACTATTAATGAGACAGAAGCCAACACTAGCAACAAATCTCAAGGATAAAAGTTCACATAAAAAAACTTTAGGGAAACAGAGGAGAGGAGGCTTAGGGTTTTCCAATGTAATACCCTAACAAGGACTAAATCCTTAGGTTGTCTAATAAGGACTGGATAAGATGCTTCTACGAAGGTATTTTTGTAGATAATAAGAAGTAAAAAAACTTGAACAAATCCCTTCATCTTTTGATTTGCAACATATTGTTTTTCCCTTGCGTTAGACTCTTATTTGTACTCTGATCATTTGAAGTGTTTTCCTTACACTGCCACCATTACCAGGTCGCCAGAGTGCATACACTCTAAGATTTACCACGAACAATGTTGGGCAAAATTCAGGTTTGTAATTTTATTGGCTTATCTAAATTTAATACTTGATCGAGGACTAAACAAGTGATACTTTTAAATCCATTTGCAAATTAAGAAGATCAAAGTGCCGGCAAATGATAGCTATATATCAACGAGGTAATGAGGTATTCATCTTTTCCATTCTCATCAATTTGTTAATGTGATTTCTTTCATATGAATAACTGAGTCGTATATGTGTTTTATCCAGGTTGAAACCAGAACTCGAAAATAGTATATTCAGATTGAAGCTTGAATGAACCGAAATGCCGTTCACTCTTCTACACAAAGTCAGTACAAGGAAGACACAAAGGAAAAGGTTAGCAAACGGAATGAGACAGGAAAAGAAATGGCTCAAGAAAAAGGATCTTCTCCTTCTCGATACGAGCTGCTCCTTTTCTTTTTTTTCTTTCTTAGAGCTAAGCTAACTTCCTAAAAAAAATTCTTTTTCCGCTGATTCCCCACGTTCACATTTATTTTGTTACACTTTCTTAGCTTATCTCAAATTTATTTAATTATTATACTTTATTTTTTCCTAAATAATATTTAGTTAATTTATGTAGTAAGTTTAACCCACAAATTTTTTTTTAAACAAAACGCATGGGCCAGTATTTTATATAAACCACTTGTTGGAAACCCTAAACACATGGGCCATCATTGTTTGTTGGAATTGTAAAATTAATATCAGCGTCACATGTATAATCAATATGTGAGGTTCATTATTTAAAAGAGTCACAATTTATGTAATTATTTGATAAAGAATAAAAGATTATATGACATATATGATATAGAAATTTAAGTATGAACACATTCAATAATTTATAATTTGAGGAAGGGTTGAATTAGAAATTATTTATGTATAAATAAAGGTTTATGATGCCTAAGACAACCCTAGTTATACATGAAAAAAAATATATGCATCCTATCTTTTTTTTTTTTTTTTTTTTTTTGTCTTCAGCCCAACTAGATCTAAGCCAAGTTTAATCCGCTATCAGGAGGTCCCCGAAGAGATCCATCAGTCGGGATAGTCTGGCTTATGTGGGAAAATAAAATACCACGAGCACGAGCTTCTTTAGCCAAAGAGTCTGCTCGGGTGTTTAGACTTCGTGGAATATGGCGAATGTCAAAAAAATGAAAACGATGTTGTAAAAGTCCTAGAGCTTCCAATTCTGAAGCAAAGCTTGGCCAATCTCCAGGGTCTTTAATCATATCCACCAGAGTTGAACAATCCGTTTCAAACTGGATCCTTAAGGAGCGACATTGTAGTAGACTAGAAGCCGCCCAAATAAGGCCGTCCATCTCTGCATGAAGGGCCGAAAGGCTCTGACGACAGCCTTGGAGACCGAAATACTCACGACCCAGACAATCCTTATAGCACCACCCCAAACCACTTACAGTGCCATGATCGATCCAAGAGGCATCAATTTGACAAGTAAGGGTACGAGTGTCCATAAGGGGTTCGTTGAGTTCTTCTAAATCAAGAATTTCCCCTTGATGTTCTTCTTCTTCGTTTACTTCCTTCTCATTAACCGCCAATCTCCAACTTTCCGCTTCCAGTGAAGCCAATTGTAATGTAGTCCTCGGGTCGATATTATTTCCATTGAATACTTTGTCGTTTCGCGCTTTCCATATGAACCAAAGTATCCAAGGAAATATAGACTGTTGAATCTCTGAGAGACCCAACTCTTTAGTTCTCCAGAAAAGGAAATCCATATTTCTGTAAAGAGATGAACTTGGAAAATTCTCCGGAATGGACGGAAAGTCCGATAAAGCCCAAACTTGTAAAGCTGGGGGGCACTCAAAGAGTACATGATTTATAGATTCTTCTGTGCTACCACATCTAGGACATGTCCCATCAGTGGCCAGATGCCTATAAGTAAGTCTTTCACAGGTAGCCATGCAACCAGATAACGCCTGCCATAAGAAATGTTTCAGTTTTGGGGCTGTCCTAATCTTCCATACATGTCCTATCAAAGCAGTAATGCTCGGCTCAGTAGCAGATACAACACCCAAACTCATCTTATGGTTACGAGATAGCTCAAAACCTGATTTGACAGTGTAAACACCATTCTTCGTATGGTTCCAAACATACCCATCATGGGTAGATCCTCGGCTAGGTCTCAGACCTAAAATAAGAGGAATATCTTCTGGGTGAAAATAATCATGTAGGAGAGGAAGGTTCCACTCTTTAGTTTCTGGAAGAATAAGAGAATGGACCCTCATTTGAGGAAGAGGCCCCTGAAGGCGGGGAGCAGGTCTCGGTGGTCTAGCGGTCTGATCAGGAATCCACTGATCATTCCAAACATCAGTATTCTGTCCCGAACCAATAGTCCTCCTCAGACCCATCTTAAGCAGAGGTTTTGCAGCAAGCAAACTCCGCCAACCATAAGAAGGGTTGTAAACCCGTCGATCCTCCAAAGGACATGATCGATTAAAATATCGACCCCTTAGAACCCGAGCTATAAGGGAAGAGGGGAATTGGACTAGCCGCCATAATTGTTTAGCTAGAAGGGCTATATTTTGGTCATGAAAATCGCGGAAGCCTAGTCCTCCCAAATCATGAGGCATACACAATTTGTCCCAAGCGATCCAGTGAATACCACCACTCTTTTGGCTAGAGCTCCACCAATACCTTGAAACAGAACTTCTGAGTTTATCAGTCAATCCTTGAGGAAGAAGGAAACAAGACATGACATAGGTCGGAGCAGCTTGTGCAACAGATTTGATTTGGACTTCCTTTCCGCCTTTAGAAAGAAGGCAAGCAGACCAAGTAGATGTTCGACTATTAAGCCCATCCTGTACAAAGGAAAAGACTTTCATCTTAGATCCACTTATAAGTTCTGGGAGACCCAGGTACAGTCCCATGCCGCCCTCCGTTGAGATACCGAGACAAATCTTTATCTTTCTTTTCCTCTCAGACTCCACCTTGTTACCAAACATAATGGAAGATTTCGATGCATTGAGTAGTTGTCCTGAGGCTTTTCCATAAGTATCAATAATCTTCAAGATCTCCAAACATTGAGAAATTTCTGCTTTACAGAAAAATAAACTGTCGTCTGCAAATAGAAGGTGCGAGATTCTTGGGCTCGCTCTTGCAATTCTAAGCCCCAAGATCCGTTTTTCCTCCTCTGCTCCCTTTAGTAAAGAAATCAAAGCTTCAGTACAAATGATGAACAAAAAGGGGGAGATAGGGTCTCCTTGTCTTAGACCCCTCGTTGGGATAATCTTGCCTTTTGGTTCACCATTAATTAGTACCTGGTAGGAAACCGATGTCACACAGGACATAACGAGATCCACCCATTTCTCGTCAAAACCCATCTTAAGCATCAACAACTCAAGGAATTTCCATTCCACTCTATCATAGGCTTTACTCATGTCCGTCTTAATTGCCATGAACTCTTTTCGGCATCTAGGGTTGGACCGTAAAGCATGGAAATTTTCTTGTGCCAACAAGATATTGTCTGTAATAAGTCTCTTGGCCATAAAAGCCGATTGGGTCTCTGAAATGAGAGGAGGAAGAGCAGATTTCAGACGCTTACACATAAGCTTTGATATGATTTTATAGCAGACATTACACAGACTAATAGGCCGAAATTCTGACATCTCCCTTGGTCTTTCTTTCTTGGGGATGAGGCAGATATTAGTCTGGTTTAGTCTGGGGTCGAATTTTCCGGTTTCAAAGAACTCCAAAACCAGTTTAATGATATCAGCTTTTAGGAGATACCAAAACTTCTGATAAAATCTACTAGTCATTCCATCAGGTCCCGGGGCTTTATCAGGATTTATGTCAAAAAGAGCTTTTCTTATCTCCGCTTCCGACGGTTTCCTCACAAGCAGACGATTTGTTGACTCCGGGATCGACGGGGATATATAACGAAGGGATTCTTCAAAATCCGTAGGGGATGACGTAGAGAAAAGGTTTTGGAAATAGTGAGATGACACTCTTTCTATCCCATAAGCACTTTCAACTAGGTTCCCATTATGGTCTTTAAGACTCACAATCCGGTTTCTAGCACGCCTATGCTTTGTCAGACCATGGTGGAATTTCGTATTTCTGTCTCCATCTTTGTGTTTCATATTTCTACTCTTTTGTTGCCAAAATAGATCCTCCTCTCGAAAAGCCTCGATTAGTCTTCTCCTGAGAACTTCGAGATCTTCTAACGGGATATTATCATCCTCTTGAGCAGCATCAATCTGATTTTTTAGATCATCGATGAGCTTTGCCGAATTTGTGAAATTATTTTTCTTCCAATTTGCTATGCTGCTCCGACAAGCTGCAACTTTCTGATGAAAGTCCCTAATTGGAACCTCATCAAAACGGCCCCAACCGAAAGTTACCGAATCTTTGAAGCCTGGCTTTCCGATCCATCTTTTATCAAAACGAAAGCTCTTTTTCGATCTCTGGTTATTCGATCGAATTTTGGATAGCACCGGTCTATGGTCAGAACCCCATAACTTTAGATATTCTGTCGTCGTGAAAGAAAAGAGAGATAGCCAATCCTTATTAGCAGTAGCCCTATCCAGTCTACACTTAACTTTGCCGGAACGTCGTTTTCCCACCCACGAGAAGGAATTTCCTTTATATGGTAGTTCAAGCATCCCACAATTATTCAACATAGTTCGGAACGGGATGAAAGTATTCTCTGCCCTTTTACGACCTCCACTTTTTTCATGGTTTCCTGTTATTTCGTTAAAATCCCCTGTCATAAACCAAGCTTGGTGACGGTTAAGGCTTATCCTAGTTAAGCGCTCCCAAACTTGTTCCCGATATTTTATGGTGGGTTCTCCATAAACGAATGTCATAAAGATCTTATGTCCTTCAAATGAGGATTCAATATCGATAATATGATTATCCGCATACAAGATGGAGACCGAAGGTTCATCCATATAAAAGAGTGCTAGACCACCGCTTAGACCTCTCGGTTCAACGGTACAAACATGGTCAAATCCAAAATACACTTGCATATCTTGCACAAAATCCCGACTGTTTTTAGTCTCCGACAAAAATAGAAAATTAGGTAGATAACATTTAAAAAGTTCTTCAAGATGCTCCTTTGTCAAGGGAGCTCCCGCCCCTTGACAATTCCACGCGACAATATTCATCTTGGATTTCTCGGGGGCTTTGAGCTGCCACCCGTAGAAGGTAAATTCCTTGACTTAGACGGACCATCTTCTTTGTGAATCCCCTGTTTTAAATTAGTACCACTGCCCTGGCCTTTGAGTTTTGGAGGAGTCCTTCCCACTGTCATAAGTCTCTTCTTTAAACCTACTCCTACGACCTTTGGCGAAGCGCTTTTAACTATCTTCTTTTTTATCAGGCTCGCCCTACTAGCCGGAGAACCTTCCATTTTAGCCGCCACTCTTCCTGAGCCGTTAGAAGCCAAACGTCCTCCCACGCTTGTTCCACCCACAGAATCCAAGCGTGAGGCAAGTTGCGAGTTCAGCGAGGTATTAGTAGCAGGATAGAGATCAGGAAGCAAGGCTCCAATGATACTATCCTCCATATCCTTTACTTCATCACCAAGAAGATCATCATTTTCTACCATTTCCTCATCAAGGATCGGATCCTCACCTTCACCATCTTGAAACCATTCTTTATCTTCCTTATCATTTAGAATCCTTTCCATATCTTCATCCTCCACATCGTCTTCGTCTTCTCCAATTTCTCCACCTTCCCCTTCTTCCCCATCTTCCTCAACTTCCTCTTCTCTCATAGCTTCATCCTCTCCTTCTTCACCTTGTTCCCCATCTTCGCCTTCACCCTCTCTCATATCTTCATCATCTCCCTTATCCTCAGCAGGAATATATGGAAACTCACCACCCATAGCTAACGCCTCATTCTCTTCCTCCACGGTTTGATCATACCAACTATCTTTATGAAGGAACAGAGAAGCCGAGGGCAAAGTTAACGGAATAGCAGGGGCAACAGGGGCACTGACAGCCAACGCCGTAAGACTCTTATCATCTTCAAACCGTAGGCTCTTCTTTGCTGAACTAGTCGCATCAGAGGATTCACCACCCTCTTTAGAACTCTTTTTGAGAAGGTTCAGACGAAATGGCCGGTTGCGTACATGTTCCGGAGAAGCAATAAGATGATTAGCTTTATCAAGATAGAGATTCGACACCGTCCGTTGTGAATCCGTTTCCACTAGAGAATTTGGACCATGAACAGCCGTCCGAGAAGATTTAAGAAAAGTGTCCGAGCGAGAAAGATAATTCCTTTGATTTTTATCTTTCCTCTGTGCCTCTCTTCTCTTACTCTCCACATGGGAATTATCATACTGTCTTTTTCTATCCGCCTCTTCTCTCTTCTCATGAGCCTGCTCACGGCTCCTAGCATAAGACAAAGATCTATGACTCGTGTGATGCTCATCACGGGGTTCACCCCGAGTATCAATCCGATTCCAAACATTGCTTCTCTCCCTAATATCATCACTCCTTGATCTTGAATCTTCCCTGGTTTGTGAGATGCTCAGATCTCTGTTAACTCTGTGATCAAGTCTTCCACCATACGCTGAAGACAAACGAGCAGCAATAGGAACCGGGCCAGAACCAGATGTCCCCTCCGCGGTATTGCCAACCCGGATACGAGACTTACCAAGCCTGCCTTGAACATTACGCAAAGATGTAACACCATCCCGAGGACCCTCAAGAGCTTCTTTTTCACGTTTCTTGTCCAGACGTTCCTGCTCAGTTAACATAGGACAAGTCTCATCCTCGTGCGAAATATGGAGGCAAGTACGACAGTAGCGATGAAGGTTGATATAGAGCACCGATACTGAAACTATTTCGCCTGAAGGCAGTTTAGCTCTCAAGGCGAATTTCAGAGGAAGATCACCATTAACTGTTACTTGGAATTTAGCCTTACTTGCTTCAATGGTACCCACAGTACCAAGACGAGAACCAAGAGAATCAAAGATTTGGTCCATCCAGAAGTGTGTCGGGATACCAGTAACACGGACCCAAAACGTAATGGTATTAGGAAACTCCACACCCACGTGAGGAGCCCAACGTTCAAGCGACAATGACCACTTGCTAAAATGGCACGGGCGCTTGTTCAGCACCTTCAAAAGATCATCTTCTGAGTCAAAGTCAAACTGGAAGCGATGATCTCCCAAGTCAGTGCCACGAACTCGCCCCTCCACATCCCAAATACTAGCCCTTGGAAGTAAGGCTATAAGAGCATCCAAACCTCTTCTCTCCCTGTTAAAAAGTCTCCCCACAAGACTTAAACTGAACTGGGAAATAAGAGCTGAGTTATCCACATTAGGCAAGATGACCAGATCCTCATCTTCTTCTTGGGAATCCTGCATCTTCCCCTTAAGCTTTTGATCACTTGTATACTTTATGAACTTGGCCATAACTTTTCCAAACGAGTAGAACCAGAGTCTCAATACACACTGTTACGCTTATATCTCCTCCACACAGGGTAGGAAGATGCAACGCTACGAGAGAGTGAGTACAGAGGATGGGGTAGTAGTTCACAGGATAAAACAGAGCAAAAACCCACTAGAATCTCCTTCCACACAGGGAAGAAAGATCCAAGTCGCCTTTAAAAAGAGACCCTTGTTAGGAGCTGGGACCTACACAGAAGGGTTTAATGTTGTCTGCAACAAAGCATTAATGGAGAGAATAAAGAGCACTGAACAACTTTATCACGTTTTTGTTCAGAAGTAACCCATACACGTAAGCCAGTAGCTTAGAAGCCATTAAAACTCCAATAGGAAGCAAGACAAGCAAGAATAAACGGTGAAAAAAGAAGGATTAAGTGAAACTAAACAAAAACCATGGTCGGAAAGCTTTAGAGACGGTGGAGAAAGGGTGGTGTTTGCCGGCCGTACGAGGAAAAGTAAGGAGGATGCGAACTTCGAGATAGGCGTTGAGGCGGAGGCACGAAACCCAAGTTATATGCATCCTATCTATAAAGACTTAAAGCTATTCTAAGTTCATGTTGAAGAACTATTCTCAAATTTAATTCATAAGCTATAGATATATTATATGTCTGATTTTGTAAGATTGTGAAATATTTACAGAGATGTCATTTGGTTTGGGTTTTGGATGATTGAATAGAATCTTCAAATTAAAAGAAAGAAAGGACAATAATAGAATAGTGGTGATGAAATAGGCTAAATAAGAAATGATTTTACTTATCTGGAGCATCAGTGGACGCAAAACCTGTGTTCCATTGATATTTTTGTAATTGATGTTTATAGATCTTTTACATTTTTGACGTTGGTGTCTAATAACTTGGGACTCAGACAATAGAGGACCACATGTGCAATTCTCATGCCTAAATTAGAGCGGATAATAGGTGCAGATTTTAGAGTGTCTTATCATTACAAGAAAACAAGGGGTAAAATGACGGAATTAATGACGGATTTTAATCCGTCGGTATTTAGTGATAGAAAACCGATGGATTGTAATCTGTCACTAATCCGTCGGTTTTCTATCATTATTCCGTCATATTATATAGTTCGTCACTTTTCTGTCAATAAATAGTGACAGAAAGTGACGGATTAACAACGACTTAGGGTTTAGGGGTTCGTTTCCGGAAAAAATGATTTGTAAACCACGGTAAAAACAATTTAAATAATTTTTACAATACAACACATTGCATAATGCATCTTATAACACTTATTTGACGGAATTTTCGAAATTAAACACTTTCATCCAAATGTGTTTCATGTATACTATATATTAATAAGTCTTTCCTCGTACGAAGAACAACTATTTCTAAAATTCAGGTTTTGACTTCCAAAAATATTTTAAAATTGTTAAATATCAGTATAAACCCTAAACAATATAAATTAATCTGTCACTAAAAACCGACGGATTAGTGATGGATGTGAAGTATCCATCACTAATCTGTCACTAAAAACCGACGGATTAGTGATAAATGTGAAGCATCCAACACTAATCCATCGGTTTTTTAAAATACGTCACTAATCCGTCAGTTTTTTTTAAAACAGGGTATAGGGATTAAAGTAACCCGAACATGTAACCATATTCCGCTACACGAACCCGTAACCTTAATCGGGTTACGTAGAAGAATACATATTAACGGGGTAAAAGTGACAGATTAACGACTATTCAAGGTTTAGAGTTTCGTTTCCCGGAAAAACTGATTTGCAAACAACCGTAAACATATTCTATGCAACTTTATGATACACCATGATGAATCATTCAATTTGTAACACTTATTTGACGGAATTTCCGAAATTAAACATTTTCATATATGTGTTTCTTAATGTATACTACAAATTAATAAGTCTTTCTTCGTACGAGGAACAACTATTTCTAAAATCTGGGTTTTGACTTCCAAAAATAGTTTTAAATTGTTGAACGTCGAACTATTTAACCTTGTATCAGTATAGTTTTGTGTTCTCGGCGTTTTAAAACTCCGAAGCAATAAACCCTATACCTTCACCCATCACTAATCTGTCACTAAAAACTGACGGATTAGTGACATATGTAAAGTATCCGTCACTAATCTGTCACTAAAAACTGAAGGATTAGTGACAGATGTAAAGTATCTGTCACTAATCCGTAGGTTTTTTACATCCGTCACTAATCCATCGGTTTTTAAAATCCATCACTAATCCGTCGGTTTTTTAAAATCCGTCGCTAATCCGTCGGCTTTTTAAAACCTGTCACTAATCCATCGGTTTGGAAAATTTTCATTTTAGCCGCCAAATAATTGGAGAACCGCCAAAAATTTAGCATACCGTGAAAAAAATAAAAAATGACGGAAAACCGACTGCTAAATGAAAATTGACGGATTTCGCCATTGGTTTTCCTTTACAAACTAAAAATAGAACATTTCAACCGCATCTTGATAGGCTTTAAGTTTTAACCCTATACTAACTGCAAGTGCACAGTATATCAATGTAGTACTTAGGGATCGAATCCACGAGGACTCTAGGCAACGATAGAATTAGAACGGTCAAGCTTAAACTAGGAGAAAGCAAATTGTATTGATAAAACTAAAAGCAATGCAAGTAAGTAAACAAGTAGCAAGTTGTGGTTGTAAGCAATTAACTAAGGGCGCTAAGTTTAGGGAGTTCTCAGGAAATCAGATAAGCAGACAAATCATTCAGTCAAGATCTAATTAAACACAGTTCTAGAACTCAAAACACAGATATAGAATTAACCAACTTTCGTTGTGAGAATTCTCTAAGCCTAATTGCAGAAATCCAAATGTCTTTGTAATTCCTAACAGATTAAACCATCTTTAATGATCAAGTTCGATATGTTCACAATCTAATTAAACCAAATTTCTTTGCGAGTAATTATATTTCTCAACCTAAATAGTTCAGATTCTAAACCACACTTTCGTGTCAATCTAGCAACCTAAGATCTAGATTCTAAGTGATCAAGTTAGAACTACCATTAAACACAATTTAGTTTGAAGAACATCTACTGATATGAATCCTTAACTGAATCACTTATATCTAGAAATTCATAAAATCCCTATTGAGAATCCCTAAACCTAACTATGAATCTACTCAGACATAGATAATGAAAACATGATCAATGAATAATTAGATATCATAAAAGAGATTAAACAAGTAAAGGGGTTCGAAATCTTCTCCAAAAATAAGGTGTAGTACAGGATCAGATCAGCCCCAAATAGCTCTAAAAACTCTATGCTCTAAAGTATTATAGCGTCTCTAAAAACTGAAGTTAAAACCTAATTAAATAGCTAAATCACGTCTTGGGGCTTCTGTGTAAATATCTGGAACTTCTGGGCAACTTTGCAATATCATCATTCTTCATTAAACCGCTGCGAGTCTGGCCCAACACGTTGTGCATCGATCGATGCTGATGTGCGTCGATCGACACACTCCTCTGTTTCGGACAGTGAGCACAAACTCTCGTGTCAAAACTCCAAAATGCTCCATTTAGCTCCATAATCTCCAAATCCACTCCAAACGTGTGTGTACCTAATAACACCTGTAAAAGACTCTAAAAGAACACCAAAAGACTCTAAAACATACTTATATCATGGCATAAAACCGGTAAAAACCATGATATATCAACTCCCCCACACTTAGCCTTTGCTTGCCCTCAAGCAAAACAGAGAACTAAAACAAGGTGAAGAGGTTTGAAAACTTTCAGAAACTCTTTTTGTCCTAGAAGCAACAACACTCAGATTCCCCTTAGTAAACCACTGAAAGAATCAACCGCAAGATATCAAGACCAACATGTACTTCCCCCACACTTAGCAATTGTCATAAGTAAACTCCACAATCAATCCAAGCAATTCAAATTCACCCTACTGACTTCTTAAGCATATTAAGTGCGGTCACACCTAAGGATTATCGATCAAAGGGCACATGGATTCTTACCTTGCCAGCTCTAGACCACCATACTTTCTTTTTCTGGTTCCTTTTCTTCTCTTTTCCCTTCCTTAGCATTCTGATTTTCCCCCATTGGGTATCATTTTATTTTTTTTATCAGTGCTCTTCCCGTTATGGGGTGTACTTTGGACACATTCCATAGATAGCACAGGAGGTAATAGTGTTTGCTAATACTCTCGTGACCACTTCGGAGTTACTAACTCATCCTCAGTTTATTATTCTTTTTTTTATTTTATGGAAGGGGAGAAGGGAACCATACTCGGACAGGTTTACAAGCTGTGTCAGAACTAGCAAAGGAGTCCGACTCAAGGTATACCAAGCCCTTAGGTGAGAAAATTAAAGTCAGGTTAAGGGTGAAGCCAGTAAAAGGATCCTCTGAATACCTGAATTGATATGGGTGTCCTCAGTAGGTTGATCTGTGTTGGTTTTCTAATAGACATAAATTGATCTTTCAGCTTCATCCCAATGGTTACTTAAGTTCCTGCAAGATATTGTTAACTTCTCCAAAATTCACTGTTTCCTACTTAAACTGGTTTTGACTCAATAAAACAAATTTTTTTGAAAAACTGGACTGACTCTATAGAAAACAAAAAGACAAAAGTCAGTAGCTACCTCCCCCACACTTGAAACACACTGTCCCCAGTAGTGTTAAGCTAAGGGTTGGTAAAAAGAAAGCAAAAATGTTATGGATGTGTTGAGTTCTGTCTGATTTTTACCTATGTCGCTCATGCATCGATCGATACATAAATGTAACGACCGTTGCTAGGCGATTTTTCGTCATGTGTCGATCGTTGCTCAAGACCGCAACGATCGCTGCAGTGTGATTACTCGTGTTATGACGATCGACACAAGGTTGTGTCGATCGACGCACTGCGATTTCCGAGAACAGTCAGCAAGTTAGCAGGTTAGTCCGTGAGAAATCATCAAATTTCAAACCTGCAAGCTGAAGATCACTGAAAATAGAGAAAATCAAAGCAACTAATAGTCTCAAACCAATCACAGCATCCAAACATAAGTATCCTAAGAAATCAAAAGAAAAATGCAAAAGAAAAAGTGAAAAAGAAATACAAAGAACCGTAGTCTGAAAATGCTCGCTACTCTCACTCGTCATCCATGTCAGCAATGCGATCAGTACCACTCGAAGAAACGGGAGTCGGAGATCGCTGTCTACGTCGAGAAGGTGCTGGATGGTGTATTTGCGGCTGTCTCCTGCAAGTGCAGGTACGCATGAAGTTCCAGATGCTCCGTAGAATACCATCCTCACGCTCTCTCCACTCTGCCTCAGACATATCACCAAAAGGCATCGAAGGCTCGGGATAAGGGCCAACATCATCGACAGGGGCAGCATGTGCAGGCGCAGAGGAAGTAGAAGCTCGTGTAGAAGGCTCTCCCAGCGGATGAGCCATAGAAGGAACTCTGCGCTGATCTCTCGTAGGAGGCTGGAATCTCAAGGCATCCAGCGTATCGATCTGTGTCAAACCAGCAGCAGGAAGATCCACACCACGCTTCTCAGTGGCAAGGTCATAATAGACCCATACACGTCCCTCCTTCAGCCATGTAACACTCTGCAGATGGCTAAAATCAAGGAACTCCATGCTGTCATTACGCTCTGTACCCTCTAAGGGAATCCTGCAATGCCTGAAAATGGGAGTAAGCAGACTCCCTACTGTCTCAGTGCCCTTACCATCAAATGGCTTCTTCTGCAGCTCGCATAAATGATGAGCAAAAACAGCTCCCAAGTTGAGTCCTCTAGTGGGATCTCTCAGAACAGTATCCTCAAACTGGTCCCTCAGTCCAATGAACAGCATCTCCATCTCGTTCTTACGCATCTTGTTGGCTTCATATTTGCACAACAGAGTACATCCCAAGATGCGCAAGACGTATCTAAGAACAGGATGCCTTACCTGAATCACCCTCGTGGTCCTCGAGTTATACCGACCATTGCCAATACAGTCCCAGAAATACTGAGCTTCCTCCACATCCCACTCAAGAGTCATACCAATACGCGTCAGCTCAGTGCTGAATCCATAAATCCTACATATATCGAGAAGGGGAATCCGATACCTGGCTCCTAAGCACATGAAGGTAAAGCAACCTCCTGAAGCCTTCCTGCTATCTGGGTTAGGGTAAATCACTCTGCAAGTGGCCAGCAGCTGTCTGACCAGCTCAGGATACAACTCATAAGGCTGTATAGGCATTGTCTCCAGACCAATGCCCTTACACAATGTCATAACCTGCTCATCGATTCCCAGACTTCTGCAAGTCGAATAATCCGCAAACTTGGTCGGCTTAAGCGTCATGCCACACCAACCATTGTATATCAATGTGTCATACTCATCCCAATGGTCAAGCAATGGCCTCTCTGTGAACGTGTCAGTCTTGAGCAACTCATCTATCTCCATTCCCCAGACTTTGTCTGTCGGAATCAGCTGCTTATCTTCTCTAGGCCAGGGTGGCTGTATCGCTTCCTGATCTCTCTGATAGTCCTCAGGATGTGTAGATTCTCGATAGAACCACTCAACCGGTGGAGCATGATGCGCTGTAGCTGCTGTGGTGGCTCTACGCTTACGAGCTTGTCAAGGAGGCATCTGCAAGGAAATCAAATAACCATATAAGTCTCGGCAGAAAACTCCCTGTGAAATCGCAATGCAACGATCGTTGCACGTTGTGTGTCGATCGTTGCAGGGCGATTTCACAGCCGACAGCAAATCCTAAAAATCGTTCCTAAATCCGTTCAAAAACCACACAAACATCCTAATATCATCACCAATCATCCCTAATCATGTCTAATCAGTGCGGAATCATCAATTTCAAGCCTAAAATCCCTAATTTCTAAACCCTAGAACCGATTCCAAAAATGATGAAAATGAGAGTTCTTACCTTGGAATCACTGCAATTGGGCTAGAGAAATAGATAGGGGATGTTAAAACAAGTAGAATCAAGCTTTGAATCAGAGAAAATGATGAAGAAATGAGAGATTTAGGGTTGTGCACTCGCGGTTGTACGGACGGCGAAATGGGGAAGAAGAGAAGAGAAGAAGGGTTAAGGCACTTAGCTGGGTCGTGTGTGCAACGATCGATGCATATGTGCAACGATCGTCACAGCTGAACCGAATTGATTTCGGTTTAGCGCGTGTACCTTAATTTTGCAATTAAACCATTTGCAACGACCGTTGCACATGGCAGCAACGATCGTCACAAGGCGATCCCATCTCTTCGTCATATCTCCCTGCAACGACCGTTGCACATATAGCAACAATCGTCACACATCTCCAGACAGTGTTCTGTATTAAAAACTTAGCAAAAACAAATAAAAACGTGAAATCCTAAGAAAAACACCAAAAATAAGAAAGAAAAAACACTAAAACCTATCAGTGGGTTGCCTCCCACTCAGCGCTTGTTTAAGGTCATTAGCTTGACCGGACGAACAAGATCAGTTTGCTGGAGATCCTGACAGAGACTGTGATTGCCTCTGTGCAAGTCTCCTCATCCAAGGCGGAGAGTAAGCTTCATCAGTGTGAGCTCGTCCGAGAAAAGAAGGAGTAAAATAATATGGTGGATCCGAAACCAAAGTCTCGCTTATCTGCTCTCCATATCCATCCTTAATAGTGAAGGTCTGCCCATCAATCAGCGGCTTACGCAGCATGTCCATCTCAAAGTGCAGTGGCTCATCTCCCAGATGCAGATCAATCAAATTGTGCCTCACATCTATTACTGCTCCAGCTGTGGCCAAGAATGGCCTACCCAGTATCAAAGCATCATCCTGCTCACTGTTATACTTAAGCACCAAGAAGTCTGTTGGAACCAAGTAGTTTCCAACTCTCACTGGGACGTCCTCAAGAACTCCTTCAGGAATCCTTATTGACTGATCAGCTAGGACAAGAGAGGTCCTAGTGGGTGAAAAATCCATCATACCCAGCTTCTCTGCCACAGAGTATAGCATGAGACTTCCAGCAGCTCCAAAATCACACAGAGAGCGCTTGAAACCATCCTCAAAGATAGAACAACTCAGCACAAAAATCCCAGGATCAGGTAGCTTCTTAGGAATCTTGGTTAATAGCACATCACTTATATGTCTAGGAAACACTATTACCCAATCCTTCAGCATCTCATCCATTGGCAGCATCTTCTCCAAGTACCTTTGGGCACAAGGGTGATAAGGTGGATCATCAGATAGTGGAATTTCTTCCATCTCTTCACCAATCTTTTCCAACTGTTTAAGCTCATCAATCTCTTGTTGAATCACCTCAGACACTTTAGGATATAATCGAATAGATTGTGCATAAATCTCTTGTTGAGTTATCTCAGACACTCCAGGGAATAAATGATTAAGCTCTGAATCTGCATCTGCATCAATTCTATAAGAAACATGTGAATCTGTCTGTCCACGCCATGCAACGATCGACGCTAAGGGTGCATCGATCGATGCAGTTGAATTTTCACAGATTCCACCCGAGAGATTTTCCTCAAAATCAGAAATTTCAGCCTCTTCTACCAGTTCAGCTGTATTTAGCTCAAATTTTTCACCTAGGTGTGATCCATCATCAATGTACACTGACCAGGCCTTAATTTGGGTGTCTACAACACTCTTTCCCTTGATGGAGCTTGAAATTTGGCATACCTGAGTGTCCAATTGCTTCACATGAGTATTTAGAGACGCAAACTTCCCATTGAGATTCTCATAAACAGCATCCAACTTCTTGTTGCAGTCCACATCAATCTTAGTCTGTCCTTCCAGCAGCTATTCCATTATAGCCTCCATCTTACTCTCATGAGTAGTAGCTACAGGAGGTGTCTGGTAAGAAGAAGATCCATAAGTCTTTTGATTACCTTGCTGGAAAGGTTTCTGAAATCCACTAGTATGTCCAAATCCAGAAGAGTTTTGGTTGCTGTTGAAGGCACTCTTCTGTCCTCCATTGAAGAACCTATTACCAGACTGATTTCCAAACTTATTTCCTTGGAATCCAGATCCTCCGATGTAGTTCACATCCTCTTCTTGACCATCCTCTTCAGCATTGATCAACTCAACATCTTGAGCAAAATGGACAGCCTTCTTCCCAGTTAGAAGATTACAAACTGTGTCTAGCTTAGATCTAATATCAGCAATCTCCTGATTATCTATCTTTCCACCAGACTTCTTCCTTCTCTCATCAGTAGTCTTGCAGCTATTATTGCTTACTAAGTTATCTATCAACTGCTTAGCTTGCGCAGGAGTCCTAGTGTTGAAATTTGCATTGCTAGAATTGTCCAATGTAGTCTGATATGGAAGATATATACCTCTAAAGAAGATACCCAGCAATGTTACCTCAGTGAATCCATGATGCAGGCAGTCACGTTGGTACTTCTTGAGTCTCATCCAGGCAGTCTTAAGAGGCTCTGTCGGACTTTGAGAGAAAGTGAGAATGTCCTGCCTTGACTGATCAGAGCGAGCATCATCATAGAAGTGTCGCAGAAACTCACTCTTCAAAGCATCCCATGTAACAAACTTCCCGGGTGGAAGTTGTTTCAGCCAAGCAGCAGCATCTCCAGCGAGAGAGTAGGGGAAGAGTTTGAGAAACAGATAGTCATAATTCACAACATCATACTTCATCCCAGTGACTATGTCCTCAAACTCATCTATGTGATCCATCGGCTGCTCATTGGGATAGCCATGGAAGGCATTCTGCCTCATAAGAGAGTAGTAGATGGTTTTGATCTCAAAATCATTCCTCTCAAACTCAGGAGGTACAAGAGCTGACCGGTTGGCATGGAACTCATCCGGATTGTTATAGTCAGCCAAAGTCCTCTCATGGACAACCATATCTCTACCTTGGGCCTGTCCTTGGCCTTGGTTTTGCTCCTGGCGTGGTTGCTCAGGAGGATCAGGGATAACATTCCCTTCAGCATCAATCCGTTCTCCAGCAGTATTATACGGATTGTTTTGTCGGTCCCTCAGGGTACCTTGAGCATCAGGCATTATGATCACACGTTCAACAACCATCCTTTCTCTTTGAACTCTTTTGTTAGTCCTCTCTAGTCTAGCAAGTTCTTCAAGTTGGAGGTTTACGAGATTAGTGTTCGGATTACTTTTGGTATCACGCGTCTGCATAAACCGTCTGTAATCGTCAAGCAACGATCGATGCTAGCAGTGCAACGATCGATTCAACTTCAATCGCCTAGTAACGATCGACACAAGAGGTGCAACGATCGAGGCTATGCGAAATTAAAACCTGCGACAGAGAAAGAAACAAAAAATCAGTAACTAAAACCAAAAAAATAAAAATCCTAGTAAAAACCCTAAGTTCGAATCTATCGAAGACTCCAAAGAGTCCCCGGCAACGGCGCCAAAAACTTGATAGGCTCTAAGTTTTAACCCTATACTAACTGCAAGTGCACAGTATATCAATGTAGTTCTTAGGGATCGAATCCACGAGGACTCTAGGCAACGATAGAATTAGAACGGTCAAGCTTAAACTAGGAGAAAGCAAATTGTATTGAGAAAACTAAAAGCAATGCAAGAAAGTAAACAAGTAGCAATTTGTGGTTGTAAGCAATTAACTAAGGGCGCTAAGTCTAGGGAGTTCTCAGGAAATCAGACAAGCAGACAAATCATTCAGTCAGGATCTAATTAAACACAGTTCTAGAACTCAAAACACAGATATAGAATTAACCAACTTTCGTTGTGAGAATTCTCTAAGACTAATTGCAGAAATCCAAACAGATTAAACCAGCTTTAATGATCAAGTTCGATATGTTCACAATCTAATTAAACCAAATTTCTTTGCGAGTAATTATATTGCTCAACCTAAATAGTTCAGATTCTAAACCACACTTTCGTATCAATCTAGCAACCTAAAATCTAGATTCTAAGTGATCAAGTTAGAACTAGCATTAAACACAATTTAGTTTGAAGAACATCTATTGATATGAATCCTTGACTGAATCAATTATATCTAGCAAGTCATAAAATCCCTATTGAGAATCCCTAAACCTAACTATGAATCTACTCAGACATAGATAATGAAAACATGATCAATGAATAATTAGATATCATAAAAGAGATTAAACAAGTAAAGGGGTTCGAAATCTTCTCCAAAAATAAGGTGTAGTACAGGATCAGATCAGCCCCAAATAGCTCTAAAAACTCTCTGCTCTAAAGTATGATAGCGTCTCTAAAAACTGAAGTTAAAACCTAATTAAATAGCTAAATCACGTCTTGGGGCTTCTGTGTAAATATCTGGAACTTCTGGGCAACTTTGCAATATCATCATTCTTCATTAAACCGCCGCGAGTCTGGCCCAACACGCTGTGCATCGATCGATGCTGATGTGCGTCGATCGACACACTCCTCTGTTTCGGACAGTGAGCACAAACTCTCGGGTCAAAACTCCAAAATGCTCCATTTAGCTCCATAATCTCCAAATTCACTCCAAACGTGTGTGTACCTAATAACACATGTAAAAGACTCTAAAAGAACACCAAAAGACTCTAAAACATACTTATATCATGGCATAAAACCGGTAAAAACCATGATATATCACATCTTCTTCCCCATTTCTTAGTTCTTCATCTCTCTCTCTCTCCCCCTAAAATCTCTTCCACTTCTCTATTCCAAAAACCAAAAATTTTGTGTTCAATTTTCGATTTTCCACCGTCTAAACCTTAATATTATGTAAGTCTTTCATATTACTTGTGTATTTTTTATAAAAAAAAATAGTTTTTTAAGTATGGAATTGAGAGGTTTGCATGTACAAGATTAGCTTGTTTTGATGTTGGATTTGGCTTGCTTGTAGATTTGATATAATAGATACGTTTTTAGAAATAAGATTTGGAAATTTTGATTTTTTTTTTAGTTTATGGTTTATGTTTTTCTTTTGTTTCTAAAAGTTTATTAATTTTATAAAGTTTATTATATATAAAATTGAATTGTATATAAAATTAAAGAAATATTTTTCTTAAACTTTTATATTTTTTGGGAACATTTATCATAATTTATGACACAATTTCCAATTATATTACTATTTTATGAATTTCAAAAATGTTATTAAACGTTTTAATTTTTTAAAAAGTTTCTATATTATTATTTTTATCTTTTCGAAATTTAAAACGTTTTTATGATTTTTAGGTGTTTTAATGAATTTATAATATTTTTATACGATTTTAAAAATACTCCCTCTGTTTCATTAAGATACATGTTTTAGAGTTTTCACACTTATTAAGAAAAACATTAATGCAGGTGTTTTTAATGAATTTAAAATATTTTTATACTATTATATGAATTTTAAAAATATTTAATATTTAAAAATTATTAGAATTTTAAAATATTATTATATGATTTTAGTTGTTTTTATATTTTTTATGTAAAGAGTAAGTATGTGTTATATATATAATACTCATATATTTTACTTTATTTTTTTGAAAGGAATCCCTCATTTTTGCGATACGAGATGAAAAATCAACGACATTGTTGTTGAGGTAAATTATACGTTTTAATACTTTATAAATATTTTGTTTATTTTAATTTATTTCTAAAGTTTGTTTCTAGATAGTTTTATGGGAAAGACAAAAGACCAAAGGACGTTGGTTCGGTTTAGGCAATATGAGCCAAAAACTGAAGTTTGTAATGTCTTTTTGGTTTATTCCGACACATGCGGACTATGAGGCGCAATTGAAGACTAAAGACGATGTTATCACGACCTTGCTGGTAAACCAAGAGAAGAGATGGCAAGGTTCAACGAGATTGATGCGAGGTTAGCTGACTACGTGCCTAGGTCGGGGACTGGGACAGGTTCGGGTCGGGGTCGAGGATGTAAATTTTTCGGGTTTAGTGTTAGTTTGAATAAAAAACTTATATTTTATGTTTTCAATTTTTTATAATTATTTTAAATTTTAATAATATTTTCATTTTTAAATTATTTTAAATTTTATTTAAATTAAATATTTAATACTTTAAAAAAATAAAAAAAAATAATGGAAACCGACGGATCCGTCAATAATCCGTCGGATTCCAGATCCGTCACTAATCCGTCGGTTTTCGGATCCGTCAATAATCTGCTGGTTTCCGAATCTGTCACTAATCCGTCGGTTTTCCATCGGTTCTGCGTCCGTTGGTTTTCCGTCGATAATTAGCGACGGTTTCGGTCTGTCCAAATTTCGTCGGTAGTTACCGACTGAAAACGAACGGATTTAAAAAGCCGACGAGATAAGGACCGACATATTTTCCGTCATTTTTCTGTCGGTTATAGCCAATACCGACGGAAAATGACGGATCTTTTCGTCATTTTGAGTTTTTTTCTTGCAGTGTGTGTCCATCTAGATAAAACTAAAATTGCGTTTTGTGAATTCTAAATATGTGAATTTCATATAAAATGATGCTGGTTTGTAATAATTACAAAATGATTATACGAGATAGGACTTTCTTTGGCAAAAATAATAGAAACAAGGTTAGGCCTATAGTTAATGAGCCACTCAGATATGTGGGATTTAGTCATTAGGAAGCCATTGTTGCAGTAGGTTGCCAAAGTTTTTGAGGTGTTGCTTGCCTAAGATCGTGTCGCGGATCAGTCGGTCCATGATCTTGAAAAGCGCTTAAGGAGATGTGGCAGTAAAGTTATAGAGCATGTTGTTCCTTCGGTCCAGATTATATAAACGGTAGCTTGGGCCACTAGCATGTGCATAGTCCTCAAGGCAGAGTTGTCGGACAAGCTGAGCTAGGCCAATAGAGCATTCCAAGAATAAAAATCCATTGGTAGATAGCCTAACCTCTTGAGGGCCATATCCCAAAGAGATTCACTTACTTCATCTAAAGAAAAAATGGTCCATGTTTTCCTCAAATCTGTCACACAAGCATTATGACAAGGAGATCTGAATACCCCATCTTACCAAGCGAGCATGGAGAGGCAGACAATGAAGGTGGGGAAGCTATAAGTGACAAACATGTTATGGTATGGAGCCTTTGAACCAGATTGGAAAGGACTATCTCTTAGGAGAAGCTCCCGGAAAAAGAGCATCTCAAATCTCCTTGACTAAGAAATGGGACATCCCTTTATCATTGACTGCCCATAAGTACTAATCCTCGTATTGACCAGAGAAGGCATGGGGATAGTTGTCAGAAAAATCTAGAGAGATTCAGCAGCATAAGAGCGAGCATGTCAAAGAAGTCAGCCGTTAGAGTTGCAGGCCATATTCAATGTCGCATCAATGATGATCGCGAGCTCTTTGGGTCATAAAGCCCCAAAAGTGTTGTATAGATGTTTCAAAGGGGACCATGAATCCCACTACCATTTTACCATTATGCACATAAACTTTGAGGAAGGTAACAACGAGGTTCCAGAGAGATAGGAGGGAATTCCATGTCCAAGAAGTTTGTTTTGAAGCGTTAATACTTCAAAAATTGGTTCCTTAAAGGCAATTTAATGATATACACGCAACCCAGAGGGAGTATTTGCTAGTAAACAACAACCATTTAAGTTTGAAACATAGTGTTTTATTCCACATAGAGAAATTCCTTAGGCATAGCTCCCCTTCAGATTTGGGTATACAGACATCTATATTTTCACACCTCACTCCAAAGAAATCTAAAGCATAAACTCTCGAGTTGTTTTAAACAGCCCTTGGGGAGAATGAAAACAAACGTCCAAAAATTTACTGTTCCATAGATGACAGAGGAATCAACTCTTTCATGCCTGCAAAAGAGAGAGCTTTGGAGCTCCACGAGGTGAAGTGACCCGAGATTTTGTCCATGGGAGTTCTATAGTAAAAGAGACATAATTTCTTGTGCATTAACTGTATCCCAAGTAACGATCTGAGAGCAAACCGGAGGTGAAGTCGAGACAAAAGATGTATGTAGCTCATCTTGGTTCAAGCCAGCTGTATAAATCTCGGTTCTGCTCTATTCATGTGTAGTCCAGACCATTCAGTAAAAACATGGAACACGTATGCAATATTAACCATAGAACTAACTCACCATCAAAGGAAAACATGATGTCGTTGGCAAAAGCAAGGTGGGAGACTGTTGGATCAGATGCGTTAGGGTGATAGCCGATTTTCCTGGAGTTTTATTTGGAGTTGAGAAGTTGAGAGAATACTTCTAAGACCAGAACAAAGAGATAAGGGGATAACGAGCAGCCTTTTCTAAGATCCCTTGTCCCTTTGAAGTAACTACAAAGCTCGACGTTGATTGCAATAGAGAATTCATTGCTTGATGAGGTTGCAGAAGTAAGGAGGAAAATCAAGGGCCTCCAACGTGTTAAGAATGAACTCCCAATTAACCGTGTCAAAAAGCCATTTGGAGATCGATTTTAAGCATATATCTTTTGGAGATATATTTCCAATTGTAATCTTGGATTGCTCAGTAGCAAGAAGAACGTTCTCAACAAGCAGGCGACCATGAATGAAGGCATATTGAGTGTTCTAAATCAGATCAGACATGATGGCTTTTAGGCAATTTGCTAGGAGCTTGAAGATCACTTGGTAGACTGAGTTGCAGCAAGCAATCGGTTTAATGTCTGTGATCTTTGAGTCATTGATTTTCTTGGGAATGGGAGTGGGGATAGTTGAACTCCACAGTTCTAGAAATTGATAAGACTCAAACAATTCCCTTACGGTAGCTATCATATATGAGCCCATTGCCTGCCATTGAGGAGTGGAGAACTTTACTGGATAACCGTCAAGAACCAGAGCCTTGTTCTTAGGAAGAGAGAAGAAGGATTTTTGGATATCCAAATCAGTGAAATGAGTGATGAGAGTAGCCGTTTCACATGAGCAGTGATAGAGAACAAGATATGAGTTTACTTCGGAGAAGAAGTGGTCTGAGATACATTCCCGCCAAGAAGATTTTGAAAGTGGTTAACTGCATACAATTTGATTCCTTCCAGAGAGTCAAACAAAAAGTCGTCATGATCAGGGAGACAACTTATGTGATTATGAGATTCTCTAGTTTTGATGGACCGATAGTAGAAAGCAGTCGGTGCATCATCATTCACTATCCATTGTATGCTTGATTTCCGAAGGAGGAAGGAATCCTCAGCATTAGCAAGGATCAGACACATCTTTTGAGCTTCTTTCTCAATCTCTGCAGCCGCGCTAGTGGGGTTCGAAAGAATATTTTTTTGACAAAACAAGAGGTGAGAATAAACTTCAGTAACCCTTAGTTCCCATTTCAAGAAGTTACTCTTGCTAAAAGATCTGAATATACTCTTTAGCTCCTTCAGTTTCTTTGGAACACATAACATCTTTGATCCTTGATAGCGTAAAGCTGTCAAACAATCCGTTATAACCTCGGCAAAATCAGGATAAAAATTCATATGGGCGAAAAACTTAACGGGCGTGATCAAGAAACATACAATATGGGATGTGGTCCAAAATTTTTGGTTCCCCAAAAACACCAATGGATTGAGGAAAAAAGATCATCCAAAAGTCATTGACCAGAATTCGATCAAGATTTTTGGTGACTAAGCTATTTGTTGAAGTTGAAGACCTTGGACCTTGCTTGTTGAACCATGTGAAAGTGTTCCCTATGTAGGGTAGGTCAAAAAGACCATATTTGTCTAAACAGTCTTTGAAATTACACATACCACAAGAAGAAGTGAATTGATCCGTCATAGAATGTTCACTTGTATGGACTGTTTCATTGAAATCGCCTAAAAACATTCACAGTGTATTTGCAAAATATGAGCGAGAAAGAGGCTCCAATTCCTCCCGTAACAGCCTTCTTTCCTTTTTTTACAGTTGGAGGCAAATACCATAACCACACCAATCTCTACAGAAGAGTAAGGTAACTTGACAAGGCAACATATCAGTTGGAGAAATTTTGCAATTACCTTAACATTAACGGACGGGTGACATAATAACCAAATTTTACCAAGATTTGAATGCTCATAGTTAAAAATTGAATTCCAACCATGAAGAGCTCATTTTACTATAGAAGACGTATTGTCCTGCTTTACATGCGTCTCTAACAGAGCGCCAAAAATGGGATTATATTCCGATACCACTTCCGAAAACCACGCCGTTTTACATTATCGTTGTACCCTCTTATTTTCCAGATTAAAAAATCCATAAAGAGAGAAAATTAGATGTTTCAAGGGCCTCCAGCCCTGACGCTAGCATTAGAAAGCTTATGAATTCTGTTTGAGATTAATTCTATGAATTAATCATTATCATCGTCCAGGTTGTCCTCATAATCTGAGGAAACTTCCACTTCTAATTTGGAACCCCTGATGGAGGAGGTAGAGAGACCGTGATTGGATTTCGGAGTGAGGTCCACTGAGAGACTACCTCTAATCTGATCAAGGTCATAGATCAAGGATATGTCATTTGGAAGGTTTTGAACCGGGGATACTGCGGTTAGGAACATATAAAGAGTTCATTGTGGTCATAGGCGGATTATGAGTGGAGTTTTTAGTAGAGGATGCACGGCTAGAAAAAGCATTGCTCTGAAAAGCGCCGATTTCAAGTAGTCTATATACCTTTTTCTTCCTAGAGCCACTATTTTGGTCGACCTTATTGCCAGAGGTTTGTGGCGCTTTGAGTTGCGACAAAATTGGCAGAAGACTTTTGATTGGATCTTTTCCTTTATTGGCTTCTTTTAGCTTGCTGACAAAGGCCAATAGAGTGCCTCACCGAATTACTAATTGAGCATGTAGAAGGAGCAGCCGAGCAACGAGATATAGTGTGTCTTACACCGTTACATAAAGAGCAGAGAGAGGGAAGCCAAGGTCTGGCTACCTTTATTCGCTTGATCTCACCATTTTCAAAACGGGCGTAACCCCTCCAAAAGAGGTTTTTTGGGGTCGATGACCGTATAGACTTTCACAACTTCAATATTAGTCAAGCTCTTTGTTGAAGGATGAATGCATATCAAGTGTCACATGAGACCTGCGATATCCTGCTGAGATTCACCGTTGAGAATTGGAGTGGAACTCCTGTGAGTTCCAACCATACCAGGACTATAGTGAGTTCTAGTTTTTCGTGTTGGACGCCCGGTGACCATTTTGCAGTAAACATCGTCTGACAGTCAACTTGCCACAAGCTTTGGCTGGGGATGTGACGTTTGGAATTTGGACATGGGACTCTGAAAAGGAAAGTGTGGTCCTCCATTTTTGAAACAGAAAGGTCACTTGGTTTGGGTTTAGGATGATTGAATAGAATCCTCAAACTAAAAGAAAGAAAGGACAATAATAGAATATTGGTGATGAAATAGTATAAATAAGAAATGCTTTTATTTATCTAGAGCATCAGTGGACGCAAAACATGTGTTCCATTGATATTTTGTAATTGATGTTTATAGATCTTTTACATTTTCTGACGTTGGTGTCTAATAACTTGGGACTCAGACAATAGACCACATGTGCAATTCTCATCCCCAAATTAGAGCGGATAATAGGTGCATATTTTAGATTGTCTTGTCATTACAAGAAAATAAGGGGTAAAATGACGAAATTAGTGACGGATTTTAATCCGTCAGTATTTAGTGACAGAAAACCGATGGATTGTAATCCGTCACTAATCTGTCGGTTTTTTATCATTATTCCGTCATATTATATAGTTCGTCACTTTTCTGTCAATAAATAGTGACGGAAAGTGACGGATTAACAACGATACAGGGTTTAGGGGTTCGTTTCCGGAAAAAAAATGATTTGTAAACCACCGTAAACACATTCTAAACAATTTTTACAATAAAAAAACATTGCATAATTCATCTTATAACACATTTGACGGAATTTTCGAAATTAAACACTTTCATCCAAATGTGTTTCTTAATGTATACTACATATTAATAAGTCTTTCTTCATACAAAGAACAACTATTTCTAAAATCCAGGTTTTGACTTCCAAAAATATTTTAAAATTGTTAAATATCAGTATAGTTTTATGTTCTCAGCGTTTTAAAAACCCGAAACAGTAAACCCTAAACCCTATAAATTAAACCATCACTAAAAATCGACGGATTAGTGACGGATGTGAAGTATCCGTCACTAATCTGTCACTAAAAACCGACGGATTAGTGACAAATAAGAATTATCCGACAATAATCCGTCGTTTTTTTTTAAATCCGTCACTAATCCGTCAGTTTTTTTTTAAAACAGGGTATAGGGACTAAAGTAACCCAGACATGTAACCATACTCCATTACAAGAACCCGTAACCTGAGAATACTTATTAACGGGGTAAAGGTGAGAGATTAACGACTATTCAAGGTTTAGAGTTTTGTTTCCTGGAAAAAAACTGATTTGCAAACAACCGTAAACATATTCTAGGCAACTTTATGACACAACACCATGCATCATTCAATTTGTAACACTTATTTGACGGAATTTCCAAAATTAAACACTTTCATATATGTGTTTCTTAATGTATACTACAAATTAATAAGTCTTTCTTCGTATGAGGAACGACTATTTCTAAAATCCGGGTTTTGAATTCCAAAAATAGTTTTAAATTGTTGGACGTTGACCTATTTAATTAACCTTGTATCAGTATAATTTTGTGTTCTCAGCGTTTTAAAACTCCAAAGCAATAAACCCTAAATCCCATACCTTAATCTGTCACTAAAACTGAAGGATTAGTGACGGATGTAAAGTATTTGTCACTAATCCGTAGATTTTTTACATCCGTTACTAATATGTCGGTTTTTAAAATCCGTCAATAATCCGTTGGTTTTTTAAAATCCGTCACTAATCCATTGGTTTTTAAAAACCTGTCATTAATCCGTCAGTTTAGAAAATTTTCATTTTAGCCGCCAAATAATTGGAGAACCGCCAAAATTTTGGCATACTGCGAAAAAATTGAAAAATGACGGAAAACCGACGGCTAAATGAAAACTGACGGATTTTGCCGTCGTTTTTCCGTCACAAACTTAAAATAAAACATTTCAACCGCATCTTCTTCCCGTTTCTTAGTTCTTCATCTCTCTCTCTCTCTCTCTCTCTCTCTCTCTCTCTCTCTCTCTCTCTCTCTCTCTCTCTCTCTCTCTCTCTCTCTCTCTCTCTCTCTCTCTCCCTAAAATCTCTCCGACTTCTCTCTTCCAAAAACCAAAAAATTTGCGTTTAATTTTCGATTCCCACCGTCTAAACCTTAATATATTGTAAGTGATGCGGTCATCAAAACCATACTAGACCAGGCGCTCGCTAACTCAAGCACTACGTCAGTCACTACGTCAGTCAACACGCTGACTAACTCAACCACTACGTCAATCAGCGCAACCAGGCCCGATGGAGACCAACAGTCAGGAAATGAAGCACTCCGACCAATCCAGGAGGAACCAATCAACAAATCCAATTGTTCTGGATTCCCAACTCATAATAGGACCAAGGAGAATTGGATTCGAACCAAAAGGAGTAATGGTTTGAAAGATATTCAACTTCCAAATCAGGAGATGCTACACTTGCCTTATTTAGAGCCTCGTGGCTTTAATATCAAACGGCTCTTTCCTATTCAATGTGGCTGCATTTTGGACGTGGTCTACATCATCCATAATGTCACTAAGGCACGAAATTATCTCCCAAAATTGTCAAGATACAAGAGCCAAGGAATTTCCTCATTCGGCCAAAATTGAGCATTGAAGGCCAAATCAATCAAGCCTTTGATTGAGTCCTCATTTAGTTTGATTTATTTTCATTTATGTTAATTTATTATATGAATTATTATCTTGTAAAAGATAGGGATGAGCCTATATAAGCTCGTTCACTCCTTCATTGTAAAAACAGCCATGATCGATCTTAAAGTCATAGAAATCGTTTCTATCTTCTTTCACAAAGTCTGAGTTTTTCTTTGTGTTTATTCTCTAGTTCTAAGTGTGTGATTCATTTAGTACTTTAGAAGCTGTGGGTTGAGTGTTGTGTGATTCAACATCTCTATCCATTCCATTGATTGAGTGAGTCAATCCCTATCGCCACCTTCATCTCTACCATCATTCCACCTTCCGCAAGCAAGGCTTAGGAATCTCTTGATCCACAAGTGATCTTAGCATCGGAGTGATTCCTGAGGCTGCATCATCTGGTATCAGAGCTTCAAACTTTGATTCCAGGGCTGCATCATCTGGTATCAGAGCCGAAAGGTTCCTAATCAGGTGTATTCTATCCTTACCTTTCGGTTTTCATTGCATTTAGTTTCTTAATTTTTCTGTTTTCTTTGCATCTTAAAACAAAAACCCATAAAAATTGTTTGTTTCATCATATTACTTAGTTTCTGATTTTTGTTTGCATATTTTATAAATAAAAAAAAAATTGTTTGCTATTTGATCTTTCAAGTTTAGTTTCAAAAGTTCTTATTTTGCATTTTATAAAAAAAAAAAAAAAGTTTTGTTATTTGATTTGATTTCTTAAACCAAAAAGTTAAAAAAAAAAAGGAGTTCAAGTTGTTTCTGTCGAATTTTGTTTCATATTGTTCTTGTCTTTGTTTTCATAAAAATCTAAAAGAAGAGAAAAAGTTTTTAAGTGTTATTTCCTATTTTGCAAAATCGTTTTTGATTCACAAAAAAAAAAAAGAGAGTATTTCCTTTTGTAGCCTGTTTTCAAAGATTCTTTGGCTCCTCCCCAAGTTTTGTGTATCAAGAAAATTTAGTTTTCCTTATATACCAAAACCGTGTGCAATCAATTTTAAAAGAGTTTTCTCTTTTTTCTGAACCCATTAATACATCTTGAGCTTATTGTGTCAGGTACTAAATCAGTGACATGGAGGATCGTGAAGATTCAGTAGCAAGCATGTATGGAGAGTATCACCCACCTAGGCACAAGAGTGCATTCAAAAACCATGAAGCTACTTCATACCATGTACCAACTCAACGACAGCTCACTGGTACAAGGAATGCGACAGTCCAACAAACCAGCACAAGGCATCCAACCACCAGAGTAAGAGGATCCCTAATGTTTTCAGGTTGTAGCCAAAACCATGAAGATTATCTCCAGTGGGAGACCAACATGAATCAGTGGTTGAAATCCAAAAATATTCCTAAGGAGGAGAAGCTATCATATGCTGTTGACGCACTCACCGGAGAAGCATATAAGTGGTGGCTAAGAGAGTGTACTCCAGGCTTCTACAACAAGCCAGTACTAGATTGGGGAGACCTTAAAGAAAGGATGTACCGAGAGTTTGCAAAGAAGCACCAAACACACAAGAAACTCATTTCAACACCCCAATGCCAAGCAACACCAAGAAGAGTGAAGGTTTCAGCAGTTTTGCAGTCTACTTCCATGCCTAAGAATGCTTACTGTCATGAGCCCAAGAAAGTGTTTGCAAATACTTGGACAAGTCCAGCAGAAGCTAAGAAGACTGCTCACGCAAAAATGGATCAGCAAAGGCCAACCTCCACACTTCCACCAGAACCTCCAAGCATACAAGAGCAGTGGCAAAAGATAAAAGAGATGCTGCAACTAACGGAGAAGAAAACCGAGCTGAAGCAGAGTCATAAAGCCTTTATGAACCTAGAAGAATCAAGAGGTTCTCCCAAGAAAATTGCATCCAGCTCCAACACTCTACCTAAGCTACAAGACACGCCAAGTAAAGGTAAGTCTTCTAACTTTGTGAATATCAAAGTTCAGACATGCTATAAATGTCATAAGAGAGGTCATTTTGCTGTAAATTGTCCCCTTAAGAGATTATTGAAAGAAATATCACTAGGACATGAAACTAATTCAGCTAAAACCAGTGATAGTTTAGCTCATTCTGATTTGTTATTTCCCAATTCAAGACTCATGCACTTGTCTTTGCCCAAGGATTTTGAATCAGGAACAAGACCAGGAGAAGAGCATGGACGTCAGAGTACACTACCAAACTTGATTTATTCAAAGGCGGATGAGAAAGTCAAGTGGACAGCAGCACCAACATCACAACCTGATCAAGTGATGCCACCAGCATCCATAGACGTCCCACACAAGGCCACATCGCATGGTGATTGCCTTAAGAGAGCTATGGTCATCTCTAGAGTAAAGGAGAGTCGCAGCCAAGTAGCTCAAGATCACAAAGAACGGAACATGTTACAAATTGCTAGCACCATCTCTGTGAGTTTAAGTATTTCTAGACCTATTGTTGCAAATCCAAACACAGATATGATGCACTTGCTCTTAGGCATTGTTTCAGGTACAAGTACTACAAAAGAAGAAATGAGCAGCAAAGGGCGTGGACACACCAAAATCAGTAGGAAAAATACAAGACCAGAGCAATATGATTTGGTGATCAGGAAAGAAGATGAACATCTAATGATCACTAGCTCACAAGCTGACAATGTAAGTACAAGTATCATACAATCTGTTTTTACTACTCCAAGAATAGATATGATGCACTTGTTCTTTCCAATGAGCATCTCTACAGATATAACGTACAAGGGAGAAGAAAATGTGAAGAGAAGCTCAGAAACAGTCCTTACACTAAGAGTTCAGATTGATCAAAGCATAAGAGGAGAGGAGAACATCAAGGAGAAGCCTCCGGATCCGACGCTTATCAAGAACATTCAACATGTTCTTCAAGTAAGCCATAACTCAACCAGCTTTGTTTCACTTACTCCTAAGTGTGTGCTACTGAACTTACTGGAACTAAAAGAAATTAAAGCTTGCCCAGATGTAATTCCTTGTTTAGAAACACCATTTGTCAAGGAAATTGTTTCATCTTACCCTAAGAAACCTATGACACACTTGTTTCTTTGCCAAAGTGTTGAGCATATTTCAGGTCTTAAGGAGAGCATGAGCAAGATCAGCAAAGTAGGCGTCACCCCAGCTCAAGGAAGAGGAGCATTGCTGTTCTATCTACTCAAAGAAGAGCCACCGGATGCTCCACAACCCAACCGGAATCAAAATGATTCCCAAGGTAAGCTTCTAAACCCTCATTCACTTCACTGGACTAACTTGACTTATCTATGTGCAGGTTATCAAGTTTTGAGGTCAAAACTTCTTGAAGAGGGAGGGTATGATGCGGTCATCAGAACCAAACCAAACCAGGCGCTGACTAACTCAATCACTGACTCAACCACTACGTCAAGCAGCGCAAGGAGACTTAGAGAAATCAAAGCCACGATGAGTTCTGATCCAATACAAGGCAAAGGATTGGTTATACATCCAACAATCAATCCTAAGAAGACATATGACTCAGGAGGAATCATAACACATGGAGAAGAGATTAGGGAGCCGAGAAGATCCAACAAGGCGTATGAGCTTATCGTAGCTCAAGTGGAGACCAAGGTCAAGACATCTAGCTCAGCTCATCATCAGCATGCCACTAAGAAGAGTCATCCCCAAAAGATGACACAAGAAGAAGATACCGAAAAGGAGATAACCATATGTAGCATCACAACTAGCTCAGGAAGTAGCATCGGCACTAGCTCAGCAGACTTGCCATATATGGAAGCATTCACATTTGGAAGGTCAATTCTGCACCAGACCTTTACCTATCAAAACTACAGTGTTTTGAGCTCCTTTCCATCAAGTCCAGACGTCCTCAGCTGCACAAGACCCCACAAGATTCTCCATAACTTCAACAAGTCACACTTACCATTTTTGGAGAAGAAAGAGATCAAAGACCAACGGCTTCTTTCCAAGAATGAAAGCCACGAATTGTTTGTCAATCAAGCTGTCCCAAGGATCCTCACTTATCCCTTAAAGCCATCCAGATACAAAGAAAGCAACAAGATCAAGGATCCTCACCATAATTAGCTCCAACGGCTAGTTTCATTAAGTTTCGATTTTCTTCTTTATTTTTGGTCATATGACCGTTGTGTATAGCTTATATAAGCTTAGCATAGTCCTTTGTATAATTCACCTTTCAACCTTTCAATTAATCAAAGTATTATTCAGTTCTTCAAAGAGTGTTCTTTGTAGAGATCTTTTGTCTTAGGAATTCATTGAGTGATTCAATTTTTTCCGAAGATTGTTGGATTAGTATTGCTTGTGTGACTCAAGCAGAACTAGTTCACCACCGATTGAGAGAGTCAATCAAATCCACCGGTTGAGAGAGTCAATCATTTCATTCATCCATTCCATCCATCTCGGTCAAGTAAGAGAGCTTTTAAGCCAGTGCTTGTCCTCCATCAATCCATAACTCAAGCTTCCGCTCCGGGGCTACATCATTTGGTATCAGAGCTCTAAAAGCTCCTATCTTTGTTTTCTATCATTTAAAAAAAAAAAAAAAAATTGTTTCTTTGTTCCTCATTCAATTTTCTTTCATAAACAAAAACCCAGAAATTTGTTTTGCTTCTTTGTTTTCTTTCTTGTCAGTTTCTTCTATTTCTTACCAAAAAAAAAAAAAAAAAAAAATATCCACAAAAATCACAAAAAAAAACCCAGTTTACAAAGATCCAAAACGTGTGCAATTCTCATATTCCTATGTGTTCACTCGTTCTTATTGATTGCACTTTATGAGCAATGGCCAACGATCCCAGAGAAGATATGGACCATATCCGGATCAGAAATAAGAAGGACATGACGAGCCAGCCATGGAATTTCTTAAAGCTAAAGGGTTATTATTTTGCAGGAACATCAAACCCCGATGAGTACTTTGAGTGGGAACACAAGATGAATGAATTATTCACTTCGTGCAACTTTCCAGATTTTGAGAAGGTGTTCATTGCAGCTGACCAACTCATAGAGCAAGCTCAATACTGGTGGAGCATTGAAGGAAAACAATATGGTTCTGCCCGGTATTCAACTTGGCATGAGATGAAGAATCTTTTGAGGAAGAGATACATCCCTAAAGACAAGTATCGAGAAATCCGGAAGCAATTTCGTTCACTTCACCAAAGGGATATGACTGTCATGGATTATCACAAGCAATTCATGTATCTTCGCATTCGACTCAATCCAGGCGTCAATGATGAAGACATCATGAACCAGTTTGTAGATGGTTTAAACAAACAAATCAAGATGCATCTACAAAGTCACGCAGACAATGACTTGGAGGAGCTGGTCCAACAAGCCATTCAGGTTGAGAAGTTCCTTACATCAGAGAATGTTCATGATGGAAGTCAGGATTTGAGGACAAATCCTCTTGAAGAGGGAGGGTATGATGCGGTCATCAAAACCATACTAGACCAGGCGCTCGCTAACTCAAGCACTACGTCAGTCACTACGTCAGTCAACACGCTGACTAACTCAACCACTACGTCAATCAGCGCAACCAGGCCCGATGGAGACCAACAGTCAGGAAATGAAGCACTCCGACCAATCCAGGAGGAACCAATCAACAAATCCAATTGTTCTGGATTCCCAACTCATAATAGGACCAAGGAGAATTGGATTCGAACCAAAAGGAGTAATGGTTTGAAAGATATTCAACTTCCAAATCAGGAGATGCTACACTTGCCTTATTTAGAGCCTCGTGGCTTTAATATCAAACGGCTCTTTCCTATTCAATGTGGCTGCATTTTGGACGTGGTCTACATCATCCATAATGTCACTAAGGCACGAAATTATCTCCCAAAATTGTCAAGATACAAGAGCCAAGGAATTTCCTCATTCGGCCAAAATTGAGCATTGAAGGCCAAATCAATCAAGCCTTTGATTGAGTCCTCATTTAGTTTGATTTATTTTCATTTATGTTAATTTATTATATGAATTATTATCTTGTAAAAGATAGGGATGAGCCTATATAAGCTCGTTCACTCCTTCATTGTAAAAACAGCCATGATCGATCTTAAAGTCATAGAAATCGTTTCTATCTTCTTTCACAAAGTCTGAGTTTTTCTTTGTGTTTATTCTCTAGTTCTAAGTGTGTGATTCATTTAGTACTTTAGAAGCTGTGGGTTGAGTGTTGTGTGATTCAACATCTCTATCCATTCCATTGATTGAGTGAGTCAATCCCTATCGCCACCTTCATCTCTACCATCATTCCACCTTCCGCAAGCAAGGCTTAGGAATCTCTTGATCCACAAGTGATCTTAGCATCGGAGTGATTCCTGAGGCTACATCAGTAAGTCTTTCATATTACTTGTGTATTTTTTGAAATTTTAGTTTTTTAAGTATGGAATTAAGATTGGGTTTGCATAACATCAACAGTGAACTGGTCAAACCACATGAGGGTATGGGTTGCATGCATATATGTATATATACTGAGTTGATTTTAGTTGATGCAACCAACCAATTAAACGTTTGCAACAAACACATGAATATCATCATCAATTCATTAATATACTCCAGCTAGTCGCGTCTCTTAACAAAAATGAAGGTTATACAATTATTGTGCTGGTAGATATATCCGTATGGGCTAAATGGGAAGTAAAGCTGGCAAAAATGAATTCAATCAACATCTCTTGTGAGAACTTAATCATGTTAACGTGTATGGCAAGCACATGTAGGATTTATAAGAAATGATATGATCCCCGAAAACAAACCCTATATCAGTTTCAGTCTTCAAGATATGTATTAGAATACTTTAATATCTTGCAATTCTTATTATTAATATATTTTATAGGTCAAAGAATAGTAGTTGCGATCATAGACTTTGATATTCACGAAATAACAGATCATGTGCTTCCCGATTATTTGTGTATTAATAATTTACATCTAAAAGCTTGTGAATTAATTGGAAATTGCTCTACATATATATATATATATATATATATATATATATATATATATATATATATATATTGAAATTCCACAATATATAACATAAGTGGATGGCTGGAGATATTTTTTTATGTGGTTATGGTCAGTATCGGCACAGGCTATTCTAACATCAAACGGTGCACATTAGAGCACCATGCTCGCAGAACGACCAAGCCATTCGAATAGTCATCTTGGTTTGTTTCAGTTTAATGTACTATTGATATACAAAGTTACGTGTCCAAACCTGGGTCTCTTGCGTTTGTTGTTTCACGTATTTAAAAAAAAAAAAATACATGTTAAATTATCTCAAGAAAATACTCTTTTTACATCTTATTTTGATCTTATTTGAAAATTACAGAAATAGCTTGAAAACTTTATTGTACTAGTTTTGAGCTTCAAACCATGCTTGGATACACTCGTTATAAACCTTGTCTTCCCAATCCTTGCATTGTTAGGAACTTGTTTCGAAATTTCTTGTCAATGAAACAAATGAGAGTAAATGATGTCGTAGAATCTTCATCATGCCATTTCTTGATTCTTTTCCTTCATATTATCTCAATTGATATCTGAAAGAAATGAAGATGCATTCGTTGTATCAGTCACATAATAGTACATGGAATAATACACGGAATAGTACAAGACATGATAAATAACGTAACACATGATGTAAAATTATGTGATTGATGAGATATGAACAAATCTAACTGATATGATTCGGTTCAAGAGTTGTTTGCTGAGCTATATGAAGATATTTGAGAGAATATAACAGTTTTGAAGTGTTTTCATATTCTTATTTGAAGATAAAGAAACAAAAGAATATTTCATAAAAGATTTGGAAATATCTTAATAAAAAGGAAATCTTTTGTTTGCGTGATTAGAGAGGTTTAGAGGTTAAGATTCAAGCTAATATATGGAGGGTGTGGCCTTTTGAAAAAGGTGTCTTCGTGACCACAAAAGACCTAAAATGTGTTTTATCTGGGTGATCGTGTGCGACAGTGTTTCGTGGTTTGTGCTTGTGTTTTCCAAACATGTTGATCAAGGAATTTGCATTGTTAGAAAAGACATTGTTGCTGGTGCGCCAGTGGTGTTTAAGCATATGTGCTTCGTACTATTTCCTTAATTAGTCATGTTGGTGTTGACATTTATGTGGAAGTGTTTTGGTGCGTGGGGTGTAACGTGATCTAGAGATCCTGAAAAAGAACAAGTTTTGGCTCAAGGGGAGTTTAGCTCTCAAGGTTAATTTATCCTGAAGAGATCATGATACTGAATAGAGTGGTAGTTCAATAGGTTTTGAACTAGACGTTGTGAGTGGTGTAATTGCTTTCTGCTTTAGTGAACTCGAAATCTGGACGAGATCCCGCGAAATAGATAAAATTGAACCACGTTAAAAAGTTTTGTGTCTTTATTTTCTGCATTTTTATATTGTCTCACCTGTATTTTTAAGAAATACCAAAAATGAATGCTATGAAACCGATCCAGTTTCGTGCCGATATGTAATCAGTGAGAGTTTTCCAATTCCTAGAGAATTGGCGTGTGATAAGTCTTTTTGCAAGAATTGACCAGATTTCTAAACTATTTGTACTTCAGATTACAACTTAAAACAACATCACATAACATTTTTTTTAAAGAATGTTAAATTGGTATTCAATCAAAAAGTTGATTTACAACAAGGTGCATCTGTTTTTTGAGGTTTAGACTATACAATCATTAATAAAGATCATTGTTTTATTGAGAACCAATACAGTAGTCATCTGTTGATCGGGCTACCTTGTTGTAATTGAATTGTCACCAGTCTATTCCTCATCTGCTTGTCGAGGAGGTTTGTAAGGCGCAGGGATGGAGAAGGCTTGTCTTCATGACGTCTTGCGTTTCTCTTCCTCCATATTGCATGAAGAGAGGATTGAAATATATATCTCAGCACAAATAGTTGCAACTGGTCGCGTTTTTTTCCAGCATCAGATGACAAATTGCAGACCATTCGTTTGTATAGTCGTTTCTTAGAACTCCTTTGGTTAGCGCTTCCCACACCTGCGTAGAGTACGTACATGTAAAAAATAGATGCTCCTTTGTTTCTATGGGTTCATTACAGAAACCACAAGCTACACCGGTGCTTCCATTACACTGAGCCATTCTGTCTCATGTCGTTAAACGGTTCTTCATTACCATCCAAGAAACAAAAGAGAATTTAGGTGTCGCATGAACAAACCAGACAGCTGAGCTCCATTCGCATATAGGTGATATTTGTCTAATCTGCATCCATGTTTCCTTCGATTTAAAAGAGGGCCTGAAAGTGTTTTCATTTTATCGCCATAACACGGAAGCCTCTACAATATAAGGGCTTACTCTGAGACTCTCTGTTTTATCCTCGATGTTGTTTAGGTATTGAGACCGATGTCGTCTTCTTCTATGGTGTTTTAGAACATTATCCACTGTCTCAGCCTCACCAATTCCCAAGTCAATGAAACCCCGTCGCCCCAATACATCCAGAAGACAACCTAGATCACTCCACTTATCATACCAAAAAGAAGTAGTTTGACCATTACCCACCTCAATTTTGATGAAATCCTTGGCTATGTTCCTGATTTTCAAGATTTTTCTCCACATCCAAGAGCCAGTGGAAGTGTTGTTCTTAAGTGACCAAAATGAGCCCTTTCTAATCAGGTAAGTTCGTGGCCACTTAACCCATAAGGACGAGTTAGAAGTGGCGATCTTCCACACCAGCTTCAAACCGCAAACTATGTTGATTTCCTTCAAGGGTCGTAAATCCAAACCACCTTCACTTTTCAACTTACTAACCTCTGCCCAAGCGACCTTCGCTTTCTTCTTGTTGAGGTTTGGATCAGACCACAGGAACGAGGAGCAAAGGGATTCAATTTCTTTTAAGCACACACTTGGTAGCTTAAAAGCAGCTAACCAGAAATTTGCAATGATCATGATGACAGACCTGATGAGTTGAAGACGTCCCGCATATGATAGAAAGCGATTTGTCCAAGAGCTCATACGAGACCTGATTTTTTCCACCAGAGGTAAATAGTCATTCGCCGTCATTCTTCGGGTGAGTAAAGGGAGACCTAAATACTTGACAAGCAGAGCACCAGCATCAAAAGGGAATTGGTTCAAGATGTCAGCTTGATTTTCGATTGAGACTCCAGCCATGAACATTGTCGACTTTTCCAAGCTAATTTTCAGACCGGAGATTTTTTCAAATTCATTAAAAATCTCAAGTATTCCCTCCACTGATCTCTTTGTTCCATCCGCAAACACCATTAGATCATCCGAAAAACAGAGATCGGTTAGATTGATTAACTGACATCGAAGGTGGTATCCAATCTTTCTCTGAATTGTTGATGCATTAATCATATTAGAGAGGACATTAACCCTGCCTTAACCCTCTGAGCTCTGAAAATAACCAGCCAAATCACCATTTGCCTGAACTAAGAAAGAAGCAGAGGATATGCAAAGCCGAATCCAATGGATAAATTTCTCTGGGAAGTTCAGAGCCGTGTGAATTTTAAGTAGAAAAGGTCATTGAACGGAATCAAAAGCTTTCGATATGTCAATCTTCATCACACATCTAGAGGAGATGGTTTCTTTGTGATAGTCTTTAACTAGCTCTGTAGCTAGCAAAAGGTTTTCCATGAGAAGCATGTCCTTTATGAAAGTCGATTGGTTTGGAGCAATGAACTTCGGAAGCAGTACTTTCAGTCGATTTGCTATAGTTTTCGAGATGACTTTATAAAGGACATTGCAGCAGGATATAGGCATGTAGTATTTTATTTCTTGGGCTCCCTCTTTCTTTGGAATCAAATCCAGAACTGTAGAGTCTAGTCCTTTTGGGAGGAAGCCTTTTATGAAGAAAGATTGGACGCTATGGTAACATCTTGTCATATGATAGGCCAAGCTTCTCTGAAAAATTCAACTGTGTACCCGTCTGGTCCATGAGATTTATTCATAAGCATCTTAAACAAAATACTTCTGACCTCATCAGCTGTGACTTCTTTCTCCAAGAGTCCTTTATCTAACTCGCTACACCAAAAGTCCAAAGAATCTTGAAGATGCTCCACAGTTGCTTCCTGGAACTCTGGCGGACTGTAGGTGAGAAACTCATAGAAATGTCTTTCAGCTTTTTTCTTTATTTATTCTTATTTATGTACCACCACTCCATTTAGACAAAGAATTTCCCTTATTTCATTTCTAGCTTCCCTTGCATTCATTGCATTAAAGAATGCCTTGGTGTTTTATCTCCCACGTGCAACCAATGGAGCTTTGATCTCTGTTTATAGTATGCCTCCTCTAGATCCGCTAGTAATGTCCATCTCTTCCAAGCCTCCGCTTCCTCCAAAACCGCTTGAGCCAAGGGATTTGTGAGCGTATTGTTCTGCTTCTCGCATAGATTTTCATAAGCAGCTTTTGTTCTTTTGGACAAATCACTTAGCTTTTCTTTCCCTAATGCCCTGATGTGAGGCTTGAGTCCTTTGAGCCACTTCATTAGTCTGTGAAGGGCCGATGTTGAATGAAATAAGCGATATGCTTCTTCCCAATTCATTTGTTCCTTTTGTAATATGGGTGCATCATGAAAACCCGAATGCTCAAAACCCTCAAGGATTTCATTAAATCACCCAAAATAATCCAAGGTTTGTGTCTTATCATAGAAAAATCATAGTGGTTCTTCATATTTTCGCATTATTCCTTCCTTTCCTCAGCTAGACTTAGAGCATACACAAAGTTACAGAAGAACTCCTCTGTAGTATTTTCCAAACAAACTAATATTGTTATCATCTGATTGCTTTTGAAGACTAGAGTAATCCTCACTGTATCCTTCCATATTACCCAGATTCTTCCTCGGCTACTGTTGGACATCAAATTCCAACCATCAAAACTCATTTCCATAATCTTCTTTGATCTATGTTATTTTACCCTTGTTTCAAGTAATCCACCAAAACTCATACCTCCCTGATTTATCGACGAACGCACTACTTTTTGCTTAGATGATTTATTTAGTCGGCGGATATACCAATAGAAACTCATCATTGATTGTTTCGTTGGGTACCTCTTGTATCAACAACAAGAGATGAGTCTTTTGTTGTATGTTTAGAAGCATCCGACAGAAACTTGTGGTTTGTTCTTGCTACCCGTGGAAGATATGACCTCTGAGAACTTTCCTCTTCATTCTGTTTCAGTTTAGGATATTTCCCGGCAAGCTGTCCACCTTCTTTTCCATTCTCTGTTTCCAGAACTGGACTTTCCTCCTCCATATTATCCACCACATTTGCCTCCTCCGAGATCTTATCCTTGCATTCCGTTTGGTTATTTTCATGTTCCACAATTTCACCATCTTCTTCCATCTTATCCAGAATTGAAAATCGAGAGGGTAAAGCAATTTTTCTTGTTCGTAGTCAAGCCTTTATTTCCTCGCTGGGCTCTTATTTGTTTCCCATTCTTTCTCATCTTCTTGTTGTTCAGTCTGCTCGCATCTAGTCAGAGCTACATTCTCTATGTTTTCTTCCCCTTTTCCCTCTACTACACGTTCTTGTTTTGTTACAGCAGCAATTTCTTGTGCTATTTCCTTCTTCAAATTTTCTGAAATCACCAATTGTTTCTCTGTCGACACTGTTTTATCGTTTTCTATCGACTGAACAATGCACACCTTTTCCAGATGACCCCACTTCTCACATCTACTGCATCTTTGAGGCAACAATGGATATGCAAAGTCAACTGTGAAATGTCGTCTGTTTTTCGTAAATCTGATTTTCTTAGGAAGGTCCGTTGAAAGGTCAACATTTACGAACACCTTAGCCACCTCAAAATTCGCATAAGTCTCTGTCTCCGGGTGGAGTCTTACTGGCCCTCCAACCAAACTAGTTATGAAGCTCAAAGCCTCATCCATTGGAACATTCCTCAAGTGTACCCAAAGTGGTACAGAGGTTGTGTTTTGAGCTACATTTTCCATGATTGGACCCCATTTTGTGAGAACCATTGGAATCCCAGCCATATTCCACATTCATCTTCTCTGAATTCTAGAGCGAGTGCTTTGATTTAAAACGCGGAACTTCATAGTCGTTGCATTCACTTCATAGACATCGATTTTCTCCTTATCTACCAAGTTCCAGATTCTATTCACGATCATATGAACTTTTGCGATATGCGGGGCCTAGGAAAGAAACCTGCCAATAACGAAATCCTCCCAGAGATGTAAAGGCTTATCAATCACATCATATGGAATTTCCACTGATTTTTGTCCGTCTTCTTCAATAACCATAACTTCATATCTTTTCAAACTTTGCTTCTTTTGAACCACCGAGGCCCAAGTATCAGGTTTCAACGTGTGTGGAGAAGCCTGAGACACCGGATCCACCTTGCTAGCCTCCGCCGCAGCTGGAGAAGCCGGCGGTGTCGGCATGGATTGCTTGGAACGAACGTAAACCATAACCGCTAATTTTCGCCTTCAAAATCGCCCTTAGTAAAACAGTGTGTTTTCCATTTTTTCTCTAGTTCCTCTCCATCACATAACATTACAACTCAGTCTCATAGTTGTGTTTAAGAAAATATAGTTTACGAAGGAAAACTGCCTTCTAATTCGGTTAGCAACTTAATTCGATGATTTCTGTTTTAATTAGAAAATAAACACTAAAGTGAAAAGCTTAATTGCATTTATAGGTTCTTTGCCGCCCATTCTAATTTAATACATTTTCTGGAATAACCAACTAAGATAAACAGGAAAAGAACATATAAACTACTATTTTAAATCAAAAAGTTATCAAGCACTCTTATAATTATAAAGCTAGCTAGTGATTTTACTACAACTACGTTTTTTCTTGTCTTTTCAACATTGATACAGTGAAATATGTGACTTTCTGTATATCATTTTAGGTGTTGAAATGACAATAATTTTTGTTTTTCTTTTTTAAAACTTTAAAACTCGTTATTATATCATCTAACCAAGTTTTTTGTCATACATTTTTCTTTCTGATATCGAAATTTTGAAGCTATGACCTTGAATGGAAATAATTGTTTGAGAGTCTTTTGTTTTAGGATTTAATACATCGTCTATATATCTTTACAAATGTTTGATAAAAATCACTTCCGAAAAAAAAGAAAAAGAAGAGTAAATGTATTTCCAATAATTGTTCCGAGATCCCGCCAAATTAACAAAAACAAACCCCAAAAGAAGGAAACATACAATAGTAGGGACCTGTTTCCGTAGACTGCGGTGCATTGCCACTTCCATGAACAATCTATCATCATCTAAATTAAATTGTTTAATAGAAAAAAAAAAAAAAAAAAGAGAACCATGCAGTTGCAATGGAAAGGATACGTATGGGCAATATATGATCGGACGGTGAGACACGGGTGTGCTAGAATAATGTGTTTAAGAAAGGGACCCACGTGGCACGTCAGCCACGTAGATTTGCCGAGGAGGGTAATAACAGCAAACCCCATTGGTCAGTAGTCTCTCGCATATAGCCATCTGGTCAGGCTGTCAAAAACCCTGAGCTCGAAGCTAAAAGCCCACTTGACTTCATCCCTCATCAATCTCATTATCAAACTTACAAATGCATGTGATTCGTAGAGTGGTCCATTAATATATAAATGCTGAAAAACCGACTGAAATAAAAATGATCTATAAGATATTGTTTAGATTCAAATTACGAAACTTGTTATTTATTCTTACGAAGGTTTATTAATGTTCTTGTAACCGGTGGTATGCTTTTTGTTTTAAACAAACATTTGGTTATAATATACATGATCTAGGAGGGTATGACTGGTTAGTTAGCTCTTTTAGAGTAAATGTATGGAGTAATAATGTTAATCTAGACATATTATGTGGACTAATCCATACATCAATGAGAGAGAGACATGGTGAAAGGAGATATCACGTCGATGTCGACAACCGATGGCTGGAGCTTGCCAAAAGCTAAGCTGTCCAAACACGTGCGTAGTGTCTAGTTGGCACTTACAAACATTGCATAGTGTCGGCCCAAAAACCATTTAACAACACAACACGTACGCCCCAACTCGGCGGAACACTCACACACATTTGTATTAATTACCTTCATTATCATATTTGTTATAAATCTTTGGTCTCATTTTACTTCTTAGTATAGCTTTTTGACTTTTCAACATTTTTACAGTAGTTTAACAAAATATTAAACCGAGGGAGGGTAAAAAGAAACATTTTCTCTATATTTCTCACATTTTAAAACCCTAACCATGAGATAGAGAAGAAAATCTTTTGGAACAATTATTATAAGACTATGCAATTACTATAAGTTATGAAATAGTATGAGTCTAACTAAACACACAAAAGGAACAACAAAATTTGTATTTAAGATTTTATTGTGTATTTATAATCTTGATATAGAAACCTGGGTAAAACAAATTAAACTAGATCCTATTATAATATATTAAAAGATTAGACAATAAAACAAACACAAGAATTAGTGAAACCAGCACGTGATTATATATCGTTCGATGTTTTGGGAATAATTGAACCCGTGCAATATTGAATACAAATTAACGACCGACATTACTAATAAATTTTCAGTAATGGATAATGCTTTCTAATCACACAATTAAAAACGACAAACAGATTGAACGTGTGGAGGTAAGCGGCCATGTTAAAAACAACAAATTCTATAATTGCACGAAAATAAAATGACATAACCAAAAATAAAAAGAGAGTGAAAACTCTGATTGGTTTAGAAGCAATAGACTCTATAAATATGGACCACCCGCACGTTCGTTTGCATCACAACTCTTGAAGTGTTGTCACTAGTCATTACACAGAAAGGCAATGGAGGAGTCAAAGAAATCCAAGGGGATGGTGAAGCAGACGATGATGAACAAGAAGAAGAAGAACAAAAGGGGTCATGGGTCTGGGTCAGGATCCAGGTTGCTTCGGATGAAGGTGAGGAAGCTTCAAATACTGATACCGGGAGGGAAAAGATGCAACCACCCGGATCTGCTTTTATCAAAAACCGTCGATTATATTGTCCACTTGAAGTTGAAGCTTAGGTTCCTTAAAGCACTTTCCGATATGTACTCTCTCTGAATATCCAAACACTATTCTTCTTCTCCTCATTGTTATATTGCTATGGTGTGGAACTTTATTTTTCCGTATATGAATTATCATTTGGAGTTTGCTTTATGTCGTATTTTCCCTTATATATATTGATTGTCTATAGTTATATTATATATGTTTATCCGACAAATTTGAAGGAAAAAAAATATTGACTAGTTTGTAATTCTACAATATGCTTTGTGAACTTCTTGGGTTTTATCCATTACAAGGCTCGTATACTAATGGCTAATATTTTATGTTATAAAGTATATATGTTACTTGTGAATATACATTTTTCTTTTACTTGTGAATATACATGGTTTCCACTGTCCACTCCATGAGAAAACTTACATCCGAATAATGGAGGATACCTAAAATGTACCAGACCTTACACAAACATGATACTCATAAATCTAGCCTAATTTAATTGATTAAACAAGTACATTCATCTCACTAATTTTAAACGTCCTCATCGAAAAGAAAGTTGAGGTATAAACAAACATGTGTGTAATCTGAAAATATTGAACAATAGTAAGAATTTAATGACCACATTTACATAAACTGTTGGTCTTTTAGATCTCTAAATATTAATATATTTTTTTTTGAATAAATGTTAAGTTTATTCAAACCAAAAAATCGTTTTTAGAATAAATGCAATTTGGATTGGGATTTGGACTTGAATTTTAAAACAAGCTTCTAACTTATAGTAAAAAAACCAAGTTCTGACGCCAGAACGACGTTTTCCTTTAAGAGTCTATCCTTGACAAATGTTGATTGGTTTGGAGATATAAATTTTAGAAGCATTTTCTTAAGGCGATTCGCTAAAAAAAATTGAGATACTTTGTAAAGCACATTGCAAAAGGCATTGTATCGATAATCTTTCATGTGCTTCGCTTCATCCTGTTTAGGTATTATCGTTAGCATGGTTGAGTTTACTAAATTTTAGACTTTTTTAGTTTGTTCTTTGTTTATGTGTTGATCATGTATTGTATTGTATCATATATGTTTTCTTAGATTGTGATGCATTTAGAAGCTTAGGAAGTTGAGACTAGGATTTGCATTGTTTTTTTTTTCCTTTTTGGAATGTTTTTATGCTTGTTCTAGGTGATTGGAGGCTCCCAAATGGAGTGATGGAGTTTGATGATTGGAGAATCCACTTAACAATACCAACCAACAAATCTCGACGAGTCATGGTCGGTATGGACCATCCGGACTGTCCGATGGTGACTGCATTTGCCTAGTATGAAGCAACTCGTAAAACTCGCGTTTTTCACAGGAATATGTACCGAGCCAAAATACCGACCCGCATTGCCCGATACTCCCATCCCGATCACTCAATATTGGCTGCACCGATCGGTATCCCACACTCGCCCGAGAGACACATTTTCATAGAGGAGAACACATAGTACCGACCGCCAACATTTGGTATGGACGTGCCGACCACACAATATCGACATCGCACACACCCGAAGAAGCTCGTCTTTTAGCAGAGATTTATACCGACCATAGATGCCGACCGGTTCAAGTCGGCATTGATCATTCTCCCATGCCGACCAGCCAGTACCAACCACAACCGGTCGGTACTCGTTACTCAATTCCGATTTTTGCCCAACTTAACCGGGTCAATACCCGGTTTGATCCAATTCGAGTTATTGTTCATTATAAATTCAAAACTCCTATTTTTTATTTGCTAAGCTTATTTTACTCCAAAAAGCTTGTAAGAAATATCGAATCTTTAAGTAATTTAATTGTTGTTTGTCTTTGATTTATTCTTCTTCTTTTTTAATCTTTCACTAATCTCTAAACTTAACATGATCATTATGGGTTTTGTTGGGTTTATGATAATTAGGGTGTAGAACCTTTTAAGGTTTATGGGTTAGGTAGATTAGAAAGAATCATGAATGCTTAGGGCTAGATTATCATTAATCCTTCTTATTTATCTTAAGGCTAGATTAACCTTGATTAAGTTGATTTCGATCATAATTAATTTATTGCACACCAAGTGTTTGATGAAATGCTAGAATGAACCTTTGTAGGGATTTTCATGTTTAGCTCATGAGAATGATTGTCTAAAGTGCTTAATGGTTTTGGGAACTTTTTAATGCTTGTTTAACTATTAATCACAATTGGTGATTTGTTCTTAGTTAGAGATTAAGTAAAGTGATTAATGCCAAGAGATTGAATTAGTCTATTGAATGTGTTCTTAGCATAAGGATTAGCTCATTTAAAGTGGTATTAGCAATCTTGGTTAGCTTTAGGATCACTCTATGTCATTTACCTAACCAATGGCCTATTTTAAGTATTTATCTTGGATTTGCTTAGTATTTTGCTTACTTATTTTACATTGATTATCTTGCTTAGTTAATGAATTTTCTATCTTATTTGCAATGGTATTGATCATCTTGATTGATTCTCTTAACTTCATTAGTATATTAGAAACTTTACTTAAATTTGATTTGCTTGGATTGAATGGTCATTCTTGGTGATTAAGACTATTACAATTGGATTGATACCTAGTATTATTTCGATAAATACTTGAGGAATTGATACATCCCAAAGATACAATAAAAATCTTAGTTTCAATTTGGCGCCGTTGCCAATTTGGAATTAAGATTAGTCACTTGGATTTATATTCCATTTGAGATCAAACTATTGGTTACTAATCTTGCTTCTTCTTCTTGCTTTGACTCCTCATGTGAATGAACCTTCGAGGCAGAGGACCTACAAATCTTGTTGAGAGGGTTGAGGATGTTAGAGCATATGAAAGAGAGTTAGCAAGAGTACAAAGAGAACAAGAGCGGACTGCTCACTTGGCTAGACTTGGGTTGGATCCAGAAATTGAGGTTAACCATGAGGTAGAGGAACCTGAGAAACCAGCTATGGATCAAGTGGGACATGATGATGACCAACTAGGTCATGAAGAGTTGGGAGACCAGGAACACTAACCTCCACCACCACCGAACCCCCAAAACACACTCGCAAATGTTGAAACCATATCATGGTGTATGCACCAAGGAGAGGACACACTATTGGAGCGGGTGATGCTCCCAACACTCAATGCCAATAGGCAAGGTAATATGAGACGCAGTCGAGGGATGGGTGAGCGGTCGAGAGATGGTCGGGCGGTACGGTGGTCGAGGATCGAGCGGTACGGCGTGCGATCGGGCGTGGGCGAGCGGAACGGTGAGCGATGGTCGGGTGGGACTTGGAAGCTAGCTGATTGCGCTCTCTTCCTCGTCAGTGGGTGGTCAGTGATGGTTTTTGAACTACTGAGCGTTAAGAACACTTTGAACAATCCGAGCAGCAAGCAAAAAGCCAAGAGATCCAATCCTCCAAAGGGGTAGCCGCGAAAAGGAGAGAGAGAGATTGCAACCTTAGGGTTTTTCTTAGCTTAAAACTTACTTGACTTTCATTAAACTAAAAGAAGGTTTAAATAACTTACAACTGAAAGCGACATGGGCCAGAAACAATGGGCCATCGAAAATAGTAAAAAGGAACAAGAGAAATAAAACTTAGAACGAAAAAGGAAACTCTTGGTCAAATGGAAAAGGGGCCGGCCTGTCTCTCTACTGATCGGGCCTCGGATCACCTCGTTAAAAACCTTGTGAAGAAAACCCATTTGGGACAAAACCTCACAAGGGAAAAAGAGTATGATCCTTAGTCCAGAGGAAGACCGGTCTAGTTATCGTCTGACTCGATGCAGAAGATCATGGTCGGTCCGATCGTACGGAGTAAGGGCCATGGCATGGTTGGGTCGAATTGATCGCCAGCTTCGGTCTTGATCATCTTGTGGGCCAACTGGTACAAGACAGGTTGGCCTTGGTCGAGCTGTCCTAGCTGGGTCGTGATGTCTTCTATGCTTGTCCTGGAGATCAGTTGTTCCATGGCCTTGTTGAATTCGTCTCGTACTTGTCTCTATCCAGAACGTGTCCTCGGTACGTCACGCATGATCGGAAAATGGTCTACCAGTCTCATGGTCGAGCCTGGTCCGTCCGTCTCATACAACTCAGGGTCGGTCAGGTTGATGTCCTCATCATTCCCTCCCTCTTGAAGAGGTTCTGGCCTCAGAAAGGTATCACCTGCACAATAAGGAGACAAATCAGCAATTAAAACTCGACGATATACTCATCTCACCTGGGAGTTCCAATTGGTAGGCGTTGTCGTTGATCTTCTTTAGGACGCGTAATGGTCCATCTCCACGTTGGGATAGCTTGGATCGCCTCTTGCTTTGGAACCGTTCAGATTGCATATGGACCCAAACCCAATCTTCTGGCTGAATATCGACCTCCTTCTTGTGCTTGTCGGCCTGCTTCTTATATTGCACTGTTCTCTTCTCGATGTTCTCCTTGATCGTCTGGTGCAGCTTGGCAACGGCCTCGGCCTTGCGTTCTCTGTCGAGATTGATAAACTCTAGTGCCGGCATTGGTTTCAGATCAAGTGGAGTATCTGGCTTAAATCCATAAACAACCTCAAAAGGAGACATCTTATTAGCAGAGTGTTTGGCATTGTTATAAGAAAATTCAACAAAAGGGATGCAATCCAACCAATATGATAAATTTTTACCAACTGTGGCCCTTAAGAGGGCTGAGAGAGTTCGGTTCACAACCTCGGTCTGCCTATCTTTGTGTGGATGGCAAGTGGTCGAGAACAGCAGCTTAGTACCAAGCTTCCTCCATAACGTCCTCCAGAAATGACCGAGGAAGGTCGGGTCACGATCTGAGACGATGGTCCGGGGCAGTCCGTGCAGTCTTACCACTTATTTAAAGAAGAGGTCGGCCGTCTGGGTCGCATCGTTCGTCTTAGAACACGGTATGAAATGAGCCATCTTTGAAAACCGGTTGACCACGACGAAGATCGCATCCTTGTTCATGATCTTAGGCAATCCAAGTACAAAATCCATGGAAATATCGACCCATGGTCGGTTAGGTATAGGCAAAGGTAAGTAAAGACCATGAGGATGTGACCTGGATTTAGACTTAAGACACGTGATGCACTTGGAGCAGAAACGCTCCGTGTCTCGCTTCTGATGCGGCCAGTAGAAGTGTTGGACCAGGACACTCAGTGTCTTGTCCACGCCATAGTGTCCCATCAGTCCTCCTCCATGAGACTCTTGGATCAGAAGATCCCTCATCGACCCTTGGGGAATGCACAGTCGTTTTCCTCTGAACAGGAACCCATTGTGCAAGTAGAAGGCTCCTTTTGGTCCATTACGACATTCCTGGAAATTTTCACCAAAATCAGGATCAGTATCATACTCTTCTTTAATAAGTTCGAACCCTAAGGCTTTGGCCTCCATGGTACTGATCAGTGTGTATCTCATGGACAGTGCATCAGCTACTACGTTCTCCTTTCCCTTTTTTTACTTGATGATGTACGGAAAGGTCTCCACAAACTCGAGCCACTTGGTGGGCCTCCTCTTCAAATTTGTCTGTCCTCTTAGATGCTTGAGCGTCTCGTGGTCGGTGTGAATAATGAACTCTTTGGCCAGCAACTAATGCTGCCACGTCTCCAAGGATCTGACCAAGGCGTACAGTTCCTTGTCATAAGTAGGATAGTTGAGCGTGGCTCCACTCAGTTTCTCGCTAAAATAGGCAACCGGTCATCCGCCTTGTGTCAGGACAGCTCCAATTCCTAAACCTGAAGCATCACACTCAATCTCAAAAGTCTTATCAAATTTAGGCAAAACCAAAATAGGAGCATTGGTCAGCAATTCTTTGAGCTTCCGGAACGTGGCCTCATGCGCCTGTCCCCATTTGAACGGGACGTCCTTCCATATCACGGCTGTAAGTGAGACGGCCACAGTACTGAAATCCTTCACAAATCGTCTGTAGAAGATGGCCAATTCATGGAAACTCCTGACATGGCCGATCGTGGTCGGTGTCGGCCAGTCCTCAATTGCCTTGATCTTCTCTTGATCAACCTGTAAACCTGCGAACTCACAACAAAGCCTAAAAACACAAGCTTGTCAGTGCAGAAGTTGCAATTCTTGAGGTTCGCTTAAAGACCCTCCTTTCGAAGAGTATCTATCACTTGCTCAAGGTGCACCAAGTGATCAGCAAAACAATGACTATAGATCAAGATATCATCGAAATAAACAACAACGAACTTACAGATGTATGCCCTTAAGTACTGGTTCATGAGACGCATGAACGTGATGGGCGCATTAGTGAGGCCGAACGGCATGACCAGCCACTCGTAGAGGCCTTGCTTGGTCTTGAAGGTCGTTTTCCACTCGTCTCCTTCCTTCATCCGGACCTGGTGATATCCACTCCGTAAGTCGATCTTAGAGAACACGGACGCTCCATGCAACTCGTCCAGCATATCGTCCAGTTGCGGTATGGTATGCCGGTACTTGATGGTTATATTGTTGATTGCCCGGCAGTCAACTCACATCCTCTTAGATTCGTCCTTCTTATGAACCAATAAGACTGGAACAGCACACGGACTGAGGCTCTCTCGGATATAGCCTTTGGACATGAGGTCCTGCACCTGCTTCTCCAGTTCCTTAGAGGTATTAACCCGTCATTCACCAGGTACGCTGGTCGATTGGGCAGGGCCGCTCCAGGCACGAGGTCGATCTGATGCTCAATGCCTCGGATAGGAGGTAGGCCGGCTGGTATCTCGTACGGAAAGACGTCCTTGAACTTGTCTAACAAAGAAACAACTACTCGCGGCAACTCAACATCGTTTGAACACGAGTGTAGAGCCTCCCTAAAGATCATCAGTAGCACTTGCGTGTTCTGAACAATAGCTCTAGAAACTGAATGGGACAAGATAAGGAGATTGGTCTCACGGTTCTTTTTATCCTTGGCAAGATGTAATTGCATCTCATGCACTTCCTGCGGTGTGGTGCAAGCTGGTACTTTCGTTTGTCATGGACGAATGAGTAATTGATATGAGACGCGGTCGAGGGATGGGCGAGCGGTCAAGAGATGTTCGGGCGGTACGGTGGTCAGGGGTTGAGCAATACGGCGTGCGATCAGGCATGGGCAAGCGGAACGGTGAGCGATGGACGGGCGGGACTTGGAAGCTGGCCGATGGCGCTCTCTTCCTCGTCAGTGGGTGGTCAGTGATGGTCTTTAAACTACTAAGCTTTAAGAACACTTTGAACAATCCGAGCAGCAAGCAAAAAGCCAAGAGATCCAATCCTCCAAAGGTGTAGCCGCGCAAAGGAGAGAGAGAGATCGCAACCTTAGGGTTTTTCTTAGCTTAAAACTTACATGACTTTCATTAAACTAAAAGAAGGTTTAAATAACTTACAACTGAAAGCGACATGGGCCAGAAAAAATGGGCCATCGAAAATAGTAAAAAGGAACAAGAGAAATAAAACTTAGAACGAAAAAGGAAACTCTTGGTCGAATGGAAAAGGGGCCGGCGTGTCTCTCTACTGATCGGGCCTTGGATCACCTCGTTAAAAACCTTGTGAAGAAAACCCATTTGGGACAAAACCTCACAAGGAAAAAAGAGTATGATCCTTAGTCCAGAGGCAGACCAGTCTAGTGATCGTCTGACTCGATGCAGAAGATCATGGTCGGTCCGATCGTCCGGAGTAAGGGCCATGGCATGGTCGGGTCGAATGGATCGCCAGCTTTGGTCTTGATCATCTTGTGGGCCAACTGTTTCAAGAAAGGTTGGCCTTGGTCGAGCTGTCCTAGCTGGGTCGTGATGCCTTATATGCTTGTCCTGGAGATCGTTGTTCCCTGGCCTTGTTGAATTCGTCTCGTACTTGTCTCTGTCAATAACGTGTCCTTGTTACTTCCCGCATGGTCGGAAACTTGTCAACCAGTCTCTTGGTCGAGCCCGGTCCGTCCGTCTCGTCCAACTCAGGGTCGGTCAGGTTGATGTCCTCATCAGGAATGGTTGGTCCGTCCGTTGTGCACGGTCACCTGATTTGCGATCCTTATCTCCATGTCGTCATTCAGCCATCGTAGTCGGTACGGTCGGGGGTTTTTGGTCACTTCGAGACCAAGTTTATCAACCATGTTCCTGCTTACCACGTTAGTACATGATCCACCATCTATAATTAGACTACATACCTTGATGTTCACAGTAAAATGAGTGTGGAAGATGTTCTCTCGTTGAACCGTCTCTGGGTCAACAAGCGCACTGAGACCTCTTCGAATCACCAACAACTCTCCAGAGTCAGGATACTCTACGGGCATCACTGGTTCAGATTCCTCAACGTCCTCGTCCTCCTGTTCGTCCTGAGACTCGTACTCTCCAGCCTCGTTCAGGATCATGATCCTCCGGTTTGGACAGTCTCGAGCCATATGTCCTTTGCCCTGACATTTAAAACCGGTAATATCTCGAGAACGGGACGTGTTCAGGAACTTACCTGGTTCAGGTCGGTTGGGCCTAGACGTCTCAATGGTCGGCTTCTTGAACCTGGATTCGACCTCGACCTTCTTACCTTTGTCGGCGGGTCGTGGGGTGGGTGCGGTCCAAGACGTGCTGGCCCGTGGACGGATTGTGGCCATGTACTTCCGCTTGTTGTGATATTCAACCTATATACACAAATGCAACAGTTCGAACATATTGTGATAAGGCTGAATTTCTACCTTCCGAGCAATTTGTTCGTACAGTCCGTCCACGAACTGGGCCATCAGGGTCTCCTCCGAGTCGTCCAGCTCAAGCCTGTTCCATAACTGCTCGAACTCTTCAAATTATTCTTCGACCGTCTTGGCTCCCTGCATCAACTTACGAAAACGTTTCTGAAAATCTCTGTGGAAATGGGTTGGAACATACTTGCGTCTTAGTTGGAATTTCATGTCGGTCCAAGTAGTGATCGGTTCATACCGATGTCGCCTTCGTTCCGCTACTTCCCGGTCCCACCATGACAAGGCATGTCATGTGAACTGGGCCACCGCAAGAGAGATCTTCCTAGGGTCGGGATATCCATAATGGTCGAAGATATGCTCCATCCTCCGTTCCTAAACTAGATAAGCCTCCGGGTCTACTTTTCCTGCAAAGGTGGGAGGTTTTAGTTTGATACCATTATGAAATGGACGTTGTACCTCTTGTTCTCGTATGCGTCCACGGTGATTTGGATCGCGTTGGTATGGTGGTCGAGGCCCTTGGAGTCCGTCCTCGAACTCGTCCGTGTTGTCATCTGTGTTGTCCAATCGAACGTCCTGGTAGCGTCTGGGTCGTTCCGCTCGTCCACGGTACGGGTCTGGTCGACGATGTTGGTCGAACCAGGGTGGTGGTGCCTCCGGTCGGTGCCTCGGTTCGCCTGGTCGAGGCTGATGAGCTCCGGGTCAAGGCTGCTGATCTTTCGGCCGAGGCTGATGATCGCCAGGACGTTCCAAGCGGTTTAGTCGAGCTCCGATCTTTTGGATGGCAGAGAGTAGCTGAGTGAACTCGGTTGGGCCGCCTTGTTGGGCATGTTCTTGTGCCATTATCTCTGCGCACTTAACAAAATATCAAACGCAACAAGGAAGAATAAAAGAAAGAACAAGAAATGGAATACGCGACTAAACGAAAAAGGAAGGTGTGGCCGATGCTAAAAAGGAAACAATGCAAGGATGATTTTTTGACTAAGAGCAATAAAATGGAAAAGATCTAAACCAAAACAATCTTAGAAGACGCAACCAAAACCAAATCGAAACTAGAATGATTAGACCAAAAAAATCCTAGAGAGAGAAACCTAAAAACCCTAGCGGCCGAGTCTTAGCTAACCACCTAACAACCGGTTCCAAACTAATTTTCTTTGAGTTTCAGTTTTATCAAAGCACAAAAAAAAGAAAAGAAACAAGCAACCAGTAACAGCAAGCAATTAGTTCCAGAACTAAAGTACTAGGCTGATTAAGAACAAGAACTAACAACCTAAATTTTTTTTCTTTTCGATTTTAATAGAAACAAGAGCAAAATAAAATGAAACTAAGCAAAGGAGCAGAAGTAACCGAGCTGGGTCAGGAGCTTTAAAGCTATGATACCAGATGATATGAGACGCGGTCGAGGGATGGGCGAGCGGTTGAGAAATGGTCGGGAGGGACTTGGAAGCTGGCCGATGGCGCTCTCTTCCTCGTCAGTGGGTGGTCAGTGATGGTCTTTGAACTACTGAGCATTAAGAACACTTTGAACAATCCGAGCAGCAAGCAAAAAGCTAAGAGATCCAATCCTCAAAAGGGGTAGCCACGCAAAGGAGAGAGAGAGAGATCGCAACCTTAGTATTTTTCTTAGCTTAAAACTTACTTGAATATCATTAAACGAAAAAGAAGGTTTAAATAACTTACAACTGAAAGCAACATGGGCCAGAAACAATGGGCCATCAAAAATAGTAAAAAGGAACAAGAGAAATAAAACTTAGAACGAAAAAGGAAACTCTTGGTCGAATGGAAAAGGGGCCGGCCTGTCTCTCTACTGATCGGGCCTTCGATCACCTCGTTAAAAACCTTGTGAAGAAAACCCATTTGGGATAAAACCTCACAAGGGAAAAATAGTATGATCCTTAGTCCAGAGGCAGACCGGTCTAGTGATCGTCTGACTCGGAAGATCATGGTCGGTCCGATCGTCCGGAGTAAGGGCCATGGCTTGGTCGGGTCGAATGGATCACCAGGTTCGGTCTTGATCATCTTGTGGGCCAACTGGTTCAAGACAGGTTGGCCTTGGTTGAGCTGTCCTAGCTGGGTCGTGATGTCTTATATGCTTGTCCTGGAGATCAGCTATTCCATGGTCTTTTTGAATTCATCTCGTACTTGTCTCTGTCCAGAATGTGTCCTCGGTACGTCCCGCATTGTCGGAAACTGGTTGACCAGTCTCATGGTCGAGCCCGGTCCTTCTGTCTCGTCCAATTCAGGTTCGGTCAGGTTGATGTCCTCATCACAAGGCATCATCCCTCCAGCAGTAGAGAGCAACGACTTCGAATTCAAAGGGGAAATCATAAATATGGTGCAGGAAAATAAGTTTCATGGGTTGGCTATGGAGTATCCTCTATATCATCTTGATCAGTTTGACAGAATATGTAACATGACCTAGATCAATTGTGTTTCAGAGGATGGTTTCAAGCTCATATTATTCTCATTCTTTAGGGGATAAGACACATACTTGGGAGTTGAATTTTCCACCAAGTACCATAACCTCTTGGGACCAATGCAAGAAAGCCTTCTTGACCAAATTCTTCTCCAACTTCCAGATTGCACGGCTTAGGAATGAGATTTCGGGATATACTCAAAAGAGCAACAAGAGTTTTGCTGAAACTTGGGAGAGATTCAAGGGCTTATTACACCAGTTCCCTCACCATGGGTTCACTGAAGATCACTCCTCAGTACTCTATACCGCGGTGTTCAACCAAATATTAGGATGTTGTTGGATACTGCAAGTAATGGTTTCTTCCTTGGTAAAGATGTGGAAGATGGAATGACATTGGTTGAATACCTTTCCCAAAGTGATGGAAATTATGGGAAAGACTATGATAGGTCACAAATGGGTTCTTCTTCTACTGATGAGAAACATGCTAAAGAGATGAAAGTATTAAATGGCAAGCTAGACAAGCTTCTACAAGCCTCTCAAAATTCAATCCTTTACATTGGGGAGAACTATCAAGAGCTAAGTGGGGAAGATTGCCAACAAGAGGAGATGAACTATGTTGGAAACAACCAATGATTCAACAAAGTTTTCAATCCCAACTATAGGAATCATCCAAACTTCTCCTATAGATGCACTAATGTGGCAAACCCTCAAGATCAAGTCTAACCTTCTCAACAACAAGGTCAAAGTTGACAAAAACAAGGGAAAAACAACTACAAGCCTTTTGTTCCCACCAACAACCAAGGAGGGTAAGCACCTAATCCAAACTTTCAGCCCAACCAAGGAGGGTTCGAACCTAGACCAACCTATCCACCAACGAGTTTTACTCAACAAGGTCAAGCTTCTACTTCTTCAGCCGCTGAACCGGACATTAAGAACATGAACACTCCTCTGCAACAGATTCTACATGTTCATACCAACAGGTGGATGTGAGTATGAAGATGGTGGATATACACAACAAGGTGGATTTTTCTTTTGGTGAATTGACTTCTCATCTGAAAAACCTCACTTCAAGGGTAACAAATATGAAGAATAAACCGCATCTACTTCCAAACCTCAAGGGACACTACCGGGAAAATCGGAGAAGAACTAAAAAGAGTATTGCAATGCTATAACCTTGAGGAGCAGAAAGGAGATTCCTTCTCGCCAAACTCTGCATCATCTCAACAAAGACGTTGAGAACTGAATTGTGGAGGATAGTCTCAAAAACTCAGAGGAAGCATTCATAGAGGATGAAGTGATATATAAGAAAGGAGTTGAGTGATACAAGCCCAATGGTCCAGCTAAAAAAAAGGTGACAGAGTTCATTCCACCTCCTTACCAACCCGAAATTCCTTTCCCAGGTGATGCATGCACATATAGGGGTGGAGATTGATCAACTGGATGTGTAGCTCTCTCTGATGAATCTGATTGATGGAAGGCGTAGATAAAAAACTCTCTTGTTCAGTGGGCTGATTGACTCTCTCAATCCTTGGCAAAATCAGTCTCTTGAATCACAGAAAGAAAACTAATTCTGAAAATTAGAAGAAACAATGAATCACTCAATTGAATCTAATGAACACAAAACTCAAAGCACACTCTTTGAAACAAAACAAAAAATTGTTTATTCTTGATTGATTGAAAGGTGAATGATACAATGAGTTAAACTAGGCCTTTATAGGCTATACACAACGGTCATATGACCAGAATTAAGAAACAAATCGTGACTTAATGAAAAACTAGTCGTTATGCTGAATATGGTAAGGTTCCAAGGCTGGGATGCTTTTCTTTGTATATGGATGGTTTTAGAGGATAAGTGAGGATCTTTGCAACATCTTTAAAGCCAAAGAATTTGTGGATTCCTTCTTTGGAATAGAGCTGTTGGCTTTGTATCTTTTTTGGCTCCAAAAAAAGGTAAGTGAGTCTTCAAATGATTACATGTGTTCTGGTGTGGTCTGGAGCAGCTTAGGACGTCTAGACTTGATGGAAATGAGCTCAAAACATTGTAGCTTTGATAGGAAAAGGTTTGGTGTTGAATTGATCTTCCAAATATGAGTGCATCCAAATATGGCAAGTTGTGGATAAGTTGAACTTGGTTGATCCTTGGCTTTCTGGTGTATGGAGTGTTGGTTGTTGAAGCTTCTTATTGTCTAATGAATTCTTATAGTCTCCATTGTTGATGTTGAAATGCTCCAAATTGCTTGGTTCTGGTTGTTTCCAAAAATGGATCCAATTGGTTTTGTTGAGCAACTTGGAGTGTAGCTTGGACAGTGGCTGTTCTGACTTGGTTGTGGCCTTCTCCATGCTCCTTGGTTGATTATGGCTTGATTCCCTCATTATGCTCTCCCTCTTGAAAATGTTTCGACCTTGAAACTGAATAATCTGCACTCATAGAAAGAAAGTTAGCCTTCATCATAAGTTGAGAGTCAAGAAAATTACCTTGATTGTTTTGTGGTATGGTGATGTAAGGGACATCAGGTGGTTCTCCTTGGAGCAAATAATCCAATACCACTCCTCTTCTCTGGTCTTTTTGGCACTGATAGTTTATTGGTGATGCCTCCATGTTGTGAACTTGTTCAAGCAATAGGTTATGTTCCGATGTAACTCCTCTATGTTTTGCTTCTTTTGTTCCTGGAACAACATTGATACTTTGGAGAAGAAACAAGTGTGTTATATGTTCTCTATGATAAGATAAACTTGTTGATTATAATTCCTTAACACTAGTTTCAAATAAACTCTCTTCTGCTTGCGGTTTTATACTCACTGCTTTTGCATGCACTTGTATGTATAATACACTCTTTAGTATAGCAGTGGCTTCATGAGAAACAAATGGAGTCAAAGAGAGACTTACTTGTTTGACGCCTTCTGTGTTCTTAGCATGGTTTGGTGGTTCTTCTTTTATACTCTCTTCTCCTTCAGTACCTTGATCAGTCTGGGCACTTAGTGTAATGGCTTGTACTTTCTTTGTCATGTCCATTTCTCCCTTGCATGCATCATATCCTTTTGACAAATACAAGTGCGATATACTAGAATTGAGATTTATCAAATCAGATTGAATCAAACTGTCACTGGTTATGTATAGTTCAATGTTCTCTTCTAGTAACTTAAATTTCTTTAATGGACATTGTGGAGCATAATGCCCTCTCTTATGACATCTACATCATGTCTGATTTTTAACTTTAGTATAGTTAATAGACTTTCGTTTCTGGTTAAATGTGCAAGAGGCTGGACCTTTCTCCAATGGCTTCCTCTTCAATATGTGGTCCTTATTTTCTATACTCCTAATTCTTACGAGTGATTAGATGTGACTTCCTAGCCTTGGCAACTCGTTTTCTCTGCTGGTTTGGCGCCATTGATTCATCTTTGGCCTTCTTTAGTTGATTGCTAGAAGTCATCTTCCTTGGTTTATAACAGGGGATCTTCCTTGGAGGTATTGCCATGATCCATATTCTTGGTTCAAGGATAGCATAAGCACTTGGATAGTACTGATGACCCTCTGCTTCTTCAACAAACTCCTGATGTAAGACTTGATTCATCTCTTCCCAAGAGGCATCTGGTATTCCACATTCATATGTGACATTAGCTTCTGTACTCAAATCTGAATGGCTTCTTCGATTAATGTTTCCTCAGCAATTGATGTCTGCTCCTCCTTTGGGATTTGATGGTTTTGAAAATACTCTTCCATATCTCTCTCCCATCTTAAGTATGTCTATGGCCCTTGGTTTCTTCCTGAATAGAAAATGTGGTATGGTTTATCTTGACAAAGATCACTTTGGTATTCTTCTCCTTCATTGATTTCAGAGTTGGTGTTGCTCTCCCATGTTTCTTTAATGGGCTCTTCTCTTGGCTCTTTCTCAGCTTCACTTAGACTGAATTAGGAATCAATTTCTTCAAACTCAGGCTCCTCTGTACTTGATTCTTCTACATCTACAGATTCCTCATACTCTATTTTTTCTTCAAAGGATGTTTCTGTTTGAGTTTCTCCATCCCAAGAGTCAATCTCGTGATGTTTTCAAATTCTTTGCAGTCTGGTTCTGCGCAATGAGTGGTGTCTGGAATAGATTGTTCATGTCAAGCTTCATCATATTCTTCTTCAAATTCTGGTTCCTCTTGATCATACTCAGCATCTATATCAAATTAGCTTCTTATGCTGCTTGTTCTTCCTCAGGTTGTCTTCAGCACCCCAGTCAATCTCTGAGTTAGTATAGACACTTGCTTCATCTTCATCTTCCATGTTTTAGTACCTGAAAGATAACAAATCAGTGTATAAATGTGTTCTATTCTTAAGAGAAGATCAGAACAGTATGATGCACGTCCATGAGAGTATTCAACCACTTGATATGTATAAAACACACAGTAAAAGAATTTTGGGAAGTTAAGAAACAATTTGGGAAAACCGGTTCAAATCCTTCCGAAATCAAATAAATTGTGGTTTGTAAAAAAAATCAAGCACGATTTGGAACTGGTTTAGGGGTTAGGAAACACGGTTTCAATCAACGAAGTGCTAGCTTAACAAATCAAACACGGTTCAGGGGTTTTGGTAGCTTTAAATCATTTTAGGGAAACTTGGTTTAAATTCTCTTTGAAAATCAGAAAAAGCTGGTTCAAAGATTAGTAAATGGTTTAGATAATGAAACTCATTTTTCTTTGGTTTAAATCAAGTTTTCACACGGTTTAGACACTTAACAAATTGATTTTTGGTTTAATCTTTTCGAAAAGTAAAGGATTGGCTTTTTGAAACAAATATTGGGTTTTCTTTTTCAAAATAAGCTCACATGGTTTTGGAACCAAAAAGAAAGGCAAATATGTTAGAAATAAAGTGGAGCCTCTTTGCCTTTTCAAAATTTTCGAAAATCCTTTAGCAAATAAGGTAACAAACAACTTTGGGGTTTATTTTTATGAAGAATCCAAATCAACACAGAAAACTTTCTCTTCTACCTTCTAAGCTTCTCTGGTTTATTAAAAAAAAAACAGAACAAGAACTAAACTTGACAAAAACAAAAAAAGTAATGCAATTTTCTTTTGGTCTTTTGGTTTAAGAGTGCAATTTATGAATGAAAATAAGAAACAACTAAAGAGTAAACGAAAACAGAATCTATTTTTATGGCTTTTTAGTTTTGGGAATGCAATGACAACAAGAACAAAACTAATATGCAATGATATGGTTTTTGTTTTTGGCTTTTCTTATGATTATGCAAAAGAACAGATTGACAACTACAAATCTAAACAGAATGACAAAACATAATGACTTTATGGTTTTTTCAGTATGAGATGCAAAGAAACTAATCAGAACAAATGATGAACCGATTTGAATCAACAGAAAACTAATGGAATTACAGAGAACATCCCAAAGAAGAATCATTACAAAAGCTTACCACATTAAGAAGATATTGAGGATTCAATCCGGCAAAAAAGAATCATTGCAAAAGCTTACCACATTAAGAAGATATTGAGGATTCAATCCGGCAAACCACAAATGGAGTGATTAAAGACCGAAAGTTACAAATTAAAACACCCTGATCAAACCATGAGGAAACAATCAACAAATCTACTTTTTATGGATTCTCAAATCAAAATAAGACCACAGAGAATTGGAATTACACCAAAAGAAGTTATGGTTTAAAAGATATCCATTGTCAAAGTCAAAGGATGTCAGACTTACCTTATTTAAAAGATCATAAGTTCATACATTGCCAAACTCGAATTTGGCAACAAGGAGACTTTGTGTTACTTTTAGAAGCACTCTAAACACCTTCAGAAGCACCATACCACACATGATCAGGCGGATCCTATTGGAACATAAGCAAACACAACAAGAGCTATTATGGAAACTATGAAGATCAATTGGTTTGCACATTCTCAAACCAAAATTTGGAAACCAGGAGGCAATAACCATCAACCATAATCAATAGAAGACGTCCTTGGCATCACCAAAACGCACATGATCAATCAGAGGAGCTTAAGCACCAACCTTCCTTATGTAGAAGCAAATACATTCAAAGCAGATCATCCAACGACTCTATACTTTATTTAGAAGATTTCTTCATGTTCAAGGTCAATATGACTGTTAGTAATGATTCCTATAAAGGATCATTTTGTTCTTCTCTTGTAAATCACATTTCAATCCAATAAACACACATAAATTTTTTTTTCAAGAGTGTCTTGAGTTGTTCTTGTTCATTAGCATCCATTTGAGTGATTCATTGGATTCTACTGAGTATCATTTTTGTCTGTGTGATTCAAGCAACTTTGTTCTGCCATCGATTGAGAGAGTCAGTCACCCACTTAACAAGAGAGTTGTTCACCAACACCATTCCATCTCGCCAATCCATTCATATTGGACAGATCAAGAGAGCTTTGAAGCCAGTGTTCTATTCTCCATTTACATATCCATCTAGTCTCATCTTTGGGGCTGTATCACCAAGAAGATTCAAGAATCAGCTCCTTGATAAGTATAAGGAATTGTTTTCCAAGTAAATGGAGAAGGTTGAAATGAACATGCCTCTCATTGATGCTTGTCTCTTGTTGCCTCACACTACAAGAAAACAACGTTTTGACGACTGCACTTTTAATCGCAGAATAGTCGTTAATCGGCGTTTTACGACTATATGACGACTAAATATGGTAGTCGTAAATCCATAGTCGCTAAATCGTATAGTCGTATTATTAGTCGGCGAGTTACGACTAACATAGGTAATCGTAAAATAGGTGTAGCGTTGTCGGAAGATATAAGGACTAATTTGTGACTACTACAGCGACATTTGTGCGACTATAGAGGGAGTCCACATGCCGTCGGAGAAATGTTGTCATCAAATAGTCGTTAAACAAGGTGACGGCTGGGCGATTAATATGTGACTATATAATATAGTCAGATAGTAAACGTAAATATTAGTCACTATGTCGTGACTTGGTAACGACCATTTTAACTTTTCTGTCCACTATCATAATATTTTTTATTACATCATTTAAATAGCATATAGAATCTAACCCTGGTCAATTTGGTTATTGTTAAATTCAAATATCAAAGTATATATTTCATTTGTGATACGACAATAAAAAAAAAGTATTTTGCACATTTAAAGAATCATACACATTTGTTAATGCAAAGCAATATGTAGCTATAATATTTTCATAAACAATACGCTTACACAAATAAATTTGTGTTTTAATTTCGTAATATTTACATAAGCAATACACTTACACGAATAGTGAGTTGAATATTAGTCGTAACAATAGTTGCAAATAAACGATTTGGTTACTACTATACAAGAAGTAGCGAATTAATCGCCCATGTACTGACCAATTCGCGATTTTTCTACAGCTCTTCATATTAGACGCAAAAATAATCGTCATATCACCGACTAGCCTGCGACTATTGATTCCGGTCTCGACAATGGTCGTAAATCGACGACTAAATTGGCGACAATCATTTTTGGTCGTATATTAGCGACTAATACACGTCCATATATATTTTTCGCAAAATAGTAGCAAAATTGTCCCCTAATAGTCGCCAAATTTTACGACTACAAGTATAGTCGCAAGTTCCAGTCGAAAAAACGATATTTTCTTATAGTGTCAATATACCAAGTTTCTCAAGGAAGCAATCAAAGAAAGGACGAAAGACATGGATGGAAAGGTAGTCCTTACTCATGAGTGCAGTGCCATCATACAAAGTAGGAGGATTCCAAAGAAGTTAGGGGATCCATGGAGTTTCACACTTACATGCTCTTTAGGATCTCGATCTTCGAGAATTATCTGTGTGATCTTGGAACAAGTGTGAGTTTGATTTCCTTCTCAGTTTAAAAGCAGTCCGGATTCACCACCCACAAGGGGTGTAGGAACTCGTTAGTTCTTGCAGATATATAAGTGAGATTTCCTATTGGACTACTCGAGTATCTTCCGGTCAGAATTGGCGGTTTTAAGGTTCCCACTGATTTTGTTGTACTTGACATGGATGAGGAACCTAAAGACCCTCTAATCATAGGGAGACATTTCCTAGCAACTTCTGGAGCTATAATTGATTTGAGTAAAGGCAAGGTTGACCTTCATCTAGGCAAAGATCTTGTGTTAAAATTTGACATTAAGGATGTGATGAAGAAGCTTACTATAGAAGGTCAAGATATCTACATTGATACCATGGATGAGCTAGCTGATGAGCTCTTGGAGGAGTTAAATTTGGAAGATCATCTGAAGGTAGCTATGACTAAGAAGTGTGGGAAAGATGGATATCTTCATGAGGAGAGTTTATCCTACAAGATGGCTTTGGATTCGCATAGACCTCTTCTTTGGAATATTGAGTTTGATTATCTTGGGTTTGAGCAAGATGAGATAGAGCAAGAGGTTTGTGCTTTAGAAATGAAGCTGATGTAGATAGGTTTGCTAGCAAGGTGAGTCTATCATCGAGGATGACTAGAGTGAACTTAAGGCTCCAAATTTTGAACTCAAGCCCCTTCCGCGGGGGCTTAGGTACGTTTTCTTAGGTACCAACTCAACATATCCTGTCATAGTAAATGAGTGCTTCAAAGATAATGAAATGACTGCTTTGGTTGATGAGTTAAGAAAATATAGAAGAGCACTGGGTTATTCATTAGGTGACATTAAAGGACCATCACCTAGCTTATGCGATAATTCGTCTCGAAAATGAATCATTGTTATTAATTGAGAATCAAAGAAGATTTAATCCTAATTTGAAAGAAGTGGTTAAAAAGAAATCTTGAAACTGTTAGATGCAGTAATTATTTACCCTATCTCAGATAGTATGTGGGTTTTTCCTGTACATTGCGTTACTAAGAAGGGAGGAACCATTGTCGTTAAGAAAGATAATGACGAGTTGATCCCCAAGAGGACAATAATGGGTCATAGAATGCGCATTGATTACATAAATTTGAATGTTGCATGTAGGAAAGATCATTTCCCATTGCCATTTATTGATTAGATGTTAGACCGCTTAGCAAACCATCCTTTCTATTGCTTTCTAGACGGGTACAACGGGTTCTTCCAAATCCCGATACACCTGAATGATCAGGGAAAATGACATTCATATGTCCCTATAGTACCTTGGCATATCAAAGGATTCATTTGGACTGTGTAATGCACCTGCAATGTTCCAGCGGTGCATGATGTCTATCTTCTCTGATCTAATCCAGATATAGTTGAGGTTTTTGGATGACTTCTCTGTATATGGTTCTTTTTTACCTCCTGACTTGTTAATTTGTTCAGGGTACTGAAAAGATGTGAGGAAACCAATATAGTCCTCAACTGGGAGTAATGCCACTTTATGGTGACAGAAGGAATAGTCCTTAGGCACAAAACTTATGTCAACGAGATCGAGGTCGACGAATCAAAGGTTGAGGTTATGATGAGTCTTCAGCCACAAAACTCAGTCAAGGGTATCAGAAGCTACTTGGGACATGATGGGTTCTGCAAGAGATTCATTAAGGACTTCTCCAAGATTGCTAGACCACTCACACGTCTCTTGAGCAAGGAAACAAAAAAAATTTGTTTGATGAGGAGTGTTTGACTGCATTTCAAGAGATCAAGAGAGCCTTGGTTAGTGCTTATATCGTGCAAGCTCCGGACAGAGAGGTACCTTTTGGGATAATGTGTGATGCTAGTGATTATGCTGTTGGAGCAGTACTTGGACAAATAAAGGATAAGAACCTCCAAGTGATTTACTACACAAGCACAACTTTGGATGATGCTCATGGAAGGTATGCCACGACGGAGAAGGAGTTATTAGCTTTGGTTTTCGCATTTGAAACGTTCAGATATTATTTGGTTGGGAAGAAAGTAATCGTCTACACAGATCACTCAGCCCTATGATACCTCCTTGCAAAGAAGGATGCCAACCCAAGACTTTTGAGATGGATTTTGCTGTTAGAGGATTTTAATCTATAAATCAAGGATAAGAAAGGGATTGAAAACGAAGTAGTTGATCATCTTTCAAGGCTGAGAATTGAAGATGAAGTTCATATGGATGAATCTTTACCAGAAGAACAACTTATATGGTGATAAAAGCGATGATTGAAGCCCATAACATCAGTAAGGAGCTTGAGGAAGTTGGGGCTATTGAAGATAAGGAGCCTTGGGATGCTGATATACGGAATTACTTGGCTTGTGGGAAGGAACCACCAAGGATAGAAGGGTACCAAAGGAAGAAATTCTTCAGAGATGTCAACATGTTCTTTTGGGGTGAACATTTTTTGTATACTCTTTGCAAGGACAAGCTCTATAGGAAGTGTGTGGCTGATGAAGAAGTGGATGGGATTTTGATGCACTGTCATGATTCAGCTTATGAAGGCCACTTTGCAAACTTCAATACGGTCCACAAAGTCTTGCAAGCTTGGTTTTGGTGGCCGGCTATGTTCAATTACGTACATGAGTTCATTTCCATGTGCCAGTGTGCCAAAGGAAAGGCAACATAAGCAGGAGGAACGAATGCCACAAAACCCAATCTTGGAAATAGAAGTCTTCGATGTGTGGGGAATTGATTTTATGGGACCATTCCCATCATCTTATGGCAATTGCTATATCTTGGTAACTCTGGATTATGTCTCCAAGTGGGTTGATGCCATTGCGATCCCAATCAATGATGAAAAAGTAGTGCTTACGATGTTCAAAAGTATAATATTTCCAAGATTAGGGTTCCTAAGCGTAGTATAATATTATACAAATTGTTTGAGAATTTTTTGAAAAAGTATGGAGTCAAACACAAAGTGACCACTGTCTATTATCCTCAAACAAGTGGCCAAGTGAAAGTTTCAAATAAGCAAATCAAGGCAATTCTTGAGAAGACGGTTGGGATATTGAGAAAAGATCAGTGAAATTGGATGACGCGCTTTAGGCTTACCGGACTAATTTCAAAACTCCGTTGGGAACAACTCCATTTTCCTTGCTTTATGGGAATCATGTCATCTACCGGTTGAGGTTGAGTACAAGTCTCTGTGGGCTGTTAAGCTGCTGAATTTTGATATTAAGAGCACTATTGAGAGAAGGTTGATTCAACTTAATGAGCTAGATGAGATTAGGAATGAAGCCTTTGAGAACTCCAAAATCTACAAGGAGATGACTAAACTCTTTCATGACAAGTTGATACAGAAGAAAGAGTTTAAAGATGATGACCTAGTTCTTCTCTTTAACTCCCGGTTGAACCTCTTTCCCGGGAAGCTTAAATCGAGGTGGTCATGTACTTTACGGGTTAAAGAGGTGGTACCTTATGGGGCAGTTGTACTTTGGGGCAAATTAGATGGGGAATTATCTGTAAATGGGAAAAAATACTCAAGCACTACTTAGCTTCAGATTCAATAGAGTACGGGACCTCGGTTCCGCTCACTACTCTGCCTCGCGCACTTAGAAGACATTCCCTTGTCTATCCTTGTACATATTTTACTTTACTTGTGATTTTTGATGTTTTATGTAAGTGTATATAGGGAACTAGGACATTTGAGGCAAAACTTGGCAAAAGACTTGAATTTGGGACAGACAGGGAGAATACCGACCAAAGTTGGTCGGTATGACGATGTCGGTTCAAAAATGCTGACCAAGCAGGATCAGTATCGAATGGAGCAAAACTGAGTCATAACTCAGAATGAAATGCCGACCCAAAATATCGAATTGTACCAGTCGTTACTGATCCACACGAAAACGAGTTAAATCCAGAGAACAATGTCGGTTAGGAATGTCGACTAGATTGGGTCGGTATTGTCATACCGATCAGTCCATGGCGATCGTCTTGGTTAAGTATTGGGAAAAAACAAGCCGACGAATTTTCGAGATAGCTTTGCCGACCCATGATTTCGACCGCAATGATTCAATATGACTTGTACCAACTGGGCAGTACCGGGCAATGGCGATTGGTACCGAGCCACCCAAAACGTGCAGAAAGTCACAAAGAGAAATGTTGACTCACAATCTCGACTAAATCCGGTCGGTACAGGCAAGCTAATTAGAGCTGAATCCACAAAATCTTTACCGACCCAATTATTCCAAACGGTATCGGTCTGTACCAGCGCCTAGGTAAGTTCTTTCACGCCTTAACTGGTCAAAATCAATCTCCCAAACCATTCTTGGACCGATCTTACACGATTTTAACCGGTTTTCACCCAATTTTGACTGGTTTTGACCATGCTTTCCTGTTTTCTCCTCCAAAAATGTGAATCTAGTCCCCTTTTGCTCAGCATTTTGAAAAATGCTCCAAGTTTTTGAGAACGAAACAAAACTTTAAAAGCTCATTACTCTCGAATTTCTCAACCAGTTTGCTAATTCTTGTTGCCACATTTGAGATTTTTTTAGCTATTTGCACAGCATACACCCTCTTCTCCATTCTCACACCATCAAATCAAGGTAAAGGCAATTTCGTTTTGAATTTTGTTGGTCCAAAAAACCCGAAATTTCAAACTCAATTTTTTCTTGTTTTCATGGAGATTGTGCTAAATAATCATTGTGTGAAGTGTTTGTGATTATTTCCCTTTCCAATTTCACCCTACGAACGTTTGAATTTGATTTTTTTTAAATTAGGGTTCTTGAAAAATTTAGAATTTTTGAAAATTTCGAGAAATTGCTTATTAATGATTTATGATGAGGCATTTGGTTGTTATGATTGTTATTGTGAGAGACGAACATATTTAGAGCACTTTTGCTTCACAAAACTTTTGAAATGCATGTTAGGAGCTTAGTGTCAAAAAGAAAGTGAGATTGGTGACGAGTTGGACTTGTTTTGTTGATGATTTGTGCAATTAAGAACTTATTGTGGAGTTGATCATGATGTTTTAACTTGTTTGATCACTTAAATTAACAAATTTTGAGACGAGCTAGTTAAGATTTGCCTTGAACTTAAATGAAGTTTATGAACTATGGTCTTTGTTTGTTGCTCTAATGAAATGACCTTGATATTGATGAGTGATGCTTGCTTGATACTTAATGCTTGATAATATGAGCTTATGTCTAACTCTTATGATTGGAAGTGTTGAGAATTATACAGAGTTTGATGTTTGTGTTGTTAAATTGTGCATGGAACTCTCTCTCTCTCTCTCTCTCTCTCTCTCTCTCTCTCTCTCTCTCTCTCTCTCTCTCTCTCTCTCTCTCTCTCTCTCTCTCTCTCTCTCTCTCTCTCTCTCTCTCTCTCTCTCTCTCTCTCTCTCTCTCTCTCTCTCTCTCTCTCTCTCTCTCTGAGTGATTCTTCTAGGACAATTACTAAGGCTACTAAAAATACTAAGGCTAAGTCTAACGCACTGAGGAAAGGGCATGTAGCAACTTCTTTTTCGACTAGAACAGTGCAAGATAAGAAAGGGAAGGAAAGAGGCTGAGGCTGAGACTCAAGATCTTCAGGTTGTACTGGCTGAAGAAGAGGAAGAGGTTGTTATGATTATGGTTGAAAAGAAAAAGAAGAGATTATCAAAGGCACTTTGTAAGTTCCCCACACCGAGTGAGTTTTACAAGAGGCTTGATGGTTATGTTTCCTTAGAACCAACAACGTACCTGGACTATAAAGATTTTGAGTTGCTCGGTTTACATGCGGATGGGCGGTTAATCTTCTACAACATGAGTCTCAAAAAGTTCTTTGACATGCCATGCGAGAGTTAAAAAACTCCGACGTGTCAATTCCTCTCTTCTTTGAAGGCAACCTTCTACACATAATAGAATCCGTACTTAAGAGATGGTTTTGGGTTCTTCGAATTCAAGGTGGGGAGAACGCTTTACACAATAACCTTCAAGGAGATAAGTCAGATCTTCGGTTTCAATGAAGAAGATGCTCATTGTGGAAAGAAATTCATCTACCTGAAGGACGAGCTTTGAAAGTTATGGGATACCATCGGGTCAGGGATTTACAAACCGGCAAGCATGAAATCTGCTAGAGTTCGCCACCCGAGAATTTGGTATGTGCACAAGGCACTAGGCCACACTTTATTGGAAAGAAAAGAGCTCAAGTGTTTGAAATTGTAAGATGGAGTTTATTGACATTGGTTTGAGACCGTTGCTAGTTACACTTTGGAACGGGAAAGAGATTCAGGGTCCAACCTACCGCCCTAGTCTAGCCTCCACTCTGGTGTAACAGCTTCTTTAGTTTAAGAATTGGACGATGACAACAAAGCAGAGGGAGACAGAATTGAGCATGGGTGGTCTTGTGACCCCAATTTTTAAGAATGTGAATGTGAATCTGAAGGATGAGCTGAGCTTTGAATGGATGGACATTGTCTTCCTCAAGAATATAAAGTACTTGAGCGGAAGAATTTATCTCTTATGGTTACAAGTTTGCGATTAGTGACTCTCGAGAAGCAAGGTTCTTGCTGCTTAATCCCACTCTCACCACGGACCGTGTAAGGTAAAACATTCTTCTATCCCTCAAGAGAGAACTTGTACAACCCGGAGACCCAACCTACCCTTGCAGAACTCCTCCAGGATAAGGGCAAGAAGAAGGAAGGCGAATCTTCAAAAGCTCATGAGGAAGTGGTGACATTGATGAGGAAGAGGAAGCTCCTCCATCTCAATCATTTTATGGAAGCAAGCGATACCACTTCCAATACTATGATGCTCCTATATCGAGTGAAGCTACTCAACATGCCCATGAGCAGAACAAGGTACTTCATCGATGGGTTAGATGGCAAGATATGACCATCAGGAAGATGGAAAAGAAGATAAAGAAGATGTCGGTGATGGTCAAGAACCTGGCAGGAATGGATAAGGGATCTTCGTCGAGCCAGCCTCACCACCATCCAATGGAAGATATGAGTATAATGAAGTGGTAGAATCTTCACGTCACTCAGTTGTTGTACATGAGATCGTGCCTTTCTTCGGGGACACTTACAATGAACCTCCTCGTCCCCCAAGCCATGAACTCAAACGCAACAAGAGGAAGACAATGCGGGCACTTTCCTACTCTTCCTCCAACCCATCTTACTCATTTGGAGAGTCTTCTTCCTCCTCCCACCACAAATGAACCAAGTAACACTCCACCTTTGTACATAGTTTATTTTCGATTTTCATGCATTTTCTCTCTTTTCTTGTCCTTCTTTCATTCTTCTGTCACAAAAGGGACCGTGTGATTTAAGTTTGTGAGAAGGGCCCGTAGCTAATTTTGTTTTATTTGTTCTTACCTTGCATTTATTTATTTGCATAGAAAAATCAAAAATCAAAAATCAAAAAAAAAAAAAAAATTAATCACAAAAAGAGGATGTAGTTGCATTATCTTGTATGATTGATTCTAGACTTCATGTAGGTTAATTTTTCACTTGCATGGCGTAAAATGATGATATTACCTTGTAGAAGTTCACATTTAAGATTGAGATCAAAACCCTTTGAATTAGTTGCTTGTAGCATTATGGCTTCGGAGAAAAAAGGAAAACTCATTTTTGTATCGTTCTATTCTGAAATTATCAATCTTTGTGAAACTTGCATGATTCCCAACTTAACACTATGATAGTTGACTCAAAATCAATTTAGTTCTCTCGCTTAGGGGTTTGAAATGCATTCTCAAGGTTATTGCCCGGGTTTCCTTATTCGTTTTACCACTCTTTTGTTAACTCGGGCAGCCATTGATCACTTGATTTAATGGTTCCCTTACCCTTATTCCTAGCCATTTTCTTTTAGGCCAATGTTGTTTGATTGAGGGAGACCTCTTCTTGATAGTGTTTGAAATGTGAAAAATCTTGAGAATATTGGGAACGACAAGGATTGATTCTCATTTTGGCTAGCTTTAGAACCACAAGAGTCTAGCATTTAAGTTGGAAATTTCGTTTGGGAGTGTTAAATGTTGTTTAGGGACTAAAGATCAAAAAGATAAAAAAAAGTGTTCAAATAAAAGAGTTATTAGGGAATAAGAATAAAAATATAGAACAAGTGGAAAAAAAAATAAGTGAATTCCCTAGAAAAGTTTACCAAAAAGAAAATCAAGAAAAAAGGTGAGAGAAGTGAAAAAGAGCCAAAAAGTAAAGATCAATTAAGATTCCCTAGTTGACAGGAAAAAGGAAGCAAAGGTTCGTTTGGGTGAGTGTAAATGAGGAAAAGATTATGAGTTTTGGTTGGTTTGAGTGAAAGAGTAACATCGAGCAAAAAGGGTAGAAAATATTTGAAGTCATTCTATGATTGGGTAGAACAATGAGGATCAAAACTTGTTTCTTTTCTTAGATAAAATTTGTGTAATGTCAAATGCTACCTCAAAATCTTTTTAAACCAAACCGATTGAGAATTATTGAAACCCCCTTTGCAAGACTGCACAAGATCTTTAATGAATGTAGAGAGTTTTTTTGGTTTGAATGCTTGAGTTCTAGTTGATCACGGGAGTTACAGTAAGGATTGAATTGCGATGGCAATGTAGAAGTACAATGATTTAATGTTTGGTTGATGCAACTTGTAACTAGTTTGAAGGAATTTGCATTGAATCTTGATTGTGAATTTTGTAGTTTTGAGTCTCTACTTTCAAACCTCTCTTTGCTTGCGGACAATTAATGATAAGTTTGGGAGAATTGACATCTTCACATTTTAGAAAATTTTAGTTTGTTCTTAGTTCATGTTTTGATCCTCTTTTGCATTGTATCATATGTTTTCTTGGATTTTGATGCATTTAGAAGCTTAGGAAGTTTATACTATGATATGCATTATTTTGTTCTTTTTGGAATGTTTTTGTGCTTGTTCTAGGTGATTGGAGGCTCTAAAATGATGGAGTGATGAAGTTTAATGATTGGATAATCCACTTAACTATACCGACCAATAAATCTCGACTATTCATGGTCGGTATGGACCATCCCGACTGTCTGATGGCGACCACATTCGCCCAGTATGAAGCAACTCATCAAACTCGCGGTTTTCACAGGAAGATGTAGAGATCCGAAATACCAACCCGTATTTCCCCGTACTCTCATCCTGATCACTCAACACCGGCTGCACCAATTAGTATCCCACACTCACCCGAGAGCCACATTTTCACAGAGGAGAACACATAGTACCAACCACCATCATTCGGTATAGATGTAACGACCACGCAATATCGACCTCCTCGACCGGCATCGCACACACCCTAAGAAGCTCGTCTTTTGGCAGAGAGTTATAACGACCATAGATGTCGACCGGTTCAATTCGGCACTGATCATTACCCCATACCGACCAGCCAGTACCGACCACAACCGGTCGGTACTCGTTACTCAAGTCTGATTTCGCCCAACTTAACCGGGTCAATACACGGTTTGTCCCGGGTTGACACGGTCTGAGTTAATGTTCACTATAAATTCAAAAACCCTAGTTTTTATTTGCTAAGCTTATTTTACTCCAAAAAATCTCTTTTGAATGATATTGTAAGCAAGATTGAGTCTTTAAGTCATTGAAGTGTTGTTTGTCTTTGGTTTCTTCTTCTTTTCTTTTAATCTTTCACTAATCTCTAAACTTAACATGATCATTTGGGGATTTGTTAGGTTTAGTATGATTAGAGAGTAGAACCTTTTAAGGCTTATGGGTTAGGTAGATTAGGGTGAATCATGAATGCTTAGGACTATATTATCATTAATCCTTCCAATTTATCTTAAGGTTAGATTAATCCTTGATTAAGTTGATTTAGATCATAAGTAATTTATTGCACACCAAGTGTTTGATGAAATGCTAGAATGAACCTTTGTAGGGATTTGCATATTTTGCTCATGAGAATGATTGTGTAAAGTACTTATTGGTTTTGAGAACTTGATTTTAATGCTTGTTTAACTCTTAATCAAAAATGGTGTTTTGTTCTTGATTAGATATTAGGCAAAGTGATTAGTGCCAAAAGATTGTATTAGTCTATTGAATGTGTTCTTAGCCTAAGGATTAGTTCATTTGAAGTTATATTAGTATTCTTGATTATCTCTAGGATCACTCTAAGTCATTGACCTAACCCAATGGCATGTTTTTAGTATTGATCTTGGATTTGCTTAGTAGTTTGCTTACTTTTTTTTCATTGATTATCTTGCTTAGTTAATGAATTGTCTATCTCATTTTCAATGGTATTGATCATCGTGATTGATTGTCTTAATTGCATTTAGATATGAGAAACTTCACTTAATATTTGGTTTGCTTGGATTGAACAGTTTAGTGCATTCTTGGTGATTAAAGTTATTCCATTTGGATTGATACTCCGTACTATTTCGATAAGTATTTGAGGAATTGATACATCTCAAATAATTGATACATCTCAAATAATTGATACATCCTTTGAATCTCCTTTATTGAATTTTTAACATTTCGGACAGTCGCCATTTGATAAAAGTGTTTGTTGTTTCCATGTCCTACTTTTAACCAATGCGGTTTTTCTTTCTGACTTATCACTTTTCCTTTATACTTAATAAAAGATTTCATCTGTTGTAAGCTATGTTCTCCTCCTCAATTGAGTCTTCAGACGGGTTAGCCAAAGTACAATCTTGGCACTCGCACAAGACTTTAAAATAATCCTTTGTTTTCTTTCTTATATCCCCTAATTGCTTTTGACTAAGTCCCCGGATCGGTTTCAGAGCCATAAGATTTTTAGATAGGTGATATAATGATAATGTATGAGTGAAAATCTCCTCTGTATTATCCCAGAACTCACGAACCAGAGGCATGAATCTTGAAGTTTCACTCAGAGAATTCAAGAACTTGAAAGTGGTATTTATTATGCATCTCAAATGGTTGAGCATCCTTCGGCTTCAAAAACACAATATGATTGAGGATTAAACTTTATCCAGGCATCATTCATCAAAGCTCGATCTAATTTTTTACAGTTTAAACCATCCTCCCTCTTCTTATACCATGTCAATCTAGGCTCATGTGCAGCCATATCCAAAACGAGCAGTAACATGCAGTGTTATGAAAATCCACCATCTCCAGAAAATGAACAAGAGAGTTAGTATAGCTTTAGTGTTCATCCACTTATAATATCTCATTAAAAACACCAATGAGTAGCCAAGGTTTTTTCCTAATCATAGGAGAATCTTAGTGATTCTTTGATCTTCCCACAATTATTTTCTTTCCTCCATCAAGTTAGAAGCGTAGACAAACGAACATAAAATTTCATCATCCTTATCATCCATATTAACCGAACATGTTATCATTTGTGTGCTTTTGAAGCAAGGCGTGAGACTGACTTTAGAGCTCCAAATAATCCAGATCTTACCCAATCTACTATATTCATAATTAGGTAGAAACGACCAATCGCAGAAAATAGAAGAAACTATGTGCATAACCTTTCATTCTTTGACTATTGTTTCCAATAGAAAACCAAACTGAAGAGAAGCATCTCTAATTTAATTTTGAATTGTTGTGTGATTTGTTGATTTATTCAAACCACAGACGTTCCAAAAGATTTCTGACATTAATAGAATTTGCGAGTATTCTTTTTGTTCAAAGTGGTTAGGACATTATCCTTAGCCTTTTGAACGGATGAGTCCTAAATAAATTTATGATTCTCATTGGAAATCCTTGGTAGAGATTGTCGTGGGGCTATCTCAACCTCAAATTTGTATGTGTTACCTTGTTATGCTTCATTTCGATTTCCTTTGTTCCCAGCACTGACTTCCTCAATAGCTTCTCTCTCCTCCTCCCCCTCTGCTTCATTCTCAACATTAATATTCACTTCTGAACAACTGATTTTCTCAGTAGTTCATGCCTGGTTTTCAACAACACTTTTCCTTGTCTCCTGATTCAATATATCGCCTTCTTCGCATGTGGTACTCAGAGTAACGTGAGTGTGACAGAATCGAGACTTTCCCAAAAGCCAGACCTTTATTCCTTTGCTCTGAAGACTTACTTCCTTTCCCATGATATGGTTTTCCATGGCCTCTCCTTATCTTCTAATTTGGTCATATTTTGATATGTTTATGTGTTTTGAACTTCAACTGTTTATGCAGTCTTCGCAAGGGAGGCTCCCAAGTTCTCTTCTTCGATACTATGATCATCACTCTACTCTTGACCTTATCTTCTACCAATAATTCCCTCACCTCCAAAGCATTCTCATTAATTTCCAGAGTTACATCCGTTTTGCTCTGAGTTGCCAAGCATCCCCTACTCAAGTGACCCCATTTCCCACAACCAATACACTTGGAGGGGAGCCAGTGATATGTATACTCAACTAATTTGTTTTCCCCTTGAGATTGAACATCATTGAGTGGTAATTACTTTGTAAGGTCAGCCTTCACGAATATCTTCACCACCTTGAAATCAACTCATTGTGCAGTTTTTGGATGTAATCTTACCAGAACACCCTCTGGACTAGATGTGAAGCTCAACCCCTTCCATGAAAGCATAGACATTGGTACATTCTTCATATGAACCGACAGTGGTACTGAATTGACTTCCGGCTGCAACTCTTCAAGGTGTGGTGTCCATTTAGACATGACAACATATGTGTCTGCAAGATTCCACATGCCTCGGTGCATAACTCGTGCTCGTGTTGTAGGACTGTTGATCCTAAACTTCATGGTCGTAGTGTTAATTTCGTAAACATCGATCATTTGAGTCTTATCACCCAAATTCTTTTTTTTTTACAATGGCATGAACCTTAACAATATGCGAAGCTTTTTATTAGAATCGCCCTATTAAGAAATCCTCCCATAATGGAGAAGCATCAGTGAACACTTCATTCGGAACAAAGCACTTCCCAGCTCCATCCTCCATAGTAACATTGATTTCATACTTGGTGAGAACATTTTTCTTTTGAACCATGTTTGCCCAAAAGAAAGGCTGTTTCGATTGAGTAACTGGTGTAGGAGGTTGAGACGCCTCCAGAGATGGTGTTGTGACGGCCAACTCCTCCGCCAGATTGGCGTCGTCGGCAGAAAGCTTGCGGAAGTCTAGAACCCAAAACCTTAATCGCTAGGTTTTCACCCCCAGAACAATACGCTGAATTTTCTCACAAATATAGATTATTATAATTATTTAGCTTTTATACTAAACTAATCTATGTTTATTGCGTCAAGATACTAAATGATAGGTCGAGTTTTATCCCTATACTAACTGCAAGTGCACAGTGATGTAGTTATAGTACTTAGGGTATCGAATCCACAAGGACTCTGGTCACACAATAGATTTTAAGTAGTTCAGATTAAACTAAGCGAAGCACATGTAAAAGCAGTGAATCAAACAGCAAGTAAACGAATCTAGCGAGGTGAAAGTAAGCAATCAAACGAAAGCGTCATGTTTCAGGAGTTCTCAGGATATCAGGAAATCAGATAAACAATCAATCAGATTCAATCTTTAGCGTTCTTGAACTAGAATCACGAAGGTAAAACTAATCAGTTGTCGCTGCGATAATTATCTATGTCTAACAACCTAGCAGACCAACTTTCGTTGCGAATCCTAGAGTTCTAAGCATGCATTAATTCCAAGTTCGTTCGCTCACAATTTCTCTAAACCAAATTCCTTTGCGAATAGATAAATTGCTCACCTAAATCAGATCTAGTTAAATAAACCAATTGTCGTTGTGTAAATCAACCTAAAATCAATAATCTAAATGGCCAGTTCAGATTAAGCGCTAAGAACCTGTAAAAGACTCTAAAAGAACACTAATAGACTCCAAAACATACTTATATCATGGTCTAAAACTAGTAAAAACCATGATATATCAACTCCCCCACACTTAGCCTTTGCTTGTCCTCAAGCAAAACAAAGAACTAGACATGGTGAAGAGGTTTGAAAACTTTCAGAAACTCTTTTTGTCTTAGAAGCAACAACACTCAGATTCCCCTTAGTAATTTACATGAAAGATTTCACATGCAGACATCAAGACCAACATATACTTCCTCCACACTTAGCAACTGTCCTAAGTAAACTCCACAATCACATTCACGCATTCAAATTCACCCTACTGACTTCTGCAAGTATTTAAGTGCGGTCTCACCTAAGGAGTATCTATCGAAGGGCACATGGACTCTTACCTGGTCAGCTCTAGACCACCATACTATCTTTCTTTGGTCTCTTTCTTCTCTTTTCCCTTCCTTAACAACTGATTTTTCCCCACTGGATATCATTTTATTTTATTTTATCAGTGTTCTTCCCGTTTTGGGGTGTACTTTGGACACATTCCATGGATCGCACAGGAGATAATAGTGGTAGCTACCACTCCTGTGACCACTTCAGAGCTACTAGCTCATCCTCAGTTTATTACCTTTTTTTTTACTTTACTTTATGGAAGGGGAGAAGGGAACCAAATAGGACAGGTTTACAGGCTGTGTCAGAACCAACAAAGGAATCCGACTCAAGGTATTCCAAGCCCTTAGGTGAGAAAATTAAGTCAGTATTAAGGTGAAGTCAGTAAAAGGATCCTCTGATACCTGAAGCGATGTGGGTGTTCTCAGTAGGATGATCCGTGTCTGGGTTTTCTAATAGTCATAGATTGATCTGCAACTTCATCCCAATGGTTACTTAAGTTCCTGCAAGTGCTGTTAATTTTCTCAAAAAATCATCGTTTCTTGCTTAAACAATTTTGGCTTAATAAAACAAATTTTGAAAACTGGACTGACTCTTAAGAAGACGGAAAGATAAAGTCAGTAGCTACCTCCCCTACACTTGAAACACACTGTCCCCAGTAGTGTTAATTGGATGTGGTAAGTTCTGTCGGATTTTTACCTGTCGCACCTGCATCGATCGTTACACTAAGTGCGTCGATCGTTGCAGGGCAATTTGCGTCATGGGTCGATCGTTGCTCAGGACCGCAACGATCGCTGAAATGCGATATCTATTGTGACGATAGACACAAAGTTGTGTCGATCGTTGCACTGCGAATACCCCGAGAGCAGATAGCAGTTAGCAGGTTAGTCCGTATGTAATCATCAAATTTCAAACATGCAAGCTAAAAACCAATGCAAACAGACAAAATCAAAGCAACTGATAATCTCAATGTAAACACATCATCCAAACATAAGTTTCTAAGGAAAACAAAAGAAAAATGCAAAAAGAAAAAGTGAAAAGAAAATACAGAACCGATAGTCTGAGAATGGCACTCTCACTCATCATCTATCCCAGCATAAGGGTCAGTGTCGCTGGAGTGTACCGGAGTCGGAGAGCGCTGTCTGCGTCGATGTATAGGTCCCGGCTGGTGAATCTGCGGCTGTCTCCTGCAAGTGCAGCCATGCATCCAGTCCCAAATGCTTCGCAGAATCCCATCTTGACGCTCTCTCCACTCTGTCTCAGACATCTCACTGAAAGGCACTGAAGGCTCGGGATAGGGACCAATATCAGCAGGGGCAGTAGGTGCAGATGAAGTAGAAGCTCGTGTAGAAGGCTCTCCCAGCGGATGAGCCATAGTAGGAACGCTGCGTTCATCTCTCGTAGGAGGCTGGAATCTCAAGAAATCCAGCGTATCAATCTGTATCAAACCAGCAGCAGGAAGATCCACACCACGCTTCTCAGTGGCAGGGTCTTGCAAAAAGTCTCGTAGTCCCTGAGTTCTCGTAATAGATAATGTGTGCAGTCTGCATACTGGAGAATGCGCAAATAGTCCTCATACCCCATGCTAAAAGTCTCATCTCCTCTTCAGTTGGCCCACCCAAGTCATGCCTGGAATACATAGTGTGTGCCATCACCTGATGGACATATCGAATCGCTGGGTGGCAGATGTGAGTGTTCTTACTACGCCCACTCTTCCACGGGCCTACTCCAATAGCTCTCCAAGCTTCACCTGCCAACATTGGGCATGAAGAGCCAGCCGCGTGGTGTCCATCTGTGAACCCGAAGATCTCTGTCAATTCCTTGAATGATGTCTTGTAGGGTTGTCCATCAATCTCATAAGTCAAGTACCCATGCCCATCTTCTGTTGCTTCACGGCCCAAAAGCTTGACCTGGAGGGAAGCAAGAAATTGGCTCAAAACATCCTTGTGAGTGGGATGAGCCATGCGGATAAATCCCTCCATCCCCATGTTGTCGAGCACAGTGCTCACGTCATCAAGGATCCCAAGCCTAGTCAATGTGACCGGATCACCGAATCTGGTTGGGGTCCATCTCATGTTCTTCAAGTGCTCATACAACCGAGTGTAGGAAGGAAGCTTCTTCGGATCCCCAGCAGGACCTTTCTTCTTACTCCTAGAACTTGTTCCTCCCTTTTTCTGGCTTGGCTTTTTAGCCGGTTTCTCAATCACTTTCCACTCCACCAACTCGGGAACCATCTCCCGAGTCTCCCACCTTTTGAGGTAACACTCCAGCACCATCTCTGTACATATTTGCATTTAGTTTTCTTCTTCTTTTATCTTGTCTCTTTCTCAAGTTTGCTTTCACACCGAGACGGTGTGAAGTAAGTTTGGGGGAGAGGCTAGCTACTAATTATTTTTGCTTTGCTCTTATTTTTCTTTTTTGTTTCTTGAGTCTCATGCATCTTTAAGGCATAAAAAAAAAAACCAAAAAAAATTGAAAATTTTCAAAAATTTTCACAAAAAGAAGCATGTAGGATTGAGTCTAGTTAGTAGTTTAGGATTCATGCATTGGGAACAATGATTTGATTTCCTTGTAAGGTTCAATTAGGTTAAACTTGTTTCACATGCTAGCTTTAAGCTAGATAGACCACACTAAAGTTGTAACTCGAGAATCGCATTGAAAGCTAGAACAAACCATGCTTGGATAACTTGCTTTGAAACTTGATTTGATGCTGAAACTTGTGTGATTTGAAGCTAGCTCCATCTAAGTGAGAACTTTAATTGAATGATCTAATTATCCTTGTTCATGCTTTGTGTGATAAACTCATGGGTACCTCAAAATATTTGAGCAAGCTTATCCTTTCTACCCCTCTCCACTTGCTCAAATAGATTTCCATGCCTTTCACCACCCTTTCTTTAAACCTCAAACACTATCTTGAGTGGTAGGCCTATTTGGAACAAGCTTGGTAAAAAGTGTTGAGTATGAGGCGACTAGGAGAAATTTCCATTATAGATGCAAGCTCATCATCTTTGGCTTTGCAATAGGCTAGAGTTTAAGTTTGGGGGAAGATTTGGGGAAAAGAAAAAAAGAGGGTAAAGAAAAGAAAGAGGTTTGAATGGGATCAAAGTTGTTTGGTAACAAATAATGAAAAGCTCTTAAGTGTTTTGAAAAAGAATGAATGTGTCTCAATGTTTTGAAGTGAAAAGAAGCCAATGTGCTCACCAAAAAGAAAGAAAGAAAGTTTGTAAAAAGAGACCAAAAGAAAGAAAAGTTTGAGCTGATTTGAAAAGAGAAATGTTACCAATGTTTTCAAAGTGTTTTGAGTGATCTTTTGGGGGTTCTTGGGAAGTTTTGTATTGTAAAAGAAAGAAAAGGGCAGCAATAGCCTTAGAAAAGGGTAGTTCTCAATTAGGAGGGTTTAGACTAGGAGTTGAAGTTCTTGGGGTTTGGGTAGATGGAGATCTATCCTAGTATGCACCAATTGCCTCTAACTCTTAGCATTTTACTATAGATTGTTCATATTTCCTCCGAGAGAACCTAAATGATTGTGGAGTAGCCTTTCTTTCAGTTGAGACCATTTTTGTCTCAAGACCTTGTCCCTTAAGCCAAATGAGTTTGATCACATTGCTTTGAATAGGATTCACTTGAAAAACTAATGAATGTTAAGGAGCTAGTGGATTTGAATGCTTGTGTAGGTTGAAGGTTAAGCTAGAAGTTTTGTTTTGATAAGTATGGCTATATCCTTGGAGTAAGCTTTTCTCGGTTGCACTTTGGTTGTATAGACTTGAAACTTGTTGAAGCTTGATTGAACCTTTGGATATGAGTTCCTGTTGGGGTAGTGTCCTGAAATCACACTTGTACTCACTCCTGTGATAGTTGTGTGTCGAGATCAGACATTCGTATAATACTGGGCGTTTGCAATGCTTTGCTAGAAGCCTCTTGCATTCTGTAAGTCGTGGGCTCACTGCCAGTATTGTATGATCCTATAGGGTCACACACCTAAGCGAACTGGAAGCTACGACATGGGAATGATCATTGTTGCAATGATCATATTATGTGTATTGAAATACACATAAGAATCGATATAATGGTGTTGTGTCGATCGACACAGCTTGTGTGTCGGTCGACACAGTTCGGATTTTCCGAACAGGCTTTTCGGGTTATGGCTTAATTGAGTCTGGCCCGTTAAGCACGTTTAGGTCGAATAAAAGCTGATTAGTTTCGACCTAAACAATGAGTTGTCCAGTTTTCTTGACAGAAACACTTGACACACCAGACACCATCGATCCCCATTGATCCGGCACTAGCATCCCGTTTCCAGCGAGCGTGCGTGTGTATCTGGTAGAGGCAAAGCGTTGCGTTGCTCCACTGATCTCGTTCACCATCTTCTTCCGCTGCCAAAGGTAAGAACGAGGTTGGTTCTAAATTTTAATATAACAAACCCTAGATCCATAGGGATCCAACAGTTCCCACCTTCAAACCTTTCTCCCAACTTGCCTTAAATGGTCTTATGCTTGCTTGTGGACAAGCAAGGTTTAAGTTTGGGGGAATTGATATACTTATGTTTTCATGAGTTTAGAGCATTGTTTATATCATGTTTCAATCTCTTTTACCTTTCTTTCTCTTCATTTCCTTATTCTTCCTTGTGTTTCTTGGATTATTGCATCTAGGGTCTTGTTTTAGTTAGTCTAGGAGCATTCTGCATTTGTTTTGGTCCTTTTTAGGTGTTGGAGGGACTCTAGGACGGTTTGGGAGCATGATGAGCTTGGTGCAATGATGAAACAAGGAGAAGGAGTCGAGGCATTCGACCAGCGGTCTCCTCAGCGGCCTAAAGCTGAACCGCGAGCTCGGGAGGATCCGTCGACGAAATCTAGAGAAGGAGCCGAGTCAACCGCGGTTGGAGCAGCGGTCAGTCGCAAACCGCGGCCGAAGTCACCGGTCGTCTCACCGGGCGAAGCCAAACCGCGGGACCAAACCGATATCGACGACGAGAAACTCGAACTAAACATCGCATTGGCCGCGGTTTAGGCAGCGGTCCAGGCCAAACCGTGGTCAACCCAAACCTTTGACTTTTCCAGATTCTGCCCAGATTTAACCCATGGATCCGGGTCAATACCCGGTTTGTTCCGGGTTGACCCGGTTCGCCCCTTTTTACTATTTAAGGCTAAAAACCTAATTTTTAGAGATTCTCTTAAGCTTGTTTTTGATTCTAAACCTTTTGTAAGAACAAGTTTAAATCTTTTGCAAATCCAAGTACTTCTTTTGAGATTTCTAGTTTCAATCTTTCATCTTTCTCTAATCCTCAATGATTTACACTATCTCTATAGATTTTGTTGATCAAATGATGATTAGTGAGTAGTTTCTCATAGGGTTTATGGGTTAGGTAGGATTAGCTTGATTAGGGATGATTAAGGGATGTCTAATGTTTAATCTTTCTTAAATCTCTTCTATCTAAGTGTGCTTAATGCCTATTTAACATTGATCAAGTTGACTAGGATGTTTAAGATTTCTTGCCCACCATGTGTTCGATGAAATTCCAGTTTTAGCTTTGATAGGATTTTCACATTCTAGCTCATGGGAATGAATGTCTAGAGTGATTATTGGCAATTAAGAACTTGATTGAATGCTTGCTTGATCCCAATTCACAAATGAGAGTTTGTTCTTGGGTTAGGATTAAGTGAAGAGATTAGCTCTAAGAGATTAGGCTAATTGACTTATTGTGTTCTTGCTAGGAGGTTAGCTTGCTTGAGGCTTGATTAGCATCCCGAGATCATCATGAGTCTCCTTGTTCATTGACCTTGCTCATAGACCTTATTCTTATCATTGATTTCTAGTTATCTCTGTTCTTGGGTTGTTTAGCTCTCTTTGCTTGATTTTGTCTACTTTGTTATTGTCATTAGAACTTTTAGAATCTTAGAATTTGAATCTTGAAATTGGTTAACTTGGCTAATTTGGTTCGGTGTATTCACTTTGGTCTAGTCCGGTCCTAAAAATGGATTGATCCCTCATTGCTACACGATAAGCATGGGGAATCGATACCCATAAAGATTGGCTAAAATCTTGTTATAAATTGATATATACATAATTTATAGGTTTTAAGCTTTATAATTTACTATGTTTTCTTGTTTATTACATTTATTTTCATGTATTTAGATATAAGATCATGCATTTAGGAATTATAGTTTTTAGGATTAGAGTTTTGCATACTTTAGCATCTTTTGGAGTGTGTCTTTGTCATCTTCAGGTGTATTGGAAGGTCTTATTGACTTTGATTAACAACGAGAGGAGAGGAAAATGGAGATGAGTTCGTGTGGTGAGCGTAGTCAAACGAAGTAATGATCAAACAAAATGTCAACGAAAATGAGATGGTCAACAAAGGTGGGCTCATCACGCAACGTCAACGTCAAACTCCCATGAGCCTTTGCCCCCCCCCCCCCGAGTCGAAGCCCGCAAAGCCCCCCCCCCCGTCGGACCACCATCCCGCAAGCGCGAAGAGGGTATCAACCCGGTTTTACCGCATAAACCGCGGTTGTCCCAGCGGCGACGTCGAACCCGCGAGCAAGGTGAAGTCCGGAGGAGAAGAAGACCCGAGCCAAATAGCCGCGTTCTCCGCGGTCGAGCCACCGGAGCGATGAAGACCGCGGGTCCATGAAGATGCCGAGCCGGAGTTGCCGCGTGAACCGCGGTCAAGCCAACGGTTCGAACCTGGACCGCGAGCCGCCAAGTACCGAAGCGACGTCGAGCAGCCGAGTCAACCGCGGTCCAAGCAGCGGCTCAGCCGTAAACCGCGGTGAAGGGAGGATCCGCCGACGAAAATTCGACCAAATGGACCGTGTCAACCGCGGTCAAGCCACCGGTCAGAACCGAAACCGCGGTCAACCCAGATTATGTTGATTTTCCTAACTTTGACCAGATTTGACCCATGGATCCGGGTCAATACCCGGTTTTTTCTGGGTTGACCCGGTTCGCCCCTTTCTACTATTTAAGGCTAAAAACCTAATTTTTAGAGAATCTTAAGTTTGTTTTTGTTCTAAGTACTTGTAAGACAAAGTTTTAATCTTTTCTTAATATAAGAGTTGTTTTGCTTTGATTCTTCATCTCTTTTCTTTAATCTTTCACAAATCATTATGCTTAACATCTTTCTCATGGATTTTGTTGGGCTAAGCATGATTTGTGAGTAGTCTTCTTCAAGGATTATGGGTTAGGTAGATTAGGGCTATTTAGAGTGAATCAAGGATGTTTAAGGCTTATTTGTGATTGATCTCACCCTTCTAGATGTTCTTAATGCTAGTTTATCCATGATCAAGTTAATCTAGACTCTTTGGCTTTTGTTGCACACCAAGTGTTTGATGAAATGCAAGCTATGATCTATTAGGGGATTTTCATATTCTAGCTCATGGGAATGAATGTTTAGAATGATTATGAGCTTATGGAACTCGATTGTAATGCTTGCCTTATCTTATTTCACAAATGAGAATTTGATCTTGAAATGTGATTAGGGAAAGTGATTAGTACCAAGAAATTGGATTAGTCAAATGTTATTGTTCCTAGCTTGAGATTTGCTTCTTTGATTGATTGTTTAGACATCCTTGTTAGCTCTAGATGGTTCTAGTCATTGACCTTAGCCCATAAGCCTTGTCTTTTACATTTGATTGTCTTTGCCTTTAACTTTGATTAGTTCTCTCTTGCTTGTTTAGTCTGCTTTGTCATTGTTAATTGTGCTTAGGATATTTAGAATTACAACTTGAATTGAATAAGCTTGGCTTTAAAGGATTGGTGCATTCTCATTGGTCATTATCCACTCCAAATTGGTTCGATACCTCTTACTACACGATAAGTAAGAGGAATTGATACCTCGAGGAATCATAAATTCCTAGTATCAATTTGGCGCCGTTGCCGATTTGGGACTAAGGATTGATCAACTCGATTTCATTTCCTATTTAGATTAAGTTTTGGTTACTAACTTTGCTTCTTCATTTCGCTTTGATGTCAGGTGCATGAACTTGCGTAGCAGAGGCCCTACAAACCTTGTTGCACGAGTAGAGGATATCAAAGCTCACGAGAGAAGACTAGCGAAGGAACGCAGAGCATTGGAAAGGGCTGTTCACTTAGAGAGACTCGGGTTGGAACAGGAAGAAGTAGTTCAGCATCTGTTTGAGCCTCAAGAGCAGCCAGTTATGGATCTAGAGGGTCACCAGGACCAACAGGGCCAACAGGGCCATCAAGAGCAGCATCAACAGGATGAGGATGCTAGAGATGGACAGGGAAACAGGATCCCGGTTCATCGCGAGAGACCTTTCAGGGCCATTGGAGATGGCGATACACCAGATACTAATGCTAATCGAAGGGGCATCATTCCACCACCAGTGAACAACAACAATTTTGAAATCAGGGCCATGGTGATGAATATGGTGCAGAACAACCAATTCCATGGACTTGCCTCAGAAGACCCGTTGCAACACTTGGATACCTTCGATAAAATCTGTGCCACAACTAGGCTCAATGGCGTAACTGATGAGGGTCTCAAGATGCGCCTCTTTGTCTTTTCTTTGGCGGACAGAGCCAAAGATTGGGAGAGCACCATTCCACCGGGTTCCATCACTACATGGGCAGACCTCAAGAAGGCTTTCTTGAAGAAATTCTTCTCAACTACGAGAACTGCCCGTTTCCGCAATGAGTTATCCGGGTTTGTGCAAAGAAACAACGAGACCTTCGCTGAAGCTTGGGAAAGGTTCAATAAGCTCACTACTCAATGCCCACACCACGGTTTCACCAAGGAGACACTACTCAGTAACCTCTACCGCGGTGTGCTTCCTAGAATGAGGGCAATGCTTGATTCTTGCAGCAATGGACACTTCCTAGGCAAGGGAGTTGATGAGGCTATGGAATTGATTAAAAACCTTGCTACAGGTGATGGGAATTACAATGAGGACTATGAGCGGACTAGTAGAGGATCATCTTCTACGGATGAGAAGTACGAGAAGGAAATCAAGTCTCTAAATGACAAGATAGACAAGATGATCAGCTCTAGTCAGAAGCAAATCAGCTTTGTAGGCAACTACGAAGATTCTCAGCCCGTCCTCTATAGTCTTGAAGGTGATATGACCCAAGAAGAGATCAATTTCATTGCTGGCCAAGGAGGTTTCAACAGGGGTTTCAACCCAAACTACAGGAATCACCCCAACTTCTCTTACAGAAACCCCAATGTTGCCAACCCACAAGATCAGGTTTATCCTCAAGCTCAACCACAAGCTCAAGCTCAACAACAAGGGCAACAAGGCTTCACACAACCTCAGCAACAAAAGCCTTTTGTCCCTTATACTACTCAGCAAGGGTATGGTACTACACCTCAGTTTCAAGGACAGCAACACTATGCCCCTAAACCACAATACAACCCACCCGGGTTTGCTCCACAACAGCCACAAACCTCTTCGTCTTCGGGTTTAGATAATGAGTTAAAGGGAATGATGCAACAACTCATCCAAGGGCAAGCAAGTGGGGCATTGGAAGTGAAGAACTTAAAGAATGAGCTGCAGCATTTGACTTCTCGTTTGATCAATGTTGAAAACACACATGCTTCCACTTCTAGACCTACCGGTACCTTGCCCGGAAACCCGGAGAAGAACCCGAAAGAGTACTGCAATGCAATCTTCTCTACTGCTGATCATGAGAAACCAGACCATGAAAGAGAGGTTGATGAGATTGAAGCACTTCTCTATGGTTATGAAATCCCACATGCAGCACCTATACTTCTCAAGGAGATGAAGGCCACTGTAGTTAAGCCTTCCTATGTTGCACCAGCTAAGGTGATGAGTGCTACTGATACTTTTGCTGAAGATATTGTGCCTACTGTCCAAACAGCACCAAAATTGCTTCCTAAGCTTGGCAATCCGGGTAAATTTACCATCAGTTGTACTTTGGGAGACTTGGAGATTAAGGATGCATTGTGTGACTCCGGCTCTACTGTGAGTGTGATATCTCTTGACATGGTGGAAACTCTTGGGATTAAGAGCATGGAAAGATACCCATCGTCTATCACATTTGGAGACTCTTACTCAAAAACTCCAATGGGAATGATCAAGGACTATCCACTGAAGATTGGTGAGTGCACAATCCCAACTGACTTTATTGTCATGAAGATGAAGAAGAGTACACAACTACCTCTCTTACTTGGTACCTCTTTCCTCCATACCACTGGAGCTTGTATGGACTTCAAAAAGCAACGTGCTGTGCTGAATAATGTTGACACCAAGGTCTACTATCCGTTGAGGAGCACATCTCTCCACACTTGTGGTGCAATTCTCTCTCCCAATGAGGATGATGTGTTAGAGGAAGCAAGGCTATTTGCAAATGTCGGTAAGGAAGTTCGGCCTAAACCCACTACCTATGGATCATTGACTGAGCACATGGGACGTGCTCAAAAGAAGGGGGTGGATAGAGCTATTGGAATTCCTCCTACACCCATAAGGATTGAATATGTTGGGTACATATCTTCAATGAAGCTCACTACCAAGGAGGTTAAAGGATCAAAGGAGAAGGTTGTGGATATGGTGACAAGGGTGTCTCCAAAAGTTGCAATTGCTGAAAAGGATAAGGTTCTCAACAATCATCCAAAGGCTCAAGAGTTTGAAAAAGAGATCATGGATTGTGAGAGTCTACAATCTTTGTTTGATGGGCATAATGGAAATGCTCTAACCAATGGATTGGATGGAGTTAAGAGAGCTGAAAAAGGACATAAAGACAAGATGGCAGCTCTAATGCCTTTTGAAACTCCATCATCTCTCAACTGTATCAGCTTGCATCCATTGGGTCTAAAGGGTGATTACATTGAGTACAAGGTCAAGTCTAAGGGAAGATCTAGGCCATTTGAAAGTGCTAAAGCTTCAATCAGTCCAAGGTTTCAAGGTGACTCAGTCAATCTCAGTGAGCTAACTTCTCAGGTCCTGACCATCACTCTCGAGGGAAGGACTCACTCTTCAACCGCCTAAAAAACCGGTTTGAACAGTTGAGCTTAACGACTCTAAACAAAAGCGGACTTGGGAGACATTCCCATGTTTATCCTTGTACATATGATCTTTTGCTTGTTATTTTTGATGTTCTTTCTTTAAGTTTTATCAGGTTTTGGTCAGTAGGTGAAGTTAGGGATCAATCGGAATGAGCCTAGGTCATGGCGAAATCAACAAAGAATTGAGCTCTCATCCCATTCCACTCCACTTAAAGCTCCAAGTAACACACTCCAGCCTTGTAAATATTTTGCTTCTTTTCTCTTCTTGTGTTTGTTTGTTTTTCCCGGTCTTTCTTCCTTTCTTCTTTCACACCGAGACGGTGTGAAGTAAGTTTGGGGGAGAGACCAGTTGCTAATCGCGTTTGTTTTGATCTTATTTTTCGTTCTCTATTTTGAGTCTCATGCATTTCATTTATGGCATAGAAAAACCAAAAAAAAAATCGAAAAAGAAAGCATCTAGTTGCAATAGCATAATAGGATTGAGTCTAGTTGCATCATATAGGACGCATGCATTTTGGGAACAATGATTTGACTTCCTTGTAAGGTTCAATTGTGTTAAACTTGTTTCACATGCTAGCTTTAAGCTAGATAGACCACACTAAAGCTGTAACTCGAGAATCGCATTGAAAGCTAGAACGAACCATACTTGGATAACTTGCTTTGAAACTTGATTTGATGCTGAAACTTGTGTGATTTGAAGCTAGCTCCATCTAAGTGAGAACTTTAATTGAATCATCTAATTATCCTTGTTCATGCTTTGTGTGATAAACTCATGGGTACCCCAAAATATTTGAGCAAGCTTATCCTTTCTACCCCTCTCTACTTGCTCAAATAGATTTCCATGCCTTTCACCACCCTTAATTCAAACCTCAAACACTATCTTGAGTGGTAGGCCTATTTGGAACAAGCTCGGTAAAAAGTGTTGAGTATGAGACGACTAGGAGAAATTTCCATATTATATGCAAGCTCATCATCTTTGGCTTTGCAATAGGCTAGAGTTTAAGTTTGGGGGGAAGATTTGGGAAAGGAAAAAGAGGGTAAAGAAAAGAAAGAAGTTTGAATAGGATCAAGGTTGTTTGGTAACAAAGAATGAAAAGCTCTTAAGTGTTTTGAAAAAGAATGAATGTGTCTCAATGTTTTGAAGTGAAAAGAAGTCAATGTGCTCACCAAAAAGAAAGAAAGAAAGTTTGTAAAAAGAGACCAAAGGAAAGGAAAGTTTGAGCTGATTTAAAAAGAGAAAAGTTACCAATGTTTTCAAAGTGTTTTGAGTGATCCTTTGGGGGTTCTTGGGAAGTTTTGTATTGTGAAAGAAAGAAAAGGCAACAATAGCCTTGGAAAAGGGTAGTTCTCAATTAGGAGGGTTTAGACTAGGAGTTGAAGTTCTTGGGGTTTGGGTAGATGGAGATCTATCCTAGTATGCACCAATTGCCTCTAACTCTTAGCATTTTACTATAGCTTGTTCATATTTCCTCCGAGAGAACCTAAATGATTGTGGAGTAGCCTTTCTTTCAGTTGAGACCATTTTTGTCTCAAGACCTTGTCCCTTAAGCCGAATGAGTTTGATCACATTGTTTTGAATAGGATTCGCTTGAAAAACTAATGAATGTCAAGGAGCTAGTGGATTTGAATGCTTGTGTAGGTTGAAGGTTGAGCTAGAAGTTTTGTTTTGATAAGTATGGCTATATCCTTGGAGTAAGCTTTTCTCGGTTGCACTTTGGTTGTATAGACTTGAAACTTGTTGAAACTTGATTAAACCTTTGGATTTGAGCTCCCGCTTTCAAACCTTTCTCCCAACTTAATTTTGATTCTTTGCTTGCGGACAAGCAAAAGATAAGTTTGGGGGAATTGATATACACATAATTTATAGGTTTTAAGCTTTATAATTTACTATGTTTTCTTGTTTATTATATTTATTTTCATGTATTTAGATATAAGATCATGCATTTAGGAATTATAGTTTTTAGGATTAGAGTTTTGCATACTTTAGCATCTTTTGGAGTGTGTCTTTGTCATCTTCAGGTGTATTGGAAGGTCTTATTGACTTTGATTAACAACGAGAGGAGAGGAAAATGGAGATGAGTTCGTGTGGTGAGCGTAGTCAAACGAAGTAATGATCAAACAAAATGTCAACGAAAATGAGATTGTCAACAAAGGTGGGCTCATCACGCAACGTCAACGTCAAACTCCCATGAGCCTTTGCCCCCCCCCCCCCCCCGAGTCGAAGCCCGCAAAGCCCCCCCCCCCCCCGACGACGATCGTGACCACCATCCCGCGAGCGTGAAGAGGGTATCAACCCGGTTTTACCGCATAAACCGCGGTTTTCCCAGCGGCGACGTCGAACCCGCGAGCCGTCGAACCCGCGAGCAAGGTGAAGTCCGGAGGAGAAGAAGACCCGAGCCAAATAGCCGCGTTCTCCGCGGTCGAGCCACCGGATCGATGAAGACCGCGGGTCCATGAAGATGCCGAGCCGGAGTTGCCGCGTGAACCGCGGTCAAGCCAACGGTTCGAACCGGGACCGCGAGCCGCCAAGTACCGAAGCGACGTCGAGCAGCCGAGTCAACCGCGGTCCAAGCAGCGGCTCAGCCGTAAACCGCGGTGAAGGGAGGATCCACCGACGAAAATTCGACCAAATGGACCGTGTCAACCGCGGTCAAGCCAACGGTCAGAACCGAAACCGCGGTCAACCCAGATTATGTTGATTTTCCCAACTTTGACCAGATTTGACCCATGGATCCGGGTCAATACCCGGTTTGTTCCAGGTTGACCCGGTTCGCCCCTTTCTACTATTTAAGGCTAAAAACTTAATTTTTAGAGAATCTTAAGTTTGTTTTTGTTCTAAGTACTTGTAAGACAAAGTTTTAATCTTTTCTTAATCTAAGAGTTGTTTTGCTTTGATTCTTCATCTCTTTTCTTTAATCTTTCACAAATCATTATGCTTAACATCTTTCTCATGGATTTTGTTGGGCTAAGCATGATTTGTGAGTAGTCTTCTTCAAGGATTATGGGTTAGGTAGATTAGGGCTATTTAGAGTGAATCAAGGATGTTTAAGGCTTATTTTTGATTTATCTCACCCTTCTAGATGTTCTTAATGCTAGGTTATCCATGATCAAGTTAATCTAGACTCTTTGGCTTTTGTTGCACACCAAGTGTTTGATGAAATGCAAGCTATGATCTATTAGGGGATTTTCATATTCTAGCTCATGGGAATGAATGTTTAGAATGATTATTAGCTTATGGAACTCGATTGTTAATGCTTGCCTTATCTTATTTCACAAATGAAAATTTGATCTTGAAATGTGATTAGGGAAAGTGATTAGTACCAAGAAATTGGATTAGTCAAATGTTATTGTTCCTAGCTTGAGATTTGCTTCTTTGATTGATTGTTTAGACATCCTTGTTAGCTCTAGATGGTTCTAGTCATTGACCTTAGCCCATAAGCCTTGTCTTTTACATTTGATTGTCTTTGCCTTTAACTTTGATTAGTTCTCTCTTGCTTGTTTAGTAGCTTTGACTTTGTTATTTGCCCTTAGAACTATTAGGATTTCCTTATGAATTTGAAAATAGCTTATCTAATAGGGTTTTGTGCATTCTTGTTGGTTTAGTCCTGTCCCGGATTGGTTCGATCCTCTTACTACGCGATAAGTAAGAGAATTGATACCTCTTTAATCCGATAAATTCCTAGTATCAGTAGGGACGCTGCGTTGATCTCTCGTAGGAGGCTGGAATCTCAAGAAATCCAGCGTATCAATCTGTATCAAACCAGCAGCAGGAAGATCCACACCACGCTTCTCAGTGGCAGGGTCATAATAGACCCATACACGGCCCTCCTTCAGCCATGTAGCACTCTGCAGGGAATCCTGCAATGTCTGAAAATGGAAGTAAGCAGACTCCCTACAGTCTCGGTGCCCTTACCAACAAATGGCTTCTTCTGCAGCTCGCATAGATGATAAGCAAAAACAGCTCCCAAGTTGAGTCCTTTAGTGGCATCTCTCAGAGGAGTCCCCTCAAACTGGTCCCTCAGTCCAATAAACAGCATCTCCATCTCGTTCTTACGCATCTTGTTGGCTTCAGCTTTGCACAACAAGGTACATCCCAAGATGCGTAAGACGTATCTAAGAACAGGATGCCTAACCTGAATCACCGGCGTAGTCCTCGAGTTATACCGACCATTGTCGATATAGTCCCAGAAATACTGAGCTTCATCCACATCCCACTCAAGTGACATACCAATTCGCGTCGGCTCAGTGCTGAATCCATAAATCCTACAGATATCGAGGAGGAGAATCCGATACCTGGCTCCTAAGCACATGAAGGTGAAGAAACCTCCTGAAGCCTTCCTGCTATCTGGTGTAGGGTATATCACTCTACAAGTGGCTAGCAACTGTCTTACCAACTCAGGGTACATCTCGTAAAGCTGCATTGGCATTGTCCCCAGGCCAATGCCCTTACATAGTGCAAGAACCTGCTCATCGATGCCTAGACTCCTGCAAGTCGAGTAATCTGCAAACTTGGTCGGCTTAAGTGTCATGCCACACCAACCATTGTACAGCAATGTGTCATACTCATCCCACTGGTTAAGAAATGGCCTCTCTGTGAACTCATCAGTCTTAAGGAACTCAGCAAAATCATTACCCCCACACTCTATCTGTCGGAATCAATAGCTTATCTGCTCTAGGCCACGGTGGCTGTATAGCTTCTTGATCTCTCTGATAGTCCGCAGGATGTGGTGATTCTCGATGGAACCACTCAGCCGGTGGAGCATGATGCGCTGTAGCAGTTGCTACGGTGGCTCTGCGCTTACGAGCTTGTCTGCGAGTTGCCATCTGCATTAAAAAAAAAAAAAAACAATATTAGTCTCGGCAATCTCTCTGTGAAATCGTAGTGCAACGACCGTTGCACAAGTGCGACGATCGTTGCTATACGATTTCACAGCCGCTAAGTAACGATTCAAAATCGTGCCAAAATCAATCCACAATCTCACAAATAGCAACAATCTATCACCAATCATCCTAAATTAGGTCTATAATCAGCATGGAATCATCGTTTTCAAGCCAAAATTCTCAAATTCTAAAACCCTAAAAACGAATCCGGAAATCCCGAAATTGAGGCACATTACCTTGGATTTGCTTCGAATCGTTTAGAGAAATAGATAGAGAAAGTAAAAGCAGGAAGAATTGAGCTTTGAATCAGTGAAAACGATGAAGAAATGAGAGATTTAGGGTTGTGGAGGATCGTGTGTACGGATGAGTGAAGTGGATAAGAAAAGAAGAGAAAAGGGTTTTAAGTCACTTACCTTGTCGTGGGTGCAACGATCGTTGCTGATGAGCAACGATCGTCGCTATTGAACCGGGTCGATTCCGGTTTAGCTCAACGTACCTTAATTTTTTACAATTTTAACCAATTGCAACGACCGTTGCACAGGACCGCAACGATCGTCACAAGGCGATCCCATCTCTTCGTCAAATCTCCCTGCAACGACCGTTGCACATGTAGCAACGATCGTCACACATCTCCAGACTCGTGTTTTGTATCAAAAACTTAGCAAAAACAAATAAAAATGTGAAATCATAAGAAAAACACCAAAAATAAGAAAGAAAAACACTAAAACCTAACAGTGAGTTGCCTCCCACTCAGCGCTTGTTTATGGTCATTAGCTTGACCGGACGGTTAAGATCAGATTCATGGGGGTTTCAACAGAGACTTAGAATGTCTCTGTGAATGCCTCTTCATCCATGGCGGTGTGTAAGCAGTATCAGCATGAGATCGTCCAAGATATGTAGGAAGAGAGTTAGGGCGGGAGTGAAGCTTTGGTGGTGTAGAGCGTTTCCCTGCAGTCACAGCAATAGAGTCAGGAGGTTTAAGTTTAGAAGATTTATACCTTACCTTTGGTGGAGATCTGTTGTTTGGGGTTTTCTGCTTATGAGCAGTTGCAGGCCCTGAAGATGTTAGAATAGATTCTTTAAGAACCACCATCTTCTTTTCTACACAATCAGACACTGTAGTTCCACCAATATGAACATCATCATTCAAAAGACTATCAGTGGAGATCACCTTCTTATCCACCACTACCATGCAATTGACTACATTCTGCTCATGTTTAGTCTTTTTAGGTACCTTTGGGAATGGTATTGGAGGTTTGTAGACCCGTTCCTTAGCAATTCCATGAGAAATAAGTGAGGCTGATTCTTCACGGTGTGCAACGATCGATGCATGTGGTGCAACGATCGACGCAGATAGTTCATCTTGAGTTCCAGCTTCAGTCTCGGGTTTTTTGGCTTGTTCCACAAGTTCAGCAACCTTAAACTCAAATTTCTCTCCTTGGCTTTGTCCATTATCAATCTGGACTTTTAAAGCTCTGATGTGGGTGTCTATAACACTGAACGGATGTTGATCGACACTGATGGATTTTACCAAGAGATCCATGTCAATCTCGGTTGAGTCTGGTCCGTCGAAACTCTCAAACTCAGGGGTTTCAATCTCGGATTCCTTTCTGTCTTCCACAATTTTCATAGCCTTAACTTCAAGATATGATCCCTGATCCAACCTTTGTCCTCTCTGAACTGAGATAGCATTGGCATGAGCATTCTGAGCATTCTTTCTCTTGACAGAACTTGAAATCTGATCCACTTGTGTATCCAACAGCCTTATATGAGTGTTTAGGGACTCAAACTTCCCATTCAATTCAGTGTACAAGGCATCAAGCTTCGAGTAAGAAGACACAGCGGTCTGTTGTTGTACCTCAAGAAATTGCTCCATCATGGCTTCCAATTTGCTCTTATGTGTGGGTACTGGAGGTTCTTGGTGAGATGAATAACCATAATCTCTCGATCTCGGAGCATAACTAGAACCTTGTCTCTGCTGATGTCCATATCTCTGTCCATGATAATCTGCTCCAGCTATATAATTTACCTCTGCAAACCTTTCAGCTATTGCATCAGCTCGGATTTGTCCCTTCCTAAATAGGATGATGTGGATAGAATCAATTTTGTCTCTCATCTCAGCTATCTGCTCCACCAATGCATATGGTATGATGGGGTTTCCTTCCCCATCCAGTTTCTGACCCTTTGTGTTGCATATATGACCCTCTTGGTTTCGTAAAACGCCATCTTCACCGCGAATCAAAATTACAGGTTCCATAGAGTGAAACCTGTTATATGTCCAAGCTCTCGGTATCACTGGTTACGCTTTGTGTCGATCGATGCAAAGGAAGCGTCGATCGATGCATGCTCGAGAATGCAACGATCGACACACAGGACTGTGTCGATCGATGCAACGATCGACACACAGGACTGTGTCGATCGATGCAGGGCGATTCCTGCAACACCAAAGAAACAAGAACGTGAGTAAAGAAGAAAATAAAATAAATAAATAAATGCTTAGTCTAAATCCTAATATTGATTCTATCGGTGAACTCAAAGAGTCCCCGGCAACGGCGCCAAAAACTTGATAGGTCGAGTTTTATCCTTATACTAACTGCAAGTGCACAGTGATGTAGTTATAGTACTTAGGGTATCGAATCCACAAGGACTCCGGTCACACAATAGATTTTAAGTAGTTCAGATTAAACTAAGCGAAGCAGATGTAAAAGCAGTGAATCAAACAGCAAGTAAACGAATCTAGCGAGGTGAAAGTAAGCAATCAAACGAAAGCGTCAGGTTTCGGGAGTTCTCAGGATATCAGGAAATCAGATAAACAATCAATCAGATTCAATCTTTAGCGTTCTTGAACTAGAATCACGAAGGTAAAACTAACCAGTTGTCGCTGCGATAATTATCTATGTCTAACAACCTAGCAGACCAACTTTCGTTGCGAATCCTAGAGTTCTAAGCATGCATTAATTCCAAGTTCGTTCGCTCACAATTTCTCTAAACCAAATTCCTTTGCGAATAGATAAATTGCTCACCTAAATCAGATCTAGTTAAATAAACCAACTGTCGTTGTGTAAATCAACCTAAAACCAATAATCTAAATGGCTAGTTTAGATTAAGCGTTAAGAACATATTTGATGAAGAACTAGATGATGAATCTAAATAAATTAGTTATTCTAACATTCCTTCAAATCCCTAATGAGAATCCCTAACCTAACAAGAGATCTACTCAGACATAGCAATCATAACAGAAAACATAGTCAAAGTATATATCATATAATAATCAAGAGAATAAGAACAGGGGTTTGAAATCAAGTCTCTTTCGAGAACAAAACCAGCCCCTCAAACTCTCTCTGAAAATATAACTTAGTTATCCCAGCGTAGCCTAACAAGTGGTTGTAAAACCTAATTATATGCTAAAACACGAATTGTAGCTTCTTTGTAAATACTGAAATCTTCTGGGGCAAAATTGCAAATCTCCAAAGTTTTCATAATCTGCTGTCGCGGGGCTGCAACGATCGACACCAAGAGTGCATCGATCGATGCAGAGGTCGTCCAGACTTGGTGAAATTTGCTCTCTCGGCTTTTAGCTCCAAACTTGCCCAAAATGCTCCATTATCTCCAATAATCCTCCAAACGTGTGTGTACCTAATAAAACATGTAAAAAGACTCTAAAAGAACACTAATAGACTGTAAAACATACTTATATCATGGTCTAAAACTAGTAAAAACCATGAGATATCACTAAACCAATAAACACGTCCATAATAGAGTCGCTTCTTCTTTCGTATGAAAATAAATGATATATCTTATAAAGTTGAAAAGCTTTAAAGATGTCGGAAGTATGATAAGTGTGAATTTCAGCTTTGGCTTGGTATCGGTATTTCTTCTTTAGAGATCTTCTGAATCCGTTAAATTTTTGCTTTGCATGTGGGATTTTAAATCTGATTACTATTATTGTTGTATTGATGCTTTGCTTTTATTTTTCTCGGTCTTTCTGTTTTCTAAGTTTTAAGTCGTCTTCGTAGTTTCTATCGCAAATCAAAATTGGTATAAAATTTAACATTTTACCATTAAAAAAAACTCAGTATCACTTTTTCACAAAGATCATACATATATTACTCAATGCAATAAAAGTTTGCAACTTTTCTTACAAGACAAGAGCATATAGGTGCTCCAAATTCCCAATTTCCTCTCAATAAATCTCAAACCCCACCTATACCCAAAATTTGTAATTTTGCTTCTTAATATTATTCAATAAGACTAATAATCACAGAAGCTCACAAGACCAGAGACTTTTCATGAATGTGGATAGTATCCATATGGGTAACTAACAGAATGAGCTCTGTAATGAAGATTCTGTTGAGTATTAGTATTATTTATCTGATCTCCAGACTTGATAGGCTTTGCCGCGCGCTTGCTGCTCTGTTCTTGGACCGCCCCAAAGACTATCTCATTAGTCTTCTCACTGTTCTGCTCATAATAAGTATGCGGGACAGACGAGTAATGCCTCCGATGCTTCTGCTGCTGCTTTTGTTGTTGCTGTTGCTGCTGCTGATTTGGGAACTCAGTGTGCTGCTGTTGCTGCTGATTTGGGAACTCAGTGTACTGCTTTTGCTGTTGCTGCTGATTTGGGAACTCAGCGTCCCAGCTACTGTAGAATGCACGGCTCTGACGCAGCTGCTGCATTTTCTCAGCGTCTTTGGACATAAAAGCATAAGTCTTTCTTGGAGTTGGGTTCCTGGGCTCAACAGGAGGAGGTTCATCTTCGTCTCGGATCACAAAGCTCTCTTGAATCGGCCATGGAGCTGTTGTGCTAAATGCAGCAGACTGTTTTGTGGTTCCATTGTACTGCTGAAAGTTTGTGCCTGACTGCTTTTTTCTGAGAATCTCCATAACAGAAACCCAAGCACTTGACGCCATATTTCCCAGAGATACCAGGAAGCTTTCATCTTGTTTCTCTTGCTGCTCGTCTCCAGTTGGAATCAGAGATGGTCTGGATGGTTTCATAGGCTTTTGATCAGGATCTGCTTCGAACATTTCTTGATCCTGTGTAAGAAATGTTCGGACAGATTAGCAGAAGAACTAGACAGGTAACAGTTAATGAAGATAGATTCAAGACACCTACGTTATGGGAAGACACGATAGAACCAACTCTTCGTTGCAACAGAGCCAGCATATAACCAAAGAAACCTGCAGCTATGAGAACCGCAATCCCTGCAATACATTGAGTTCAGAGACAAAGATTCAAAGAATGCAAACAGAAAGACAAGGGGATTGGAAGTTTACCAAGAGGAAACCCGCTTCCATACTGATAAGCACAGTCGTCGAAATGGAGTTGAATTTCTCTGATGGCTCTGTTTCCTCGGTCAATGACGAGCAGGGAACAACTGCTGCCAACATAAACAACATCAAAATCATTGGAAAACTTTGCATCTTCGCTTGGTCCATCCACATGCCCTCCATTGCGTGCCGTTTTGCCCCCAGCAATTGTTGTAACTCCTACAAGGTAGGCTTTTAAACTCAGTACAAGATACAACGAATGCAATTAGGATCCAGTTTCAAAGATAAAATAAGCTCTTACCTCCTTCACTTATCTTCCGTATAGCATTATTCACTGTGTCAGCAACATATATGTTTCCTCTGTCATCAACCGTAAACCCCTTAGGATGATTCAGCCTTGCATCGCGTAATCTCCCATCCACGTGACCTGCATATCCTTCAGGGGAGCCAGTAACCAGTCTAGGCCTGCTATCTGCAAATGTTACCAAGTGGTTCCCAATGTAAACAAAACTCAGATAGAAAACATTTCAGAACAATACTTCAGAAAAGCTAAGTGCAGCTATTTGCAGGAAAAGGTTTCAGTTTTTGTTTTCAATTTTCAGCTATTAATTACCATATCATACTACATCACCAAGTTTAAAGTTATAAAAGCTTTGTTTCTATTCTTGAGCAATAGATAGACTAGTAAACACTTTTGTTTAGATCTCATCTTTGAAAAAGTCGGATTGTACTAATAAATTATACTCATCCCTGACAAACTCACTCCAGATACGACAAAGATACAGCAAATCTCCATAAAATAGTAATATAGCTCAGAGAATTTTCAATTAAAAGTACCAAAAAGTTCCTTCAATTTCCATATGCAGCATCTTTGTAAAACAGTCCATGTGCATTTAGTTTTAGGTGAAGACAAAGAACAAGAAACATGTCGTCAACCATATCAAAACCACACAGAATCTCAAGCTTCCAGATAGTGATTTTGAAAGACAGTATCATGGAACAAACATGTGATTCAATAAAAGACAGCACATTCTTATACTTACATAGTGAAAGAGAGGATGAAATCTTGTAGATGTTACTGTTCTCAGAATCCAGAATAAGTAGCTCGCCGTTGGGTAAAACCTCAATCGAATACGGTTCGATACCCAGTTTGCTTCCGTCGAACACCGTCTCTACTGTATACCCATTCTCGAATTTCACCATCGATCTCGTTGCAATTGCTGATTTCAAAACCCATCAAACTGTCAAAAAACTGATCTTGGGAAAAAGCAACAGTAAAGCCAAAGACTTTTTGATCGGAAAAAAAAAAGAGAGGAAAAAATCGAACTTGTTTTGGTGGTGGTTTTGAGTGACCAAATCCATTTCATGAGTGAAGAGCCGTGATTTGAGATAAACCCACTAACAATCTCTGCCAAAAAAATGAGATTTGAAATAATTAAGCAAAGATGAAACATGAATCGAGTGTAGAAAAATGCGAAAACTTACTCGCTGGAGAGTTAGCTGAAGGAGCTGAAGCTACAAACCCAGAAAAGAGGAGAATGAGAATACCCAGAATCATAAAATCTCTACCCATTGATTCGGTTCAAGAGAGACAAGTAGTAAGCTGGAGAAGAAGAAGAAGCGGCAGAGGAAAAAAACTAAAAACCCTAGTTCATATACAGAATCTTCTTGGGAAAAGCAGGAAGATAAATGGCGGACAATGCGAAGATTAAAATAAGGAAAGTGAGAGTGGGAATAGACTGTTCTTCAGGTTTCTCGATTAAAGAGAGTGTAGAAAAAGAGGAAACAGAGAGCTTAGATTTGCAGAGTGAAGACAGTCAGTGAGAAAGCAAGGGGAAAGGTAGAGAGACGAGTAGAAAGAGAAAAAAAAGAGTGGTCACTGGTCATGTGATGCGAACAACGTCGTTACTTTTTATTTTATTTTGTAATTAAATTAAGATTTTGATGGGTTGTTGATTAGTTTAATTTCTTGTTTGTTAATTACTTTAAAAACTAGACTTTTTTGAGTTTAGAAGAATAAATTCCCAACTAAATTCTGGTGATTTGAATATATTAATTATTTTTATGCGTGAAATCAGCTTTTTCCAATTTTTGTTATGGAATATATTCTAAAATCAAAGAGTAAGTACAAACATATATCATAAATTGTTTTTTGGGAAAGATTATATTCTTTTAGTAAGAAAGGAGCTTTCATTTAGTTTTTGGTTTGGAGCTTTTATTCATCTTTATGTGAAATAATATTGTAAGAATATATGTCATATATTTCTTTACCATAGTCTTTGATTATATCATGTTCAAAATCATATATAGAAAATATGAGCTTCGAGGTTTTTCTATTCAAAAAAGCTTTGGTCAAATTCATAATTTTGTTGTTGACTCGTCCACATCTTGTCCATGACCGGATCTCTGGTGTCGCCGCCGGTCCCTTCACTTCCTCCGGACCTGCTCTTTCTTTTTCTCCTCATCTATTATGGTTTTGCGTTCGGTTTCTTTTACAGTTTTGATGTTGCTTTCTGCGATTTAAAAATGGTGGATGTTTTTTCTACTAGAGATTTTTACTAGGTCTAAGGCTTTTTTGGAGACTTCTAAACCACTCTTTCCTTCTCCTCAATTTCTGAGAATATGTCAAAATCCAATTTTGATGGTGGTCAATGTTTCTGCACCTGGGTCTTCTCCGGTTGCATACAATTTTGTTCATGAAGTCTTTGTTAATCCACCATCAGCTGCTCAGCCTTTTAAACCATCATTTACTTGGGCTTCTAAGACTAAAAATGGATCAAAATTCATGAAGTCTTCCATTCATGTATCTATTCATGTATCTGTGCAAGCTAATTGGATTCTTCAAGTTAAGGTTCTTGATGCAATTCTTGAGTGTGGAGCCAAAATTCACTCTGATTTCATAGTAGGTATCTTCTACGGAAATGTACTTTCTTATGGTAAGATATGAGGTGTCCTAAACTTATTGTGGAGAAAAGATAAACATGTCTCGATTCATAACATGTCGAAGAATGCGTTTTTTTCATAGACCTTCAACTTCTCTGCGTCGGAGGATTTTGCAACATGAATTGTGGAGAGTTGGAGACTCCCCGTTATTTGTTACGGAATGGAGATCTTCCTTTATTCTTGATTCCCATTCACGTCAACGAGCACCTATGTATGCCACTTGTTCACAGGTACCCTTTGACTTGATCATTGATGAAAGGTTAACATCATTTCAAAACCTTTGTGTGAAATTATTGATGTTAAACCTTTCTCTTGTGAAGCTCCGTAGAGATCAAGGTTATAGTTGACTTAACAGCTCATTTGCCTTCGTTTGTGGAAGTATAAAGGGAAAGTGGAGTTGTTGATGTTATTTTGGTTTCCTATTCGTCCTTACCGCCTCTTTGTCCAGCTTGTAATGAGATAGGGAATAAACAAGCCTTATGTTCGAGAAACTCAGATCATTATGCTGAGGATTCTGCTAAGTATAATTCTGCAAAGCAAAATGCTGGAAATTATACTACTAGAAAACCTTATAATCCTTATGTACCTCCCAGTCAGTACCGCAAGAAACAGAACATGATAAGTTTTGGACTTACATCATCGACGAATATCTCCCTGTTGGATCCCCTAGGATCTAGGGTTTGATATATTGAATTAAAACCAACCTCGTTCTTACCTTTGAACTGGCAGCGGAATGAGAATGGTGAACGAGATCAGTGGAGCAACGCAGATGCCTTGCCTCTACCAGATACACACGCACGCTCGCTGGAAACGGGATGCTAGTGCCGGATCAACGGGAATCGAATCTCTCTGGTGTGTCTACTGTTTCTGTCAAGAAAAGTGGACGGCTTACTGTTTAGGTCGAAACTCTCGAGTTTTATTCGACCTAAACATGCTTAACGGGCCAGACTTAATTAAGTCCCAACCTGAAAAGCTGTTTCGGAAATTTTGAACTGTGTCGACCGACACACAAGCTGTGTCGATCGACACAACACCATTATATCGATTATAATGTGTATTCAATACACATTAATATGATCATTACCATAATGATCATTCCCATGTCGTAGCTTCCAGTTTGCTTAGGTGTGTGACCCTATAGGATCATATAATACTGGCAGTAAGTATACAACTTACAGATTGCAAGAGGCTTCTAGCAAAACATTGCAATCGCCCAGTATTATACGAATGTCTGATCTCGACATACAACTATCACAGGAGTGAGTACAAGTGTGATTTCAGGACACTATCCCAACAATCTCCCACTTGTATTGGAATCATCAATTCCTATAATCCTTTTGTCTCTATATCTCGATTTGGCATAAGGCAAGATTGGTGTCATCCTTATTTAGCCAACATCGTGTTTATCGAACTCCTGATCTCATACTGAAACATTACAAACAACTGAACTACAGTTCGTTTGAGTGCGGCCACACATTCTCTCAGTATTCAATCTTCGATAGGCCCTGAGATATTTATCTCCCGTTATACAGGAGGGACAAATCCCATCTTGTTCCATCCCTGTTTCAACGCACACTTCATGATAAACTTGAACAGTGCCGTTATAGTCGCCAGTTACGGGTCGACGTTTGACAAAGTCAAAGTATACCAATTCATATGCAAGAAAGCATGATGAACTCAGGTCTAAGGACTATACTCTATAGTCGTAATGAGAACCTCTTATGACACAGATATAACTATCTTGTAGATTTCTCATTAGCGGGTCATGTCCGATCATATGTTCACTAACATATATCTATGTGACTGACTGTGATAATCATATCATTGGCTCCATGAAACTTAGCCAACAGTCACCTCACAATCTAGTCTCTCACGGTTGTCAGTGTCCCACTTTGACAACCTCGACTAGGGACGAAACATAATTTATTAACTTAAAGGGTTTCATGATCAAGTCCTCAACTTGATGACCTATAATATGTTATAAACTTATTTTGGGACCATTATTTAGATCACAATAAATAATGCTGAAATCAAATTTCATTAAACATTTCCAAAAGAATGTTTACAAGAGCGTCTTATTATAACTAAAACAAAACTAAAACTCCCACTATAATCAAGATTACATCTTAAGATCTCTAATGCCTACAGCAGTCGTATGACTCTCATGCTTAGGCCTTGGGAGTGACTTGGTCAGAGGATCAGCTACATTTTCGTCTGTCGGAACTCGGCTGATCTTCACATCACCTCTATTGACGATATCACGAATCAGGTGATATCTCCTCTCAACGTGTTTGGACTTCTGGTGTGACCTGGGTTCTTTCGCCTGAGCAATGGCTCCATTGTTGTCACAAAACAAAGCCACTGGCTCCAAGATACTAGGAACCACACCAAGTTCAGTCATGAACTTCTTGATCCAAACAGCTTCCTTTGCCGCTTCTGAAGCAGCAATATATTCAGCTTCCGTTGTGGAATCAGCTACGGTATTCTGCTTAGAGCTCTTCCAGCTCACTGCACCGCCATTTAGACAGAAGACATATCCAGATTGTGATCGGAAATCGTCTTTGTCCGTCTGAAAACTCGCATCGGTGAATCCATTCACCACAAGTTCTTCACTTCCTCCATACACCAGGAATTTATCCTTAGTATGTCTTAAATACTTGAGAATATTCTTGACAGCTATCCAGTGAACTTCACCTGGATCAAATTGGTATCTACTCGTCATGCTTAACGCGTAAGCTACATCTGGACGAGTGCAGAGCATGGCATACATCATAGATCCTATTGCAGAAGCATAAGGAATCCTATTCATGCGTTCTCGCTCAGCATGTGTCGCCGGACACTGCTTCTTGCTGAGACTGGTGCCATGAGACATCGGTATGAAGCCCTTCTTGGAATCATGCATCCTGAATCTGTGCAGTACCTTATCAATATAAGTGTCCTGGCACAATCCAATCAGCATGTTCATTCTATCTCTGTAGATTCTAATTCCAAGAATGTACGCGGCTTCTCCCATGTCTTTCATGGAAAAACAACTTCTGAGCCAAGTCTTGACAGACTGAAGCAACAGAACGTCATTACCGAGGAGGAGTATGTCATCGACATACAATACAAGAAACGCAATTTTGCTCCCACTAGTCTTCTTGTAAACACATGGTTCCTCTTCGTTCTTGATGAAACCAAATTGTTTCACTGCTTCATCAAAACGAAGATTCCAACTCTGTGATGCTTGCTTCAATCCATAAATGGATTTATGAAGATTGCATACCTTCCCAGCGTTCTTGGGATCGACAAAACCTTCAGGTTGTGTCATATACACATCCTCTTCCAGAATACCATTCAGGAATGCGGTTTTGACATCCATTTGCCAAATCTCATAGTCATAATGAGCAGCAATCGCTAGAAGAATCCGAATGGATTTAAGCATAACGACTGGGGAATAGGTTTCATCATAGTCAATACCATGAATTTGCTTGAAACCTTTAGCCACCAACCTCGCTTTGTAAATCTGTACATTGCCATCCACGTCAATCTTCTTTTTGAAGATCCATTTACACTTAATGGCTTTTGCACCATTAGGTAAATCGACCAAGGTCCATACTTAGTTTTCTGACATGGATCCCATTTCGGATTTAGAGGCTCCGAGCCACTTTTCGGAGTTCGGGTCCATCATTGCTTCCGCGAAGGTCGCTGGTTCGTCACTATCAATGATCATCAAATCATTTGAATTGGTCACGAGAAATCCATAGTATCTCTCGGGTTCGTGACGGATCCTTCCGGATCTGCGAACTTCAGGCTCCACAGGCGCCGGTTCCACAGAACTCTGTGGATCCAGCTGCTGCTCTTCCTCAGTAGGTCGAGCAGTCTCCTGTGCATCTTGAATTTCTTCAAGATGTACTTTACTCCCACTGTTTTTCTTAGATAGAAACTCCCTCTCAAGAAAAGAACAGTCCCGAGCAACAAATACTTTGTTCTCAGATTGGTTGTAAAAGTATTATGCCTTGGTTTCCCTAGGATAACCAACGAAGTAGCATTTATCTGATTTGGGTGCAAGCTTGTCAGAGATTAAACGTTTGACATAAGCTTCACAACCCCAAATCCTCAGGAAAGACAGACTAGGAACATTCCCAGTCCACAGTTCATGTGGTGTCTTTTCCACTGATTTAGATGGTACCCTATTTAGTGTAAACGCAGACGTTTCTAGAGCGTATCCCCAAAAGGATAATGGAAGATTTGAATGACTCATCATAGACCGAACCATATCCAATAAGGTTCGATTCCTCCTCTCTGACACTCCATTCCATTGGGGTGTTCCAGGAGGAGTGAGTTGTGAAATAATTCCACACTCGCTCAGATAGTCGCTGAACTCTTGACTCAAGTATTCTCCTCCGCGATCCGATCGCAGAGCTTTAATACTTTTGCCAAGTTGGTTATGTACTTCATTCTTGAATTCCTTGAATCTATCAAAGGATTCTGACTTGTGTCTCATCAAATAGACATAACCATACCTACTGAAATCATCAGTGAAGGTAATGAAGTACTTGTAATTTCCTCTGGCAACAGTACTCATCGGCCCACATACATCAGTATGAACAAGGCCCAATAAGTCACTGGCCCTTTCATTTGGTTTGTTGAAAGGGGCTCTAGCCATTTTGCCTATCAAACAAGATTCACATTTCTCACATGATTCAAAATCAAATGAGCCCAGAAGCCCATTTCTATGGAGCCTTTGGATGCGTTTCTCATTTATGTGGCCCAAACGACAATGCCATAAGAAAGTCGGGTTTTCGTCATTAGACTTAAACCGCTTTGTATTTATCTTAAAGACAGGCATTTCTTGGTTTAAAACATATAACCCATTATCTAATGGGGCGCTACCATAAAACGTACCATCACGATTAAAAGAACAAACTTTATTCTTAACAGCAAAATCAAAACCTTCCAAATCCAAAACGGAAACTGAAATTATGTTTCTGCTTATCGCAGGTACAAAGTAGCAATTATTTAAAATTAAAACCATGCCCGACGGTAAGGACAACTCGTAGGTGCCTACGGCCAGTGCAGCAACCTTAGCTCCATTCCCGACCCGTAGCTCCACTTGTCCTTTCTTCAGCGTCCTACTGTTTCTTAGTGCCTGCACATTTGTACAAATATGAGCACCGCAGCCGGTATCCAATACCCACGAAGTAGGACTAGAAGACATAACAATATTAAGTTAGATAACATAAATACCTGAGTCAGACGCATCATACGTCTTCTTCAGCTTCTTGTAATCTTCCATGAACTTCTTGCAGTCTTTCTTCCAATGCCCCAACTGCTTGCAGTAGTTGCACTTATCCTCAGGAGAATGCCCGGATTTGGGCTTCGGCTTGGGCTTGTCCTGACTTTCAGCCTGGACAACATGGGCCTTATCCTTACCCTTCTTCGGTTTCTTAAACCTTTTACCCCCTTGTACCATCAGGACACTGGGAGTAGCCTTCTTGAGATTCGGTTCTGCTGTCTTCAGCATACCGTGCAACTCAGTCAATGTCTTAGTCATGTTTTGCATGTTGTATTTCATGATGAACTCATCAAAACACGACGGCAACGACTGCAGAATCATGTCAGTGGCTAGCTCCTGGCTAATGGCACAGTCCAGTTTCCTCAGGTTATCAATGTAACCCATCATTTTAAGGACATGAGGACTTACTGGACTGTCCTTAGCCAGCTTGTAATCCATGAGAGACTTAACCGTCTGGTATCTCTCTGTGCGAGCTTGCTCCTGAAACAAAGCTTTCAGGCTGTTAATCATCTCAATGGGTGACATTACGTTCTCATATTGCTTCTGCAGCTCAGAGTTCATAGTCACCAACATTAGACAATTAACATCTTTGACATCCGCTGAATGCTTATCCCAAGCATTCTTTTCTGTCTGCGGGGCATTGGAACGTGGCCTCTCGGGGAGAACTCTTTCAAGGACATATTCCTTGTTCTCCTGCCTGAGAACTATTCTCAGGTTCCGATACCATTCCAAGAAATTAGATCCATTTAACTTGTCCTTCTCAAGGACGGATCTTAGTGAGAAAGTGTTGATGTGATTTGAGACAGACATAGCTGTAATTCAAAAGAGGTAGATTTTAGTTATAATGCTCAAGAAATGAGAATTTTTATCTAATAAGAAAACTCGCATTGTATTCAAAACTATGTTTCCTCAGATGAATACAATGAGCCAAGATCCTCAGATTACTAAGATTCGAGTGGGCGACTCGCCGTTACTCAAACTTTAGTTATCTAGGTAAGCAAATCATTGCTAATTGTACTCAGTACAACTCTTGGTCGTGGATAAGATAAACTATGTCCAATCCACTCTGATGTCTCTGGGCCCAGAACTTCCATTAGTCCAGTCAAGTAAAACCAATCTTTTTTTGTCTTGTGATCACTGACAGTTGCACTGCAAGTCTGTCAATGACCACCTGCCTTACTCATGTTGCAGTGGATATCAAGGACTCCAAGAATATCCAACAAACGACACGAGTCTTGACAGTAGACAAGATCGAGCAAGACATCAAGATCACTTGATATTTAGTTGAGAAAAGAACCGTTTTATCTTGATGCATATCCAATATACATCCAAGAATCTATTAGTTTATTTAAAACATTCAGTTTTATTAGTTTTAGGTTCATCTAGAACTTTTAGGATTAAACTGTTCTGGTATATGCAAATTTGTGGTCCAACCAGTATATCTGCGAATGTTGTGTCGATCGACGTCAACCATTGGCATCGGTCGACGCAACCATACTTAAACCGGTCTTTGATAACCGGTCAAACCGGATCGAATTTACTTAACCGATTCAATCCAATTGAACTGGTTCGGTTTAATGGTCCATGTCGATCGTCACACACTGTGTGTCGATCGACACTACCAAACCAGAACCAATTGGTTAATTGAAATTAACCGAGCGAGATAACCGGTTGAATCCAATTGAACCGATCTATCTAATCGCACTGCCTGTGTCGACCGACACACCCAGTGCATCGATCGACACAGCAGGAATACGGGTACTCGATCTCAGATCGAAACCCTAAAATTGTTTACGTATTTTCGCTTTATGTCGACCGACACACGCTTTGTGTTGATCGACACTTTGCGACAAACCCTAAAATTTTATTGCGAGTTTTCGCTCTGTGTCGACCGACACACGCTTTGTGTCGATCGACACCCTGCGACAAACCCTAAAATATTACGTGTTATTTCGCGGCGTGTCGACCGACACACGCTTTGTGTCGATCGACACAGTGCGATTTCAATAGTTCATCGATTTTTCAACATGCATACAATCCGAGATTTACACAAGAAAAACGATTTAGCAGGCAATTTTAACAATTCAACAACCACAAGTTTCGAATTAATTGCACCAGATTCAATAGTCTAAACCCTAACATGCTCTGATACCACTGTTGGATCCCCTAGGATCTAGGGTTTGATATATTGAATTAAAACCAACCTCGTTCTTACCTTTGAACTGGCAGCGGAATGAGAATGGTGAACGAGATCAGTGGAGCAACGCAGATGCCTTGCCTCTACCAGATACACACGCACGCTCGCTGGAAACGGGATGCTAGTGCCGGATCAACGGGAATCGAATCTCTCTGGTGTGTCTACTGTTTCTGTCAAGAAAAGTGGACGGCTTACTGTTTAGGTCGAAACTCTCGAGTTTTATTCGACCTAAACATGCTTAACGGTCCAGACTTAATTAAGTCCCAGCCCGAAAAGCTGTTTCGGAAATTCCGAACTGTGTCGACCGACACACAAGCTGTGTCTATCGACACAACACCATTATATCGATTATAATGTGTATTCAATACACATTAATATGATCATTACCATAATGATCATTCCCATGTCGTAGCTTCTAGTTTGCTTAGGTGTGTGACCCTATAGGATCATATAATACTGGCAGTACGTATACAACTTACAGATTGCAAGAGGCTTCTAGCAAAACATTGCAACCGCCCAGTATTATACGAATGTCTGATCTCGACACACAACTATCACAGGAGTGAGTACAAGTGTGATTTCAGGACACTATCCCAACACTCCCTTGATATATCTTCGAACATTTCTCTTTGTCCCAACAAAAGTAAGTAAGTGGACCATTCATGTGTAATGCCTTCTATTCAGAAGATTGTTGCTAGTTCGTCAAGTGTGGCTGCTTCTTCGGAAGGATCTATACTTGATTCTACTATCCAAGACGAAAAAGAAAGCATTCATCTGTCTGAGCCGATAAATGATCAGACGATTGTTGTGTCTGGTCATGAACCTTTGGTTAATTCTGCCAACCATGGCGACTCTTTTCAACTAGCAGTAAAAGTGGCGTCAAACAGACTGTGTATCATTAAAGCTAAGGATGTTCCTAAAGCTCACATGTCAAATCCCTTTGATGTCCTTCAATCTGAAACTGACATTAAGCTTGAGCTAGTTGAAGTCTCGGAGAAAGCCATTACACCTTTCATGTATTTTCAGTCTTCTCATGCTAATCTCTCCTCATCATCAAAATATGAGTTTAAGAAGAAAAAGAAAGTCTCTCATTGGTCCCCGAAGTCTGGTGGTGGTTTCCCAATGCATATTGGGAATGCCCCCAAAACTAATTATCAATATGATAAACACATTTTTTGGAATGTGTGTGGTATCAACGATCAAGTCAAGCATCGCCCATTTATATCTTGGGTTAATTCGAGGAAGCTATGTCTTGGTGTCATTTTGTAAACGCATGTTAAAGAGGTAAATAAGCTCTTGGTATTAATTGCTTTAGGTTCAGAATGGAAAGTTCTTTTCAACTACCTTTTTCAGACCTCATGAAGATATGGATTATTTATAGAAATTCAACGAGTGTCTCTTTACGACATTCGGATGCACAAAAATATCCTCTAAAGCTAACCTCTAGGACGGCTTATTTATCTTCTTTACGGATGTCGATGCTTCAAACGAGTTACCTGAGAGGTAGCTTCTTTGGGAATCTCTTTGGGATACTTATATTTTCTTTGATATGGACTCTAAATTGTGGTTTGTGTGTGGAGATTTTAACAAGATTATCTTGGCGGTTGAATATTCAAATAATGATATTATCTCCTCAACAAATGTTATGGGAGAGTTTGGAAGTTGTCTTTTGGATTTGGGTCATAATGATTTATCTTCTCAAGAACTTTGTTATACTTAGTATAATCATTGTTCCTTGGCTCTTATTGCTAAGAAGATTGACAGATGCCTAATAAATGGAGAATGAATTGCCAAGTTTCCTACTAGTCACTGCTCTTTTGAGCCACCAAAATTCTCTGATCACACTCCATCACATACGGCTAAGTTCTCCTCCTCCATCATTCTTTTGAGCCACGAAATGGAGATCATTCAAATTCTTCAGTTCTGTTGCAACTCTGCTAAATTTTAACTCTACTTTGTTAGCTGCTTGGGAGGGTCATGGTATGATTGCTTCTAACCTCAAATACTTATGCTTCAAACCGAAGAGGTCTCAAAAGGTCAATTAAAAAACTTGCTCGAGAGGCATTTAGTGATATTGAGAAAAGGGTCAGACTTGCTCATGAGGAAATATTGTTGTGTCAAACAGAAGCGTTGTCCCTCCCCTCTCCTTCTTTGATTCAAAAAAAAACTAAATTAAGAGAAAGATGGATTTTTTCTGAGAATGGCAGAGGACTGCTTTTTAGACACAAGTCAGGAATTTGTTGGATGAAAGCTAGTGATATGTGTACAAAATTCATCTTACACATTATAAAAGCCAGAAATGCCTCCAATGCAATCAAGTACCTCCTTAGGACAGATGGTTCTCGATCATCTTCCCTTCAGGAGACTCATGAATTGGTTATTCAACATTTCTTAACTACTTACTCTGAGAGGTCAGTTCTGCCGGTTTTTGCAACAATATCTCTTCCGAATTATTGTTAGTCATTGTTCTAAGGTTCAATGTATTAGAATGCTAAAGGAAGTCGATGTAGAGCAAGTTAAAGTTGTAATTTTCGGGCTTAAACTGAATAAAACCCCAGGCCGGGATGGCCTAACTGCTGAGTTTTTTAGAGCAACCTAGAGTTTTCTGGGATCAGGGGTTACCACCTCAATGAAAGATTTATTTCTATCTCCTTTCATGCCATCTACGCTTAATGCGACCTCTCTGGTACTCATAGCTAAAAGGCCAAGAGCAAAAGACTTAAGGGAGTTCAAACTCATATTTTGTCTAAACTCTCTATACAAGGTAGTTTCCAAGATTGACAGATTGCAAGTGATTCTTCCAGACATTATTTTACCAAATCAGTCGGCATTCGTTAAGGAGAGATTATTGCTGGAAAATGTCTTGTTCGCATTGGAGGTTATTCAAGGTTTTGATCGAGCCACTTCTTCACCAAAGATTACTCCTAAGGTGGACATCTCAAAAGCCTTCGACTCTGTTAGGTGGGATTTTACCATGTTTACTCTACATGCCTTAATGATTCTTGACCATTTCGTCGCTTGGGTGAAAGCTTGTGTGTGCATCCCTTCCTTCTTTGTTAGCATCAATGGAGTAACTGCGGGTTACTTCAAAGGTCACTCAGGACTCTGACAGGGAGATCCCCTTTCTATGCCGCTCTTTGTCATTGTGATGAATGTCATGTCTATAATGCTTAACAATGCAGCTCGTGATGGGATTTTTTTACTATCACTTTGGATGCGAGGAAGCTTCTCTCACTCATTTAGCCTTTGCTGATGATATTCTCATATTCCTTGATGGTACATTAAAGTCTCTGCCAGGGGTCTTTACAGTGTCTCCCAGTTTGAAAAGTTATCTGATTTACCAGTGAATATTTCTAAGACCTCTTTGTTTGCCTCGGGTGTTGATCATGCGGTCTTAGATAGGATCCAACAGCACATCCTGCTTACACCAATTCCTCTTCCTATAAGATATTTGGGCATGCCCCTTTGTTCAAAGTGAATGCGGTTTTGTGACTTTGATCCGCTCCTTGCTCAGGTTAGAAGGAATTATAATGGTTGGATGAATAGACATTTGAGCTTGGCTGGTAGACTTAGACTAATCAGTGTTGATACTCTACTCAAATCCGAAACACAATTGATTCCCGCCAAGAACTGATATTCTAGATGGCTATTACCCAAAACAACTCGTTCCAACAATGATCATTGAACCCCAATATCCATCCTGCTCGAGCTGACGCCCTCCAACCTTTTGATGATAACTATTGGCACCACGAACTCTTTACTGAACCACATTGAAACAATATACTCAGCCCACTCAGATCTGACTACCATACTGAACCAATAACACAATATGAACCGATGCTTCCCAATACACAAGGGTTCGGGTTTGGTCTTGTATTCACGTTCCGTAGTCACATCACGTCATGCATCAACATGCTCATAATTTCTGGAATGGTTATATACTATAACCTTAACTTATGTATCGATGTTACTTTCCTATACAATTATTGGTAATTAGTCACACACCAATCAAACAAGAATATGTATGGCTAACTATCAATAACCTACAGTCATGCGATTATTGTTTGCCTCGGGTGTTGATCATGCGGTCTTAGATAGGATCCAGCAGCACATCCTGCTTACACCAATTCCTCTTCTTATAAGATATTTGGGCATGCCCCTTTGTTCAAAGTGAATGCGGGTTTGTGACTTTGATCCTCTCCTTGCTCAAGTTAGAAGGAATTATAATGGTTGGATGAATAGACATTTGAGCTTGGCGGGTAGACTTAGACTAATCATTGTTATTATTCCATGGATTGTGGGTTTTTGGGCTTCAGCTTTCTACATTCCAAAAATGGTTTTGACGATTATCACTAGTCTCACTTTCTCCTTTTGTGGCATGGTCATGTTGATCATCCTTCATGTGCTAAAGTAGCTTGGACAGACGTTTGCTATCCTAAGGATAAAGGTGGTTTGGGCTTGAGACCGTTTTCTGCCTGGAATTTGATATTTGGACTGAAGTTGATATGACTTTTATACTTCAGAGCAAGCTCCCTATGGTTGTGGATCAGAAGAAAGTATTTCACGCAAGGTTATTTTTGGTATTTGCGTGCTTTAAACTATTCCTACTCTTGCATGTTCTGGAGGCTTCTAAAACTCAGTCAAGTTGCAAAAAAATTCTTCAAAATAAAGGTGGACAGAGGTGGTTCATTCTATTTCTGGTGGGATCCTTGGAATAAACTTAGTCCATTATTTGTGTTTATTAGCCCCCAAGATCATATGGATATGGGTAAACCTCTTAAATCTTTGGTCAGTGATTTCAATGACGGTAATGGCTGGATTCTTCCTCCGGCGAGATCGAATCGGCAACTCGAGATGTTGATACAGATCTCATGTATCATTCCTTCTAACTTGGCATACGGGTATGAATGGTGTATTGGTGACAAATCTTACTCTAAGTATGTCTCCAAACTCGTTTGGGAATCAACCATATTGTCTAAGCCGGAAATTTTGTGGTCTTCTTTGGTATGGAGTAAAGTTTCGATTCCTAAACACTCGCTTATGGTCTAGTTGTTTATGCTGAATCGGAATGTCACCTTGGATAGACTAGTAAGTTGAGGTTGTGATGTTGAACCGACATATTTGCTCTGTGGTTTGTTGTCGGAATCGAGCAATCATATGTTCTCTCTCTGTGAATACTCTTCAGTTTTATGGCTAATGCGTGCAAGATCCTTGTTTTCTGAATTTTGTCCTGGATTGGGATCAAGTTATATATTGGATGCGGTCGTCGAGTCATGACAGAGTTCAAGCTTTTCCTCTTATTCAGATCTGGCAGGCTGTGATTTATGAATTATGGAAGGAAAGAAACTTAAAATATCACTCAACTTTGAGCCTTCATCATTCAATGGTTCTGGTGAAAGTCATCATAATTAAGAGCAGGTGCATTGCTTTGCAAAACACGAGTTCTAAATGGGGTGCTGATTTAATTTGCATATGGTATGTGCACTAAGAAATCATTCTCATCTTTCCTCTGTTTGTTTCTCATTCTCTGCTTTTCTTATTTGAAAACAGAACATCTCCCTCTTTTCAAATTCTTTATTTTAAATATGTTTCTTATATTAGTTTTTACTTTTTAATCTAATAAAAGCCTTTAAAAAAATCTGAGCTTCCATTGGTTATAAAAGTAATATTGTGATTTGATAATATGTTTGTTTAAAGTTTTGATTTGTAATTTTTAGAATGGTGAAATTGCATTTTTTTCAAAAATGGATTTAAAACGTAATTTCACAAATATTGCATTTAAATATGATTTCGTTATTTTCAAATTATCAGTCTAATCAATATAAAAATTATTTCCATAAATAATATACTAAATTTTGCTTTTTTGATTAATGCATTTTTGTTTGTATTTTTAAATAAAAATAAACTTTCGGTTTTACATTTTTTTGTTTTACAAATTTTTGTGTTAGGTAACTTACTAATCAAACCCTAAATACTCACCAGGAAAAAAATAACATCGATGATTTGACAATTTACTTATTTACTAATCATCACTACTGCTAATCATGTTTAGTTTAATAATCACTAGCTAGTAACCACAAAAGAGTGGTGGGCATAACAACATTTAGTGCGCAATATAGTAAAATTTGGAAATATTTAATTCTTTTTTCTTATCATTTTGCTCTGTGGCCTCCCTGAATCGACAATACCTCGACAAACGAAGTATCCAGTCGCTTAAAATCGCGTGTCATGTGTATCCTTTTAGGCTATGCCACATGTTCGAAGACCTGTTTCTTTTACTTTAGCTCCAAGGACATTCGGAATTTTATATCGGATGACTATCTATTTTTTTATTTAACCATTCAATGATATTTCGACACACACACACTAAACAAAACAATTAATGAGATTAAGAAAGGGTAAAGTAATATGCGAATTACGACTAGAGTCAAACAGTGCATATATTCTCGCACCATGATCCTTGTTTCGCGCTGCCTTATCTACTCATTTGTAAATTCACTCCTTGTTTTGTTTCTTTTTACATATATATATATATGGGTATAATGGGGTTTTATATAGTGAAAAAATGTTTCCAGACGATGATTTGAAGTACTTTAAGATGTCATTCATTTACTTATGTAGTATGTGGGCTATAATATATATCACGTAATAAGTTTGGTTAAAAACCAGAAAGAATTGAGATTAAACTTTTGCGATTTTATTATAGATTAACTGAACTTTGCATGTTGATTCTTGGATTTGTCATTCATTTACTTATAAAGAGTTGGAACTAAGAATAAAGTGAACAACAAGAAAGAAACAAAAATATTGTTTTTTACAAGAAAGAAAGAAAAATATGTAAAAGCATAATAAAGAGAAACGGGAAAGATGGTGAATAACGGTCCCCTTTAATCTTTATTGATAACAAAAATCACTTTAATCCGAGAAAAGAAGATTTAGCAGGAGACATTTTGTTTTTACAGGAAATACTATAAAATAAACATATCGTGATTTATTTTATTTTTAAAAATTATATAATGTGAAAAAACATATATTGTTGACAAAAAGAAAAAAACATAAATAGTAAATCTTTCGAGATTTTTTTTCCTTTGCAATTTAAAAGTTAAAGAAACAAAATTCGAACAAATTATTTTGGGAATGAGAGAGTTGAGAGTTAGGTGAGGCTTGAGTCTCATGGGCTGGAAATGAGCAAGTTGAGCTATCTGTGGACTAAATCAGTGTTATCCATTGAGCTGGCAAAAAAAAGAAGATAAAAAGGGCGGTGGGATTATAATCGTGCGAGCCACGACGACCGTCCAAGATATAATAAGAGGTCGATCTTTGAGAAATAAATGGACAGGACAAATATAGTTACTCTTTTTGGTTGGCTCTCACATGGACACTTGAACTAGTCGGACCCCCTACAACTACAACTTGAAGTTAGTGAGCCCACAATTGAATTGGAATATAAGATTAAAAAAAGAAAGTAGTTTCTAAAAAGAGGAAACATAATTTTACATTTTGATGTTAAGTAATCTTGGTTATTTGTATCCCTTTTAAACGATGCTTTCAAATGCCACTTGTGTGTGACATGTAGCTTTTAAGCTCGAAGATGAATCCCCTAAACCTTTTAGGAGCTTAAGAACGTCTGCTACATCGTCCAAAAAGTACTTAGCTTTGCTCGGTTTTCTTCCAACCGTGCACGCGAAAACCTCTGGCTGAATCAGAAGCTCTGGATTTGTCACTGTACTCAATATGCTCTCAAACATATCCTCGTCTGATCTATCATCTCCTATGCACATCACCATCTCTGGCGGCTCCCCACGTTCCACCATTCCGCGGATTACTTTCTCCGCAGCTAGACCTTTGCTTACACCCTGAGAAACTCATTGACAATTTGAGTAGAGTCAACAAAACAAAACTCTCTCAAGCTATGCAAATGGAAGTGAGTTTTTTGTTGGTTACCTGTGGTTTTACTTCAACAATGTGTTGACCTCTCTTGACAACGACAGGCTCATTCGCGAGCACGCTTTCTAGATGATCAAGCAGTTCTTTAGCTTGGCATGATCCAAAGTCTGGATCTGCGTCTTGATGATGCCACACCAAAGCACTCTCTTTGAACTCTATACTCGACCCATCCGTTGCCTCCATGTATGATCTCATTACAGGTTCCACCATTGTCTTCCACTCTGTATCCGTGGAAGAGTAACAAGTCTCCCATTCACTCTTGCTGTTCCACCTAAAATCCCACAAACAAAATAAAGTTTAATTCACAGAAAGTATGAAGACAAGACTCTGCATTCATACATACCTTATGAAGTACCCATGTTCAGCCGCTATTCCAAGATTCTCACAAGGAGATAGCCAAGTACTCAGAGACTCTGGTCCTCTTCCACTAACAATAAACACTGTGTTTTTAGGATCTTCACATAGAGCCTTCAAAACAGAGAGAACCTCAACGCTTGGATCTTGAGTAATGGAGCTTTCAGGGACAAGAGTACCATCATAATCAAGAAATATAGCTCTTCTCTGTGTTTTTCTATAAACCGGGACAATGTGTTCCACGGACAGCTTCCTAAAACTTGGAGACAACGACAAAACTCTGAACCCCAATCCAAATCCAATCCCCCAACAACGTTTACTATAATGATCCCGACAAGCTCTCTCAAGATCTTGCATAAAGCTCTTTGCCCAATAACCAACATCATGTGTACTAATATAATGGTAATGTTTCTCATGCCTTAGTTGCTTCTCAGCTTCACTCATTTTAAGAGCTGAGTTCACCGCTTGAGCAACAACATCTACATCCCATGGATTCACTCTAATAGCACCACTCAAAGAAGGAGAGCATCCAATAAACTCAGACACAACAAGCGTGCTTGTCCGGGGAGATGAATCAAGGGACTTCCCTCCTTGCCTGCAGACTATATATTTATAAGGAACTAAGTTCATACCATCTCTCACTGCATTCACTAAGCAACAATCAGCCGCAGCATAATAAGCAGTTTTCTCATAACGTGGGACAAGACGATCGATCAGAACTATTGGCTTGTAATCAAGAGTACCGTAACGCTCGTTGATCCTTTTAGCAGTCACATAAGTCTCCCTCTTAGCTTCTTCAACATCTTTACCAGACGATCTTTCCGGATCCAATATCTGAACAAGAACAACTTTACCTCTCATATGCCAATACGTCTCAAAGAGATTCTCCATTGCTAGAAGCTTTAAGCTTATACCTTTAAAAATGTCCATATCATCAATGCCAAGAACGAGTTTCTTCCCTTTAAACTGTTCTTGAATCTCTTTAGTTTTCGCAGCGGTAGAAGCAAGATTCAAAACAGATTCCAATCTACCTAAATGGACACCAACAGGAAGGATTTTTACAAACACAGTCCTACCAAAGTAATCAAGCCCAATGTGACCTCGCTTAGACTCGTAATCAAGACCAAGCATTCTACTACAACAAGACAAGAAATGTCTAGCGTAATCAAACGTGTGGAATCCAATGAGATCACAGTTCAACAAACCTCTCAAGATCTCGTCACGAACAGGTAATGTGCGGTAAATCTCAGAAGAAGGAAAAGGACTATGAAGGAAAAAACCAAGCTTGATTCTGTTAAAACGTTTCCTCAAGAAAGTAGGAAGAACCATGAGATGATAATCTTGAATCCAGACATAATCATCTTCAGGGTTAATAACTTCCATCACCCTGTCTGAAAATATCTTGTTGGCTGATACATAAGCTTGCCATAACCGCCTGTCGAAACGATCTCCATGATCAGGAAACATTGGGAGCATGTAATGGAAAAGAGGCCACAACTGGTGTTTACAGAAACCACGATAGAACATTTCTTGCAACTCCTGAGATAAAAACGTTGCAACGCAGTTGAATTCCTCGAGAAGTCTTTGTGAAACTTCTTCTTGTTCTTTAGATTCGACGTCTGCGTTGAGTGATCCAACGTAGAGGAACTCTGTTTCTGGAGAAAACCCGTCTCTGAGTTGTAATTGGAGAGAGTCTTCGTCCCATGTGAAACACCATTTACCGGTTTCTGAATCTCTTTTGGATTGGAGTGGTAACGTGTTAGCTACAATGATTTTCCTCCCGCGAGAGACACCGGAAGAAGAAGTTACTTCGGAGGAAGCTAAATCGCCGCCGTCTGCGTCTACGTCGGAGATGGTACCCGGAACAGTCATGACGCGAGGAAGAGGTCGTGGAGTTAGAGGAAAGTCTAAGAGGTCCCAAGATGATACGTCCAGAAAATTCGCACAAGATCTTGCTACCATGGAGACCAGAAGCTAAGAGCTTTTGTCTGGTTCGAATACCTTACAAAGAGCCCCAAAAAATACATTATCCATAAAAGAGATTTTAAAAAAAAAAATCGTATTGCAAATTCCGGTATAAACCCTAATATTCATTCCTATTTAGAAAATCAAAAATCAAATCATCATTCCCATTTAAAGGAACCGATTTCTCCATTACACAAACATTGTTTTTATAACCAAACAAGTAAAATGATTCCAATGAAAACAGAAAAAAAAAACGCTGTTGATTTTCAATCTGTAAATAAAAATTTGATTCAATAATAGCGATTAGATACTAATTGATCATCATTTTAGGCCAAATCAAAGCCTGGAATTATACCATACGCAAATCAAGAACACACAAAAAATTACCGTTTTGGGGTCAGTTTAAATTACTACCACATCAGTGAAACAGTTAAATAGATAAAAATCTAAATATATTTCATCAAACAGAGTTCTATAAAAAGAAAAACAAGGAGATAGAAAAAGTCGTCCAATCTCGACGGAGATATCGCCGGGAAACTCACCTTCTCCGTCGTTTTTTAATCTTTAAGCCGATGGATGTTCCTTCAAACTGAATAATGTAAAGCTGGCGAAGATGACGAACAGACGAAAGAGACTGGGAACTCTTTCGGATATTCGCTCCAATGAAGAGAGAGATACTGAGAAAAAGAAAGAGAGATTTTAAGAATTTAAGAAATAAATGAGATATGAAGAAAAGAACCGATACATACCAAAATATGGCATATACACGTTTTTTAACGATCTATTTTCCATTTTCTTTAGATATTATTTTTAACATTTAATAATAATATCATATCACAGCTTTTGATCTGTACGGTATTTTCGCGATAATGTTTTGGATAGCTCTTGGGACGCCGCCAGAGGTAATTACGATGATACCCTTTACCTTCTTATCTACTAATTTTTTTTATCTACAAATTTTGTGTTTGGTGGATTAGTGTTCAAGGGGATGGTGGACCAAACGTTGTATTTTTTCCATTGCAAAATAGATTAATATCCTTACTCTTTAGGTTATGAATGGAGAGCAGATAAAAAGTGGTTCTCATGCTTAAATGAAGGGACTGCAACAAATTTTCCATTCATTATTTTTCTTGTAAAAAGTGGTTCATGTAATACCTTTTTCCATGATTTGGTCAACGGAAAGCCAACTAAGGGGCATTTCTGTAATTTTGGAAAGTTAAGAGATATTTTGATAATTTTATCAAAATGCAAGACGAAAGCATAGACGGACCTAATGATTTTTTAAAAATTAAAGAAATCATTTAGCACACGAAAAATGGTGGAATCGAATTTTTACAAGAGTTTTACGGACTATCAAGATGAAAACCGATAAAACTTGTAAAAATTGGTACGAGAGCTAAGGGAAGCCAAATGAAGTGAAACGAATTGCAGAAAGTTACTTATGGAGTCTAGTAATTTAAAAAAAAAAACTTTGAAGATTTATTCCAGAAGCTACGAGGGTTTGAGAGAATTAAATCGAGATAGTTGTTTATTATCCGAGCGGATTAAACCGAAGATTCAAAGAGTTGAGAGTGGCTAGATTCATGGAATGGAATCAGAATACTCTTTGGAAGCCAAGTGTCATCTCAACCCTCTCTCTTAGCGCCATCTAGCCTTAAAGATTCAATGAATCTTCTCTTGGTGCATTGTATGAAAACCATTCTTTTTAGGGAAAATGCCACAAAAACCATGAACTTTCGAATTTGGGACGTTTAATACCTGAACTTTCTCGTAGATAATTTAAACCACAAAGTTTATTTGACCAGCCGTTTTAACCCTCTACATTCGTTGACCAAACCAAATCACCCACGTTGTTAATTTGCTTAACATCGAGTTTAAACACCATTTAATTAACGTTAGTATCATCTGTTAATCAAAATATCGACGTTTTGATTCATTTTGTTCTGAAAATCTCAATTCGATTTTCCTTGAAACTCTAACATTCAGCCATCGATTTTCAGCCTGCAACTTGATGGAGAAATCGATTTCTCTGATTCTTTGATTGCAGACAGTCAAAATCGATTTCCCTTTCGTCATAAGATTTTTGTCGAACCCCAAATCGTCCTATTTTTGTCGATTAAGTTACAACTGAAATGAGGAGGAAGAAGATTGCTTTCCGGCGTAAGAAAATTGCAGGAGTAGAGGAAGAAGACGAACCTGCAAGAGAGGAGGTCATGACGTGGAATTAAAACGTCTTTTTGGAAGATTGCATGAAGTTACACAACAGGAGAATATGCTGATAATCTGGAAGCTTTGCGAAGGTACAAACCGAATTCTTTCACATCTCTACAGAGAACCAATCCTCTTTCATGGTCTACAACATTCTTTAGGATTGGTTCATGTTGCAATGAAAATTTGAACAACTTGTGTGAGTCTTTTAATCAAACCATCCGCCAAGCTAGGAAAAAAACTTTACTAGATATGTTAGAGGACATAAGGAGGCAATGTATGGTGAGAAATGAGAAGAGGTCTATCATAGCGGGTAGACTGAAGACTAGATTTACAAAGAGAGCGCATACTGAGATTGAGAAAATGTTAGAAGGATCACAACATTGCATCAGACACATGGCGAGGAACAATCTGCACGAGGTTGAGTTGAATAACATTGCATATTGTGTTGATATGAATGAAAAAACTTGTGGGTGTAGAAAATGGCAGATGATTGGAATACCGTGTGTTCATGCTGCAGCGGTTATCTAAGCAAAAAAAGAACAGGTTGGAGACTATGTGAATGACTTCTACATGATAAGAATGTGGCAGGCGACGTATAAGAATGGTATAATACATTTACAAGGAATGCAACTCTGGCCTAGAATGAATAGGCTACCGGTCTTTCCACCGCCATGGAGGAACGGGAATCCCGGTCGGCCTAGTAATTATGCGAGGAGGAAAGGAAGGAATGAAACTGCTTCTTCATCAAGTAAGACAAATTTATCGCGCTCATTGAGAGTGATAACATGTTCTAATTGCAAGGAAGAAGGACATAACATGCAAGGTTGTAAAAATCAGACTGTCGAGAATCCACCAAAACAACCAAGAGGTCGCCCAAGAAAGCAATAGGTTAGTGTTTGTATTTTCTTGTTTCTAAGTGTTTATATGTTCTTCTTTCTAAGTGTTTGTTTGTTCTTACCATACTATGATTGTCTTCAAACAGGATGGACCTTCACAAGTGCAAGGATCACAAGGACAAAGAGCTTCTCAAGTTCAAGTATCACAAGGACAAAGAGCTTCTCAATACAAGGAATACAAGATTGGGATTCATGGTTTGATTGTTCAAACTAAGCTTAATGAAAAATAGACTACGGTTGATATGTTGAACATCTGTTTTGGGTCTGTTTCGGACTTTTGTTTCTTCCAATTGACTTTGAGATGATAAACTCATGTTGTTTGGTGTGTTGAACTGATATACGTTTCTTGTGATGTTTGTCTTGACAATATGTGAGTTGGTTATGGTGCAGTAGCAGGTTTAAAATTTTAGCAGGCGATGTGTCTGTTTTAGTGTGATTTTATATATGTTTTATTTTCAGTGTATATATGAATATTGTAGATAGTGAAGAAGAAGAGGGAACTAGGTGGTTGTTAATAGCAGACAAGGTCTAGGAGGATCTTATTTTCGCATATGGGCGATCTAAGACTGTTACGGAGGGGTATAATCACTTCATGTCCCAAATTCTCATGAGCGAGCTAAGACTGTTATGGAGGAGCATAATCACGTCATGTCACGTTATGGAGCGAGCTAAGACTGTTCTCTGCTCATGTCCTAAATTCTTACTTGCAACACATCAAGTCTCGAGTTAAATCCTTATTCGTAGCTCTACTACAAAATTCAGACAGCAGGAAAATAAAAATTTGGAACTCAAGCTTTAACCAGAACTCAAGCTCAAGTGTTGCAGACCTCATTAACAATGTGATTGCAGTTATCTCACTTGTTTTAACCAGCTTTCTGTTTTTTCAAGCTCTTAAACACAAAATCAGATGCTAACAAAAGTAGCATAAACAACACAAGACTCCATATTGTTCGATGATAAAATCTAGTTTAAAATCGAGTTACAACAACAACATAACAACAAACCAAATGCTGACAACATGTTTCAATTCAGTTACAACAACAAAGCAAACAAACTCAACAACAACAACAACACTAAAAATCGTTTATTAGTGTGTTGTGCTTTGCCTTACAAAATATTATGTAAGCACAAAATATGATCACAAAGCAAACAAGCACAAAACACAACATCATCAAAGCTTCCCACCTTCGAATTTCCATGTTGCTCAAATTGATAGCTTCTTTCAATTTTATCACCATCTTTAGCTCTTTGATAGGTCTAAGTTTTAATCCCTATTCTAACTGCAAGTGCACAGATATGCAATTGTAGTACAAAGGGTATTGAATCCACAGAGACTCTAGATTCTTGCGATAGATTATAGAACGTCGAATTAAGCTAGGTGAACAGATGTGAAAACAGTAAATCAAAGCAGAAAGTAAATAGAACGGTGTAAGCAATCAGGCAAAGCGTCAGGTCAAGAGAGTTCTCAGGAAATCAGGAACACAGGCTAATCAATCAATCGGGATCTAATTAAGAACTGTTCTAGAACTGGAATCACAGAAGTATAAGAAGCCAACTTTCGTTGCGAATCCTATCTATGTCTAACAACCTAGCAAACCAACTTTTGTTGCGAATTCTAGAGTTCTAAACAAGCATTAATCACAAGTTCGTTCGTTCACAATTCTCCTAAGCCAAATTTCTTTGCGAATAGTTAAATTGCTCATCTAGGTTCTTTCTAGTTAATTAATCAACTGTCGTTACAAAAATCAACCTAACATCAATAATCTAAGTGGCCAATTCAGATCAAGCAATAAAAACAACCCTAGATGAAGAACTAACAGATATGAATCCCTACAGATTGATTAACCTATAATTCCATGAAATCCCCTGTGAGAATCCCTAAACCTAACTGGCAAACTACTCAGACATGATCATCGAAACAGAAAACATCATGAATAGAAAACCAAATAGCATATAATAAAATAAAGAACTGGGGTTCGAAATCCTCTCTCTTTCAAGAACAAGATCTGGGCTTTGTTGCAATTTCCAAACTCTTTCATTAACTCGCCGAGAATCGTTGTATCGACCTTGTGTCGATCGATGCACACTCTGTGTCGATCGACACAGATGTCAAATATGGGCAGTGAACTCTTTCTCTCAGCCAAATGCACTAAAATGCTCCAGAATGCGCCATAATCTCCAAATCCGCTCCAAATGTACCTAGACATGTAAACACACTAAAACGACTTCAAACCATAATAAAAGACTCGATAAATAAGACATATACCATGGCTAAAATCCCTAAAATCCATGGTATATCAACTCCCCCACACTTAGCTTTTGCTTGCCCTCAAGCAAACAGAAAACCAAGATCAGGAGAAGAAGTTTGAAAACTTCAGAAACTCGTTTCATCGTTGAAACACCACACTCAGATTCCCCTTAGTACGCCACATGAAAATGAACCTGCCGACATCAAGACCAACATGTACTTCCCCCACACTTAGCAACTGTCCTAAGTAAACTCCACAATCACATTCAGAGCATCCAAATTCACCATATTGACTTCTATAAGCTATTAAGTGCGGTCTCACCTATGGGGTATCAATCAAAGAATACATGGATTCTTACTCTGTTAGCACCTGACCACTCAACTGTTGCTTCTGGTCCCTTTCTTCTCTTTTCCCTTCCTTAGCACTGATTTTTCCCCACTGGATATCATTTTATTTTTCTATCAGTGCTCTTCCCTTACTGGGGTGTACTTTGTACATGTTTCCATGGATGCACAGGAGGTAATAGGGGTCTCTACCACTCCCGCGACCACTTCGAAGCTACCAGCTTATCCTCAGTTTATCACCTTTTTTTTTTTACTTTTTACTTTCAAGGAAGGAGAGAAGGGAACCATAATCAGACATGTTTATAAGCTGTGCCAGAACCAACAGAGGAATCCGACTCAAAGTATATCAAGCCCATAGGAGAGAAAATTAAGTTAAGTTAAAGGTGAAGTCAAGTAATGGATCCTCCGAATACCTGAAGTGATATGGGTGTCCTCAGTAGGCTGGTCTGTGCTGGGTTTTCTAATAGTCATAAATCATCTACAACTCATCCACTGGTCACTTAAGTTCCTACAAGTGTGGTAATCTCCTCAAAAAGTCCTTGTTTCCTACTCAATTTGACTCAATAAAACAAATTTGGACTGACTCTAAGAAAACAAAAGCGTGCGTTAGTAGCTACCTCCCCCACACTTAAACTACATTGTCCCTAGTGTAATCAAGCTTAGGCTCGGTGAGAAAAGAAATCAGAATGAAATCAAACCGAAAAGAGTCAGAACACTTACCTGTCGTCGGCCTTTGTTGATCGATGCCACTAGGGTGTCGATCGATGCAAGGCGATTATGCCCACGGTTATGTAAATAACCGGTGTCTGAACCGCAATTGAATCGGCAAACCTTAAATCGCAACTGTGACGACTGATGCACTTATATGTGTCGATCGATGCAGTGCGATTCTGCTGTTTCTCACGCCTTTTACCACACAAAAATAGAAAATCAAAAACACCAAATCAAAACGAAAAATAAAACAAAAACGAACCTAACAGTGGGTTGCCTCCCACTCAGCGCTTGTTTAAAGTCAGTAGCTTGACTATGTAAAGGAGATCGGACTTATGGCGGTTTCAACAGAGACTTTGAGTGTCTCTGTGAATGTCTCCTCATCCAAGGTGGCGTATAAGCTTTCGGATCATGAGATTTTCCAAGGAACGAAGGAGTAGAAATAGGGCGGGAGCGAAGCTTGGGTGGGATTCTGCGTTTTTCTGCATTCACATCTGATGGTTTAGGAGGTTTGAGTTTAGAAGCTTTATACCTGTGCTTTGGTGGATAAAAGAGATCTGGAGCTTTCTGCTTAAGAGCAGTTGCAGGCTCTGAAGATGTTAGAGCAAGTTCAGAATGAACTGCCATCTTCTCTTCTCCAATAGGAACCTCTGGTTCCAATTTCACACTGAAGCTTTGTCCATCAATGGTGGATTTCTGCAGCTTATCCATCTTGAACCTCAATGTCTCATCTCCCAGGTGGAGATCAATTAGACCATGTCGCACATTAATCACAGCTCCAGCAGTAGCTAAGAATGATCTTCCAAGTAGTAGAGGATCATCAGGTTCAATCTCATACTTCAGCACTACAAAGTCTGTTGGAATCAAGTAGTTTCCAACTCTGACAGGAATATCCTCAAGAACTCCTTCTGGGTATCGCTTTGATCGATCATCTAGGATAAGAGAGATCATCGTAGGCTCGAATTTCATCATTCCCAATCTCACAGCCACAGAGTATGGCATGAGATTCACACAAGATCATAAATCACACAGAGAATGCTTGAATCTGTCCTTAGAGATGGAACAGTCGAGCACAAAGGCTCATGGGTCTGGTATCTTCTATGTAATCTGAATCAGCTTCTTTTCCATCACTTTCATACAGTTAGCCACTTTTAGCTCATGTTTAGACAATTTAGGAACCTTAGGATACGGCACAGAGGGCTTATAGACTCGTTCTAGGACTGTTGCAGGTTTCTGGTTCTGTCTGCGATCTGTGTCGATCGATAAAAGGGATGTGTCAATCGACACAAGGCGATTATGTTCAAATTCATCAGACGTATTGGGGGTGCATCGATCGACATCGAGGGCGTGTCGATCGACGCATGTTTCAGACATACAGTATTCATCTAGAAAATCCGAGATTATGCTCTCTTCTTTTCTAGCAAATCAATCCCATCTCTTATGGTGACACCATTGACGTACCGCTTCTGTTCAGCTTTCCCAGCTTCATTTTGTCTTTGTATTGCTCCAGCTGTTTGTTGAACTCAGATATTTAGCTTCTTCACATGTGTGCTCAAAGATTCAAACTTTCCATTCAGATCTTCATACAATGCATCTATCTTTGATTTGAAGGACGCAGTGATCTTTTGTTTTCCCTCAAAAAACTGCTCCATCATGGTTTCCAATCTGCTCTTATGTGTAGGTGCAGGCGGTGTTTGGTAAGAAGAAACACCATAGTTCCTTGGGAAAGAGTTACTATGTTGCTGGAAGGGTTTCTGAAAAGCAGATTCCTGATTGTAAAATTCATTCCCTCCAACGCAGTTGATAGCTTCTTGCGCATACTTTCCCAATAGAAGACTATGCAGAGAGTCAACTTTGTTCTTCAGCCCAGCTATCTGCGAGCTGTCAATCCCCGAGCTGAGAAACCCATTCTGATACATCATCCTTACGAAAGGCGTCGATCGATGCAGGTATAGCGTCGATCGATCCGAGTCGCGAAGATGTGACGATCGACACACAGGACCGTGTCGATCGATGCAAGACGATTCTGTCGAATCTGACCTGCAAAACAGAGACAAAAAAAATTAGTAAAATAAAAACGAAAAACCTAGTCTCAACCTTAAGTTCAAATCTATCGAAGACTCAAAAGAGTCCCCGGCAACGGCGCCAAAAACTTGATAGGTCTAAGTTTTAATCCCTATTCTAACTGCAAGTGCACAGATATGCAATCGTAGTACAAAGGGTATTAAATCCACAAAGACTCTAGATTCTTGCGATAGATTATAGAACGTCGAATTAAGCTAGGTGAACAGATGTGAAAACAGTAAATCAAAGCAGAAAGTAAATAGAACGGTGTAAGCAATCAGGCAAAGTGTCAAGTCAAGGGAGTTTTCAGGAAATCAGGAACACATGCTAATCAATCAATCGGGATCTAATTAAGAACTGTTCTAGAACTGGAATCACAGAAGTATAAGAAGCCAACTTTCGTTGCGAATCCTATCTATGTCTAACGACCTAGCAAACCAACTTTCGTTGCGAATTCTAGAGTTCTAAACAAGCATTAATCACAAGTTCGTTCGTTCACAATTCTCCTAAGCCAAATTTCTTTGCGAATAGTTAAATTGCTCATCTAGGTTCTTTCTAGTTAATTAATCAACTGTCGTTGCAGAAATCAACCTAACATCAATAATCTAAGTGGCCAATTCAGATCAAGCAATAAGAACAACCCTAGATGAAGAACTAACATATATGAATCCCTACAGATTGATTAACCTATAATTCCATGAAATCCCCTGTGAGAATCCCTAAACCTAACTGGTAAACTACTCAGACATGATCATCGAAACATAAAACATCATGAATAGAAAACCAAATAACATATGATAAAATAAAGAACTGGGGTTCGAAATCCTCTCTCTTTCAAGAACAAGATCAGCCCCTCAAACTCTCTCAAAGTAAAATAATGCTTAGCCTAAACAATGGCTTAAAAACCCTAATATAATGATCTAATCACGGCTGGGGCTTCTTTGTTATTATGAGAAACTTCTGGGCTTTGTTGCAATTTCCAAACTCTTTCATTAACTCGCCGAGAATCTCTGTATCGACCTTGTGTCGATCTATAATATGGGCAGTGAATTCTTCCTCTCGGCCAAATGCACTAAAATGCTCCAAAATGCGCCATAATCTCCAAATCCGCTCCAAACGTACCTAGACCTGTAAACACACTAAAAAGACTCCAAAACATAATAAAAGACTCGATAAATAAGACATATACCATGGCTAAAATCCCTAAAATCCATGGTATATCACTCTTCAATCTCAATTTTAACATGAATATTCTCCCTTTCAATGATTCCAACTTTAGGTAACAAATCTTCCATCTCTTCGTATACAGCATCCTCAACCCACTTAAATAAGTTTTTCTAATGCATAAACATATTGAATTGTTACATCTAGCTAACTGTAAAACAAAGAACCGAGCTTTACATGCTAAAAACTTACATCTCGCTTGCTGACACAACGATAAAATGGTCTTCCTTGATTATCTTGTGTCTTTGAGAGGAAAATCTTCACTTCTAATCCACATCCACACTTCGATGGTAACCCACGCTCACCACCATTTTTCGTAGCTGATGAACTCATCTTCGACAGAAATCGAACGATTTATGGACAACAATCGAACAATCGAACATAAATCGTCTGTCTGCAATCAAAGAATCAGAGAAATCGATTTTTCCAATGAGTTGCATGCTGAAAATCGATGGTTGAATGCTACTGTTTCGTGGAAAATTGAATTGGGATTTTTAGAACAAATGAAATCAAAATGACGACGTTTTGATTAACAGAAAAGATTAACGTTAATTAAACTGGGTTTAAAGCCACTGTTAGACAAACTAACGACGTGGGTGATTTGGTTTAGTCAACGAATATAGAGGGTAAAACGGCTGGTCAAAGAAACTATGTGGCTTAAATTGTCCACGAGAAAGTTCGGGTATTAAACGTCCCAAATTTGAAAGTTCATGGTTTTGTGGCATTTTTCCCATTCTTTTTATTATTCCTCTCTCTCTCTCTCTCACCCAAAGATTCACCTCACACTCACCAAAAATCCTCTCTACTCTCTCCTCTCTCATCTCCCACGAGATCTTCATCCTCTCTCTCCACCTTCAACCCAAATCTTCAACTTTTCTCTCCATCTTCAAAGAAACTATAAAGATCTTCAAAGTGTTCTTCATGTTCTCGAAGACTTGGGCTCCAAGTTAACTCCTTAACTCATAATCAAGTATAAATTTACCCAAGCCACTAGCAGATCTGAGATCATAAGTCTCCTCACCGGTTCTCTCATCACTGGCCAGCCTCGCCATACCAGTTCTCGCCGGAGAAAGCCTCTCCTCGCCGGTAAACCATTGTGGTCAACGGCCAGTCAATGCCGTGAACCACTGTGATCAACGCCGGAGAAGGGCTCTTTCAGCCGCGGTCAACGCCTCTTCATCTGGTATTCAATCAGGTCAAAAGTTTCGGTCAAAGTTGTGGGTCAACTCTTGGATTGGTCAAAGTCAACGTTTGATATATCATTGTTTTTACCCACTTTATACCATGATATAGTTGTGTTTTTAGAGTCTTTTGTATTAGTTTAGAGTCTTTTACAGGTTAAATCAGGTTTGGAGCTAATTGGAGATATATGGAGCATTTTGGGCATTTTGGGACGTTTTGGCCGAGAGCTTTATTCACTGTTCGATTATTTGATGTTGCATCGATCGACACGCATTGTGCATCGGTCGATGCAGTCGCGAGATGGGCCGTACGCGTCGGCGTAACAAGTATTGAAGATTTGCAAAGAAGCCCAAGATACTTTCAGTATTTACACAGAAGCCCCAGCCGAGATTATGCCTATATATACTAGTTTTTGGTGTTTAATTTAGATACGCTTTGATACTTAGAGCTAAGAGATTTTTAGAGCTTTTGGGGCTGATCTATTTTCCTTGTATTGATTTATTTTGGAGAAGATTTCGAACCCCTTTGATATTTTAATTTCTTATATGCAATCTATTTATTCTATGATTATGTTTTCATCAATCATGTCTGAGTAGATCCATAGTTGAGTTTAGGGTTTCTCATTAGGGTTTGATGACTTGCTAGACTTGTTTAATTCAGTTAGGATTCATATGATTAGAATGTTCTTCAAACTAAATTGTGCTTAAAGCTAGTTCTAACCTGATCAATTAGAATCTAGATCCTAGGTTACTAAATACGTCACGAGAGTGGGGTTTAGGAATCTGAACTATTTAGGTTGAGCAATTGAATTATTCGCAAAGAGATTTGGTTTAGTTTAATTGTGAACATATCGAACTCGAACTTAATGCTAGTTTAATTTGTTAGTAATTGTAAAGAGATTTGGATTACTGCACTTTGACTTAGAGAGTTTTCGCAAAGAGATTTGGTTAATTCTATTTTCGTGATTTGAGTTCTAGAACTGAGTTTAATTTGATCCTGACTGATTAACTTGTCTGCTTGTCTGATTTCCTGAGAATACCCTAGGCTTGACGCTTTTAGTTTATTGCTTACAAACCGATTTCCTGCTACTGTTTACTTTCTTGCACCGCAATTCATTACAATCACTACTTGCTTATTTCTAGTATTAATTCCTACGGTTTGATTCTCTTGAGACCAAGTGTCCCTGTGGATTCGATAACCCTATATACTACATTGACTATACTGTGCACTTGCAGTTTAGAATAGGGATTAAAACTCGACCTATCAAGTTTTTGGCGCCGTTGCCGGGGACTCTTTGAGTCTTCGATAGGACCGAACTTAGGGTTTTACTAGAAATTTTTCGTTTTTGTTTTTGCTTTTCGTTTTTGTTTTATTTTGATTTTACTGATTCTTTTCTCTGATTCTTTCTGTCGCAGGTACCGAAATCGCCTTGCGTCGACCGTTGCACATCTTGCGTCGATCGACACTAGGCGATTCTGAGATTGAACCGATCGTTGCACTGATAGCATCGATCGTTGCTGGACGATTACAGACAGTTTATGCCAACGCAGAACACTAGAAGTAATCCGAACTCGAGCTTGGTTAATCTCAATCTAGAGGAACTTGGACGTCTAGAAAGGACAATCAGAAGGGAAAAGAGAGAGAGAATGGTACGAGAACGCTTGATCTTGATACCAGATGCTGATGGAACCCTGAGGGATCCAGAGAACAATCCTTACAATGCTGCTGGGCATAGGATTGATGCTGAGGGACGAGTGATCCCTGATGAAGCTGAGCCACTGGGCCAGATGGTTGTCCGTGAAAGGACATTAGCTGATTACAACAGACCTGACGAGTTTCATGCGAACCGAGCAGCTTTAGTGCTTCCTGCCTTTGAGAGGAACGACTTTGAGGTAAAGACTATCTACTACCAACTGATGAGGCAGATTGCTTTTCATGGTCTTCAATCAGAGCAGCCTATGGATCACATAGATAAGTTTGAGGACATAGTTACTGGTATGAAATACGATGGAGTTTGCCAGGACTATCTGTTCCTTAAGCTATTTCCGCACAGTCTTGCTGGAGACGCTAATGCATGGCTGAGACAACTGGCACCTGGTCAGTATACTACTTGGGCAGCCTTAAAGAGTGAGTTCCTGCGTCATTTTTATGACAATGCGCGTTCAGACCAATCTAGACAGGACATACTTACTTTCTCCCAAGGAGTTGTGGAGCCTTTAAAGACTGCCTGGATGAGATTTAAGCAGTATCAGCGTGACTGTCCGCATCATGGATTCACTGAAGTTCAGCTGATTGGTATCTTCTTCAGAGGAATAGATCTTCCGTATCAGCAGGCGCTGGATAATTCTAGTGATGCCAACTTCAACACCAGGACTCCTACACAAGCTAAGCAGTTGATCGAGAACTTGATTAGCAGCAACAGCTGCAAGACTATGGATGATAGGAGGAAGAAATCTGGTGGAAGTATTGATAACTCAGAGATGGCTGAATTGAGGTCCAGAATGGATAAAATTTGCACTCTTCTAGGAGAGAAGAAAGCTGTCCACTTTGCTCAAGAAGTAGAAGTAATTCAGACTGAGGAGGACACTCAGGAAGAGGATGTGAATTACATCGGAGGATCTGGTTTCCAAGGAAACAGATTAGGATATCAATCTGGGAACAGATTTTCCGGTGGAGGACAGAAAACTGCCTACACGGGCAATCAGAACTCTTCAGGATATGGACAGAACAGCAACTTTCAGAAGCCTTATGGACAGAATGCTCAAAGGACCTACGGGTCTTCATCTTATCAAACACCTCCTACACCTACTGCTTTCGAGACTAAGATGGAGACAATGATGGAACAGTTGCTGGAGAGCCAAATCAAGACTTCTGTGGACTGCAACAAGAAGATTGATGCTATGTATGGAGATCTCAATGGGAAGATTGAGTCTATGAACACTCACATGAAGCAACTGGACACTCAGGTTAATCAGATTTCAGGTACTATGAAAGGAAAAGGACCTACAGATACTCATATTAAAGCCTGGTCTGTACTCGTTAATGATGGATCTCATCTGGGTGAGAAGTTTGAGCTAAGCACAGCTGAGTTGGTTGATGAAGCAGAATTTTCGGAATTGAGTGAAAAACTCACGGGTGGAATCCGCGACGATCGCATTGCAACGATCGACACACACCTTGTGTCGGTCGATGCAGGACGTGAACAGACAGTGTTGCCGGATGATTATGAGACTGATGCAGAACTGGCCCGCCTATTCCCTGATGTATCTGAAATCACTCAGGAGGAGATTTATGCACAAGCCATTAGGCAATATCCCAAGGTATCTGAGGTAATTAAACAGGAGATTGAGGAGCTGAAGAAACTGGAGGAGAGTGGTGAAGACTTGGAAGAAATTCCACCGCCTGATGATCCACCTTATCATCCCTGTGTGCAGAGGTATTTGAACAAGATGCTACCATTGGATGATGACCTGAAAGAATGGGTGATTGTAGTTCCCCAACACATTAGTGAAGTGCTACTGAACAAGATCCCAAAGAAGTTACCTGACCCTGGAGTCTTTATACTTGATTGCTCCATCTTCGAGAATAGCTTTAGACGCTCTCTTTGTGATTTAGGAGCTGCTGGAAGTATGATGCCTTATTCTGTGGCAGAGAAGCTGGGGGTGCTGAATTTTTCTCCTACTAGAACCCGTCTTATCCTAGCTGATCAGTCTATACGAGTTCCAGAAGGAGTTTTAGAAGACATACCAGTGAGAGTTGGAAACTACTTGGTTCCAACAGACTTCCTTGTGCTGAAATATGATTGCGATCCGGATGAAGCACTGCTACTTGGAAGACCATTCTTGGCTACAGCAGGAGCTGTGATTGATGTCAGACAAAGTCTAATAGACCTCCACCTGGGAGATGAGACGCTGCGATATGACATGGAGAAGCTGCGGAAACCACTGATAGATGGGCAGACCTTCACGATCCTGGAAGCAGAAGATGAGCAGCCAGATGGGCCTGTGATACTAGATCCTGGAGCACAATCTACACCTGCTTTTCTTGGACTGAAGCATTCAGCAACAGCCTACACTCCACCATGGATGAGGAGACTTGAACAGAGACAGAAAAAGTCTCTGTCAGGATCTCTAAGTGCCTGAAAGATCTTGTGCGTCCGGTCAAGCTAATGACCTTAAACAAGCGCTGAGTGGGAGGCAACCCACTGATAGGTTTAGTTGTTTTCTTTCTTATTTTTGGTGTTTTTCTTAGGCTTTCACGTTTTTGTTTTTGTTTTGCTAAGTTACAGGATGCAGAATTCGAACCTGGAGATGTGTGACGATCGATGCATATCTGCACCGGTCGTTGCAAGGAGATTTGACGAAGAAGGGAAATCGCATTGCGTCGATCGACACACGTTTGTGTCGATCGTTACAACAGAAATCGCACAGCAACGGTCGGTGCACCTAGTGCAACGATCGATGCCTGACTGCGACAGAGGTAAAACCCGAGAGAACTAACCATTCAACTATTTTAATTTTTCTTTTCTTTAACCAATCCCTTGCTTGACACTACTGGGGACAGTGTGTCTTAAGTGTGGGGGAGGTTCTACTAATTAGTTTCTTTTGTTTTCTTAGAGTCAGTTAAATTTTTCAAAATTTGTTTTTCGAGTCAAAATTGGTTTAAGTAGGAAACAATGATTTTTGGAGGAGATTAGCAGCATTTGCAGGAACTTAAGTGACCATTGGGATGAAGCTGCAGATCTATCTATGACTATTAGAAAACCCCATCACAGATCAGCCTACTGAGGACACCCATATCACTTCAGGTATCAGAGGATCCTTTACTGACTTCACCTTAATACTGACTTTAATTTTTCTCACCTAAGGGCTTGGTATGCTTTATGTCGGATTCCCTGTTAGTTCTGACACAGCCTGTAAACCTGTCCTATTTAGTCCCCTTCTCCCCTTCTGTAAAGTAAAAAAAAAAATATATATATAAATAACTGAGGATGAGTTAGTAACTCCGAAGTGGTCATGGGAATAGTAGCAAAAACTATTATCTCTCATGTGATCCATGGAATGTGTCCAAAGTACACCCCATAACGGGAAGAACACTGATAAAAAAAATAAAATGATACCCAGTGGGGAAAAATCAGTTGTTAAAGAAGGGAAAGAGAAGAAAGGGACTAGAGAAAGATAGTATGGTGGTCTAGAGCTGGCTAGGTAAGAATCCATGTGCCTTTAGATCGATACTCCTTAGGTGAGACCGCACTTAAATACTTGCAGAAGTCAGTAGGGTGAATTTGAATGCTTGAATGTGATTGTGGCGTTTACTTAGGACAGTTGCTAAGTGTGGGGGAAGTACATGTTGGTCTTGATGTCTGTAGATTGATTTTTTCATGTGGATTACTAAGGGGAATCTGAATGCTGCTGCTTCTATGACAAAATGAGTTTCTGAAGAGTTTTCAAACCTCTTCACTGCATTTTAGTTCTCTGTTTTGCTTGAGGGCAAGCAAAGGCTAAGTGTGGGGGAGTTGATATATCATGGTTTTTACCCACTTTATACCATGATATAGTTGTGTTTTTAGAGTCTTTTGTATTAGTTTAGAGTCTTTTACAGGTTAAATCAGGTTTGGAGCTAATTGGAGATATATGGAGCATTTTGGGCATTTTGGGACGTTTTGGCCGAGAGCTTTATTCACTGTTCGATTATTTGATGTTGCATCGATCGACACGCATTGTGCATCGGTCGATGCAGTCGCGAGATGGGCCGTACGCGTCGGCGTAACAAATATTGAAGATTTGCAAAGAAGCCCAAGATACTTTCAGTATTTACACAGAAGCCCCAGCCGAGATTATGCCTATATATACTAGTTTTTGGTGTTTAATTTAGATACGCTTTGATACTTAGAGCTAAGAGATTTTTATAGCTTTTGGGGCTGATCTATTTTCCTTGTATTGATTTATTTTGGAGAAGATTTCGAACCCCTTTGATATTTTAATTTCTTATATGCAATCTATTTATTCTATGATTATGTTTTCATCAATCATGTCTGAGTAGATCCATAGTTGAGTTTAGGGTTTCTCATTAGGGTTTGATGACTTGCTAGACTTGTTTAATTCAGTTAGGATTCATATGATTAGAATGTTCTTCAAACTAAATTGTGCTTAAAGCTAGTTCTAACCTGATCAATTAGAATCTAGATCCTAGGTTACTAAATACGTCACGAGAGTGGGGTTTAGGAATCTGAACTATTTAGGTTGAGCAATTGAATTATTCGCAAAGAGATTTGGTTTAGTTTAATTGTGAACATATCGAACTCGAACTTAATGCTAGTTTAATTTGTTAGTAATTGTAAAGAGATTTGGATTACTGCACTTTGACTTAGAGAGTTTTCGCAAAGAGATTTGGTTAATTCTATTTTCGTGATTTGAGTTCTAGAACTGAGTTTAATTTGATCCTGACTGATTAACTTGTCTGCTTGTCTGATTTCCTGAGAATACCCTAGGCTTGACGCTTTTAGTTTATTGCTTACAAACCGATTTCCTGCTACTGTTTACTTTCTTGCACCGCAATTCATTACAATCACTACTTGCTTATTTCTAGTATTAATTCCTACGGTTTGATTCTCTTGAGACCAAGTGTCCCTGTGGATTCGATAACCCTATATACTACATTGACTATACTGTGCACTTGCAGTTTAGAATAGGGATTAAAACTCGACCTATCAACGTTGCAGGTCAAACTTGGTCAACTCCGGTTTATCTTGTGTCAACGCTTCAGTTCAAGCCGGTTTAGCTCGGGAATTCAGTTGGTTCAGTTCAGGAAAGGTTCGGGAAGAGTTGCAGTTCGATCTCGGAGGTTCGGGAGTTCTATCATATCATCATCCGTCACTACACCGCACTGCTAGTCGGCTAAATTGTGTGTTGCATATAGATTAGGACAAATATACCTTGGATTCACTAACCGTATAATTAGGTTGCATACATGGATGATTGAATTGGTTAGAACGGTTAGGTTGATTGATAATCTATTTGACTAATTAAATGGTAAGGTTAAGAGATGCAAGCTAGTTAGCTTATATCGATAACTGATTGATTGCACCGTTGATTGTTTATTTGATTGATGCATTCATGTTAGAATGGTATGCTAGGATGTATATGCATATATACTATAGTAAGAACGTAATTAATGAATATATATATACGAGAAATTAAGAGTGAATTAAAATACGGATTTATAGCACATAAAACACTTAAAATATAATAACGGGTGGTTAATTAGTCAATAGTCGGGGTTAACGGGTTAAATGAAATAATTAAAGAATAATGTGATGTCAGGAGATTAGTAAGTTTACTAATCTGAAGAATAATGTGGAGTCACTTGACTCTTTTAGTGTTTTTCAGGTTTGGCATAGCTTAGCGGACGCGTAGGATACTCGGAGTAGTCTTGGGCTCTTGGCATTGGTTTGTTTTCGAGTGCATTTTGACTTGGTTTTCGGTTTCAAATTTTGTTTGGATCCCGCTAAAAGATTTGTATTAAACCGGAAATTATTAAGAATAAGTTTTATGATTTAAAATAATAAAAACAGAATAATTCCATGATATACAGTTTAGTTCGAACCGAACACAACTCGTGCAAGCGGTACGGGTTAAAAAATCTTGTATCGTGGAAACGAGGTAAACGAAGAAGGACGGTTTGGTTCGAGTCATTGACTCAAACCGGACTGTCTCTGACTTCGTATTGTGACAAACTCTTCTCGTATAGCCTGTTCGGATTCGATCGGTCATGTTCTTGTTTGATTGTTAGCCGGTCAGCTCGTCGGTCAGCGGAAAACGGAAAAAGGTGTTACGGTTCACATAATATTTGAACCGTAAGTGGTTCAAAATCAAAAACAAATGGGGTTTTCCAAATAATGTTCCAAATATAACCAATTATTTTTATTATTAACAAAATTATTATTATTTTAATTCTAAAATATTAGTAACTGCGGACATCACTTTTTGGTCAAAAAAACAATTACATCAGTTTTATTAACAATAGTTGTTAATACCATTTTAGACTTATTTTCTTTTCTTTTTACCTTAAAAATAATTATTATAAATATATTTTTTATTTAGGTTTGTGAATTTGAACCGAACCAAATTTTTTGATTCTCGATTTAAGTTTGGTTATGAGTTTGGTTTGATTAAATATATTATCGGGTTGGTTCGGTACTAGGTGACTTTGTTTTTTCAGAAGAAAAAAACTAAAATTATATCGGTTAGAACAAACCAAATAGAATTTAACCAAAATTTCATTAATACATTAATTATTCTAATATAAATTTTAATTTTATGATAATAATTTTGTCGTGAGTGTTATTTACAAAATATCATATGGACAAATCAAAATACGTGATCCTAATTTTTTCTTACTCATGTATTATATTTTAATTTATTTTATGTATTTATAGCCATAAATATATTTATTACATTTATATTTATTTCAATTACATTATGTACCTCTTTTCTATTCGACTTATGTTTTGAACCGCTTAATCTGTTTGATCCACATTAGTACCGTTTGATCCACTTAAACCGCATTTAATCCGTCTAATCCACTTGAACTGTTTGATATGCATCGTCTGATCCGCTTTATCCATTCAAAACCTTAGTACATAATCCTAAATTAAATTTACCAACTCGCATCTTACCTATTGTCTGGGGTGTATATGGATATATGGGGTCTCTGTTTAAATATATATAGTAATAAAAAGTAAAATTGATTTTTTATATACTTCCATTTCCCCTTTCAAAATATTTGCAAAGCAGACAAATTCAAACCATGGTTTTATTCCATTGTTTGGTTAAATTTAAATTCTGAATATGAATGATATAATATATATATATGTATATTTACACACCCATTTAACATGATTAGTACTATATTGCATGCATGTGTCATTAATCATTAGCACATGGTTTTCTGATGTTAATGTTCTGAAGCATGTGAGGACTGAAACTAATAAATCTGAAAAATCACTAATAAGTATTGTGTGTTGTTGACAAAAAAAAAAAAAAAAAAAAAAAGTATTGTGTGTTTGAAATTAGTAATAATCGGTAAACTTGTATTAGTTATATTCACGAAAAATATATAACTCATAACCGAAAAAGTCAATACGAAGAATTTAACAAATAAAATTTGAATACCTAATAAAAAATAAAAATAAAAATAAACAAATAAAATTTGAATACCTAATCCATCTTATACTAGTTGATTCTGAAGAAAATATACCGAATCAATGAGTCCGATTGGTGACCAAAAGCGGAACGGTTATATTAGCGGTAAGCTGAAGCGGTTAGCGGTTATGAAATAGTGTAAAGCTGTAAGAGAAAGCGGTTAATGAAAGCGATTGCAAAATCAAAGCGCTACAAATATAACTTTGATTGGTAACCAAAACGGTACATATATAATAATAATAAAAATTAATATAAAATATAAAAAATGAAAGATTAGATATGGACAAAGAGAAAAAGAGAAACCGAATCCGAATCAATAAAATACCCAAATAGGTTCTAAACTCCTATATCCAAAGAAACGAAACCAAACCCGAACGGAACCGAAAATCGAATGAATACCCGAACTACAATTATATACCAAAAATATTAATTATATTTAGTTTTAATATAATAAAGTTATCAGAAATTATAATTATAAACCCAAATATTTTGATTATTTTATACTAAAATAATTGAATTATCCAAAATAAATGAAATATATTAATTTTTCGTTATGTTTGTCAAAATTTTGACAAATTTTTATTAAAATGTAACTATTTTATTTTTGTTTTATGATTTTTTTTGTATCCAGAACCGAATTCGAATAGAATCGAATTCGAACCGAACTTCTTAAATATTCGAATAGGTCTTATATTCATATATCCAAAAATCCGAAAATTTGAAAGACCCGAACCGAACCCAAAAAAATATCCGAACACTCATATCTAAAATATATATATATATATATATATATATTGTACAAAATAATAGTGGATATATTAAACAACAAAAAAAGAAAACAATGAAAAAAAAAGAGCGAAGATCAAACAATTTACACTGTTCAAACAGCTTTTACTATTCCCTTCCATCTGTGATTTTTTCCCAACAGCTTTTATAAAATGTTTTGTGATTGGTGTATTTAGAAATGGTATACTCCTTACCGTGGTTTTAAGGGTACACCAATCTGAACCAATAAAATTAGTTCTAATATAACATAATCAAGTGAAGAAAGGGTACGGGAAAAACCATGTGACTAAAGAATTTTAAGAACTAAAGTACAAGAATAATGTTTTGTTGACAAGTCGTTTCATAGAGTCTATTAGCTCTACAAAGTACAAAGTGGAAACAACGTTTAAAAATAAATAATCTTATCGTTATCCACTGGTCAAAGTCGAGAAAACGCCTAATCAGTCGCCTACACACGATTTGTTAGATTATCCAATATATAATACGAGAAAAATACTTGTATGCACACATTATCTTCATTGAATTAGCTCCCGTGGTCGATTTCTTAATGCGGATTGGGAGATTGGATCCGACGTATCCGATAAGACTCTTTCTCTCTTCCTTTCATATTGTTTTTTCATTATTTTTTAATCAATAAAATTTCACTTCCAGTTCATAAAATTAAAATAAACTAATTTCACAACTGTAGTTTGTCTTCCTCTATTCGAAAGGGCCATGCGCGTGGGTCTAAATTAAATAATGTGTCTTTTCTTTTTTATGTAAACAAAAGAAGAAAGTAAAACATTTTCTTCTTTAATACTATCTTCCCAAATGCATTCTTTGGCTCCGAATGGTAACATCGGATTGAACGGTGCGGATAAAGCGCATTAAACGGTGCGGATTAGTTTCATTGCGGTTTTATAGAAAAAACGCATACTGCGGAACAAGAGCGGTTAAGAAAAAAAAGTGGTGCGTAATAAAGTTTGAATGATAACAAAATTTACATGTGGTGCGTAACAAATATTTGAATGGTAAAAAGTTATAAGCGGTGCGAAATACAATTATAATTTATTTTGTCAAACTGAAATAATAATAATATTTATATTACAATTCAAAATTATAATTTTAATTTATTTAGTAATTATAAATATATATATATATATATATATGTATTGCTCAATTATTTTGTACTAAAAATAATTTTTTATTACAAAAATAATTTAAGCACAATAAAAAATAATACTCCATTAGTTATCATTTCTAAGTAATATAAAATTTGTAATAAACAAAATTACATGTTATATATATTAAAATTTCTTTTAGCAAAAAATAATAACAAAATTATATTATTGTATGTAATTTAGATTAACTAAAGCCATATATTATTAATGAAACATTATTAATAAATTTTACTTTAAATAAATTGGTTGAACCAAAAAAAGCTTATAGTAAATTTTTTTTTGCGAAAGAATGCTTGATATATGAGTGATATGTGAAAGGTGTATGAAAAAAAAGAATAAAAAATGATATATGAGAGTATATTTACAACAAATTATAGTATATGTATATAAATAAAAAAATAAAAAAAAGCCAAGTAACAACAGTACTCTAAACCACACATATTCTGGAGTGTTTCAAATGAATGTGCGGATCTTAACAAATTTGTCCCGCTTTCATTATTATTATTTTTTAAAACATATTGAACTACAGTTTAAAAATAATGTGAATGGAATCACATTTTCAACCCACACCATGCGGTTTCCTCTCCCGCTGTAAACATTCACTGCCTTTGAATCTTTGGTAGCATTAATTCCACCAAAATAAATCGTTTATTATCTTGTTTAACAATACTTTTTTCTTATGGCCAGAAACTTTTTCTTGGGAAAAAGTAATACAATGTTTAATATTTAAACTAATTTCACAACTGTCGTTTCTATAAAAAAAAAAAAAGTAATACATTGTTTAATATTTTATGTTAGTTTATCTAAACATTTATTGAGCCAAAAAAGGTTATCCGACATAATCGTCGGCCAAGGCGGGGACTATAGACACAAACCAATAAGAATTGGACACGATGTCAAGTCCGTATTGTCTTGAGTGTGTGAATAAGGCAAGTGGGACCCATATGGTGGATAAGAAAATAGTATCAGAATGTTTCCGAAACGGATAAGTGTGTGCAGAACTGTGTTTCCACTTACGTAAGGAGTAAAAAAAACTGACAACCAATGGGATATCGACACGTCATAATAATATTATTTTTACATGTGAAAGGACCTGTGCAAAAGCCAAAGGCAACCTTCGAAGCTTCCCCTTTTATTTATGATACCCAGTTGTCTCATAGCTGTAACATCAAGTACATTTTTTATTATTTGAGATTCAAAACTATTAATATAAGCCGACATATTGAATCCTTTTTTATTTTGTATTTACACTGCTTTTTGTTTTTGTTACAAGCTGTCATTGAGAGTCATTTTTTTTTGTCAATAGCTGTCATTGAGAGTCTTTAATGCCATAGTCTCAATCTTGGTTATTTTTTTTTTTTTTTTTTGTAAAAGGTTATTTCTATTTTGCTCACCTTCACAAATCTTTTTTTTATAACCCGTGTAGATCATTTTTTTAGGTCCAAAGACTATGTTTATCATATCTTGCATCCGGTTACACATTCATTTTTTTTTTCAAATTTAAAATACAACTAGATGGCGAAAAGGATTCAAACCTGAATGATGAAAGTGTTATGCTAATAGCTTAGATTATAAAAAACAAGATTAATAATTTTGTGCCTTGTGCAGATTTTTAATTTAACAGTATAAATTATTAAATATAAATATTATCATATAATTTTTTTAATGAAAGTCAATATAAATATTAATAATAGTGTTCTAAAATACGGCATATACAGCTGTATATACGACATATATATGTTATACAGTGAAGGATTGCACTGTTTTTAGCTATACGGTAAGATAATACGTTTTAAATAATACAGTCAATTATACGACTGTATATACAGTTTATTCGGCAGTATATGCGATCCTTATACGTTTTTATCAAAGCACTTATACAATTTATATATATATATTAAAGTTATAATTTCATTTATTATCATACTATTTGAGTTAACTTTTAAATTTAGTAGTATTAATTGGAGAATTATGAAATTTCCACAATTTTAGGTTAAAAATATAAAATCTTATTATAATTTTTTTTGATCAAAAAAATTATAATAATATAAAATCTTATTATAATTTAAATACCATCTTTTATCTATAATTTAATTTATGTTTACTATTCATATTTTAATAATTTTAATTTATAAAATCATAAACTATATTAGTTATAAATGTATATTTTATTTAATAAATCAATATAAAATTATATATGACATATAATTTATATTTATATATATTTTTTAAAATAATATTCACCGTACGGTATACGGTGGCCAATCGTCCGACTAGCGTATAACGTATTTTAATACATATATTAATATTAATATATATACAAATTGTTTTATTAAGTGATTATATACAATAATAATAATGTCAATAACATTTTAACTGAAATTAATAAATTGGTAAATGTTATGTGGAAAAATAAGTTGAAAACTTCACAGAATCAAACAAAAATCTATCCCATGATCCTTATTTTGAAGATGCTTTCCATTTTAAGATTATATAGGGATATATTCTTAAAAGCTTTGGTATTAATTATTAATCTAATGATACAAATAAATAAATATTGATATGAGAACAAGACCACTCTTCATACAAAATGAAAGAATATTTATATCGAATATGAACATTATATAAACACAAATATACACATATAACACTATAATGAGTTTGGTAAACACATTCTACTGTAGAAGCAATCGTAAAATGCTATTATTGTTTTCCATTGTCATGAATTTCTTTTTTCCCACCTACTATGATGCTATATAATCAATTAATCTAGTACTTTATACTGAAAAACTTATTCAATTTACACAATGCAGAAGATATGAACAATTTTATTTTAGTTTTTATAGATTTTTCCGAGCTTAGCTTTTTTTGTTCGATTATTTTTTCTGTTATTGTTTTCGTCTTTTTCAAAATTTTACTCATTCACCTTCTCGCATTTTTTATTTTTCACCTTCTCTTTATTCACATATTACAGAATTATCTTCTCGAGTTCATATTTCTTGCCTTTTCTATCTTATAAGAATTATCTCTTAAATTTTACTTGATATCTTATTTTAACTATTATATTATCATTCTAAATATTAATTAATATATAATCTTTAATTATTTTTCTAAATATGTATAGCTTTTATTTTTTCCTTTATGAATTTCTTTTTCAAAAGAATTCATCTTTTTCTAGAAAGCAATAGTATATATAAGAGTTTTTAATTTTGCTAATTTTAATATTATAATCAATTATAAAGTATGTTTGAAATGATTTATTATATTTTTATACGATAAAATATACATATTACACGCGTCACTTGGAAAAGTAGCCGTGAATGTCGTTGTTTTACAAGAGTTGCTATTTTTCCGTGAGGCAAACATAGGAGGTGTCGCAGGAGAAGCAGCTAGGGTCGCAGATGCTGCAGGAGCACCCAAAGTTGTGTTGAGAAATGCACATATGACAGCAGATACCGCAGGAGGAGCCGAAAATACAATAGGTGGAGCGAATCATGATAAACTGAATTAAAAAATCGAATTAAATATGCATTCAAAAATTAAAATACCACTTGGACTACCTCAACCGCTCTTCTCTCTTCTTTTTGGAAATAAAAACATGATAAACTGAATTAAAAAATCGAATTAAATATGCATTCAAAAATTAAAATACATGAATGATCTACGAAAATGGGATCGAAAATCCGAAAACTTGGAATCCAAACGAATACTCAAACATCGAGCAAATTACCTTTCTATTGCGGTAATATATAATTTCTGGATATTAACACGATGCCTAAAATTTTAAATATTTCAAAGCGACAAGAAAATTCATGACGTAAAGAATCAACAAGGGACACACATAAAGACGAGAATATACAGTAATTGAAATTCATATATAACGATTATCCAATGAGACAGCGTAGATATTTCCTACTAAAAAGCAGGTTTGAATTGTAGTCATACAAAAATAACAAAACGAAAGAGAAAGGATAACAAAATTTAAAAGGCACGTGCTTTTTAATCATAAACAATTGAGCTGTTTCTTTGAGAAGATTATCCAAAGTCAGATCGCTTTCAGACAAATACAAGTCGGACATTGACAGCTCGACGGAAGGATCCTCATCTTCGGATTCGGTTCGGTCCGATTAATTCTGACCAGCTAAATTAAACCGGTCAGGGTCTAATACGATTCGGGGATGGCGTTTAAAGATCAAGTTAAAAAAATTTCGGGTCTTTTAATGTGTTTAAATTAAAAGGTACATTTGTAGTATAAATAAACATTTATACACATTTTAACTTCTTCAACATAAATCCATAGAGAAAATATATATTCAAGTAAAAACAAAGGTCTTTAACTTTTTCAACAGAAGCCCCATAGACAAAACATATGTTCAACACCGACAAAATCAATACTATTAAAACAGGAAGGTTTGCCATGGTACATAAATGTTGTTCCCGAAATTTGCCCTTGATATTATTAGGATTTGTAACCTTCATTAAGGGTAAAACTGTAAAACAATTTATATTTGATTTATTATCTCTACAATCCATGTTTCCAAACAAGACAATTATTAAACATGTAGCCAAACAACCAAAATCTAATGGGTCCCACTTTCCTAATTAATTAAAATCAAAACAAATTAATTGATAAATATAATTAATAATTTATACATCAACTATTATATATAAATTAAGATTCTCTAATTTATTATTTAATTCAAAATTTTATGATTTAATTCAAAATATATTTATAATATATTTTAATATCTCTTTATTTTGTTTCAAATATATATATATATATATATATACACACATATTACGATTTATGTTTTTACGATTGTACTTTTTAGCAGGTTTTTCCATCAAACTGAAAAATATTTAATTAATTAAACGGGTTGAAAAATTAATTAGCCAATCTCGATTATAAATTTTCTATAAAAAAATTCGCATATAGTAAATAATTTCACTTGATATATTTTAAAATTAATAAAATATTAAAATGATTTCATACTTATATTATTCAAATATTTGAAGCGTCAAATTATGCTTTATGTTTGAATGAAGTTTTTAACGGATAGTTCCATCAAATTTGCAAATTATATATACGACTACAACATGTATTTTATAAAATAATATTTTAGATAAATAAAATAACAAATAAACATATACCACATAACTTTTACAATAGTTGTTTTCACATATATATTTTTCCAAACTATGATCTTACGATACAACACAGATTAAAATATATAATACGAAATCGTTATTTTAATCTCTTAATCCTTACGGTATATCTCCTCCAAATAACACATAATTCATTTTAAAAAACTAAATTGATAACTCACTGTTTATAATGTTGGTTAAACAATTATAATCAAAATTAGATTACATAATTAAAAATCTAAACTACTATTAACAAAATGAATAAAAAGTAAAATTTGTAAAGAAAATTATACCCGCACTTAGAAGTGCGGGTCAAAATCTAGTGTTTCATTAAAACAACGAAGAGCTAAAATGTTTATTCCAATCAAAATGAAATTTGTCGCTCCAATCAAAGAAGAAAATATTGATCCACCGTATACAAACATCACTATAGCCATCACAGAAGAGATATTGTCATCTTCCAACATCGATCTTGGCTCCAAGCATTGGTTGCGAGTCGTTGTTTCCGTGTGATATCTTGGAGTCAGAACCGCTTGTCTCTTTGGTTTGAAGGCCACTGAGAGAGGAATTGGTGATGGCATCAAACCTCCAGTCGGTTAGGTAGCCTGTCTTAGAACTAACATCACTGACCTCAACATCTCCCGACAACATGGCCACCACTCGTGACATTGGTGGTCTCAAGGAATGAGATGATTGTGTGCATAGCAGAGCAATGCCAATCACACGTTTCACTTCTTCCATGTTGAATTCGCTTAGCCTATCGTCTATCAGTTCGACTTCACGGTTTTTCTCGTGTAGATTCCATGCCTGTGTCACCAGAGATACACATATGATCAATGGAATTTGTTAAACCATTTATGACTATCGCAAAGCGAGGACGTACCCATTCAAGAAGATATTTTTTCTCATCGTCTAAGATCTCATCAGAGTTTGGCCTTCCACTAACTAGCTCAAGAGCCACAACACCAAAAGCATACACATCGGCTTTCTCTGTTAGAAGTCCACGCATTGCATATTCTGGCGCAAGATATCCACTGCATTGATATAGTGTCAGGTTATACAATCCAAAATTATGTTACAAACCAAACGCAGAGGCTAGGTTGTCAGGTTTTGAGGACACTTACATCGTCCCTGCGACTCTGGTACTTATGTGAGTTTTTTTGTCATCGTATAGTTTTGCAAGCCCAAAATCAGAAACTTTTGGGACGAGTTTGGAGTCGAGCAAAATGTTACTGGCCTTAACATCTCTGTGTACTATGCGAACCCTCGCTTCCTCGTGGAGATAAACTAGAGCTCTAGCTACCCCCAGGCATATCTCGAAACGGGTTGACCAATCAAGATGTAAACCCTTGTCCCCTGCAGCAATTAAATCAATAAAAAGTACATAATGAGTTAGTTTGGTAGAAGCATGAATAAATATGTTATGTCTCTGTTCATTACCAAATAGTGCCTGATCGAGACTTCCATTAGGGAGATACTCATATACGAGCAAACGATGATCTCCTTCAAAACAGCAACCGTAAAGTGTTACTAGGTTGCGATGTAGAACTGTAGAAATTGTTACAATTTCTGCAACAAATTGTCCTTTCCCTTGCCGGGATCCAACCGACAACAGCTTCACAGCTACCTCTCTTCCATCGTTGAGGTTCCCCTGTTGAATGTGTTATCAACACACAACGTATAAGATAAGGTATTAAACAGACTCTTCTTTCGAAGAATATACAGATACTTCGGTATGGGACTTACCTTATAAACAGGTCCAAATCCACCCTCTCCAAGCTTGTTTGAGGGATTGAAATCTTGAGTTGCACTTTTAAGTTCCGAGTAAGTAAATGTGTAAGGCTTTATTTCCATACTAAGTAGCTCTGCAAGAAAAAAAACCAGTTCTTAAAATGAAGCAATCTGAAAGAGGGCAAACATTCTTCAGCTCAAGGGCGCTTGTTTGGGATCTTATTACATCTATACCTTCATCATCTGTGTACGGCTTTCTTCTTTTTCGTAGGATGAAGATAACCACACCCGCAACGATGCTCAAAAGTCCTACGCCAACAATGACGCCCACTATAGTACCAGTCCTGTTCTTTCCCTTTGATGGTGGCTTATTATCCACAGTTGGTGTGAAATCTGAGAAGCAAATTTTAACACTTAGTAAGGTATTAACTCAAGAGTCAGGACAAAGAAGAATTTGCCGTTTGTGCTACCTGGCGTTGCGCTGACTGCCGATATTAATGGCCCATAAGCCCCCTGAATAGGAATACAACATGTTCCTTTTCCTGCCCAGAAGAGATGAATTTCGAGGTAATTTTCTGATACATTTGCTTTATATTCTCTCTGTATTGCTCTAGTAGTGGAGCCACCAGCTGTTCTGCGTACATCAAAATCCTTTTCAACAAGTCTTCCCTGGAAAAACGGAGCAAAATGAGAACTAAATTAGAAAGAACTTGTAAAATAGGAAAGCTTGATCAAGTGGTGCAGACCTGGACATAAATGTCAAATCGTCGTCTTCCAATCCCTGTCCAAGAGTTAGAAGAACCTATCATTTGTATTTCAGCAAACTGAAGAGTTACGGTATAGCCTCCATTTTCTAGCCCCAACCCATAATATCTTAGGGAAGATGCAGAAAGTCTTGCTGACTGAAAAAGCTCTGAGTCTGAAGTGTTGGTAAATTGTGATTGTGAAGCAACTATATATATATTGCTACTTCCGGCAAAAAGACCTATGCTACTAGCTGCCCATCTCCTAGCAGCATTCACGAAAAACGAAGATGGTCCAAGAACCTCGTCATCTTTCTCAAACAGTGCCTCGTTAGCAGACCTTTTCTCCGGGCCTCCACAGTTGATTGAAAAGTTGTAATCTAAGACACCAATCAATAGAGAAACTCTTAAATGAATGTTGCTTTTGGAATCAATGTCCATGTGCTTGCTCACTGCACAACGGTTACGAGGGTATCTCTTTGTTACACTTACAGATTCCTTTGCCTCGATTGCAAGGGAAGTTCTTCTGCAGGCAGTTCAATCCTGATAAAACCCTTTTAACAGAAAGAAAAAAAAGTAATGATAAGTCGTTTGTACTTCTGAAAAATAAAAGAGAAACATATTGGAATTTCAAACAGCAACAATAATATTTTTAAGATAATCACCTGTTGTCAAGACCTTCCAGGGTGAAGTTGTTAGCAACTAGGTTGCTGCACAAATTTATACAATTTTGTTTACTATTTCCTTAACATATAAATATAAAACATATTTATTACACAAAAAGAACCTACACGCTTGACATGATTATATAAAGAAACCTAATGATATAAATAAGGAAAATTTCTGAGATTTGAACAACATTGTAAATTTGTGCTATAAGTTGATATTTAAGGTTTTTCACTTACAATTTCGAGTTTGGTAAGCTGACCCACGAAGGAAGACTTCCAGACAAATTATTGTACGACACATCTCTGTAAGTACAAAGAACATTAATTAATTAGGATCTATAGAACATGTTATATATTCCAAACCAGTTTCCTGACTATCTTGGCAAGCCTTCCATACCACCAAGAGTGGTAATGATCGGTATGAAACTTGTTATGCAAGCTTTTATGCAAGCTTGTATGAAACTTGCCTATTCAAAACCCTTTTAAAGGGTATGTACGAAACTTGAGTCGGTATCAGGAGGATTTGTTAAAGCCTCTAAAAGATAAGGGATAAGATGAAACAATTAGGATTTGGTTACTCACATATTGCTCAAAGACTGGCTCTTTTGAGTGGGCAAGGAACCATTCAACGTGTTGTTTCCTAGAAACCTAATATATAGACAACAAAATTTCCCACAATTATTTGGGTGGATGTGCATAAAGACCCAAAAGAAGCAGAAAAATATATCATCTTACAAGTGAGTAAGTCGAGTTAAGTTGAAAAGTGAAGACGGTATTGGTCCATGTAGTTTGTTGAAGCTTAAATCACTGGAAAACAGACATGGATTAAGCCAATCTTGTTTAGCAAAGAAACTCATCTGTCGGTGACTTTCACAAATCATCTCACTTTTTCTTCGCAGCAAAGACAGTTCCATTGACATATGCACTTACACTTGTTGCAAGCTTGAGTATTCTCCAATATCAGATGGTATTGTTCCTGTGAGATTGTTGTTCCTCAATACTCTGTGACATAGATCATGAATGTTAAATACACAGAGGGAAGAGAAACAGTTCAACAGTACATTAATCTGATCATAAATTGGAAGAGTAGATATCGAATCAAGGCCGCCTTACAATATACTTAGAGATTTCATGTCTTTGATGAATTCAAGAGAAGAGCTTCCATTGGATATATCACCTAGCCTCCTACATTGAGAATATGAATATGTGGAGAAAGAAAAAGAAAGAGAAACGGCAACAATAATGATATATGAAAACAATGCAACACATACAGTTGTGTCAAAGAAGTTAAGTTGGAAAATGAGGACGGTATAGGACCACTCAAACCAGTTCCGACGATTCTCCTGCAGTAAAACACATACCAATGAAACTAATATATAAAGTATAAAAACACGTCCACTATATAGCATTCCAGTAAAAAAAGAAATCTTCTTACAAGGTAGTAAGTTTGGTCCAGTTTCCTATAAAGTCTGGTATCCGACCTGTAAAATCCAGATCCATAATCCAACTGATACAACATTTTGGATTAAAAAAAACAACACTGTCAAAATCTAACAATAAAGCTTATATTTGAATTTAATATAAGCTTACGCCTCTTGCAGCTCCACAAGATTAGCAAATGATTCAGGTATTTCCCCGCTAAGCCCAGAACTATCTATGTAGCTGCAATAGATATAAGAGTTTCTTAGAAATGATTCATTTTGTGATCGGCAAATACTAGATGATTTTGTATTACAACCAAGAAAATAACATAAAACATTTGACAGATACACTCACATTTGCTGTAGTTTTGTACAACTCCCAATCTCAGCTGGCATAGAACCGGAAAAGTTATTTGAACCAATGCTACTGCAGAAAGTATACATATAGGTATAACGAACCATCAAAATCCTCAAGAAGCAGTGCGAGGACATTATCATATTTAAGCAATCAAGAAGCATCCTAAGCTTACAGTAATTTTAGCTCTGTAAGCAAACCAATTTCCTTGGGAACAGGGCCAGACAACGCATTGATCCCAAATGTCCTAAGTGATAAACAGTTGAACATTGTTAACTGAACGTGCAAGAAAGTCACCAGCGAGAAAAATTGACGACGGTTTTACAGCCTTACATCCATTCCATTCGAGTCAGATTTCCAATTGCAGGAGACAAGGACCCTGACAGAAAATTTTGAGCCAAGTTCCTGAAAGAAGAGTAAAGATGTGATTTTGAGGTCTTTTGGATGCATTACACAGTCTCACGATTTGTATGATATATACACTTGTGAATGTGTGTGCTCTTTTTGAAGGTAAAACCATACAGATTTGTGAGGTATTCCAAAGTCCATAGCTCTTCAGGTATGGTTCCTACAACATCTCTCGCATAAACCTTCCTGTGAAAACAAAAATAAACCATCCAAAATGAGCTCTTCAAGTTTATGAGTCATTAGAGCATATCCGTCACATTTAGTGATTCTCTTTGGGAGAATGCATCGAACACATGGGGTGCACGAAAAGGGGAAAGAGGTTGTACAGTGCGGTGATGCGGCAGATGGTGGAGTTGACGAAATTACAGGCGCATTTTATTATAGGGTTGTAGGCAACGTTGTCGACGGCGACACTGTCGTCTATGGCGGCGCCGGAGCAAAGCTCGCCGCTGATGTTCCATTCCCTCGACGCCTGAATCTTCCAAGTCGCGAAAATGGAGTTCAAAGCACGCGCTGTCCCAATTTATATACTCCATATGTTAATTGACATAGATTAGATTACAATCCCTTTTCAGTTTGAATATAATTTTACATTCAATTAAAATATTTTCTCAGTTTCAATTTAAATGTAAGATTTTTCCATACATATTAAAAACTAATTAAACATATGTTTCATTTTTCATTAATTACATATAACATGTTTACACTTATTATTAAAGTAAAAACTAAGAATAAAATTAGAAAACTTAATTAAAAACTGCATTTAAAATATAAAACCACACTTAATATGAAACAAATATAAAATTAGAAAACTTAATTAAAAACTGCATTTAAAATATAAAACCACACTTAATATGAAACAGTTAGAATCTATATATTACAAATGTTTATTGAGCTGTATAGTTTCACTGATCATTAAATATTTATAAAATATATATTGTGCAATATGGTTTCATTAATCGAAAAAAATGACCAAAAAGTTTCAAATCGTTTGTAAAAAAACTCATCTCAGAGATTATTTGCATCTGTGGTTAATCCGAATAGCATAGAAGTTTTTTTGTGCCAAGGAAATATTATGTGATTAGTGTTTTGACATAAAAGCCAATTGAGTCTCTGAAATAAGGTATAATAGAACTTTTTTTGTCAAAGGTATAATAGAACTTTCTTCGATCGCTTACACAAAAATTTGTTGATCAAAAATCGTTTGTAAAAAGAAAACTACAAGTATAGTCTCACTGATCAAAAAAGAAAACTACAAATATAGTTTCATTGATTACATTAAAACAGAATATAATTGAAACTAACCGGTATATTTCTAAGGGGAAGACATATGATATTTTGTATCAATAAGGATCCAAAGACTTAGAATCCAATCGATTATTGCTAATTGAACTTTTTGTGAAGGGTTGAAAGACAGACCTTCGTCGGGATGAGTAGTGGCTCCGGTTCGGTTTTGAGCTTGAACCACATGAACCGAACCGTGAATACACAAGAACCAGACAGTGAGTAGTAGACACGGAGACGATCGTAATCTAGGCATCATCGACGGAGAAGAAGATGCTAACGAGCCGGATGTTTTACTTTGGTTCGAAAACAACGGCTATGGTGTTTATGTAGACTTTCAAGAGATCAATTTGCTAATTTGATATGATTAAGCAAACCCACTAATCTCTCATTCGTGAGACGCGGACGAGGGCGTGTAGCTCACGTGCGTGCAACGAGGACTTCAATGATGGCGAGGCGGCTCCACCACCTTGGTGGACCTTTGACAACAATAACAATCTAAGAGCATGTGCAATGGGGTATTATAAGGGGTTCTTAGCGCGGAACTCTATGCGAAATTAAAAATCCCTTCTCCCAAAGTCTCTTAGTTAAGAGATTTTTAGAACCCGGCTCTTCACTGTTCATGTGACGTGTCGAGCCGGGATTCGTCCATTATTTTTTTTTTATTTTTTTTTTTTTAAGTTTCAAAAAAAAAAAAAAAATTTTAAGAACTTTTGGTGAGTATCACCATTGCACTTGCTCTAATGGTGGGAATAATTAACTATTTAACATTTAAAATGAGAGTGTTTTATTTACCATCTTCCACTTGGGTACAAGGATCCTTTTCAACCACTCTAGCTAAGAGCCCGTAAGCAAATTTTTTTTTGTCGAGGTCCAAGTTGGGGGTAGCGCCAGGCCCGCCACCTAATTAAAATAAAGCATGCTTGGTGCTAATTACTAATCATCGCCATGGTTACAGCCTTTTAATTGCGGTAATTCATAACTCCAATCATGACGTAAATAATAACTAGGAACACATAAAAGACTGGTATATACAGTAATTGAAATACCATTCTTCATATAAAATTCATCCAACGAGATTGCTTGGATATAATCATTTGAAATAGCAAGTTTGAAATTTTAGTCAGGAAAAAAACACAATTTAAATGCGAAAGGGCAAATACATTTAGAGTACAGATGCCTCTTATTTTGTTTGACTGTGCCTCATCGAATGATCCTCATCTTCGGATGTGGTCAAGCTTGACCAATTCTGACCGGACCAATTGACCCCACATAAAATTTGACACGTGCTTTTTTATTTTCTTAAGCAATTGAGTTGTTCTTATTCAAATCAGATGCGTTGACTAATGATCCTAATCTTAAGGTCCGAATGTTAAATGTGCACATGTAGGAGAAATATATTTACACGAAAATGCAGTTTTTCAATTATTTGGAAAAATGTAAACGAAAGTTATGTTTTAAAGAAAACACAAATTACAAAAAAAAAATTATCTGATTAATAATTTTGTTGACAAAAAACAGATTAATAATTTAAAAATGTACTTAAAAAACATACTTAAAAAAAGTCTTTTACACAACGATTAATCGTTTTGAATACGCACGATTACTACACCGTGGAAGAGATGGAAATAGGGCAGCTGATGCCTTAGCCCACAAGGCAGTCTTCATGCACAATTTTTATATGTTATATCATTGTTGTCCCTCCTTCCTAACTACCATTGTACACAACGATTTCAATTAATATAGTATTTGGTTGGCAAAAAAAAAAAAGTCTTTTACAATTCACCATTTATAGCTTTAGATTGATCCGGTCAGGCAAATTCTGACCGGGCCAATTAACCCCACATATCCGGTCCTTCATTGGTATTGTCATGTACCCAGAAATTCAGTCAGGAGCAAAAAAAGGGATCAATATGTTCAGCCAGAAATTGTAAGCTCAAGCAACTGAATGGATGTATATGTTATTCTTAAAGTTTTCATAAGAGAAAACATTCAGTTCATAGATAATAACTTTTACTGGCCCATGAGACACCTATCACATATGAATTTTTGTAGATTCTCGTTCTGTCTAGCGAACTAAATTGAGAAATGCAAGGAAAATCATCAATCATATAGGACATAAATATATTGAAAAAACTATCAGATTAATACATGCATGGCAATAAGGTCCGTTGCAGCCGATGGGGAAACACCTTCTCCTATTCCCACCTGGAGTTACAAATCTCTGTGTTAAGAGCAAGGTGTGGGGAGAGAGGGAAAGATTTGATGCAAGTTTAACAAAACCATGACTCTAAAGAAACAAGAAAGAACAGCATAACGACATAAACATATAGACCTGCTTACCAAAATTCGAGAAAAGATTAAACCATGCATAAATCCAGCAAGATGTGGAACAAGAGCTGTAAATACACCAATCTCCAGCACATTAGAAAAGATGAAAGATACATTACTTAGACAAAAGCAGAACCAGCCTGAAAAACAAAAAATTGGAAGAGACTAAAACGGACAAAAGAAGGATGACTCATGGCTGGACCAAGTTGGTGTGACATTGGTATTATAGCAATACTCAAGTTCACCTGCGATTCTCACCACAACATATACTTAGTCCACAATCACTCACCTATCTCTTTCACAAAATAGGGCAGGAAGAAGAATTCCTGTCTTCTTATTACATGATCAACTACACCTTACTAAAATTCACATGACCCTCATCTTCATATCTTACGTAAGCTATCTAAACAACACCAAGAAATGAAATTTTAAACCGAAAAAGCTTAGACCTGCAAGGTCAGAGGAACTTCACATCTTGCTCACTACCATCACTTGTCAGACAATGATCGCTGGATAATACCAGGTAACTTACTAGGGAATGTGTGAGGCAGACTTGGTACAAGACAGGTTGATGCCGAAACAAAAAGGAAGAGGTTATGTTGCCTACTGTGAATATAGAAACAGAAAATCATCATCATAGCAATCGGGTACCCGGATAAAGTCGTCTTCACTATAGGTCAAAAGGATCAAGAAAGAAGCCAAATCCATAAATAAAACAGGAAATGGAGCGAAAAACCATTCAACATTTAAGCCATCTATATATATATATATAGCACCTCTCAAGTGGTTCTTCTAGTACCTGAGCTACTCGGTTTTTCCTTTGCTTTGGTGCCTGGGTGTTTAACAATTTGGTTTCTTCCTTTTGCCTGGAAGTTGCTTGATTTGCGTTAAACTTGGAACATAAGAGATAACTGGTGGGTATGGTCTAGGAATGTCTGGAGTTATTCCAAAATCCACTACTTTGATAGATCCACCACCCTCTCCAATGACATAAGCTTTGTAGTTGTTAAAAACCACGGCAACTTTCTTCTCCTCATCAACAAAGAAACTCCCACTTTCACATGGAAAATTGCAGAAACTATCCAAGGGACTCATATCCACCGCTAAAAAAACCTTGCTGTTCCAGGACACCTCGTCAGGCTCAATCTTATTCGTAATCCAAATCTTTATGGATAATGCATCATATGGCTGATATAGCACTGCAAGTGTTGGATCCCTATGGATCTAGGGTTTGTTATACTGAAATTTAGAACCAACCTCGTTCTTACCTTTGGCAGCGGAAGAAGATGGTGAACGAGATCAGTGGAGCAACGCAACGCTTTGCCTCTACCAGATACACACGCACGCTAGCTGGAAACGGGATGCTAGTGCCGGATCAATGGGGATCGATGGTGTCTGGTGTGTCAAGTGTTTCTATCAAGAAAACTGGACGGCTCTGTTGTTTAGGTCGAACTAATATGATTTTATTCGACCTAAACGTGCTTAACGGGCCAGACTCAATTAAGCCATAACCCGAAAAGCCTGTTCGGAAAATCCGAACTGTGTCGACCGACACATAAGCTGTGTCGATCGACACAACACCATTATATCGATTCTTATGTGTATTTTAATACACATAATATGATCATTGCCACAATGATCATTCCCATGTCGTAGCTTCCAATTCGCTTAGGTGTGTGACCCTATAGGATCATATAATACTGGCAGTAAGTCCACTACCTACAGAATGCAAGAGGCTTCTAGCAAAGCATTGCAAACGCCCAGTATTATACGAATGTCTGATCTCGACACACAACTATCACAGGAGTGAGTACAAGTGTGATTTCATGACACTATCCCAACAATCTCCCACTTGTACTGGAATCATCAATTCCTATAATCCTTTTATCTCTATATCTCGATTTGGCATAAGGCAAGATCTGTGTCATCCTTATTAAGCCAATATCGTGTTTATCGAACTCCTGATCTCATACTGAATATTTCAAACAACTGAACTACAGTTCGTTTGAGTGCGGCCACACATTCTCTCAGTATTCAATCTTCGATAGGCCCTGAGATATTTATCTCCCGTTGTACAGGAGGGACAAATTCCATCTTGTTCCATCCCTGTTTCAACGCACACTTCATGATAAACTTGAACAGTGTCGTTATAGCCGCCAGTTACGGATCGACGTTTGACAAAGTCAAAATGTACCAATTCATATGCAAGAAAGCATGATGAACTCAGGTCTTAGGACTATACTCTATAGTCGTAATGAGAACCTCTTATGACACATATATTACTATCTTGTAGACTTCTCATTAGTGGGTCATGTCCGATCATATGTTCATCAACATATATCTATGTGACTGACTGTGATAATCATATCATTGGCTCCATGAAACTTAGCCAACAGTCACCTCACAATCTAGTCTCTAATGGTTGTCAGTGTCCCAATTCTACAACCTTGACTAGGGACAAAATAATTTATTAACTTATAGGATTTCATGATCAAGTTCTCAACTTGATGACCTATAATATGTCATAAACTTATTTCGGGACCATTATTTAGATCACAATAAATAATGCTGAAATCAAATTTCATTAAACATTTCTAAAAGAATGTTTACAAGGGCGTCTTATTATAACTAAAAAAAAATCCAAAACTCCCACTAGAATCAAGATTACATCTTAAGATCTCTAATGCCTACAGCAGTCGTATGACTCTCATGCTTAGGCCTTGGGAGTGACTTGGTTAGAGGATCAGCGACATTCTCGTTTGTCGGAACTCGGCTGATCTTCACATCACCTCTATTGACAATATCACGAATCAGATGATATTTCCTCTCAACGTGTTTGGACTTCTGGTGTGACCTGGGTTCTTTCGCCTGAGCAATGGCTCCATTGTTATCGCAGAACAAAGCCACTGGCTCCAAGATACTAGGAACCACACCAAGTTCAGTCATGAACTTCTTGATCCAAACAGCTTCCTTTGCTGCTTCTGAAGCAGCAACATATTCAGCTTCCGTTGTGGAGTCAGCTACGGTATTCTGCTTAGAGCTCTTCCAGCTCACCGCACCGCCATTTAGACAGAAGACATATCCAGACTGTGATCGGAAATCGTCTCTGTCCGTCTGAAAACTCGCATCGGTGAATCCATTCACCACAAGTTCATCACTATCTCCATACACAAGGAACTTATCCTTAGTATGTCTCAAATACTTGAGAATATTTTTGACAGCTGTCCAGTGAGCTTCACCTGGATCAGATTGGTATCTACTCGTCATGCTTAACGCGTAAGCTACATCTGGACGAGTGCAGTGTTGGGAATGTCCTGAAATCTATTTGTACTTACTCTGAGAGAAAGTCGTGTTGTCGAGATGAGACAATCATATGACACTAGGTAGTCATAACACTTTGCTAGAAGCCACTTATGATCAATGAGTTGAGAACTCATTGCTAGTGTTATATGATCCTACATGGTCACACACTTAAGCAAACTGGACATTGCATGAGAGGATGATCATTAATGTAATGATCGGATGAATGCATATTTGATATGCATTCAATATCAACATTTCTGGGCGATGTCGATCGACACACTAAGAGTGTCGGTCGACATAGATTGGTCGTGTCGATCGACACATAGAGTGTGTCGGTCGACACGACTCACGGATTGACGGATTAAATTGGTTTAATCATTAGTTAATCCCGGGACGGTTTAAGTCGACATATATAAGATATATGGTCGACCTAAACTCGATTCCAACCTAATTCACAGCCACCAGAAACTAGAGAGAAACCTCTTGAGAGATCGGATCTCTATAGGCACTAGCATCCCTTCTGTTCAGCTTGTGTGCGTGTGGATACCAGTAGAGGTGCAGCATTTGAGGCGCTCTAGATCTCGATTATCTGTAAATAACTTCCGCTGCTAATCACCAGGTAATCTCCAGATCTGATAGATTCAATTACATGAACCTGTAGATCCTAGGCTCGGAATTCAGACCAGGATTGCCTAATTGGATTAGGAATCTGCTAGAAATCCCTTCAGTGGTATCAGAGCTTTAGGGTTCCATTGAATCTGTAGCATGTTGATTAGATTAGTTGAATCTGAATCTCTGTATAGTTGATACAAGCATGCTAAAATTCGTTTTCATGAAAATCTAGTTTTTTTTTAGGTTTTTTGATTGAAAATCGATTAGGGCTTATCGCACTGTGTCGATCGACACCAATCCGGTATCGGTCGACACAGAAGGATAACCCGAATAGAACTTATTCACCTGGTGTCGATCGACACAAGAGTTGTGTCGGTCGACACAGACCTCGCTAGAATGATGAATCGGTTCAATTGGATTGGACCGGTTATCGAGCTTGGTTAATGATGGTTTAACTGCGATTGGTTTGATTAGGTTGGTGTCGACCGATGCTAGTGTAGCATCGATCGACACTGACCAGTATTCAAAACCGGATCAATTGGATTGATCGGTTATCGCGGATTGCTTTTGGTTATTCTACATCGATCGACACTATAGTAGTGTCGGTCGACATAAGATTCGATGATTGGGTTATGGAACATGCAATCACAGAACCAAAGCAAGACAGATCATTTAATTATAAGAATTAAAACATAATAAAACTGAACGTTTTAAAGGTTCCGTTACTCAACCAAATATCAAGTGATACTTGATGTCTTTCCAATCTTGTCAACTGTCAAGACTCATTTAGTTGTGTGATAGACTTGCAGTGCAAGATGTCCACGATTTCATGAGTAAGACAGGAAGTAATCGTGTTGATGGGCTTGCAGTGCAAGACATCAACAATTACATGACTGAAGAGATTGGTTTACTTGACTGGGCCATCAAAATCGTTTTGGGCTCAGAGACATCAGGTGGATTGGACATAAGATGTCGATCCACAACCAAGAGTTATATTGGATATAACTAGCAAGGTCGTTGCTTACCTAGATAGCTAAAGTTGAGTGATAGCCAGTGGCTCACTCAAGTTTAGTGAAGTATGGGTCTTGGATCATTATATTCATCTGAGGAAACATTGTTTGAATATAATGCGAGTTTTCTTAATTGTTAAGACTTCTCATTTCTTGAACATCATAACTAAACCTCCCTTGTTTTTCAGCTATGACTAGCACAAACCATCGTAACAATTTCTCCCTGCGATCCGTCCTTGAGAAGGACAAGTTAAATGGATCAAACTTTCTTGAATGGTATCGGAACTTGAGAATTGTTCTCAAACAGGAGAAAAAGGACTATGTCCTTGAGAAAGTTCTCCCTAAGAAGTACCGAGCCAATGCCTGGCAGTCAGATAAGGATGCTTGGGATAAGCATTCTAATGATGCGGTGGATGTGAGTTGTCTCATGTTGGCTACCATGAACTCGGAATTGCAGAAGCAATATGAGTACGTGGAGTCGCCAAAAGAGATGATCACTGGCCTGAAAAGTATGTTTCAGGAGCAGGCACGAACTCAGAGATACCAGACGGTAAGGTCTCTGATTGAGTGCAAGCTACCAATGGGCGAGCCAGTTAGTCCTCATGTCATTAAGATGATGGATTATATTGATAACCTGGGGAAACTGGATTGTCCCATTAGCCAAGAGTTGGCTACTGACATCATTCTACAGTCACTGCCGTCAAGCTATGATCAATTTGTTATGAACTATAACATGAACAACTTGACGAAGACGTTGACTGAATTGCATGGGATGCTTAAGACTGCTGAACCTAACATCAAGAAGGACACCCCAGATGTCCTTATGGTACAAAAGGGTAAAAAGTTTAAGAAACTTGGTAAGAACAAAGGTGATGGCAAGACGAGCTCGATTGTGAATCCAAGCGAGTCTGGCCATGCTCCTAAGGTTAAAACCAGTCCTTCTGAAGATGTTAAGTGCCGTTATTGTAACGATTATGGGCATTTGAAAAGAAACTGCAATAAATTCTTGGAAGATTATGAGAAGCTGAAGAAGACGTACGAGACTTCTTCTTCAGGTATTATGTTATAGAAGTAAATGTTACTTCTAATAATCCTACTGATTTGGGTATTTGATACCAGCTGTGGTACTCATATTTTGTGAAAATGTGCAGGGCCTGAACAAAAGTAGGATTATGGAGAAAGGACAAGTGGATCTACGCGTGGAAATGAAGCAAGAATTGTTGCATTAACCGTAGTAGTATTTCATTTGTTTTTCCTTTTATGGCATGTTTTGAACTTAAAACTGCTACTATGTATCTGCTATGAGCAGAAAGATTGTTTCTAATCCTTGTTTGGATATGAAAGGATATCAGTTTTCAAATTAAGAATAAGTGTTATTCATTTGATTACAGTGATATATTTTATAGTAGCAATCCATTAGAGAATGGATTTTATGTTATAAACCAGAATGTGCCTAACTATAACATTAATATCAAACTTCTCTCTGGCATTGTCATTTTGGGCCACGTAAATGAGAAACAGATTCAGAAGCTCCATAGTGATGGGCTTTTGGGCTCATCTGATTATGAATCACAATGAGTAAAGTGAATCTTGTTTATTGGGTAAAATGACAAAGGCCCCTTTCGAAAAAGGGTAGTGTCGATCGACACAAACGGTGCATCGGTCGACACAAGTCGCGAACGGATAAAATGAAAGGGCCAGAGGCTTATTGGGCTTTATGCATACGGATGTATATGGGCCGATGAGCAGTAATGCTAGAGGAAATTTTCAGTACTTCATTACCTTTACTGATATTTTCAGTAGGTACGGTTATGTCTTGTTAATAAGACATAAATCAGAATCTTTTGAAAAGTTCAAAGAGTTCCAAAATGAAGTATAGAATCAATTTGGCAAAAGAGTTGAAGCTCTATGATGAGATCATGGAGGTGAATACTTAAGTCAATAATTAAGTGATCATCTAATAGATTGTGAAAGTGTTTCACAATTCAATCCTCATGTATCGAACTTTATTAGATATAGTTTGATCAATGATGAATCACTTAGATCTTCCGTTATCCTTCTAAGAATAAGCTCTAGGAAAGGTCTGAGTTTACATTAAATAGTGTTCCATCAAAATCAGTTACAGAGATTTCACATGAGATGTGGAATGGAAATGTTTCTGATTTATCCATCATGAAGATTTGGAGTTGTGAGACTTATATAAAACGTTTAATCTCTGATAAGCTCACACCCAAATCTGATAAGTACTGCTTCATTGGTTGTCCTAACAAAACCAAGGCATGTTGCTTTTACAACCAGTTCGAGAACAAATTGTTTGTTGCTCGGAACTATGTTTCCTTGAGAAAGACTTTCTTTCCAAGAAGAACAGTGGGAGTAAAAGTGCAACTCGAAGAAATTCGAAAACACAGGAGACTGCTCAACCTGATGAGGAAGAGCAGCAGTTGGATCTACAAAGAGTTGTAGAACCTGCACCTGTGGTGCCTAAAGTTTATAAAGGACTTGGTGAATGTATATTCGATATACATTGAAAAGGCGAGTTTCTATAGAAGTGTCGATCGACGCAAAAGTTGCATCGATCGACACAGGTCGCGAACCAAAATGTTTTGGTTTATGATTTAATTAACTACGGTTTAAATCTTGGTTAATTAGATCGTGGTAAAAGTCTACATATGAGATATGTGCGTGACTTTTAACACAAGACTGAAGCTCGAAGATCCAATAGGATCCGTCACGAACCCGAGAAATGGGGATTTCTCGTAACCAATTGCCGTGATCTACTGATCATTGAAAGTGACGGGCCTGCGAAATTTGAAGAAGCAATGATGGGCCTTGACTCCGAAAGTGGATAAAAGCCGCTGAATCCGAAAATGGTTATATTCAGATATACAAAGCTAGGTTGGTGGCAAAAGGTTTCAAGTAAATTCATGGTATTGACTGTGAAGAAACCTAATCCCAGACACCGTGCTTATATCCATTTGGATTCTCCTAGCAACCGCCACTCATAATGGTTATGAGATCTGGCAGATGGATGTGAAAACAGTTTTCCTTAATGGAATTCTAGAAAAGAATGTGTACCTGACATAATCTGAAGTTTTCATTGATCCTAATGAAGCTAGGAAGATATGCAAACTTCATCGATCCATTTATGGATAGAAGCAAGCATCTCGGAGTTGGAATCTTCGTTTTGATAAAGTAATCAAAAGGTTTGATTTTATCAGAAATGAAGAGGAACCGAATGTTTACAAGAGGACTAGTGGGAGCGCAATTACATTTCTGGTATTGTATGTTGATAACATACTACTCCTCGGAAATGAAGTTCCATTGATTACAGTCTATTAAGACTTGATTCAAAAGGTTATTTTTCGACAAAATTAAGGGAGAAACCATATACATTCTTGGAATAAGAATCTATAGAGATAGATTGGATAAGCTAAGTGGATTGTGTCAAGACACTTATGTGATAAGGCCTTGCACAGATCCAGTATGCATGATTCCAAGAAGGGCTTTGTGCAAATGACTCTTGGTATTACTCTTAACAAGACGCAGTGTTCTTTGACACACGCTGAGCAAAAGCATGTGAGGGTCAGACTACTGCTAAAGGCATTAGATGTCTTAAGATGTGATCTTAATTTTAGTGGGAGTCATTGTTATTAATTTTAGTTATGATATGATGTTCGTATAAACATAATTCGATTATGTTATTGAAATCTGACATCTATGTTATTTAATAATGGTTATTAAATAATAGTCCCAAAGTAATTTATGACATTTTATAGGTCATCAAGTATGTGACTTGATCATGAAACCCTATAAATAATAAATGACATAAATTATGTTTGTCCCTGGTCGAGGTTGTTAAAATGGGACATTAACAACCACGTGAGACTAGTATGTGAGGTGACTGATGACTAAGTTTCATGGAGTCATTAATAAGAGTATTAAAGTCAATCACATAGGTATGTGTTAAAGAAAACATGATCGGACATGACCCACTGATGAGAACTCTACGAGATAGTTATATAAGTGTCATGAGAGTTTTCATTACGACTATAGAGTATAGTCCTTAGACCTGAGTTCATCATGATTTCTTACATGTGAATTGGTCCGCTTTGACCTTGTCAAACGTCAGCCGTAACTGGTGATCATAAAGACATTGATTGGGCGTATCATGAAGCGTGTGAAGGAACAGGGATGGAACAAGATGGGAATTGTCCCTCCTATATAACAGGAGATAAATATCTCAGGGCCCATCGAAGATTTGATACTGAGAAAATGTGTGGCCACACTCAAACGAGGTGATTGTCAGTCGTTTGGCTTGTCAGTATGAATCAGAATTCGATGAACATGATTTTGGCTTAATAAGGATGACACGGATCTTGCCTTATGCCGGATCGAGATATAGTGACGAAGGGATTAAAGGAATAGATGATTCCAGTACAAGTGGGAGATTGTTGGGAATGTCCTGAAATCTATTTGTACTTACTCTGAGAGAAAGTCGTGTTGTCGAGATGAGACAATCATATGACACTAGGTAGTCATAACACTTTGCTAGAAGCCACTTATGATCAATGAGTTGAGAACTCATTGCTAGTGTTATATGATCCTACAGGGTCACACACCTAAGCAAACTGGACATTGCATGAGAGGATGATCATTAATGTAATGATCGGATGAATGAATATTTGATATGCATTCAATATCAACATTTCTGGGCGATGTCGATCGACACACTAAAAGTGTCGGTCGACATAGATTGGCCGTGTCGATCGACACATAGAGTGTGTCGGTCGACACGACTCGCGGATTGACGGATTAAATTGGTTTAATCATTAGTTAATCCCGGGACGGTTTAAGTCGACATATATAAGATATATGGTCGACCTAAACTCGATTCCAACCTAATTCACAGCCACCAGAAACTAGAGAGAAACCTCTTGAGAGATCGGATCTCTATAGGCACTAGCATCCCTTCTATTCAACTTGTGTGCGTGTGGATACCAGTAGAGGCGCAGCATTTGAGGCGCTCTAGATCTCGATTATCTGCAAATAACTTCCGCTGCTAATCACCAGGTAATCTCCAGATCTGATAGATTCAATTACATGAACCTGTAGATCCTAGGCTCGGAATTCAGACCAGGATTGCCTAATTGGATTAGGAATCTGCTAGAAATCCCTTCATGCAGAGCATGACATACATAATAGATCCTATTGCAGAGGCACAAGGAATCCTATTCATGCGTTCTCGCTCAGCAGGTGTCGCCGGACACTGCTTCTTGCAGAGACTCTTGCCATGAGACATTGGTATGAAGCCCTTCTTGGAATCGTGCATCCTGAATCTGTGCAACACCTTATCAATATAAGTGTCTTGGCACAATCCAATCAGCTTGTTAGTTCTATCTCTGTAGATTCTGATTCCAAGAATGTATGCGGCTTCTCCCATGTCTTTCATGGAAAAACAACTTCCTAGCCAAGTCTTAATAGACTGAAGCAACGGAACGTCATTACCGAGGAGGAGTATGTCATCGACATACAATACAAGAAATGCAATTTTGCTCCCACTTGTCTTCTTGTATACACATGATTCTTCTTCGTTCTTGATGAAACCGAATTGTTTTACTGCTTCATCAAAACGAAGATTCCAACTCCGTGATGCTTGCTTCAACCCATAAATGGATTTATGAAGCTTGCATAACTTCCCATCGTTTTTAGGATCGACAAAACCTTCAGGCTGTGTCATGTACACATCCTCTTCCAGAATACCATTCAGGAATGCGGTTTTGACATCCATCTGCCAAATCTCATAATCATAATGAGCAGCAATCGCTAGAAGAATCCGAATAGATTTAAGCATAGCTACTGGGGAAGAGGTTTCATCATAGTCAATACCATGAATTTGTTTGAAACCTTTAGCCACCAATCTCGCTTTGTAAATCTGTACATTGCCATCCACGTCAATCTTCTTCTTGAAGATCCATTTACACTCAATGGCTTTTACACCACTAGGTAAATCGACCAAGGACCATACTTGGTTTTCTGACATGGATGTCATTTCGGATTTAGAGGCTCCAAGCCACTTTTCGGAGTCCGGGCCCATCATTGCTTCCGCAAAGGTCGCTGGTTCGTCACCTTCAATGATCATCAGATCATTTGAATTGGTTACGAGAAATCCATAGTATCTCTCGGGTTCGTGACGGATCCTTCCGGATCTGCGAACTTCAGGCTCCACAGGCGCCGGTTCCACAGAACTTTGTGGATCCAACTGCTGCTCTACCTCAATAGGTTGGGCAGTCTCCTGTGCATCTTGAATTTCTTCGAGATGTACTTTACTCCCACTGTTTTTATTAGAGAGAAACTCCCTCTCAAGAAAAGAACAGTCCCGAGCAACAAATACTTTGTTCTCAGATTGGTTGTAAAAGTAGTATGCCTTGGTTTCCCTAGGATAACCAACGAAATAGCATTTATCTGATTTGGGTGCAAGCTTGTCGGAGATTAAACGTTTGACATAAGCCTCGCAACCCCAAATCCTTAGGAAAGACATACTAGGAACGTTCCCAGTCCACAGTTCATGTGGTGTCTTTTCTACTGATTTAGATGGCACTCTATTCAGTGTAAACGCAGACGTTTCTAGAGCATATCCCCAAAAGGATAGTGGAAGATTAGAATGACTCATCATAGACCGAACCATATCCAATAAAGTTCGATTTCTCCTCTCCGATACTCCATTCCATTGGGGTGTACCAGGAGGAGTGAGTTGTGAAACGATTCCACACTCGCTCAGATAGTCGCTGAATTCTTGGCTCAAGTATTCTCCTCCGCGATCCGATCGCAGAATCTTAATACTCTTGCCAAGTTGATTCTGTACTTCATTCTTGAATTCCTTGAATCTATCAAAGGAATCTGACTTGTGTCTCATCAAATAGACATAGCCATACCTACTGAAATCATCAGTAAAGGTAATGAAGTACTTAAAGTTTCCTCTGGCAGCAGTACTCATTGGCCCACATACATCAGTAGGAACAAGGCCCAATAAATCACTGGCCCTTTCATTTGGTTTGTTGAAAGGGGCTCTAGCCATTTTTCCCACCAAACAAGACTCGCATTTCTCACATGATTCAAAATCAAATGAGCCCAGAAGCCCATTTCGATGGAGCCTCTGGATGCGTTTCTCATTGATATGGCCCAAACGACAATGCCATAGGAAAGTCGGGTTTTCGTCATTGGACTTAAACCTCTTTGTATTTATGTTAAAGACAGGCATTTCTTGGTTTAATATATATAACCCATTATCTAATGGGGCGCTACCATAATAATTACCATCACGATTAAAAGAACAAACTTTATTCTTAACAGCAAAATCAAAACCTTCCTAATCCAAAACGGAAACTGAAATTATGTTTCTGCTGATCGCAGGTACATAGTAGCAATTATTCAAAATTAAAACCATGCCCGAAGGTAAAGACAACTCGTAGGTGCCTACGGCCAGTGCAGCAACCTTAGCTCCATTCCCGACTCGTAGCTCTACTTGTCCTTTCTTCAGCGTCCTACTGTTTCTTAGTGCCTGCACATCAGTACAAATATGAGCACCGCAGCCGGTATCCAATACCCACGAAGTAGGACTAGAAGACATAACATTAAGTTCGATAACATAAATACCTGAGTCAGACGCATCATACGTCTTCTTCAGCTTCTTGTAATCTTCCATGAACTTCTTGCAGTCTTTCTTCCAATGCCCCAACTGCTTGCAGTAGTTGCACTTATCCTCAGGAGAAGGCCCGGATTTGGGCTTCGGCTTGGGCTTGTCCTGACTTTCAGCCTGGACAACCTGGGCCTTACCCTTACCCTTCTTAGGTTTCTTAAACCTTTTACCCCCTTGTACCATCAGGATATTGGGAGTAGCCTTCTTGAGATTCGGTTCTGCTGTCTTCAGCATTCCGTGCAACTCAGTCAATGTCTTAGTCATGTTTTGCATATTATAGTTCATGATGAACTGATCAAAACACGACGGCAAAGACTGCAGAATCATGTCAGTGGCTAGCTCCTGGCTAATGGCACAGTCCAGTTTCCCCAGGTTATCAATGTAACCCATCATTTTAAGGACATGAGGACTTACTGGACTGTCCTTAGCCAGCTTGCAATCCATGAGAGATTTAACCGTCTGGTATCTCTCTGTGCGAGCTTGCTCCTGAAACAAAGCTTTCAGGCTGTTAATCATCTCAATGGGTGACAATACGTTCTCATATTGCTTCTGCAGCTCAGAGTTCATGGTCACCAGCATTAGACAAGTAACATCTTTGACATCCGCTGAATGCTTATCCCAAGCATTCTTTTCTGTCTGCGGAGCATTGGAACGTGGCCTCTCGGTGAGAACTCTTTCAAGGACATATTCCTTGTTCTCTTGCCTGAGAACTATTCTCAGGTTCCGATACCATTCCAAGAAATTAGATCCATTTAACTTGTCCTTCTCAAGGACGGATCTTAGTGAGAAAGTGTTGATGTGATTTGAGACAGACATAGCTGTAATTCAAAAGAGGTAAATTTTAGTTATAAAGCACAAGAAATGAGAATTATTATCTAATAAGAAAACTCCCATTGTATTCAAACTATGTTTCCTCATATGAATACAATGTGCCAAGATCCTCAGATTACTAAAATTCGAGTGGGCGACTCGCCGTTACTCAAGCTTTAGTTATCTAGGTAAGTAAATCATTGCTAATTGTACTCAGTACAACTCTTGGTCGTGAATGAGACAAACTATGTCCAATCCACTCTGATGTCTCTGGGCCCAGAACTTCTGACAGCCCAGTCAAGTATAACCAATCTTTTATCTGTCTTGTGATCACTGACAGTTGCACTGCAAGTCTGTCATTGACCACCTGCCTTACCCATGTTGCAGTGGATATCAAGGACTCCAAGATATCCAACAAACGACACGAGTCTTGACAGTAGACAAGATCGGGCAAGACATCAAGATCACTTGATATTTAGTTGAGGAAAAGAACTAATCTTATCTTGATTTATATTCACTATATATATCAAAAATAATAACTTTTAATTAAAACATTTAGTTTTTATTAAGTTTAGATTCATCTAATACTTTTAGGATTAAATTATTCTGGTTCATGCAAATTTGTGGTCAAACCAACAAGTCTGCGGATGTTGTGTCGATCGACGCCAACCATTGGCATCGATCGATGCAACTCTATTTAAACCGTTCTTCGATAACCGGTCAAACCGGATCGAATTTACTTAACCGATTCAATCCAATTGAACCAGTTCGGTTTAATGGTCCATGTCGATCGTCACACACTGTGTGTCGATCGATATGACCAAACCAGAATCAATTTTGGTTAATAAAATTAACCGAGATAGATAACCAGTTCAATCCAATTGAACCGATCTATCTAATTGTATTGCCTGTGTCGACCGACACACCCAGTGTATCGATCGACGCAGCACGATTACGGGTACTCGATCTCAGATCGAAACCCTAAAGATTATTTGTGGATTTTCGCTTTGTATCGACCGACACACGCTTTGTGTCGATCGATACTGTGCGACAAACCCTAAATTTTATTCGCGAGTTTTCGCTCTGTGTCGACCGACACATGCTTTGTGTCGATCGACACCCTGCGACAAACCCTAAAAATTTTATATTTTGCGCCGCGGCGTGTCGACCGACACACGCTTTGTGTCGATCGACACAATGCGATTTCAGCAAAACCATCGTTTTGAACAGAGACAAAAATCCGAGATTTAATCAATGAAAAACGATTTCAACAAGCAATATACAGATCAACAACATCAAGTTTCGATTTTATATCACCAGTTTCAATAGCTAAACCCTAAGCATGCTCTGATACCACTGTTGGATCCCTATGGATCTAGGGTTTGTTATATTGAAATTTAGAACCAACCTCGTTCTTACCTTTGGCAGCGGAAGAAGATGGTGAACGAGATCAGTTGAGCAACGCAACGCTTTGCCTCTACCAGATACACACACACGCTAGCTGGAAACGGGATGCTAGTGCCGGATCAATGGGGATCGATGGTGTCTGGTGTGTCAAGTGTTTCTATCAAGAAAACTGGACGGCTCTGTTGTTTAGGTCGAACTAATATGATTTTATTCGACCTAAACGTGCTTAACGGGCCAGACTCAATTAAGCCATAACCCGAAAAGCCTGTTCGGAAAATCCGAACTGTGTCGACCGACACATAAGCTGTGTCGATCGACACAACACCATTATATCGATTCTTATGTGTATTTCAATACACATAATATGATCATTGCCACAATGATCATTCCCATGTCGTAGCTTCCAGTTCGCTTAGGTGTGTGACCCTATAGGATCATATAATACTGGCAGTAAGTCCACTACCTACAGAATGCAAGAGGCTTCTAGCAAAGCATTGCAAACGCCCAATATTATACGAATGTCTGATCTCGACACACAACTATCACAGGAGTGAGTACAAGTGTGATTTCAGGACACTATCCCAACAGCAAGTTGCTCATCTCTAACACTATATAGGGCAACACAATCTTCAGCATAAGAGTGAATCGGTAGACGTAGACGAGGTCCAAATCTCTCTCTTGTAAAATCAAAACATACCAGGAAATCAGCAATCTCTATTATCTCTACTCCATCTGGTGGGATCTTCTCCTGAGCAAACCAATAAGTATTTCCCTTCACAGACGCGCCACGTGCATCAAACTCTGTTTCCCAATACACAGGGATTGTATCATTCCTAGACTTGTTCAAGTAGTAGACTTCATACCGACAGTAGCCTGGGGAAGACTCAAAATATCTCAATATTTTGTAGTTGCGGCCGGCTGATGATTTGCTATTCGGTTCGTATCCTATAGCATATCTATATGAGTACCACTCAGGACGGTAATCATAAATTATTGGTTTGAACCACCGGGTTTGGCCCAAATACGGATTCCAAACAACCATCCTAGAGCTGCATCTTAGGACGCATAACAGTAAACCGTCGCATTGGCAGACTCGAATTATATCGACTCCATCGGTTAGTTTACCTTAATCGTTTATTGATGGCTTGTGGAGATTTATGCTCGCCAAATGAAGCCTAAGTCCTATCATCACGACTCCCATAAACTCCGATGCTGCTTTTATTTCACCGAGGTGCCTCTTTCTAAATCTCCGGCTTTTACATAAATTGTTCCAGTTTTTGCAAACAAATCGCACTGCTCTCATAGATTTCACCGGAAGCCTCGACAGAACATCCTCTGCCACATCCCTTGGAAGATCCGACAACATCTTCAACAACGGATCGATGTAATAAGTTAAAGCTTCTCTCTCTTTTTTTGTCGGCTACCCGATCTATTTTATGAAGACACAGAAAACCCTCGCTGAAGAAGGGTCAATTGTGGGCTTTAAATGTAAGCCACGACAATTCTTCAAGAGTTTATTCGGATAACCGGAACACACCCCCAAAAATGCTAAAACAGATCGTAAACTCTTATATCCCAAAAATCGAATGGGTGCAAATTATATACCCATAAAATATTTATTATATTTAGATTCGATATACTTTTTTTTGTCAACATGATATATTTTATGAGCCAAAGCTTAGAATTACAAATGAGCCGAAAATTGAAACAGTAAACAAGCAAGCATATTACTCTGAAGCCCGCAATTGAAGATGAGAACGCCACATGTCAAAACTTGGCTCAAATCGGGCATGCAAGGACACACGTCACTAGCCGGAAGCACCACCAGGAGATCGCCGGCGAACGCTGAGGAAAGCGAAGCCGAGTCCCACCAGACCATTTACTGCAACCACCACGGACCATCCGCTGATCAGAGCTTCCCGAAACCACCGAACAAATCACCTGCAACAAAAGGAGCGGTATTATAACTCCGTCGGAATCCGCCAAACCCAAAGAGGCGCCGCCGCTGCTGGGATTAAGAAACCCAACGAATCCACCATGAGCTTTCCTCCAAAGCGGTGGGACGACAGCGATATTAATCCTTGTAGAAAGGAAGATCGAAAGCAAAGCATAAAGAGACCCAGAGATTTAGTCGGCGAAAAGGAAGATGGGAAGCGAGATCGAGTAACAAAAGAGACCGGAAATCCGGTGAAGTCCGATAATTCAGAAGCGTAAAGCCAGCCATATAAATATGACCTGAGTTTATTGGGACAAAGTCGAAAGGAGAAAGACCCTAAACAAAAGCGAAACCAAGATCCGATTCAAGATCGAATAACAAAAACAAGATCGATATAGAACAACCGAAGAGCCGGCTAGAAATCCGATAATAGTCGAGAAAAAGGCCTCCACCTCTGAAAGATATGAAGGTGAGAAGAGGAGGAGATCAGAAAAATCAAAAATCGGAATCCGGTACACCGGAAGTCGCATCATCTCTCTAGAAAATAGGAGAGAGAAACGAGAGAGAAAGCGACTTCCTGTTTGAGCTGTAATTCAATTTGATATACCCCAATCACCCAAAATTACAATTCAAAACCCAAAGTTTCCAGTTATTTTTGTTTATTCTGTAATAATTCAAATACCCGATGTTTCGGTTTTAGAAACGCCCAGGAACCTATCCTTGATGGCTCTGGGGATGAGATCTTCAAAGGGAAAGGTTGTCTTGTGCATAGTTGGATTCGTGCTGGAGTAGTCTTGAGAGCCAAGGTTCGATCCAGGGAGAGAAAATCTCTTGCAAAAACAGTAAACGCATGAAGTTTCCTTGACGCCTCAAGTCATAAAATAAAAATAAAAGAAAAACCACTCAACAAAGGTCATGAATGAGAAGGAAAGATCGGAAAACATGGAAATGTTGACTCCAAAGTCGAAAAAGTGGTCCACGGAGTACTCTATCGTTTTAGAGGCCTATTTGTTGAAAGAGATGAAATTAAAATTTTGTGGAATGGTGGTGAGGTCTACACGGCGGAAGACGAGGGTGAGGTTGACTGCTTCTTTGGCGGTTGATTTAAGTGGCCGCGGGACTTTTCGGGAGTGGGATCTTCCTCCGTCGACGCTGTTAATGGCTTCGGAAACCGGTTCCGGACCAACCAGAAAACAACGGCTATGACGGCTCGATGGTGGTGAGGTCTACTCGGTCCGCCGGAATGAAGTGCTCTGCACCGTCTGTCTACTCCCCATCTCATTTCTTAGATCTCGTTTTGTTTCTTAGCCTATAGTAGTGATAGCCCTCTGTTTATGCTGATAGCGGTCGGATTTTATCCGATTTATCGCCGCCGATGTTGCAGTTTCCGATCGTCGGTTGGTTTCAGTTGGATGATGTTTATTGAATATAATATAATTATAATTTAAAAAAAATTGTGGAATAGGGGTTCCTCAGGAGAGACAAAGGAAAAACAGTGTTCTTAGACGGAATCCTCTCCTGTTTTTTTTTTATAATAAATATCATATATTTTCTTTGTAATAGTTCTCACAATTAAAAAAAAAAATATCATAACTTTAAAAGCATTTTCGTTAAAAAGATGCAAGATTTGTGAGAAAAAAATCCTTGGCTTTGATCGAAATCAGCTCTATCTAAAAAGCTTTCACTTTAAAAAAAAATGTAATAGAAAATATATTTACAAGAAAAATGCAGTTTTCAATTATTTAGAAAAATGTAAAAGAAAGTTATGTTTTAAAAAAAAACACAAATTACAAAAAAAATTATCTGATTAATAATTGTTGACAAAAAATAGATTAATAATTTAAAAATGATTTTAAAATGTACTTAAAAAAACATACTTGAAAAAAGTCTTTTACAATTCACTATTTATAGCTTTAGATTGATCGGGTAGACAAATTCTGACCGGACCAATTAACCCCACATATATTTTGACTTTGGTAATATCAACAATCTGGAACCGAAGTAATCACAATATGGTATATACACACATCATTTATACACAATTTTGTTATATATAAAAGAACTCTCTATCCGCCTCTAAGGGAGGACTAACCTTTCCCAATACCTCCACACATACAAAGGACAAAATTTCCTGAGCTATGTAATCTACTTCACTCTCAGCAAACTAACACACAACAAAATCATTAATCATGTACCCCTTTTAGACATGGTAGATCATACCAACTTCTAACGTCGACGCATGAGGCGAGGTTAGTGCGGTTCTTGGACCTCTAGTGTTCCTCCTAAGAAACTCGTATCCAACGTTAATGACGACTCTCTTTACCAATCCTGATCCTTGCTTCGCTTTCATATAAGCGTTTCCCATTATATACGCCACGCCTCCCTCACGCGCCTCCGTTAGCTCCATTAACTCCTCTCTCGTCTCCTTCTCTATCTTCGGTGTCTCCGGCACAACAAACCTCACTTTCTTTTTAATCTTACTCTTCTTCTTCTTAGGCTTCGGTGATCGGATCTCTGACGTCCCCGGCTTATCCGGGTCATCAAGATCGCTTCCGTCGTGATCCTCAATCCCTTGCATGTATGTTGAACAAGTTCCAACCACCGACATTCTCTCATCCTCTCCGTTTGTCTCCGCGACAGCGGTTGCAGCTTCAGAACGGACAAGCTCGGCAATGCTACATACAAGATCGCCTTCAAACTCGATGTCGTCCTTGTGAACATCACGGTACCCGTACCGTACGATGCAACGGTACATTCGGAACTCTTTCGGCCCAACGCGGCCGACAAGAAACCGTTCCTCTGGACGCACGTGCGGGACCGGGACGGATTTAACGCAGAGGAAGACAAGAACCTGGTGGAAAGCAGGGAGGTTGGTTACGAAATGAGAGAAGATCGCGGGAACGCCGGCGACAAGTTCGGTGTGTATGAGTCCGATGCCACGGACGCGTTTAATCCCGAGGGTTTGACCGAGGCTGAGGAGCCAGTTGACTGATACTTTGTTTTGAACGTCGAACTCGTACCGCTTGAGCGTTCCGTAGTGCCACGTGCACATCGCGGCTAAGAAACATAAAGAGAGGGCGATTGGAACCCACGCGCCTTCGAGGAACTTGATTAGAGAAGCCGTGAAGTAGAGGGATTCGATTGTGCCAAAAAACACAACGAAAGCGATTGCGAAGAAGATGTTCTTGTGCCAGCAGAGTACGATCACTAGTGACATCAGACATGTTGTCACCAGCATAACGGTTATAACCGCCAAACCTATAACAACTGTTAGTTAGCAACTGTCTCTGAAACAGAGTAGAGAGGTTTTCAAGTGACATGATTGTGTTTATATTACCTGAAGCATTACCCAACCGCTTGGTGTCTCTGAAACCAATGGTGACAGCTAAACAGAGGAGCATCAAGATCCAGTTGATCTCGGGGATGTAAATCTGACCGTGGATTTTGGACGACGTATGAACAATCTTCACTTTAGGGAAGCATCCCAATGCAGAGCATTGTTTGATGATCGAAAATGTTCCGGTGATGATAGCTTGACTTCCAACGACAGCAGCGAGTATAGCAATCACAAGAACTGGCCATCTAAGATTCTCCGGTACAGATACATAAAACCCGATATTGTACTCGGTTTCAATGACATGATGCTGAGATAGATAAGCTGCTTGTCCCATGTAAGCTAGTATCAAGGACGGGTAAACAAGTGATGTAAAAGCAATCTGCAACGAGAGCAAGATCATCAACCCAATGTAAAGAACTCAGATAGAGAAGAGAGGAATCTAAAAGAAAACCTTGATTGAGAGTTGAGAGAAATGACCGAGATCTGCAAACATTGCTTCAGAGCCTGTAATACAGAGCAAGATCCCACCAAGAGACATCCAGCCTCTGCTTTGAGTTTTCTTGAGGAACTTGTACATGTAATAAGGAGAGAGGGCTTGATACACATGCGGGTTCCAGTAGATAATGTTGTAAACACCGATGGTGCTGATGCATATTAGCCACAAGAGAATCACAGGGGCGAACAAGAACCCGACCCTGTGTGTGCCGTAATGCTGGAGTGCAAACAAACCTATCAGAACTATACAAGCAGCAGGAACTTCTATATCTGCATAAAACAAAACAATAAAAACAGAGAGAAAAGTTTAAGACACAATCTCAATAACTTAAAGGTCAAGACTTTAACTAACTGCAAGAGTCATTGAACATGACAGTTACAGGATGTGAAAGTAGAATGTATAGTCAAAGAGTTGACACTAAGATCCAAATATGGGGTAGATGAGAATTTTCAGGACGATGATGACACTAAGATCCAAATAGCCACTTGATGGATGTGCAGAGAACAATCCAAAACGTTTATTCAATAGGAGTGGGCCATCAAACTCCATAAAACCGAAAGCGATGCACATACGATAATTTAATTCGTGTTACGTGCAAAAAATGTGTCAATCAATCGAATGAACAGATGGTGGGAACAACAGGCTCCACAGTTGAGTAAAGACTTTCAGAATGTGTTCTAACGATAAGCTCGAAGAGTCTTAAACCGGAAAATGCGATAACACCTTCTCAGGTCACCAACTTTAAACCAGAATCCATCCATAAACTAACCAAACAGTCCATCACAATCACCATAATTAACGTTTAGATATGAAACTAATAAAAGAATAGTGAAGGAAAAACTCACACTTGTGATGCTCCTTGGCCATTGAAAGCTCAACACCAGATACTGCAGAAAAAACTGTAATAGACAAAAGTATAAGCAAACAAATCAATTATCTTCTTTGTCAGAAACAGAACATCAAACAAGAACAAGTCAAAGGAAAGGAATTTTGTTTTTCACCGGAAATTGCAGGCGTAAGAACACCATCACCAATCACCATACAAGTCCCAATTAAAGCCAATACAAGCAAAATCTTCTGTAACACTCTGTGTTTCTCTAGCGTAGATTTCAAACTCGCTGCGAAACCCGATTGAGGGATCCCCGGCGACGACACGACCGAGTCGGTCTTGTACTCGATGAGCTGCTCGTCCGCCAGCTGGCAACTCGGGAGCGAGTTGACTCGTGCGTGGCGACAGAGGAGCGAGTAGAGAGCGAAAGTGCCTCCTTCGCCATTGTCGTCTGCTCTGAGGACTATGAATACGTATTTGAAGAGAGGGACGAGAGTGATTGTCCAGAAGATGAAAGACAGAACACCGAAGATCTCTTCGTTTGATTCAGAGTGATGAATGTCTTCAGCGAATGTGCTTTTGTATACGTATAATGGAGAAATACTCAAATCTCCGTATACAACACCTAAGCTCTGATACGCTAATGTCAATACTGTTCTCCATGATTCCTTCTGCAATCAAAAAAGGTTTTTTTGAGAATCGATGATAACGAGGAAGAGAATCTCTTGAGAAAGGCCAGAACTTTTCGAGTTTGTGATATTGGATCGATCTTAAATCAGATTCCCATCGCGCTTTGACTCACCTTGATGATGTTCTGATAACTTCTGGATTCGATATCCATGGTGGGTTAATGGGTAGACTCAGGAATTCGAGAAGTCCATGAATCCTCGCGAATCAACAGAGACTTTCGATTCAAATCATACAAAAGAGTAGAGATGCAAAAAGCAAATCTTTACGAAACAATTGAATTGAAAGATGCACAGGTTTTATTCAGATATATTGTTATTACCACTCAGAACTGAACAGTTGAGCAACCGAGAATGGTTAGGAAAGAAGAAAATGGTAAAAAATGTCGAGAAATTTCGAAAAATTTGTGAAAGGAATACACGTAGAGTATATTTGCGTATGGGTTTCTCTGTAATCGGATGACAAAAGGCGAGATTTTTAAAAGAAAGAGAGCGACTTTTTTGTTTTCTTTGTTCGTTGGGTTAACTAATTTTGAAGTTGCTTACTTGAGAGAGAGAGAGAGAGAGAGAGATTTTGTTTCGGCTCTTGGGGAGATGTATAGGCTTCACAGATATATTCATATATATAATTCGAAGACACTTACTTCAACAAATTTGATTAGTCAAACTCTATATGTTGTTAATATTTATTCATAAGTAATTGGGTCTGGTTTGATTCTTCGAATGTGTATTGTTTTTATTATATTATATAATAATAGTAAAGGGTGTAATTATGAGCAAGATTAGAATGTGAAAGCAAAGTGCGTCGAGAGTGTAAAAAGGAAATGAGAAAATGTGGCACTTGATAAGCGGGGTGTCGATTCATATAGTTTATAAGCTTTCTTTAAAGTGGATGATCACATTAACTTCAAAGAAAATGTTACTTTTGAAGACAAATTATAAAGCGCCAGAAAGAAAAAATAAGAATAAAATAAATTATTATTTTGTTTTCATCCGAAAATAAATAAAAGAAATTACTATTGTTGGCTCCATTTAGTAGTTACTTAGCATATATATATATTGATTCATTATTATGTTAACTAAATTGAAATATATAGTTAAAAATATGATATCAGTAAATTAAAGTTATAATTCCTTGATTTTTCTCCAAAAATAGGAAAACACAATATAGTTAAAAGACAAGTGAACAAAAGTGTAAAATTCAAAAATAAATTAATAAAATTTGTATCTCAAAAATGCTTCAAACGCCGTGGATCTTATTGCCTTTTTCGTTCTTTTTGCCATAATTCAATTAATTAGAGTTTTGACACATGTTTTGTCTCTCACCTAATTTTGAAATGCTTGGAGATTTTATAAAGTGGACAATTGCGTTCATTACTCGATTAGATAGTTGGGCATCTCCTCCTTCTTCTTTATTCCCGATCTTTCAGAAGGAGGCGATTCTCTTTTGTTTGTGTATACCGGTTTGGGCAATCGGGCTTTTCTCGTCGGGAAGTTACGATTTCTCCTGTTTTATCTCTCTTTTGGTGTGTTTTGTCCGATTTGCTTCTTAATCGGAACAATAAACTCCGATCATGTTCTGGGTCGGTTCAATAGGTGTTTCATTGCCCATGTCGAGTCCGCTTTTCTTCTTCCTCTCTACCAGTTTTCTCTATTGCTAGGATTAATATCGTCGTTGCCTCTCCGTTTGGTCTGGAGCCAATAGAACCGACTTACTTAGGTCTGTTCGGCGTGGCGCTTTCTGGGATGGAGCTTATCGGCTGAGAGTTTGTAGCTGTTCTTCATTGCCATCCGGTTTCTCTATCATGGTTCTGTCGGCGGTTTGGGAGATCGGCAGCTTGGGCTTTTTCGGAGGCAGAGATTCGGCGGCTTGCTTTCTGGCGTTTTCTCCGGTGCTCGGTCATCGGCGCTACTTGCATGCCGGCGTTCATGGTCTGTGGACACGTGGCCTTGGTGCTTATCCGGTTTGGTGCTCATCCGCACTTTTTAGTTGGGCCATGGCCCATATGTTCATTCTCTGTTGGATTTCATGTAACCCTGCTGTACTCTCTTGCTCAATGGGCTTTTCTATAAGAAAATGTCGACCAAAAAAAAAAAAAAAAAAAGATAGTTGTGATCCAAAAAAACCAGTAAGTATATTTTAATATGGATTAGACCAATTTTCATTTTAAAAGAAAGATTTGATTTTGACGATACAAGAATATAAAAACAAATCGGAATATAAGCAAAGAATAGGTCATAAACTGTGTTTGTATTGATATTGTCGAAATGAGGCGAAGTGTTTAAACTCTCAAACTGATTTCAAAGGGAGATCAATTTAGTTTTCTAAACTAACTCCGAGAGAACATATCAGAGTTACAAAAGTTACAGTTAGTAGTAGTTGTGTGTGTGTAATAAATTCAGTGCGTCTAATAAATGGCCTTCGTAGAGTATTTATAGGAGAAGTTGCGATGTCAGATTTTCTCCAATCTGGAGCGACATGTCGTCCTCTGCATATTTTTGGGATATGGTATCTCGAGCCTTGTGTCTGAGCTACTCCGCAGCATGTGTTAGAAGAAATCATCGTATGACGCTGGGCCACTACTCGACTAGGTCGTTGTTCGTCGATCACTTTGCTATGTGTCGTCTTCTGGTCGGGGTTGAGACTATAGATCGGCGTTGTGATGATGACAGATTGGCCGGCCAACGTAAATTTGATATCGGATGTCTTTAGTTGTTTCTGAAAATGGACTTCTAATTATCGAGATGGGCTTAGCTAATGGGGATGTTAAGCTCACCTCTAACAATAAGCCCCCTCAGCTCGGTCAGTAAGGCTTTTGGCGAATGCACCAAATTTAAGTACAGTGTTTAGCTCGGCGCATCGTGTTCCGTCTGGAAGCTGAATAGTCGAAGGAAATTAGGGTTATTTGAGTTTTCCTGCGGTTGGCTCTTGTGTGTGGTTACTGAAGCTGCATTACCACTTGATCATTGTAACGTTTCCCGCCTATTTTGTGCACGCGGAGGGAGTATCATCAATCGTCGCACCTCCTTTCACGCGTCAGCTTAAGCTTTTCCGCTTATATCATCTCTATTTAAATTTGTATTTTCTTTCTTCATCTCCCATTTTTTACTGTTACCTTAGCATGTAGTCCTATTTTTCTTCCTCGTTGTTTTGTGGCTTTCTGACGTCTAACGAGTGATCTCATCTCTTCTGGCTGCTCGAGAAATCGATTTTCTCGTTTCGTCGAATTTCTTACGTTCCCATTAAATTTTTCTCCTTTCTTGGCATGGATTCCGAATATTGGCCGATAGATGTCGAATCACCGACCTCTGATCAAAATATTATGGTTCTTCTCACGGCTAGGAAGTTGACGATGATCACGCCCCGCTGGTCCGAATTAGCCGAGGTTATAGGAGTGCACTAAGAAGAAGTAGGGCTTGGCGACCTAGTTTGCCGAGGGTTCAAGTAAGCTGGTGGAGATTCTTTGACATTGAGTGACCTTTATTTTGTATGAAATGACTTGTGAGTCTGAGTTTCCTCCCGGAGTTGAACATGTGGTTCTTGGATCGGTGGATCGGCCTTGGAATCCTCCTCATGGGTATGTCTATTTTTACGAAACTTCTTCACACAGTGCGGGCTGTGGTTTCCCTTACCCAAGCTCTTTGTATCCTAGTTAGGCTTAGAATATGGTAGGCGTTTCTGACCATGGTGAATCAACAAATGGCAGAGGACTCGAATCGTGTTGCACTTCAAATCAACAAGCTGAGAAAAGCTCTTGAGAAGGAGAGGCATCGATTGGTCGATTTGGACAAATTGAGGGAGGAGTTCGAGCGAGCACGTTCGGGCTGCTAAGGTGGAAGTAATTCAGGCCGATTTTGAGGCTGAGAAGGCTAATCTGGCCATACTTCTGTCTTATCTCTCCACGCTTATAGAAAACGCGGCTAGTCAGGAGGAGGGACTCATCCTGGTCCGGGGACTATCCGCGACCGCCCGTGTTGGGAAGGACACTTTTCAGAATGAGAAATCCCAACTTCAGATTTCGAATGAAGAGGATGAAGGCTATCTTGTTCCATGAGAATGAGGTAATGACGGAGAAGTGGTAGGACATGAAGACAAGATATACAACGCGATTCTAAAATATTTGTGCTCATTTGGCTGGTCGAAGCAAGGTACATACTCTGCTTTTGACGATAAGTCAAGTAATGGGTACATGAGAGTTCCTTGAGACCATGAATATGGAGGACGTCCTGGTTATTCTTGCCTATCGAATGGAGAAGATCAGGGCGTTAGTGTCTAGTTTGACGGCCAATCTGGAGTAGATCGTTTATCCTGAGCTCCCTGAGGAAGATTACGCCGTTTTTTTTTTTGATCTTGCTCCTTTGATTCGAGTTGAAGAAAAATTTTCCCTTATCTTCTGCAAGTCTGCATGCTGATATGCCTAATCTGGATGCCTCTTGCTTTAAATGGTCGGCTCGAGGGCCCCAACGTGAACCGTCCTTAAATCTCACGACTTTGTGGGTGTATAGATTTGAAAGGGGTAGCTAGGTTGTAGTTTGATTTGTTCTTTTATCATTCCCTCTCTTTGGTTTAAAGATGTTTTTTTGAGGATAAATGATAAATCACATTTCCCTTTTATATCGCAAGCCTGATTTTTTCTTGCCTTGTTCAATGGGAGGTGTTGGCGACTGTGTTACGGTCGTCCTATGGCTGAAAGTTGAGCCAAACAATGATTTCGGGGCTCAGCCCAAAATTTGACGGCTTGTGTTCTTTGGGTGCGATGGAAGGCTCAGCTTTAAGCATCGAGAATGCTTTTTAGCGCGGATTTGGGCTCAACTTAGATACTTATAGATTTTGTGTCGGGGTGAAAGCGCCGAGCTTCAATTTTTAAGCATTGGTTGATTGTGTTCTTTGCGAGTCTGAGCTCGTCTTAAGATACTTATACCTTGTGTGTCGGGATGCCAGCGCGCGGCTTCAACTTTTAAGCATTTATTGGTTGTGTGATTTGCGAGTCTTGGCTCGTCTTTGACACTGATTGGTTTTGTGTTGTAGTGCAAGCTCGTAAGCTCGGCTTTAGCATTGATTATTTGTGTGCCCTTGATTGCAAGATCAGAAGCTCGGCTTTAGCACTGAGAGTTGTGTGTTTTTGCGAAATTGGGCTTGACTTTCTTTTTGAGACCGAAAGTTGTGATATGATTTTTAGTATGAGACTTTTTTTGTTTGCAAAAGAAGCGACTGGCTGTTCGGCAGTTCGATTGTGCCATTAATGCCCTAGCTGTTTCTGTTGATGATATATCGCACACATATATTGGGGGACGAGGCTCCGTATTTATTTTAAGGATACCTCCGTAATTGTCACTTCTTTATTATCGGACGCATCTCCTTTAATGTTGTGTTGGTAACCGTCATTTCTTCATTTAAAGCGTCTTAGTAAATTTCGTTTCCAATTAATTGTCGCCTTGGTAACCGTTGTTTTGTTCACTATAAATATAGACCTCTTCCCCTATCATCTTCACATCTCGCTCACATTTCTTTTTTCCTCTCTTTTCTGATTCTTGATTATCTTCTTCTTTTTAGTTTTGGTTTTGATGTCGACGTCTCTTTTGTTCCTTCTTAGCATGAGTCAATGGTACAGAGCCGTTACGTCGTTTGGTGGCTTTTGCTGATGGGATTATGATATTTTTGGTAAAGTAAAGCTCATCGATAGATGGAAATATATTGATGACTATTCCCATTTGTCATCTTTCCGAACTTAAGGGCAACGCCATGATCCTATGTTCGGATCGATCTTGTGCGTTTATAGTTTTAGTAATGTGTTCTAGTCTGCTTCTTCTGGGGCCGGTTGCCTCATTTGTAAGTATCATTCCTTCCCTTATCTCTTTTTCCGAATCCCATTACTCGGGATTTGCCGACAATTTTTGTCATTTTGTTTGCAGGGCAACTGATGGTATACCAGAGCGGATCTTCCCTCGAAGACGCGTAACAACTTATCCTCTTGGAAAAGTTGTACGACATAGCTGATTCTGGAGACCAATTGACTTTTTGGGGTGTTGAGGATCACTCACTTCGATCTCTTCTTACCCCCACAAAGTTTCTCTAGGGTTTTGGCTTCATCACGGTTCCCATTTGTGCAGTTAATCTCACGGAGCAGCCTTGCAAGTAATAGACGACGAATTCCTCTTTCAAGAAAGGAGTTCGGCTCCTTCGGGGCAAAAACAGATCTTGAAAGTCAAACTTCGGTCTCAGACAAAATCGTCTTTCAAAAACTTAGTTCGGCTTTAGATTTTTGTTTTTGCTTATGCTCGAATGTTATATGATTCTTTTTACTTTGAAAAGAAATGAAAACGACCTTTTTATGAATCCATGTTCCTTTATCCAGTCAAATATTCATGCGTTTTGTTTGTTTGTTATTCTTCTTGTCTAACACCGCCGAGCTCGATTACTCGGTACCATAATTGCTAAGGTCGACAAGGGCAAGAGAGATATGGTGGTCTGAACGGGTATGGTAGTGTTGGTAGCCTTGTCTCCATCAAGGGGCTAGAGAGCTGTAGCTCGCCAAGAATCTAGGCCAAGACCGTAGCAGGACGACGCTAGTGAGGTCATAGTTAAATGACTCAGGCAAGGTTTTAATTTAGGTGGCACGGGTTTGGTCGTAGCTAGAGAACACATTTGAAGTCGCGATGATGCGCGAGCGAGTTTGTAGCTAGATGGTGCGGGCGAGGTTATAACTAGACAGTGCGAGCGGAGTTGTGGCTAGACGATGCAAGCAAAGTCGTAGCTAGGCGCTGCGAATATCATGCCTTCGAATTCTGGGAGAGAGCTCGGGAGCTCCTTTTTGGAGAGCTGGAGGGCTGGTTGCTTCGTGGTCGAGAAGGCTGTAGCATTCTATTGGTGATCTTGTCATTACTAAATCTTTCTTTGTGTATAGGAAATCTTTTAACCACCCTCTCTCTAGCCCCAATTGTTGATCCAAAGAATCACTAAGTATGTTTTAATATGTATTAGGCTGAGATTTCCAATTTAAATAGAAACATTTGACTTTGACGTGACAAGAGAATATAAGAACATGTCGGAATGTTGGGTGTAGAGTAAGTCGAGAGTCGTGTTTGTATTGATATTGTCGAAATGAGGCGAAGTATTTAAACTTTCGAATTGATACCGAAGGGAGATCAGTTCGATTTTTTTAAACATTCTGAGTAAGCAGATCGAAGTTACAAAAGTTACAAGTAGCAGTAGCTATGTGTAATAAATTCAGTGTCATAAATGGTTTTCGAAAAGTATTTATATGAGAAGTTGCAGTGTCAGTTTTCTCCAATTTGGGATAAGTATCGTCCTTTCGAGGTATAGTTACGGAACCTTGTGCTCGAGCTACTCCGCGACGTGTGTTAAAAAAAATTATCGTACGATACCGGGTTACTATTCGACTAGATTAATGTTTGTCGATTTATTTTACCACGGGTCATTTTTTGCTAGTCGGGATTAAAACTTAAATCGGCATTGTAATAATGAAAAATCGATGAGTACGCATAAGTTACATTTTAATTGTCTTTAGTTTATTTCTGAAAATAGACTTTTAATTGTTGAGATGGACATAACTAAGTAGAATGCTAAGTTCATCTTTAACAATAAATGTTATGGTTAGTGCAGCCGGAAAAACATGTGTGGTTGAGATATCATTTTCTAATTTACTTGTTAACTTGTATTGGCCATCGACCCGAATAAAAGCCAAACAAGCCAGTTTATTCTTCTTCTTTTTTTTTGTTGTCACGACAGTTTTTTCTTCATCTAGTACTTAAAAACAGTCCTATTAAAAGAAATCGTAACCAAAAATCACAAATATATATATATCGTTCGCCCTAACTCTTCGCTCTCAGGTTCGAACTTCGATACAGCGCCGCAAACCTTCATTTTCCGCCTCTTCTCCTCGGTTGCCGGCGCAGATCGTCGGTGCCGGGGAGAGGGTTGCTCGCCGTGTTAGTTTGTTAACCTCCTCTAACTCCCAGCCATCTCCGACGGTTCCGTACGCCCAATCTTTTCTGCCGTCTGTTCCTCTCCGGTGTCGTCATCTTCGCTGGCCTCCGGTCTTCTCCGCTTATTTCTGGGTTGGTCGTGTGCTGCCGTGGTTGTATCGCCGCCTTCTCCTATGCCGTCCCCGGAGTCTACGTTCTCGCTTGGGTGAGTCAGTGTTTCAGTTTTGGATCTTGTTCCCTCCGGTTTGCTAGATGGTCTTAGGTCGTGATTGAGAGAGATCTGTTGATTTGTGGTTTGATAGTGGCTCGGGCTTTGTTTTGGTCTGGATTGGTGTTGTATCCGGGTTATGGTCTGGTTTTGGAGATAGTTTAGAGGTGCGGATTTATGGGCTGGGTAATGGGTCAGCCAGCTTCTTTGGTTAGTTATGGTTAGCATATATCGAGCCATTTATGTTACCTCTGTTTTTAGGCTAAATCTGTGATCTGGATATGGCTATGGATTCTCAGCTTGGATAATTGTGGTCAACTTGGTTTCTTTTAAGAGTGCTTTTCATTCGGGTATTATGGGTTAGATCGGTGTTTGGAATGTTTAGACTTCGTTGGAGACTTGGTTTCGTTTGGAACTTCTATATAGGGTTTGATTTGACGTTTACGAGTGCGTCTTTACCGCATCCGAAAGAGTAGGAGAACTTTCTTAGGTTCTTTCTTGTCGGAGTATGAAGCTTTGTTTCTGGGTTCTGGGTTGGTGAGAGAGAGTGTCTCTCTGTGAGTCTCCAGGTTGTTGATGTTGTCGCTTGGTGAGCCGAGGGCTACGGCGATTTATCTCGCTCTTTTTCTTTTGCGGTTGCCACATCTTCCAAGTCTAAGTTGCTATGGTTATATTTTGGATTTATCGATTTATATTTCCTATAGCAGTAGGTTTTAGTAACCCTTTATGGGCTTTTGTTGCCTGATTTGTGGGCTTTTGTTGCCTGATCCGTGGGCTTTTGTTGCCTAATCTGTGGGCTTTAGTTTCCTATGTTTAGGACTTTGTATTAAACTTTTGTGTTTCAGTTTTATCAATATAATCCCACCAGATGACAAAAAAAAAAAATCGTAGCATCGTTGAAACCGCTCTTCACCATGGGCGGTGAGAACAAACAAAATGGAGTATATGTCTTTTTTTATATTTTAATTATGAGCATTCTAGTTTTTAAATCAACCCACAACATATAATATGAGCTTTATGAATAAATATATAAGGTGTCCTTTTGTCAGCTATTTGGTTCTAGTAAAAAAATAGAAACTGAATAAATTATATGTTTTTTGACAAACAGTAAATTATATGTTTGGGTGAAATAATTAAAAAAGAAACCTGAAACATAGCACAAATTTTATTAGGGAAGTTAGCAGCAATCTTGGACGGTTTTTATTACTAATATATATATATATATTATCTTTTTTATCTTTTTAATGTGCGTTTAAAAAATATTATTACACAATTGTCATTAATAAAATATAAAATTTTCTGGATTCTGTCAATAAGTCTTCTCGATTTTGATAGTTTACCAATTTCTTATAATAGACTTGTTGTTAGTCTGTATACTTGTTTTCATGATTGTAGGTTTTTTTTTAATTTGTAGACTTGAATTTTGGATTGTTGATTTTTCTTTAGGGATTTATAGATTTATTTTAAATTTGATAGATCATTTTGTCCAATGATTTTAAGCTGTCATAGATTTTTAAAACTGATGTAATAGACTTTTAAGTTGTCTTAGATTTGTCGTATATCTTGCAGAGTTATTATGTATGACAACAGATTTGTTTCTAATTTGTAGATTTCTTATGTAGATTTGTAGATTTTTTTTTTTTTTGATTTGTTTGTCGAATGGTAGGTTTGTTAAGAGATAGGTAGATTTAAGTTATACAAGAATAGATTAATGCTTGGAGTTCGTAAACTTTCACTAAGTGGTCGTAGATTTTTTAGGGAACTTGAATACATTGACGTGGTTGCAGATATATTATGTTGATGTAGCCCCAAAGATGAGACTTGACAGATAGGTTGATGGAGGAACAAGCATTGGCTTTAGAGTTCTCTTACTTGACCGAGATGGATGGAATGAATGGATGATTGACTCTCTCAATCTGGTGGGATGATTGAATCTCTCAATCTGTGGTTGAACAATTTATTTGAATCACACAAACAAGTTAATCCAGGTTTTCTATAGAATAGGTGAATCACACACTTATTCAAGAGAAGGAAAAACTCTTAACAAAGATACTCTTTGAAAGAAACTGAATAATACTTTTTGATTGATTGAAAGGTATTTTACAAGTGAAGAATACAATGAGCCTTTATAGGACGCACGACTAACGGTCATATTAACCTTGAACAAGAAAGAAATCTTCTAAATAACATATAAAGCCGTTGGATGATCTACTTTGAATACACTTTCTTCTGAATAAGGAAGGTTGGTCCATGTGATTGATCCTGTGCGTTTTGGTGATGCTAAGGACGTCTTCTATTGCTTCTGGTTGATGGTTATTGCCTCCTGGTTTCCAAACCTTGGTTTGAGAATGTGCAAACCAATTGGTCTTCATAGTTTCCATAAATAGCTCCACTTGAATTTGCTTATGTTACAATAGGATTCGCCTGATCTTGTGTGGGCTGGTGCCTCTGAAGGTGTTGTAGAGTGCTTCTAGAAGTAGTAAGAAGTCTCCTGGTTGCCAAGTTCGAGTTTGGCAATATATGAACTCATGATCTTCCAAATAAGGTAAGTCTGGCATTCTTTGACTTTGACAGTGAATAACTTTCGAACCATTACTTCTTTTGGTTTGAATCCAATTATCCGTGGTCCTCTGATGAGTTGAAAATCCAGAACAATTGGATTTGTTGATTTGTTTCTTATGGATTGTTCGGAGTGCTTCATTTTCTGCTTGTAGGTCTCCATCAGGTCTATTGGGAAACTGCCAGATTGAGTCTTCAATATCTTCTTCATGTGAAGTGATTTTGGGATGATTCTTATTCCTAGTGTGCTCTGGATTAGTTGGGTATGTACTCCAGGTAATGGTTTATCTGATATGATTGGTCTTGATCTCCATTTTAGCTAAGCAAAGCTCACATGTCTCCTTAGCTCTGACTGACGTAGTGGTTGAGTTAGTGGTTGAGTTAGTGAGCGCCGGGTCTGGTTTGGTTATTGTGAGATCTTGGATTCACACTAAGAATTTGTATTCGTGGATTTGGACTTTAGGATATAGAAACGGTATAGTTTCCTATGAATCAAAGACTTTATTGAGATTGATCGTCGAGATAGAACAAACACAATCGAAAGGAGAGTACAAAGTATGATGATCGAGCTATCTAGTCGAAGTGTTCTAAGTTAGGGTTGGAATGTCTTGAATGAGTCGCCACTTCTTCTTTTAAATAGTCTCGACTCTGACCTCTCTGTTCCGATATTTCGTCCTCTCCTTCGTAACGATCCCCGTGATTCTCGCGGATCAGTTGAAATGGAAAAGACCGGGTCGCTCTATCTCCACGTCGTCTCCTGCCGAGCTCGAGCTCGATCACCTCTTACTTCGGTATCGCTTGGGCCTTGTAAAAGTGTCGTTCATTCAAGCCCAACAAAATAATCGGCTCGTCTCTTCGTCTGTGATTCTAGAACGGGCTCGTGGATACGGGCCTTTGTATTGTTTATTAATGGGCCGGATTTCCTAGAGGGAAATCCAATACCAACAATAGCCCCCCAACCCATTGATTTCGAGAAGTCGAGGTTAATGGGCGGTGGACGTTCTCGGGAAGACGCGCGCGTGTCTCGGGCGTCGAAAAACCTAATGATTATTCTCGCCCCATCCGTAGATCTTATTGCGATCCAACGGTCAAGGTTGGGCGCGTGGGACGAGCTGATCTGCTTTTTAGCGCGTCAGCAGTTATAGCGTGTATTTGCTTGAGAATTTCATCTCCCACCGTGGATCTGGTCGGTCATCGACGGCTGAGATTCAAAGGTTGCGAAGAGTCTTTTCAGGCTCGTTCTTTTGATGATGTGACCTAATTGCCGCACGCTCGCAGCCGTTGATTTCATATCTTCGGTCAGATTAGGGGGAGAGCGAGGAGTCCAAATCACCTCGATTTTCTCGTAATTATTACGAGTTCGGAATCATGCGGTTAAGATTTTGCACGATTCCCACTATAATTTTCTCGTATTTTGCCGAGGGTGATTTCTTCTCTTCCCACTTTCACTTCTTCTCTTACTTTTGCTCTGGTTTCTACTTCTTTTCCCATCGGAAAAATTTCCTTCCAAAACTCTTCGCTTTCTTTGTTCCGATATACCGTTTTTCATGGCTCTCAGAGATGCGACAGGGGCTAGTGTTAGCACGGCCGCGGGCTCGTTTGGCCCACATCCGCCGTCTTCCCTCTCCGTAGACCAAATCGAACGGTTGCGGAGGGTTTGCAGGATTCCACCGGAGCTGGAAATTGTGATTCCGTCGCCGGCGGTGTCGCCGGAAACCGCGGTGGAGGGTTATTGTTGCGCCTCATACGCCTACTTCGAGAAATGCGGGCTTTTCTTCCCTATTCCCCGCTTAATCTCTTTGGTGCTGGCCCAGCTTCAACTGGCGTTTCATCAGATGACGCCAAACTTTGTCCGGTACGTCATCGGAATCGGAGTCAGGGCCGCAGAAGAAGGAATCGAGTTCGGGCCTGAGGAACTCATGCGTGTTTTCTCGGTGAAGCACAACGCTAAGTTCCGGGGGACTTACTATCTCTCGCCTCGTTTTGGGCGGGTCCTCGAGGACGTTCCGACGAAAGATGTATGGAAGGACCGATACTTCTTCTTCAGGATAACCCATCATTCGATCAGGGACTTTGACTATTCGGTCATCCCGTCTCGATGGTCGTCCAGCGTCGGTAAGGCCCTGGTTTTAGTGTTTTCTCTTTTTTTTAGGCCGTCCCTTATCTCGTCCGGTTTTTATCACAGAAGCTCTGGAGTCGCTTGCTACCAACCCGATCACAGAGGCTTTGCTAGCTCGTCTGAGAGGGGGCGCTGTTAATTGGGGTATTTTTACGATCGAGCGTGTGCAGGCCGTTCTACGGGTCGGCCCTGAGCGAGCTCCGCGGGGCCGCGCTCATGTTCCTCAAAACCCATTGGTTCCCTCCGAACCCTCTCGGACTCTCCCGGCTCAAGCTTCTCAGCCTCCGCTTCGTATTGCCGAGCGGGTCAGAGAGAGTGAGTCGTTTTGTTAGCAATGTTTTCGTTTATCGTCGTCGTTTTGACTCGTCTGACTTTTTTATTTTATTTATAGCTCGACTTCTTCCGGGCGGCAGCTCGGCTGCCAATTTCCTTCCTCGCGAGACGCTATCTCGCAGAGTGAGCAGCCGCCAGAATGGGAAAGATCTGGTCGACCTGGTCGACAAGATGGACGCGGGCGAGCTTAGTAACGTTATTCTCTTTGCCCTTGATCGGGCTCCTCCTCCGCCTCCGGCTTATCCTCCTCCTCCTGCTCAGACCTCGCTCCTTCCGGTGACGGGCCCGGAGGGAACGATTGCGGGGGTTGTCGACGCGACTCTCCCTCTGGCCGAACAAGAGGCGGTTTTACATCAGTCTAGAGGTGCTGCTCTCCGCGACTCTCGACCGGATCTGTCCGGGGGGGAAGATCGTCGGAGTCGAGGAGGTTCTCTTCCCCCTTCTCCGAAGCATCGTAAAGTAGACGCGGGAAGGAGTCCAGAGGGGTCGGAGGGAGAGGAGTGCTCGGTTGTAGACGATCCGGAAAGTGTGGTTCGTCTGCTGAGGCGCATTAGGCCTGTCGGTTCTGAGCTCCCGGTTTCTGGGGAAACGGTCCTCAGTAGTGCGTATTCCGAGATGATGGCGCTTATCGGGAAGGTGAGACGTTTTTGCTTTGGTCTTCTTTTTCCTTTTATCCCCTTTTTTTTTAACCGACACCTTTTTGTGCAGGCTGTAGAGGCCATGAATGCGTACGCGGTCCGGTCTGAGAACGAGGTGTTGGATGCTCAGACTTATGAGCTCGAGTCTGCTCGAGAGGCTGCTACCCAAATGAATACCGAGCTCCAGGAAGCCTTGGCTAGGGAGGAGCGTTTGAAGAAAAGGGTCACGGATCATGCCGTTGCGGAGGCCAGGATTGCACATCTCGAGAGGAGGGAGGAGGAGCTATCTTGTCAGCTTAGCACCGCCGAGGCTCGAATTCGGACTGTGGAAGAATCGAGCCGGGTCGAGCTTCGTAAGGCTCGAAAAGAACTCCATGGCCAGTATCTGATGATTCTGGCCGGGGTCAGAGAGAGAGCCGAGAAGAGGAAGATCCAGACTAGCGCCGAGATCCGTCTCCAAGAGACTTTGGCCAACATCGAGCTCATCGCTGAGATCGCAGCTGGAGAGGTGGACATGACCCGTGAGGTGCTTAAGCTGGCTGAGCAAAAACGAGTTGCTCTAGCGGAGATGGAGGCCGCGGCGGTCTCCGATTTTAGCATTGGCAAGCTTGCCTTGCCGGCAATGTCGGAGGGCTCCGTGGCCATGGCGGGTTCTCCGCCTGCTCCCCTGGTCGAGACCGACCCGAGGATGACTGACGAGGTCGACTCCCGGCCGAGAAGAGTGGCAGGCGATGGGGCGAAGGGCCAGGTCGGCAACTCCTCCTATGCAGCGTTTTAAAAACTGTCTCTGTTGTTGCCCGAGAGGGTTTTTAATTTCTTTTTCAAACTTTGGTTGCCCAAGGGGGCTTTTTGTTCGAACTCGGGGACACCATGTCCTCTTTTTTTTTTATGAATTGCTTTAAAATCTTGCATGCCTTAGCATAGATTTTACTGTTTTTAGCGCTTTAGCATAAAGTTTGGCCGTTATAGCGACTTGAACCTCCTCAGAGTGGTCGACAAATAACTCGTCTCGAATTGCCTTAGGGAGTTCTTTGCGAACTTTTGTGTCGATCGTACTCGAGGTACGACTACTTCGTAGTGTAAGATCTGAGCTTAACGCTGGATGCTTTCAAAGAATTGCTGAATATAAGGACGAATCGAAGTGGACTTACCAAGGTTGTTTGCTTGAATAACTGTCTGGACTTTGTTGTCTTTTTTCTTGGAGGGAGGAGGTAGTCCCCCAATTCTTTTAATCCGTATAAGGTTTAGAAGAATTATTGGTTTTGGAGGGATCGCTCTGGATCTTTTTTGGGACGATCATTTCAGCTCGTTCGAGTTGGAAGGACCATTTCGGGTCGCTTGTTTTGGGCTGATCATTTCAGCTCGTTCGAATTGGAAGGACCATTTTGGTTCGCTTGTTTTGGGACGGTCATTTCAGCTCGTCCGATTTGGAAGGACCGTTTTAGGTCGCTTTGTTTGAAGGGATAATTTCATATCACTTTATTTCTTGGAGAGATAATTTCATATCACTTGATTTTTGAAGAGATAATTTCATATCGCTTGATTTTGGGGGAGGCCGTTTGAGGTCCCTCAGAAGGGATAATTTCATATCGCTTGACTTTGGGGGGAGGCCGTTTGAGGTCTCTCGGAAGGGATAATTTCATATCACTTGATTTTGGGAGAGGCCGTTTCAGGTCGCTCTGAAAGGATAACTTAATATCGTTTGTTTTAGAAGAGATAATTTCATATCACTTCGGCTTTTGAAGAGATAATTTCATATCACTTTTTGGGAATGTATTGGTGAGGTATTTCGCAATGACTCTAACCTGTACGACAGAAAGAAGCATTGGATTAAGAGACTTATCTTTGATTTCACAAAGATAAGCTAGTGTGACTTCGTCAGAAGTTGCTGAGCTCGGTAAGAGCTTTGTGTTTGGGGGGTGGCTGCGCTCGAAGTCGAGCTGCCTACGTACCCTTTTAAGAGGATCAAGCCATTTCGTAGTTCGATTATGTTGTCGTACCCCTAGTGGAAGTACTTTTTGAGGTTGATGATGTTCCAAAGTCGTAGTTCAGGTTTCTGGGTTTCCACCGACTTGAGTCGGTAGACCCCGTCCTTTACAACATCGGTGACCTGGTAAGGACCTTCCCACTTTGCTCCTAACTTCCCAGCGTGTTCTTCCTTTTTATGGTCGAACACTTTCCGTAAGACGAGCTCTCCTACTTGAAACCTTCGAGTTTTGATCTTGGAAGCGTAGTAACGAGCTGCGGCTTGTTGGTAGTTCTGGATTCGAGCTAGTGCGAGGTTCCTCTTTTCTTCGACGAGATCGAGCTCGTCAGTTATCATCTTGTTATTGAGTTCCTCTTGTCGTGGGCATTCCTCTTTGCGGATGCTTGATACGAGGATTTCGGCTGGTACTACCGCCTCGATCCCGTAAGCCAGCGAGAAGGGAGTCTCGCCGGTGGATTTGCGGGGGGTAGTCCGGTAGGCCCAGAGTACGGCTGGGAGCTCGTCACTCCAGCTTGTTTTGCACTCATTGAGTCTTTTCTTGAGGCTATTCATGATTGCCTTGTTACCCGCTTCCGCCAGTCCATTCCCTTGGGGATAGCGTGGCGTTGAGTAAGTCAGCTTTATATTCCACGTTCTGCAGAACTCCTTGAAGGCGTTTGATATGAACTGGGAACCGTTATCAGTGACGATTTCGTGGGGTAGTCCGTGCCGGCAAACGATGTTTCGCCAGACGAACTCCTTGACGTGAACGTCTTTGACCTTTTGGTACGACTCTGCTTCAATCCATTTGTTGAAGTAGTCCGTCATCACCAACAAGTGTGTGACTTTCTTTTTGCCGGATGTGACTAGGGGCCCCACGTTGTCCATTCCCCACCGCATGAATGGGTATGGCGATGAGATAGAGGAGAGTTTCTCCGATGCTTGGTGGATAATTGGGGCGTGCTTTTGGCACTTGTCGCATTTGTTGGAGAAGGACTCGCATTCGGTGGCCATTGTCGGCCAAAAATAACCTTGCCTTTTGATTCGCACGGCCAATGCTCGTCCTCCGGAATGGCTTCCGCAGGATCCGTCGTGTGCTTGTGTAATCACGGCTAGGGCTTGCTTTTTGTTAAGGAATTTAAGGTAAGGTCCGGAGAGACTCCTTTTGAAGAGCTCTCCTTGTGTGACGCAGTACCTTGCACTTTGTGTTTTGAGTTTCCGTGCCTCCCACTTGTCGTCCGGAACTTCGCCATTTGTAATGTATCGAATGATTGGAGTTCTCCAATATTTGTCATTGTTAGGCTCGGGTCCTTGACTAGCGGATGCGGGTTGGATCGGTCCGTCGGGGACGTTCGCGACGTACACGGCTGTTCTCGGATCGAGGTCATCATCAATCTTGATGATGTCGCGACTGGTGTCCTCGGGACATTCTTTGTGCTCGACATTGTCCTTTATGGCGGGTTCGTCCTCTTTCAAGGTCAGAGCTTTTAGGGCTATGTCGATTCTTGGTTTCTCGATCCTTTCGACCGGTATGATCCTTTTAAGGTTAGGATCCGATGTCGACGCTAATGCGGCTAGGGCATTGGCTGCGGTGTTTTCCCCGCGTGGGATTCGCGTTAGATCAAAGAATTCGATTTGTTCTGCGAGCGTGTGGACTACCCGTAGGTATGCTTCCATCCGTTCGTCTCTGGCCTCGTAGTCGCCATGATACTGGCTCGTGACCAATTGGGAATCGCTGAAGGCGTCAACTTCCCGGGCTCCTATTGCTATCGCTAGTCTGAGCCCGGCTATTAACGCTTCGTATTCTGCTTCGTTATTTGAAGCGGCGAAGCCCAGTCTGAATGATTGTTCTAGTACTTCGCCTGTTGGGGAGACCAGTTTTACTCCGACTCCAGATCCTTGCCTCGAGGAAGCTCCATCGACATAGAGTTTCCACCTTTGGGCCGAGGTCGGGTCGAGTTCGATGGTCGGAGGGAGCTCGATTATGAAATCTGCCAGTACTTGCGCTTTTAGGCATGTTCGAGCCTTGTATTCTATGTCGTACTCGCTAAGTTCGATAGCCCATTTGACCAATCGACCTGACTGGCTTGAACTATGAAGGATGGTTCTCAGTGGTTGAGAGGTCATCACTACGATCGAGTGCGATTGAAAGTATGGTCGGAGCTTCCGAGCTGATGTCACTAGCGCTAGGGCGAGTTTTTCCATGGCGGGGTATCTGGTTTCATCGTCGATCAAGGTCTTACTGATGTAATACACCGGCCGTTGCTCGTTTTGTTCTTCGCGAACCAGGACTCCACTTACTGCTGCCGTCGAGACAACTAGGTAGAGGTAGATGGGTTCTCCTTCTACTGGTTTCGCCAGTATGGGTGGTTCGCTCAAGTAAGCTTTGAGCTGAGTGAACGCCTCTTCGCACTTTTCATCCCAGAGGAATTTTTTGTTCGCTTTGAGCAAGTGATAGAAGGGTAGACATTTATCAGTCGACCTCGAGATGAAACGGTTCAGAGCAGCTATTTTGCCGGTTAGGAGCTGGACTTCTCGCGTCGTTCTGGGAGATTTCATCTCTATGAACGTTGCGATCTGTTTGGGGTTCGCTTCGATCCCTCTTTCAGTTACTAGGTAACCTAGGAATTCTCCTGAGGGGACCCCGAAGGTACACTTTGCTGGGTTGAGTTTCATCCCGTATTTATTGAGAATGATAAAACATTCTTTTAGCTGTGGGATGTGATCCTCATACCTGGAAGATTTGACCAGCATATCGTCGATGTAGACTTCCATGGTTTTGCATAGGAGTCCTGAAAACATTTTGTTGACGAGGCGTTGGTAAGTTGCTCCTGCGTTTTTTAGTCCGAAGGGCATGACTTTGTAGCAGTATGTGCCTCGATCAGTTATGAACGAAGTCTTTTCTTGGTCCTCGGGGTTCATTAATATTTGATTGTACCCCGAGAAAGCGTCCATGAAGGATAGTAGCTGGTGTCCGGCGGTGGCTTCGACCAACCGGAGAATGCCCTGATATGGGCTTTGGGGCCCGACTTCCCGGAGAATTCCGGAAATTTAGTTTTCTTGATTTCTCGGATTCTCGCGAAGGCGATCCGGTCTGTGAACGGCGTTTGTCGCGTTTCTTCGATCACTCGATCGATGTCAGGTGCCGCGCTTGTTGCCATGTGAACTTTGGAGCTCAGATTGACGAACTGAGCCTTAGCTTGTTCAATATACTGTCTAATCATATCGTGGTCGTCGCCCGTCGTAGGTGCGAACTGGGCTTGTGCTTTATTGGACATTTGTCCAAGGAAAGTGGGGTCGAGGAGATCGATTGTTGGAAACGATCCCGTCTGGCCGACATGCGGCGTTCGGAACTGTACCGTATTTGACCCGTTAGCGGGTCATGAGCTCGAGGCAAAGGCAGAGCCTCCTAGTTGCCTTGGCCGGATATTCGAACTACTCGGGAAAGGTGGTGGCCCGGGTAATGGTCGACTACCCGATCCGGTTGGATCTGGGATCGCCGAGTTCGAACCGAATGGGGTCGGAGTCGCGATGGGCGTCATTATAGGGCGAAAACCGCTATTTGACGTACTGACGAAATTCCCCGACGTTCCCGGTGGAGTTACTACCTGGGAGAAGTCCAAGCGTGTGCACGGTGGGGGACTTATGGGGGTTCGTGGATCGTGTGTTGATCTCCCCCTGGTTTTGGCTGGCGAGCTCTTCAAGACGGGCGTTGATGCGCCTTTCTTGTTCGCCGAGTTGCGCGACCAGAGAGCGATTTGCGATCTCTTGGGACCTTGCGCTTGCCTCATTATTTCTCGTTCGATCCACCAATAGGCTTAACATCGAACGGATTTCAGCAAGATCATTTGGCCCTTGTCTATGTGGATCAGAAGGCAGTGGCGAATTGGGTCTGGTTGTTCCAGATCCGCCTCTAGGGGTGGGAATCGAATCATTTCTCATCCATACCCAGTTTCTGCTCGGATCGTTAGTTCCTGACAAAACGTTTGTCGGAGTCTGGCTCGTCGCAATTGTTTGAGCGACTGAGCCGGCTGGTGCCGAGGTCGTGGAGACTGAGACAGAACTCGTCAACACTCCATCGGTCTGACCCATGATCCTTACCCCGGTGGTGTTCTGGGGAACGTTGTCGACCGTTTAAGGGTGGTCAACCGGTGGTGTGGCGCTGGGAGAGCCAGATTGGTCGGGATTCATCTTGATCTATCGGATCTAAGATCTGATTCTTAAGACAGGAATAGATGTCCCCACAGTCGGCGCCAAATGTGAGATCTTGGATTCACACTAAGAATTTGTATTCGTGGATTTGGACTTTAGGATATAGAAACGGTATAGTTTCCTATGAATCAAAGACTTTATTGAGATTGATCGTCGAGATAGAACAAACACAATCGAAAGGAGAGTACAAAGTATGATGATCGAGCTATCTAGTCGAAGTGTTCTAAGTTAGGGTTGGAATGTCTTGAATGAGTCGCCACTTCTTCTTTTAAATAGTCTCGACTCTGACCTCTCTGTTCCGATATTTCGGCCTTTCCTTCGTAACGATCCCCGTGATTCTCGCGGATCAGTTGAACTGGAAAAGACCGAGTCACTCTATCTCCACATCGTCTCCTGCCGAGCTCGAGATCGATCACCTCTTACTTTGGTATCGCTTGGGCCTTGTCAAAGTGTCGTTCATTCAGGCCCAGCAAAAGAATCGGCTCGTCTCTTCGTCTCTGATTCTAGAACGGGCTCGTGGATACGGGCCTTTGTCTTGTTTATTAATGGGCCGGATTTCCTAGAGGAAAATCCAGTACCAACAGTTATGATGACCTCATCATACCCTCCATATTCAAGAAGTTTTGACCTCAAAACTTGATCACCTGCACATAGATAAGTCAAGTTAGTCCAGTGAAGTGAATGACGGTTTAGAAGATTACCTTGGGAATCATTTTGATTCTGGTGGATTTTTTGAGCATTCAGTGGTTCTTATTTGAGTAAATAGGATAGCAGTAATCCTCTTATTTGGGCTGTTATGGCGTCTCCTTTGCTTACCTTGCTTCTGCTCTCCTTAAGACCTGCAAATATCTCATCACTTTGCCAAGAAACAAGTGTGTTATAGGTTTCTTATGATAAGATGAAACAGTTTCCTTGACAAAGGGTGTTTCTACACAAGGAATCACACCTCTGTAATCTGCATTTTCCTTTAGTTCTAACAATTCAGTAGCACACACTTAGGAGTAAGTGGAACAAGGCTTGTTAAGTTATGGCTTACTTGAAGAACATGTTGAATGTTCTTGATAGGCATCTGATCTGGAGGTTTCTCCTTGATGTTCTCCTTTTCTCTTATGCCTTGATCAGCCTGAACACTTAGTGTAAGGACTATTTCTGAGCTTCTCTTCACATTTTCTTCTCCCTTGTGCTTTATATCTGTAGAGATACTCATTGGGAAGAACAAGTGCATTATATCTATTCTTGGAATAGTAAAAACAGATTGTATGATACTTGTACTTACATCTGCCTTTGAAAAAATCAGGTTTGGTAGTGTACTCTGACTCCTATGCTCTTCCTCTGATTTTGTTCCTGATTCAAAATCCTTGGGAAAATACAAGTGCGTGAGTCTTGAATTGGAAATTAAACTATCAGATTGCATAAAGCTATCATTTGTGTCAGTTACTTCCAATTTCAACTCTGATGTTATATCTTTGAAAAACTTCCTAGATGGACAATTTGTGGCAAAATGCTCTCTCCTATGGTATCTATAACATGTTGGCTTTTTGGAATTCACAAAGTTAGAACACTTACCTGCTGTTGCATGTTTAACAGCTTGAGTGAGGCATCAAAACTAGGTCCGGTTGCATTGGGTGAAGCTTTGTGGCTCTGCTTCTGCTCTTGCTTATTTGGGTGCAACATCTCCATGATCTTCTGCCATTGCTGATCCTGCTTTGCTTGAAGAGTCTTTTTAGCTTCTGGATAGCAAACAAACTTGGGCTTAGGAGCAGCTTGTGCTTTGGATGTAGTCTTCACTCCCTTGATTGTGGTTTGAAGCTTCTCCACAAATTCCTTATTCATTCTGGATTTGAGATCTCTCCAATCTATTACTTGCTTCTTAAAGATGATTGGTGTGTTCTCCTTTAGCCACCATTCATAAGCCTTTTCTCTGAAGGCTGAGACAGCTTGTACTAGCCTCCTTTCTTCTGGAACTTTGTTAACTTGTAACCACTCCTCCATGTCATTTCCCATTGCAAGTATGCTTCAGAGTTTTTGTTTTTTTCCTTAAAACATTAGGGAACCTCTTGTTTTGGTGGTTGGCTGCCTTGTGCTTGCTCATTTGGCTGTAGCTTTCCTTGTACCAGTGAGCTTATGTTGAGCTTGTACATTGTATGAAGTAACTCCATTGTTGTTGAATGCACTCTTGCGCCTAGGTGGGTGGTACTCTCCATACATGTCTGCTTCTGAAACTTACTATCCTCCATGTCACTGATTCAGTACCTGAAACAATAAGCTCAAACTGTATCAATATGTTCTGAAGTTATTTATCTTAAGCTCTGAACAAGTAGTTGCAATTGTTCAAATCTCAAGCAATTATACACAAGCTTAACACACGGTTCTAAAAACCTTTGGGAAGTTTTAAACTGACTCTAGGACAGCTTGAAATCGATTTAGGAGTCAAAACTTTTCGAAAAAGTTGAAAAAGCTGGCTGGTTTTCAAAAAATATCAAGTTTCCTTATTTGCTTGTTGCACACTATTTTTGGTAGTTTTTGAAAAAGAAAACTAAAATTTATGAATCAAGAGGAGGAGCCTTATGCCATAACTTTCGAAATCTAAGAGTAACAAAAAGGAAAGAACATTTTTTTTTTTTTGGCTTTTGGGGTTTAATTAATCGATTCAATCAACAAAAACTTATTCTTTTCTTTTTAAACTTTTTTTTGGTTTTATAAAACAAAAACAAGAAATCATATGAACAAATAGACAGAAACAAAAGGACTTTGACACTTTTTCTTTTTGTTTTTGAGTTTGAAAACGAAATATGAAAGTAGGACAAAGAACTAAAACAAAAGAACACAAAACATACTTTTTTTAATTTAAGATGCAAAACAAAACACAGAATGAAATAGATGAATCAAATGCAAGACAGAACAATTTTTATGGTTTTTCTTTAAGCATGCAAACAAAAATCAGAGACTATAAGCTAAGAAATATGATGAACCAAATAATTTTTTTTTGGGTTTTAGATAGAAGATACAATGAAAACAGAAATATGAATCTAGATGAAAATGAAAACCGAAAGGATAAAGGATAGATTACACCTGATCTAGGAACCTTTCGACTCTGATACCAGATGATGTAGCCCCAAAGATGAGACTTGACGGATAAGTTGATGGAGGAACAAGCACTGGCTTTAAAGCTCTCTTACTTGACCGAGATGGATGAAATGAATGGATGATTGACTCTCTAAATCTGGTGGGATGATTGAATCTCTCAATATGTGGTTGAACAACTTATTTGAATCACACAAACAAGTTAATCCAAGGTTTTCTAGAGAATAGCTGAATCCCACACTTATTCAAGAGAAGAAAAAACTTTTAACAAAGACACTCTTTGAAAGAAACTTAATAATTCTTTTTGATTGATTGAAAGATACTTTACAAGTGAAGAATACAATGAGCCTTTATAGGACTCACGACTAACGGTCATATTGACCTTGAACAAGAAAGAAATCTTCTAAATAAAGTATAAAGTCGTTGGATGATCTACTTTGAACACACTTGCTTTTGGATAAGGAAGTTTGGTCCATGTGATTGATCCTATGATTTTTGGTGATGCTAAGGACGTCTTCTATTGCTTCTGGTTGATGGTTATTGCCTCCTGGTTTCTAAATCTTGGTTTGAGACTGTGCAAACCAATTGGTCTTCATAGTTTCCATAAATATCTCCGGTTGGTTTGCTTATGTTCCAATAGGATTCCCCTGATCCTGTGTGGGCTGGTGCTTCTGAAGATGTTGTAGAGTGCTTCTAGAAGTAGTAAGAAGTCTCCTGGTTACTAAGTTCGAGTTTGGCAATATATGAACTCATGATCTTCCAAATAAGGTAAGTCTGGCATTCTTTGACTTTGACAGTGAATAACTTTCGAACCATTACTTCTTTTGGTTTGAATCCAATTATCCGTGGTCCTCAATGAGTTGAGAATCCAGAACAATTGGATTTGTTGATTGGTTTCTTATGGATTGTTCGGAGTGCTTCATTTTCTGACTGTAGGTCTCCATCAGGTCTATTGGGAAACTGCCAGATTGAGTCTTCAATATCTTCTTCATGTGAAGTGATTTTGGGATGATTCTTATTCCTAGTGTGCTCTGGATGAGTTGGGTATGTACTCCAGGTAATGGTTTATCTGATATGATTGGTCTTGATCTCCATTTTAGCTAAGCAAAGCTCACATGTCTCCTTAGCTCTGACTGACGTAGTGGTTGAGTTAGTGAGCGCCGGGTCTGTTTTGGTTCTGATGACCTCATCATATGTGTAATCGTAGATTTATATTTTCGTATTAGACTTATTTTTGACCTTGTAGACTTATTTTCTCTTTGTAGACTTTCATGACGTTGTAACAAATTTTATATGGAAGACGACAACGTCGTAGACGTGGTAGTTTTTGAAACGTTATTGCAAAATTATATTTTTTCTTAGACTTTATGTCGTTTTGTATACTTTTATGTTTTATGGTAGACTTGTTTGGTAAACTTGTATAATGTAAAATAGACTTGTTATTAATGATTTGTATACTTTTATGTTGTATGGTAGACTTGTTTGGTAAACTTGTATAATGTAAAGTAGACTTAAGTTATTAATGAAGTGTAGTTCATAGACTTAATAATTGTTAGTAAGTTGTGGTAAATTTAATAATTATTAGTAAGTTATGGTACTTATAGTAAATTAAATATGATAGTTGTGTTGATTGGACAGTTCTAGATTTTGGTGTTCATCATCTTTTCCTATGGTTCTTGGAGCCTACACACATTAAAAAAAAAATTGATTTTGCGTTTTGCAAATTTCCAGATTTACGGAAGAATCTTATCATTCATCCTATTTCCTTTCGTCCTATCCAATCTCTGCTTTTTGGTATGTCAAATAATGTTAGATTTTGGTACATGGAGATTTGAGAGAGATCGATGGATCTTTTACGTTGACAACTTCAAAGATAAGAGTAGAGGGAGTCGCATTTGTTGCATACAACATATAATTTCTTATGAAGATTTGATTGTAATGGTCTATAAAGACTATGGTTTGGATAATGGAACCCACGAAGTCGAGCTGAGCTACATACTACCAAAACATATTATTGAACTTTGGCGGTGGATACACATCCGGTAAGTGATGGGAATTCTCAACAATTTAACGGGTTTTTGCGTCTTTGTAAAGATCAAACCGTTAGACTTTGCGTTAAGATTAAACACATATATAATAGGAATTAGGGTCGTGAATATGTTGTAAAAAAAGAAATCAAGTAAGCAATCTCCTCCGAAAACAAAAGTTTACAATCATTCAAACCAATATTGAAAGCAAGTCTACGATAATTAACTCGACACCCAAACAAGTCTACAACCGTTCAAAAGAAACTTATAAACAAGTCTACAATCAAAGTTGAACCAGAATCAACTCTACAATTAAGTCTACAAACACGTTACAAAATTCTATAATAATATATCATAAATATACTATCAAATATGAATTGATATTTCAAGTATAAACGTAATTCAGTCATCATATACATGCATACATCTAACATTACATATGAAATTATTATTAAAAAAAATCTACTATCCAAAACACCCGCAATTTAAAAAATAAATATATATGCAGAAGCACCAGACCTTCAAAATTTCCATTGCTTGATTTCATCGATACCTAGCCGAATGACTCTTCTCACCACCACAAAATTTGGCTTTCTAAGCTGCCTCCTCTTCCGACAATCCACACAACCAAAGAACCGACATCTCCAAAAACTACAGCCGCCAACGCCCGAGAAGCTTTAGACAAATAACGCACCCTCCACCCTAAAGAAAAACATGAAGAGTCTCGAAGAAGAAGGACAAAAGAAGAAACCTACCATGAAGAGAAGAAGAAACCTTAACAAGCTTGCTGGATGACTCGGTGTAAAAAATTTCTCCTTCGCCATTGCCATCGCCAAGGATTAGGGCTGGGCATTTTACCCGAAACCCGAATCCGAACCCGAACCCGACCCGAAAAATCCGATCCCGATCCGAACCGATTTTTAAAAATATCAGAATGGGGCTTAATTCAAAGTATTTCGGGTATCGGGTAATACCCGAACCCGAACAGAACCCGAACGGATATCCGAAGCAATCTAAAGTTTAATCTAATTTCGGTTAGTTCTGATACTTTCGAGTATTTTTGGCTAGTTTGTGTATATTTTATTTTTATATTTTGGGTAATATATTTATTTTTGAATAATTTTGAATTTTTTAGATAATTTGAGTATATGTTTTTACAGAATTTTTGGATAATTCAAATATTTTTGAATATTATGAGTAATTTTTCCGATTTTTCAAAAACTTTATGGTGACTTTGGGTACCCGAACCCGACCCGAACCCGATACGTCCCGAACCGAACCCGATCCGATTTTAAAAAATATCCGAATGGAGTTTAAGTCAAAGTATTTAGGGTATCAAGTAATATCCGAACCCGACCCAAATCCGAATAGGTACCCGAACGCCCATACCTACCAAAGATAGTTTATTTTTGGTTCAATGTATTAATAAGTTGTAGATTTAGGATATTATTTTTTTGTTTAATATTTTATTTATCGAAATAAAATATTTATATTATATTTTTTGTACTGAAAATAAGTGTATGATAATTAACTCGACGCCCAAACTAGTCTACAACTCATCCAAATAAAATATCTAAACAAGTCTACACTCATCACGAAACCAAAAAAAATGATTAAGTCTACTAATACGATAGATAATTCTATAATAATATAACATATATCTACTATCAACTCTTCGGAAGATTCGCTGGAAGATTCACCGTAAAGCTCATCCGAAAACATGTCAGAAAACTTGCTGAAAGTTTCGTAAGAAATAAAAATATTAGTTATCTTAATTTTTTTTAAATTTAAAATTTTTATTATTAAATTAGTTTTTTTGTTTGTATAGCATTTCTATAAATAAAAATTTGAAAAGTAGTTTACATGTTTTTGATCAATTTTTTTTCAGAAACTCACATTACCAAAATTATTTTAGTAATAAAGATATTTTCCAAGATTATTGTAGTTCATTTCCCATTATATTATATGTTAAATGTATAAGTTCGGTAACTATAGGTTTGAATGTCCGTTGACTGAGGTCAATGTTCTCAAAACCTTTTAAAAAAATTGGAATTATTCTTCAGGCAATCTATATTTTTTTTCTTTCATAGTAATTAAAATATATCTAAAATTATATAAAACTAATAAATATAATATAAAAAATCAAAATCAAAAGACAAGACCGAAGAAAAAAATTTAAACAAAATCAAAATAAAAACAGAAAAACAAATCAAAACTTTATATAATCTTGTATAATTTTATATAAATTCATATTTTATTCAGTTACAGCTCACCTAATTTTTTAGTTATTATATATATTTATTAGAAAATTTATGTTTATCATATTGAACATATATTTTCTATAACTTAATATATAAACATATATATATATATATATATATTTTTTTTTTAAATAAACTAAATATGGTATTCCATTCAAATAAACATATATATCTAACTTTATGCCACAACTTGAATTTTTGTTACGATTATCTTGTGACATTTCTTTAGACGAAAAATGTTAAACCCGTACACAAAAAGAAAAAGAAAAACAAATGTGATATACACTCAGGCCTTACAATATTTAACATTCCTCTTAATATTCATGCTCCATGAGTTGGTACTCACTAAATCAACTTACACAATGAATTATTGAATAATTTTTATATTATTCACCTAACATATAGATATGTTATATGATATTCAAAAATAGACATGCGTTTGTCACTTAAGCAGCCATCTATTTATCAACATTTTATCTATTTGCTTTTAGCTCCGGTGGTGGAATCTATAACAGGATAATTCTCTTTAGTAGCCACTTTTTGGCTAAAGTTTTTGAAGAAATAAATTATGTAATCAATTTGAGGCTTTGTATTTGTATGGAGTGAAGTGGCCAAAATGGATACATTTATGGGTCCTCTCTAATTTGATGTTTCATATTTATTTCATTTTCTATGTTACGAAAAAGGCTAAAAAAATAAGCTGACGACATTATCATCCAAATATAGACGCCCTTTTATATATTTTTCACAATTATTTATGCGTCTATATAGAGATCCACATATTCGTGGATAATATGTATTGAAATTATGAAATTAAATTGAAGCTCTAAAGAATTATTAAGACCATACATGTTGAACTTATAAAGCGAATATATGGTCTTTTTCTCTTCTTTATTATCTAAGTTGTCTAGCTTTCCTTTTTGTTGGTGTTTTTTTTTTGACTTTTTTTGTTGGTGTTGTTGTTGTTGTTTCGCTTTCTAACAAAGTATCAGATAATTTTTTAACTAGCCGTGTTTTTTTTTTGTATTTGATTCGTTTTTCGAACATGTAATAATAATAATCTGAATCAACTTCTTATCAATTTTATAGTAATTTGAGCGGTTGAGGTAGTCCAAGTGGTAGAAGGGTCTGAGGTGGCAACCACCACCCGGGTTCGATTCCAAGCGGAAACAAAAATGCTTCCTCTGCTTATAACGCGGGCACTGGGTCTAAGGCCCAGGGAAAACCCTCCCAGGTGAAGCTGGCCTGCGGCCTGGCTAGGCCCAGGAAGATTAGTCTGGACCACGGTCTGGGATCCTCCCTGGATTATCAAAAAAAAAAAATTTATAGTAATTTTATGTTGTTTTGGGTGATGAAATTAGGTCAGGATGAAGCGAACGAGAGTACTTACAAATTTACAATCAACTTCGAAATGATCCACGCGTACATGGAATACCGTTTAATACGAGTCCGGTTTGTCACTAACCGGACTCCACGTGGTCATCTCTTGGTCAAATTATACACATTTGGAATCCCGGTTGACATGGCGTGCGATATTGGACATACACGTGTGCAAAGAACGTGAAGTGCCCTCGAGTTCCTGCAGAATCACAAACAATAATTGTCAACGAGTCGATATTTTTTTTGTCAACTTGATTTTATATTTTAAAACAGTAAGAATAAGGGCAATTATTTCTTTGAAATCAAAATAATGATAAAAGTGTCAATTTTTTTTTTAGTATCACGATAAATTATGTCTTTTATGCTATTTTATGATTTTTCTTTAAAAATAATTGTTTTGGGTCTTACATACACAAATACAAAATGTTTGAAAAGGCCTAAATAAAAAAATACGAATATATTAGATCGGGTCGGAACACATGTCCGCCCTACAAAAAACTCGGCATGCAACTGCTACGAAATCAATTGTGCCGTTGAATCTGCCAAAAAACACCATAACACCGGAAAACTATAAGATTCTTTTTTTTTTGTCATAAGATTCTTTCTTATCTCCCCCGTATGTCATATTTCAAGACAACATAAATTGTCAATTGCCTGAATTAATAAATAACATATCTGGTAGAAAAAGACTTAGCAAAAGACGGTAAAAACAAACGATAGAGGTAAAAAAATAAAATAAAAAATAACAGTACATATGATCTATTACATACACAATACATAATTTTTTTTTTCTTGCTAAGAATGTTAATATTCATATAAATGAAAAGATAGGTGGTTACATATTATAAAGACCTAAGCAAATGCTACCCTGGCAAAAAAATGGAAAAAACAGGGCATCATAGAGCAAATACAGAGCTGAATAAGCAAGCTAACGTATCCAAAGGGACATTAAGGTTCGGAAGTTCCTTCTATGTCGTTTAGCGGTAATTGTGTTCTTGACCTCTCTATCAATGATGCGGAAGATGATTTCAGGTGGGACTGATATTATAACTTGTACAGTATAAAATTGTTTAAATTAAACTTCCATTAGATGGAAAAAACAATATTATATAATGAGCAGCTAATAAAACATAATCAGCGTTTTAGTTTAATTGTCAGATTACTGTATTTGGATATCCAAAATAAGGATCTCTGTTTTGAAAGAGTTCAAAGAAGCGAGAAGCAGGTCGAAGATTTTAGTTTGAGCACTTGAGGTTCCAGACAAGATCCAAATATGCTGTACACACAGTTAGCCATAAGATGCAAACTCGGATTTTACAAAAGCGGAGTGATCAAGGACGAAATCAACATGGAGATCCTTCATCTACTTCGTTTGGACAATACTTTAGCGATCTTGGAGGAACCGGAAACGACTTACCGGATTATTAAATTATAATTTCATGTGTTATATTTATTTATGTTGTTTATTTGTACCATACCGAATGGATTTTCCATGGTACTTATTTCGCCGTTGGTATTCTTGTACCGCTTCTCAAGTATTTTTAATAATTGAAGTATCCATTACAGTTTGACCCACCGACCTGCCATATGACTGTGTCTCTTTCTGTAGAAGCACTCGGCAGAGGTATGGAAGTTAGATAAGACCATTGCATAGGCTAAAAAAGCTTGTTCAGATCTAAAATGGAGTGAGCAATAGATTTAGCCCCTAAAAATAGTGTAAGCAATAGCGTCTACCACAGAGGAATGCATAGGTAATCTCAAGGACGAAGGGCCAGTCTCTCCTAAGATAGCGTTCAGTATGAAAAATAGCAAGAGGTTGGACCACTGTTCTTAGACCATTTGTCAATCGAACTGCCGTTTCCAATCACCTTTGCTACGAACCTCTCAACTAGAGGTCTTAGAGCAAGGAGTGATCTCCGTGTCCAAGAAAAATGGGTGAAGTCATTTATACCCCAGAAGCAGTTATCACACATTTGTTTGTTCATGACTCCATGTGGAATCTGGCTCCAAAATAGAATCATGGTTGGACTCAGAAGGAGCTCAAATCCAATCTTAGGCATAGCGTGATATTCCATTCTGAGAATCTTCTAAGTCCGAGTAGCCCCCTTGGAGATGTCTTTCTGGAGATGTCTTTACGTATACCTATGTGATTACGTTACCATCTGCCACTTTTGCTCCTCTAGGCTCTGATTCAATGCACTCTTACCAGCACCACAAGGAACCTATGCGCACATAGACTTCACCAATCACAACAACAGATTACAAAAGCTGTTAGAAAAGAAATACTTACGGGATGAAACCAGTAAGCAAATTATTTGAACAGCTAAAAGCTGTTTGTTCAATCTTTCTGATTTCTCCCTTGTTCAAAAGATTCTCATTTTTTTTTTTGTAATAGACATATTATTATTTGATTGGAACATTTCTCCAGTTTTAAGAAGATAGGCAATATGTTATTCGCAGATCTTCAGCTTCTTGTACAATCTAGAGGCAATCCTAGAGTAGCGTGACAGGGAGTGAACCGAGATGCCGCTGAGAACCATAGCTGAGCATAGGTATTTGTTTCAATGAATCTTAATAATTTTACTCCCGCATGGAACAGTATGAGTCTTAATGCTTGTTCACTAATATAGAAGCCTGACCAGCTAGCAAATGAGTTGGACATCAAGAAAGAGATGTCAATATGATTGATGAGATAAAAGAGCTCCCACCGTCGAGAAAAAGATCATATACATCAGTTATGCACAACGATAAGGTGAGATTTGTTATGCCAAACTCGTGGTTGAATTTGTTTTTTTTTGTTATGTATATATCAATTAAATATTTCAATAATTAATATATTAAATAGAAAACATAATTTTTTTAGAGAACATAATTTTTTAATAACTAAAGTTTAATAATTTAGTATTAACTAAATTTTATATTCAGATACATAATATCCATTAAGAGTTTGCGTCATTAGACCATTATAGGTCTAAAAATCAGAACTCCATTTTCCACTCTAAAATGGAGTTTGAAATAAATCTATAATATTATGAAATGGAAAGCTCAACTAGTTTGGTCATGTCTAATTTAGAATAATTTAAATAGGATTTACTCTAAATATGAAATAATCTCATATCTTTTTATGTTCATTTACTCCATTTTCTACTTCATTTATACCGAATACGGTTACCAATAAAACTCATACTGTTACCATTTTGAAATTAAAACCGCTTTTGTTAACCGTTTTCATTGGAGATCTCTTACACTATTCTATAACCGCTTACCGCTTTCGATTACAGCTAATTTAACCGTTCCGCTTTTGGTCACCAATCGCACTCTTAATTTTAATTCGTTAGATATTGACTTATTTAGCCGCCGATGACATCATTATTTGGTGGAGCTCTAATTGAAGAGACCAATTTTTTTTTTTCTCTCATGCAGGTTTTAATCCACTTAATAACATATTGACATTTGACAACTCTAACACAAAATTATTATACTTTTATGTTTTTGATTTACAAAAAACTTGTTTAAAAAATTTAGATAGCTATTGTGTACTTTTTCGGGGTTAATTATTAATCTTCTTTTTGAAACTTTTCATGCATTATTTTGTTTTAACAAAATTAATTACTAAGTCTGCCCAACAAATTCCGGAATAAACATAGTTAGATCAAACAAAAAAAAAACTAATCTTTAAGCTCAAACTTAAAATTCTTAAAAAACTCTCATTAACAAAAACAATAGAACAGTGGAGTAAAAAAATATCATAGGACCAATATTAGACCACCATGAAAGGCCGCCGAGGAAGAGATCACCACATCAATCCTCAACACAAGAGAGGAGAGAAGATCTTTTCGGCCGGAAACAACATTGAAAAAATTTAAAAGAGGATCCGGCGTCCCCAAGCAGAGATGTTGCTGAAGAGAGACATCCATTGCTTCTTCAAACAAGAGCCATTCACCACCAAACTCCCATACTTCGGTACCTAACCGCTAGACTGAGCCACCATACGAGATCCACCTCGAAACCAAAACATGCAAAGGAGAAACCGTCTCATCCGAACCTCGTCCTCACAGATCTGGAGCGATATTACTCATAAGGCCTTCACCAAGCTACCACATGAACACTACCTAACTATCTTGAACGGTCTCCAAATTGGGCTCTAGATCTCATTGAAGATTGGGTTTTATCACGAATGAAGCGCCACAAGCAACAAAAAGGTAAAGTTGGATCCATTGACAACGCCGTCAAGATAAACAATGAAAAACTAAAGCAAGAAAAGCGATGATGACGCTAGGGTGAACTGCCTTTGGTAGACATAAGGGGGATAATTACTCTCTTTCTCTTTAATTATCTCCTTGTATAAACATGATTATTAATTATTTACCATTTTGTCACCATTATCATAAACATTATAGCAATTTCATAGTTAAAACCATCATTTGAAAAATAGCTAGGTGTTAGTCAGGCAGTCGGATTGGGCCTAGCACATAGCGAAAAAATCGGAGATTAGTCAGGCGTAATTTATGGCTTTATCTGATTTTATTATTTATATATATATATATATTGTCAAACATAACATAATAATTCTTTTAGTCCATTGGCATAACATAAAGTGTCGCGAGTTCGAACCCAACCCAATAGATCTGATTTTATCCTTTTTCCTATTTTTTGTTTAGTGAAGGATAGCGCCATCTTTTTCTTTTCATCTTCTTCTTGTGAACTTCAACCCTAAAAACGCAGCCGTCGTTTTCTTTCACGACCTGCATCAATTTTGTTTGCCAAAAGTCAAGATTTGCATTATTTCAATCTGTTTTCTTTCAATTTGTTTCCAAAACTCATAAATCCAATAAAATCAATTCAAGTTTTTAACAAAACGAATAGAAAAATGATTTTTTTTAACAACCGATTTTTTCTTCGATTTAGACGAACTCGCAGCAGCTCCAGGCTGCAACCGCTCGCGGAAGTCGCGTTTTTGAACATAGGTTAAAACCATATTTACTTGTGTTTTCCGACATGGGCGGAGGATGTGGTGGATAGGGAAATCAGTTAACCCCAATAATTTTTAATAATTAGTAATGTTTTTAACTATTTCTGATATTGACCCTAGTCAAAATTTTGTAATTCCCCTATGTATTTGAAACTCGATTTACTCTTAACTGAAAAAAATATTTGCTTATTTCAGATTTAGCTCATATCCATGTGAGTATCTTAGGTAACATATAATAGATTTATGATTAAAATAAAACTCATGTATTTATATATTTGTTATGTTAAAACTTTTATATACAAAATGCAAATACTACTAAAAAATAAAAAATTACTGATTTTTATAGTTAAAATTTAAAAAATGTAGTTATTTTTTCATCGTTATATCATTTTGAATAAAGTATTATATATTTTTAACATTCTCCATGTATATTAAAATAACATTCAACTAATTTTATATTCAACACACTATAAAAATGGTTAATGTCATAACCACTATAAAAAGTCATTATATGAATTGGGGCTGATCTTGTACTCGAGAGAGATTTGATTTCGAACCCCAGTTTTTATATCTCTTTTATGCTATTTGGTTTTATATTCATCATGTCTATTGTTTCAATTGCCATGTCTGAGTAGATCTCCTTGTTAGGTTTGGGGATTCTCGTTAGGGATTTCATGGATTGTTAGTTTAATTGATTATTTTGGCTTCTTAACATCTAGTTCTTCATCTAGGTTGTTCTTAATGCTGAATTCTAGACTGATACCTGGGGTTTAGATCTGAGATAAATAACAATAGCGCGAGAGTGTGAGTTATAATCTGAATAAACTTAGTGTGAGCAATTGACTAGATACAAAGAGATTTGGTTTAGAAGAATTGTGAACCGATAGAACCTGTTCTTAATGCTTGTTTAGAACTCTAGGATTCGCAACGAGAGTTAGCTTTCTAGGTTGTTAGACATAGTTAGTATTCACAGCGAGAGTTGGTTTGCTATATTTATGTGATTCTAGTTCTAGAACATCGATATCTGAATCCTGTTAATTGATTGATCTGATTCCTTGATTTCATGAGAACTTCTCTGAACCTGGCGCCTTCGTTAATTGCTTACACCGTTCACTTTGCTACTCTGATTTACTGTTTTCTTTACTGCTTTCACTTGTCTTGCTTAGCTTAATTCGACTGCATATAGTCTATCGCGTGAAACTAGAGTCGTTGTGGGATTCAATACCTTTTATACTACAATCACATAATTGTGCACTTGCAGTAGAATAGGATTAAAACTTTACACCTATCAAGTTTTTGGCGCCGTTGTCGGGGACTCTTTGATTTCGCCGATAGATTTTGTACTAGAATTTAGTCTAAGTGTTTTCTTTTCTTTGTTACTAATCTCTTTTCGTGTTTTTCTTGTTTCTGCAGGGAAACAACGACCAAGAGAACTTAGTGTCGATCGACACCAACCTAGTGTCGGTCGACACCTTTCGCGAAAGCACCAAGAAGACTAAGAGATCTGTAAGGATTATGTATCTGAATGGTTTTTTCAGCTCATGGATTGACACCTCGCAGATAGTTGGGCTGAAGAACAAAGTTGACTCTCTGCATAATCTTCTACTTGGAAAGTATGCGCAAGAAGCTATCAACTATGTTGGAGGGAATGGATTCTACAGTCAGAAATCTGCTTTTCAGAAACCCTTCCAGCAACAGAGTAACTCCTTCTCGAGGAACTATGGAGCTTATTCTTATCAGGCACCTCCTGTTACTAATGTTGAGAGAGCAGATTGGAAGCCATGATAGAGCAACTTCTTGAGGGACAGACAAAAACTACAATGGAATTCAACAAGAAGATATATGCATTATATGAAGACCTGAATGGGAAATTTGAGTATCTGAACACTCATGTGAAGCAGCTAGATGTTCAAGTTGCTCAGACTACTGCAGCTGTGAAAAGAGAGGATGGATTCCTTCCAGGGAGAACTGAGCAGAACCCAAGACTACATGTCAATGCTATCCATGTCCAGCATGAAGAAGAGGTTATTCCACAACTGATTGGAGGAAATTTGGAGGCTGGATTCGTGAGCTGCAGAGATGAGAAACACGTTTTTGAAACTGCAGATTTAGTGTCGGTCGACACCCCTCTTAGTGTCGGTCGACACGCAGTTCTGACGGCAATTTCGAGTCTTCATGTCGAACGGAAATCAACCATGGTTGACACTGAAGGTCGACATCAATTCAATGTCGACCGACACCACTTCTGCGTCGGTCGACGCGACGGACCCCAATTTCGCAAAAATCTGATGTTTTCGCTAAGGTGAGAGTCTACAAACCTCCTATACCTTTCCACAGGGTTCCTATAAGGTCTAAACATGAGCAGAATGTGATCACATGCATGGGAGAGATGGATAAGAAGTTGATTCAGATTTCAGTGAAGCTTCCAGACCCAGGAGTCTTTGTGTTAGACTGTTCCATCTCTAAGGACAGATTCAAGCATTCTCTTTGTGATTTAGGTTCTGGAGTAAATCTCATGTCATACTCTGTGGCTAAGAGATTATGACTATTGGATTGCAAGCCTACTAGGATCTCTCTTATCCTAGCTGATCGATCAAAGAGGTATCCATAAGGAGTTCTTGAGTACATACCTATCAGAGTTGGAAACTACTCAATTCCAACGGACTTTGTTGTGCTGAAGTATAATGTTGAGCCAGATGATCCTATTCTGCTTGGAAGATCATTCTTAGCTACTGCTGAAGCTGTCATTGATGTGAGGCATGGTCTGATTGATCTACATTTGGGAGATAAGCCTTTGCAGTTTAAGATGGATAGGTTTCAGAGATCCACCATTGATGGACATAGCTTCAGTGTTGAGATAGAACCAGAGACTGATATTGTAGAGGAGAAGATGGCGGTTCATGCAGAGCTTGCTCTAACATCTTCAAATCCTATACCTGCTATTAAGCAGAAAGCCCTAAACATCACACCTAGATCATATGTGACAAAGCCAAGGTATGCACTCTTTGCCCATAAGTATACTAACTCTGATGCTAATTTTGCAGGGAATAGAGTCAGGAAACGAAATGTTCCACCTGACCTTGCTGCGATTCCCTCATTCCTTGGACGTTCTCATGCTGCTACTGCTTACACACCGCCATGGATGATGAGATTTTCGCAGAGGCACTCCAAGTCTCTGTTGAAACCCCCATGAGTATGATCTCCTACCCATAGTCAAGCTAATGACTAAAAACAAGCGATGAGTGGGAGACAACCCACTGTTGGGTCAGTTTTTCTTTTCTTTTTGGTTTTTGGTTTTGTTTCTTTGATTTTTCTGGTTTTTGGCGTTTCAAAACGTGATGAACAAGATTGCAGATAGCAGTGTCGATCGACACCCTTCAGTGTCGGTCGACACCAAACTCGGAAACACGGACCACAAACGAGGACGCTCGATTTGGATCAGATTAGTTTCGACCTAAGCCTCGTGTCGTTCGACACTGACCATGCTAGCATGCAAGGTTTCTGATTTTCCGAGCATTTCGTTGATTTATACCTTGTTCTCCCGAGCCCAAGCTGCGATAACACTGAGGACAGTGTTGTTTAAGTGTGGGGGAGGTAGTTTACTGACCACCGTTTGCTTTCTTTTCTTAGTGTCAGTCCTTTGTTTTTAAATTGTTTTATTGAGTGAGAATCAGTATGAAACTATGATTTTTCGAGAAAATTTTTCGTTTCGCTTGAACAGGAACTAAGTGACCATTGGACAGACTTACATGAGCTTTATGACTATTAGAAAACTCCAAACGGATCAACTTACCAAGGACACCCATATCTAACCAGGTATTCAGAGGATCCATCACTAGTCTCACACTTAATCTTGACTTTAATTTCTCACTTAGGGGCTTGGTAATATTTGGGTCGGATTCGTTTGATGTGTTTGGCACAGCCTATGATCCTGTTCTAAAGTATGGTTTCTGATTTTCCCTTCCCTTGAAAGTAAAAAAAAGAGATACAAACCGAGGATAAGCTAGTAGCTTCGAAGTGGTCACGAGAGTGGTAGAGACCCCTATTACCTCATGTGTATCCATGGAAATATCCAAAGTTTAAACCCCAATAAAAAGGGAAGAGCACTGATAGAAAAAATAAAATGATACCCAGTGGGGAAAAATCAGTGCTAAGGGAGAAAGGGAAAAGAAAGGAACCAGAACCGACAGTTTGGTGGTCAGACACTGAATAGTTTGAGTCCATGTTTCCTTTGATTCGATACTCCCTCTGTGAGACCGCACTTAATTGTATACAGAGGCTAGTGTGGTGAACTTGAATGTCCTAACTTGATTGTGGAGTTTACTTGGGACAGTTGCTAAGTGTAGGGGAAGTATATTGTGGTCTTGAGTTCTGTAGGAAAGTTTTCAGTGGTTTACTAAGTGAATGTGAATGCGAAAATTCCTAGGACGAAATGAGTTTCTGTGTTTTCAAACCTCTTTCTCATTGATTTGGTTCTTTATTTGCTTGAGGGCAAGCAAAGGCTAAGTGTGGGGGAGTTGATATATCATGGTCTTTATTGGTTTTCAGGCCATGATATAAGTCTTTACTTAAAGTCTTTTAGGTATTTTTGTAGTCTTTTGTGTCCTCTACAGGTTTATGCACGTTCGGAGCTTATTTGGAGATATTGGTGCATTTTGGAGACTATTGGGAATATGTGCAGAAAAGAAGAAGTCGGAGTCAACACTTGGAGTGAGTGTCGATCGACACAGAACTTAGTGTCGATCGACACTGATCGTGGACAGACATATTCTCGCGAGTTAATGACTTTTGAAGATTTTCAAAAAGGCCCAGAAGTTTATCATATTTACAAAGAAGGCCCAATTCGTGTTTCAGACTATTTAATTAGTTTTTCAGCCACTTGTTAGGCTACGCTTGGGATACGCTAGGTTTTATCAGAGATTGAGTTTTGGGGCTGATCTTGTACTCGAGAGAGACTTGATTTCTAACCCCATTTTTTATATCTCTTTTATGCTATTTGGTTTTCTATTCATCATGTCTGTTGTTTCAATTGCCATGTCTGAGTAGATCTCCTTGTTAGGTTTAGGGATTCTCGTTAGGGATTTCATGGATTGTTAGTTTAATTGATTAATTTGGATTCTTTAACATCTAGTTCTTCATCTAGGTTGTTCTTAATGCTGAATTCTAGACTGATCACATAGGGTTTAGATCTGAGATAAATAACAATAGCGCGAGAGTGTGAATTATAATCTGAATAAACTTAGTGTGACCAATTTGACTAGATACAAAGAGATTTGGTTTAGAAGAATTGTGAACCGATAGAACCTGTTCTTAATGCTTGTTTAGAACTCTAGGATTCACAACGAGAGTTGGCTTTCTAGGTTGTCAGACAGTTAGTATTCACAGCGAGGTTGGTTTGCTATATTTCTGTGATTCTAGTTCTAGAACATCGATATCTAAATCCTATTAATTGATTGATCTGATTCCTTGATTTCCCGAGAACTTCCCTGAACCTGACACCTTCGTTAATTGCTTACACCGTTCACTTTGCTACTCTGATTTACTGTTTTCTTTACTGCTTTCACTTGTCTTGCTTAGCTTAATTCGACTGCATATAGTCGATCGCGTGAAACTAGAGTCTCTGTGGGATTAAATACCTTTTATACTACAATCACATAACTGTGCACTTGCAGTAGAATAGGATTAAAACTTTACACCTATCAATGGGCAATTATTTTTTTTTGGAAGGAGGAAACAGGAAATGCAATAAATGGGCAGTGCTGTAATAACATATTTGAGTAAGACTTCACGGCATGTTGGGGACAAAAAACATGTAGTCTAATTCTGTATTTTGTGCTGCACACGCTGGGCAATGTAGGAAAAGTCATCAAACTTATTGTGACCTACACACTCAACCAATTCTAGTACCAGTCAGTGAAGTGATAGAATCCTGAATATCTTGAGAAACACCTTTGCCAAACATGATGGTCGACTTGACAAAGTTAACATACTGACATGAAGCTACTGAATAGATATGGAGAGTTGAAGTAGATGCTGAAATTCAACAAGGGAGGTTTGACAGAAAAGCAGAGAGTAATCCGCGAAGAAGTGAGTAAAAGAAGGACCCCCGCATCTAGCTTTGAATCTATGGATAAGTTTAGAATGGGAGGCATGAAAGAGAAGGGTAGATAGACCATGTGTGTACAAAAGGTAGAGATATGGGGACAAAAGATCCTCCTGTCTGATACCTCGAACAGGCTGCACCATATCTTCTGGTGATCCATTCAACAAAATAGAGCAGGATACATATGAGATGCAGTTCATAATCCAAGTATACCATTGATCAGATAACCCCAACTTACACATCATAGCTTCAAGATATCTCCATTCAAGTTTATCAAACGCTTTGGTAATATCCAGAATGAAAGCCATATATGGAGATTTAATCCGCTTGGTTTTGAGAGAATGCAGAAGTTCGTGGCCAGTGAGGACATTATCAGTGATAAGACGACCCATAATGAATGCAGATTGATAGTCATTAACAATGTCATGAAGGAAAGGCTTCAAACGCTCCACCATTACTTTAGAAATGAACATGTATGCCACGTTACATAAGCTAATAGCCATTCAATCCTTGAGCTGAGTAGGATAAGTAACCTTAGGGAGAAGGCATACCTGTGTATATTAAGCGCCTGAGGTAGTTGTCCTATTTAAAAGAAATGTTGGATATAGTGAAGAACACTAGTCATGATAGCAGCCCAATGATGCTTATAAAAACCTGCATTGAAACCATCAAAGCCAGGAGATTATCCTCATTCATAATAGTGAGTGTAGTGAAAACTTCCTCTTCAAAAACATGCATAATAAGCTTAGAATTCATGGCTTCAGTAACCCGAGGCTGAATATGTTGCAAAATAGAGTCCAAAGAAGAAGTCTGAGTAGAGCTATATAAGTCGAAGAAGTGTTGGTGAATTATCTGTTGAATATATTTGTCAGAGGTATAAACAGTGCCTTGTGCATTTTCAAGAGCCGTAATACGGTTAATACTTCGTCTCTACTTGGTCACTGAATGAACAAACTTAGTATTTTATCACATGTCTGAAACCAGATGATTTTGTTTTTGAGGAGCCAATTCTTCTTCGAGTTTATACTCAGATTGAAGCTGTAGTTCCAGGTCAAAAATCAGTTTAAAATCCAATGGAGAAGAGACATAAGCATGTTGAAGAGATTCCTGCAAGCACTGAATTTGCTAATGAAAGTTGGTAGCATTCTGAAATTCCCATTTGGAGAGACTGATATGACAGTATTTAAGGGGCTTCAGCAAAACGAGGGGGCGCCAAATCCTGACATTTAGTTCTTCAGGTAAATTCAACAAGTCGGAAGATTTCCTTAATGTATCGCCACTGATTATCAAAACGAAATTTTCTACATCTTTTCCAATGCGAGTCTTCGGTATGAATGAGGACTGGACGGTGATCATAACCGATCCAATGCAAGAGTTGAACCCATGCTTTGGGATTTTGTTTCATGCCAATAATTAGTGGCAAGTTCCCAATCAAGCTTTGATATGATCAGTCCAGAGGATCGATTACCCATCCAAGTGAACTTCCCACCAAAGGTTTTGAGTTCATGAAGATTTCCACTATGAAACATACAAAAAATCGTGAAAATGCCATTCTGGTTTGGTTACAACACAAAGCTGTTATGTGTTGTCATAAATATCATTCAAATATCCAAGTCAAAGGAGAGGTTTACTAGTAGAAGGAGCCGCTTGCAAGAGAAATATTAAGAAGTGATATGAGATGAGGAGGCGTGGTGGTTAGACAGCCGAGAGAGAGATGGACGAATGGGACGAAGCTCCTAGCCGAAGGCACTCTCAGCTTGGTCAGTGGGTGGTCGAGGGTGATTTCAAGGCTACTGATCTTGATGAACACTTAGGACAAATGAGGAAGCAAGTAAAAAGCGAAAAGATCTCGGTCTCTAGAGGGGCAGCCGCGTGGTAGAGAGAGAGCACAAACCTATTGGGTTTTTCTTAGCTTAAACTTACTTAGCTTTTTTTGAATCAACAATAGTGTTTTAAATAACTTACAAAAAAGAGAACTGGGCCTAAACATGGGCCATCGAAAATGAGGAAGAGAAACCAAAGAAAAACATAAGAAATGAAACCAGTACGGATAAGGAAACTCTGGTCAAAATAGAGAAAGGGCCGGCTTGTCTCTCTAATGAACGGGCCTCGGATCACCTCGTTAAAAACCACGTGAAGAAAACCCATTTGGGACAAAATTTCACAAGGGAAAAAGAGTATGATCCTTAGTCCAGAGGCAGACCGGTTGATGGATCATCTGACTCTATGCAGAAGATCATGGTCGGTCCGATTGTCCAGAGTAAGGGCCAGGGCGTGGTCGGGTCGAATGGGTCGCCGGCTTCAGTCTGGATCATCCTAGGGGCCAACTGGTTCAGGACAGGTTGTCCTTGATCCACCTGGCCTAGCTGGGTCGTGATGTATTCTAGGCTTGTCCTCGAGATCAGCTGCTCCATGGCATTGTTGAATTCAGCATGTATCTGTCGCTGTCCCGAACGTGTCCTAGATACGTCTCGCATGGTTGGAAACAGGTCGGCCAGCCTCTTGGTCGAGTCTGGTCCGTCTCGCTCGTCCAACTCCGTGTCGGTCAAGCTGATGTCCTCATCAAGAAGTCCCACTGCTTTTGAAGCAAATGTCTCCGCGGATTGCCATACACATAGTAAAGAGAGAAAGAAGAAGATCCATAAGATACTATTATATTAGAAATGTGAAGTGTTGGAGTTGTTACAAATGTACACTTCACTTCATTAGACCAAGAAATAGCTAAGCCCCCACTAGATCCCTCTATAGATTTAACAAAATGATTGGGATAGCCTAGCTCATTACCAATCTAATACACACAACTATCTACATTCTTAGTTTCTACAAGGAGTAGGACATCCGATTTATATGTACGGTGGATATCCTTCAAAAAAGAAATTGTCAAAGCACTCCTTAAACCTTGGAAATTCCAGTGAAGACGCCTCATGGCTAAAGAGGGATAAGGGGGGCACCACCAAACCCATATATGCACCAGAGAATGTACCAAAAGTCTTTTGTCGATTAGAGGAGGATACATCTTCATTCTATGTTTCCTCAGCCTTGCACTTTATACCACGGTCAATAGGTACTACAGAGGAAGAGCCTATTTTCAGACCAGCATGAGGATCCACGAGGAGTGTAAGCGCTTCAAGATCTGGCAGCATCTGAAGTAATTCAGAACAAGTGAGGACCAGATTTGCAGGATATTCGGGGAGGCTATGATTAGAACCAATTGTATCCTCTTATGGATCATCATCTTGGTGACCGAGAGGTAAAACAAGCGATTGAACAGGAACCACGACATCTTGTGCAGGAGATTGATGATGATGGGGAGAAGGCGAATGGGCAAGTGAGTGGACATGGAGGGGAAAGACAGCTGGTATCGGAGGTGGAGGAAGAACACAATCATTGATGTCGTGGGTTAAGCTGTGACAAGCCGCACAAAAGCGTTGAAGATGGTCATAAGTGAAACAAACCAGCACGGGAGCCTCATATGGATCGAAACGGATATATCGAACAAAGATGAGAGGACGATATGCGTCCATAACTACTCGGATCCAAACATATCCAAGAGAATCTCTTGATGGTTGTAGGATTATGACATCTTCGACATGTCCGAGGACACTACCAATTTTGCGAATTACACGGTCATCACGAGAGTCATCAGGGATGTTGTCAACTTTGACCCAAAACGAGATAACATGAAGAAAATACGGAGCTTGTCGGTGAGTCCATCGATCGACAACGACCATCCAGTCAGGGTAACTCCACGGCTCGTTGTCCAACAGAGTGATAAGAAGATGTTTATGCCAGAAAAAAGAAATGGACTGTGCCATCTTCATTTATCTGAGTGGTAAGCCGACGAGGCACAAGACATCACCACTCAGATTCCAGCAGGGTCTTGATGAGGTTGATTCAGATCGTGGACCACGAGGCTCATACGATGGTTTTCATCCTTCTTCTTGGTAGTCTCGAGAGAAAGCTTCAAAGGAGTTCGTTTTCGAATCCCATATTCAGATTTTGAAGCGATAGCCAGAGTTCTCTATCCATTCCGATTGAAAGATGATGAACTTGGGATCTTGAGGATAGTTAGAATTTCATCGACGACGATGAAATAGATAATATCACCGCCTTAGAAGACGGTGAATCATATGTCAGGAATCGTCTGTAGATCGCCGCAGAAGACACGTAGAGAAATAGAAGAAAAAAAGATCCAGAATACGTATTAATTCTACAAAAAACATCTTCATTTTCATTTACATCAAAGTTTTTTTCGACTCGCTAGCACAAACAAAAATAAAATAGATAATAATAGTCTGAGCATTTCAAACTTATCTAATTATATGTACATGCTGTAATTTGATGTAATTTGCAGTAAAAACTATGTGGTAAAAACTGTAGACTAATGTGGTAAGTTTGATGTAAAAATATGATTTACCATTTTGTCAAAATAAACGACTGGTAACATTTTTGTTGTATAATTTGCAGTATATAAATTATAAATTATTTTTATTATTTTAAATTACAATATGTAATATTTATGTTTTACAAATAACAATAATATTATTATATTCCAATAATAAAGTAAATTAAAAATAATATTAATTTTAAAGTTTTTTTTTTAAATGATAGTAGTTTTTTTTATCAATGTTCATATTATTTATATATTGATCACCAATTATTGTTTCTCATTCGTCGAGTCTATTAAAAAATTTAAATTTATTGATTGAATATTCATCAATGTTATATTTTTTTAAAAATCATCATTTGTAATTTTGTGAAGTCTAATAATGTTTATGGTAATTATAATGTGATGATATAGTAAATTTAAATTGTTATGGTTTAATTACATATAATTAAATTTGAATTGTACTATTAAAAATATTAGAATTTATAAAGAATATATTAATTATAGTGTATGCACCAAGTTAATATTTATTGATGATTAATTTAGCAGGAGACATGATGCACATATTACATTTTAGGATACTAGTTTTTTTGTTATAAAAAAATACTTTTAATATACATAATACTAACTCAATCTCTAACACATCTCTAATACATACATGAGTTTTTCTATGATGTTGAATTATGTTTTGAGTTAGCAATTTTATAAAGGGTTTAACTCAAAATTGTAACTCAACTATAATACATGATAATTCAAACTCAAACTCAAAAAAATAAAATTAATACATGATTGGTAACATTTTTGAGTTATATATGAGTTATACCCATAAGTTAAACTAAATCAAGGATAACTCATGTTACCAATCAAAGCCTTTATTTGATACTCTAGTCTGATTTATGTATTTTTTTCCTATAAAACTTGCTCTTTTTTTTTATTGAGTGAAGTTTCAATGTCTTTTTACCTAAAAATAAAATTTTCTTTATTTCCAATTTATGATTTTATATTTTATTCGGCAAAACTTAAAGATGTTAAAATACAATATATTTAATTTTTTTTGAGAAAACTGTTAAATTTTGAAATGGTGTCCCACAATATCTTCCAATATTAATAGTCAACTTTAAGATATTTCAGCACAAAAATAATCATCTGTTTGAAAAAAAAATTTAATCTAAAGCACAAAATAACTAAACCCTATATACTACTACCACTAGATTACTATTTGTTTTTTTTTTTGAACAAATCACCATTTGTTTAATAACCTTTCTAGATTTTTTTTTTTTTGTAAAAATGTTAAAATTTATTACAGTTTTCGAATTTTTGACGAGAAAACGGGATCAAGTTTAGAAAATGTTAAAATTTATCACTATTTATTTAATAACGTTTCTAAACCTTTCTAACTTGATCATATTCTTATATCTTTATTGGTTATCGTTTTCCATCAAGTTTCCTAGTCTAATTTGAACACTTCCAAAGTATTTGAAAAAAATACCACACTATTTCCAAATTTCAGGTGTTTGATTTTTACTTGCAAAATATTTTTTCTCCAATATACATGGACCCATGCGATAATTTTTTTCCCCCTCTATCTAAAACATATGTTTCATTCAAACTGTTCGCCAATGTCGTTTAGTTATTATATACATTATCTTCATCCCTTTTAGTTTCTCCTTTTTAAAAGACGTGGGAAGCATCTATAGCCACAAAAAATGATCCCATATATACTAATATCAATTATTAACCTAATTAAAATTATAACTATATTGCCATCCTCTAAGCCGACAAATCTTATGATGTAATCACATCCGACAACAATATTTCATGGATTGATACTCATTACCATCATCTCATCAAGACATTTACAAGGTATACATTCACCCATCAATATGTTTGTCACTTCATTACTTTTTCTACCATTAATATATGTTACATTTTCGCTAAAATAATACTTCTTCCGTTTCATATTAAGTATCGTTTTAAAACTAAATTTTTATTTCAAAATAAATGTCGTTTTACATTTTCAATGTAAAATTTTAAATACATTTTCAATTTTATCCTTATCATTTAGCTTATTAACGAGTGTAAAAACATTATACACTGTAATTAATTAAAGGTAAAACAGAAATTTTGATTGTTTTATTAATATGTGTGAAAAATGCTAGAACGACACTCTTTCTGAACGACACTCTTTCTGAACGACACTCTTTCTGAAACGGAGGGAGTACTATACTATATGTTACGTAACAAACAATATAAGATAATTAAGTTTTTTTTTTTTCAAAAAAAAGTCTACATATATCTTTATACACTGCTTAAACCTTACTACCTTACCGTCAAAAAAAACCTTACTACCTTAAACTAAACTATGTCGAAGTTTGTTTCTAAAGTAAACCACACCTAAACTTTAAAAAGTGGTTTATCAAAAAAAAAAAATGATCGCTAACTACATGAAATAAACACCCCTACATGGTGATACATCTATACAATATTAGTGTATACAAAATTACATAAATTATATGATTCGTATGGCACCAAAATACATTACTAGACCTCAGATTATTAACTCAATAGTAAAACCACTCAACTATTAAGTTATATATGACAATAAAATTTCAACTCAAATTAAATGTTTTTAAACTAAAACAATTAAAACCAAACATTTGTTTTAAACCATTTATTTTTTATAATCGGAACTAATTTAATAATTATATCGTTTTACTTCGAATTTAATATTATAATTTATGATACAGTATTCTAGTTATTGAAAATTCATTTGTGATGTAGAAGACCCACGCGTTTCACGTGCCCACCAACCAGCGAAAAAGGCGACCTTAACCTAAACTTTTTCCAGATCTGCTCGACGTCTCCACCGTTACGGTGGCCGTCGCAAGCTGTTCCATCTATTTCTCTGAATCTTCTTCAAATTAAGTCTTAAATCTCTTCTCTGTCTTCCTCTGTCATGGATTTACAGTACCTCTCAACAACGGAAAATCAAACAAAAATCCTGCTTTCACCGGAGATTACACCGGAGTTTGTCGACGTTGCTGATGGGGATTCCTACGGTGTGAAGGTCGTCGGATCTGTTGACCCCCGCTGGCCTTTGCTAAACCGATGGTCATCTCCAGTGAAGATTCATTCTCGTGCTCCCAAAACAGCTGCTACCTCATCAACTCATGGCTCGGTTTCTGAACCAATTCAGCAGATAAGAGATTCATCGCTTTTACCCTCCAATTCTCTTGATACAGGTTGTCAGCCTAGTCTTGCCAAAAGCCCAAGTACAATCAATCATAATACTATTTATGGGGCAGTGAATCTGCAGAAGGTATAAACGTTCTCCACGCCTTTGGGAGCTTGGACTAAGCCTCTGCCAATTGTTTCAGCAACATCTCAGCAAGCTACCGAAGTTTCTGTGATGCATTGTGCCGAGCCTTCTAACACCCAATGGCCTTCACTCTCGAGCAAGCCTGGAGGTCAGCGTTCGGGTTTTGATCATGTTCCGTTGAAAGCTTCAAGAGTCCCTGAAGATTCTGTTGCTCAACAAGCATTACTGAAAGCTCAATCCAAAGATTACCCGTGGGCAGCAAGGATGAATCAGTCCATGAGGAATCTTCACAGAGTTACAATACCTGAGTACATGGAAGACGGTACACCAAAGGTACGAATTCCGAGTCATGTTCTCCTTGGTGGTTTAGAGAATCAAAAAGAGTTTGTGGTTGGACATTTTTATCGTTGTTTAGCACCGACAGGAGGGCAGATTCAGGCTGTTGTTAGTAGGATATGGGGTCGGAAATGTAGGATTTTCACTCGGAAACTGGGAGAATCAACTTACCTATTTCATATCCCTGATGAATCAACTCGAAAATGGGTCCTCCAGAGAGGTTTATGGCATGTTGATGATTGCTTGTTGTTTGTCTCACCGTGGTCTCCGACAGATACTATCTCTATTCCAGAGATAACTACGGTTCCGGTTTGTTTGACACTTCTTAATATTCCGGACCAGCTCTATTCGATATTAGGTATCAAGTGGATTGCTTCGGGTATTGGAGAACCATTGTTGACTGAGAAGCCATTGCTAGACCCCTTGTTCGGAATTGCGCTAGGCGCTGTACGCACGGTCGTGTTGGGCCTAGCGATTTATCAGAAACTCGGGGATTAAGCGAGGATTAATCGGGGCGTAATTTTTAAGTTATATATAAATATGTGCGTGTTTTTATCGGTTATATATAAACATGTGGGTGTTAACATTAAAGTATAACATGGGTCAGTGGTTTGGGGAACTGATTAATCACCTACAGGTTGCATGTTCGAACCTTGGAGTTGGTTTTTGTTTTCTTTTTCTTTTTTTTAGGTTAAATGAGAGCGAAAACTACTAAACTACCCCTATCGTCTTCTTCTTCCCTGCGAGTTGTAATCTCCAGATTTCCGCCATATCTCCTTTTTCATGATTTCAGCGATTGTAAGCGATATTCTTGTAGATTTTTCACACATTTATGATAGATTTACCATAAAACATCCGATTTCAAGCTTAAACTAAAAGAAAAGTGTGTTTGAAAAAAAAAACGATTTTCACAGCGATTTGCCTCTAATCGCGGCGGCTATGAACCGCATCACGCCTAATCGCCGATTTATCGGCCGCAGCGGGCGCGTTTTAGAACAGGGGCTAGACCCAACACAAATGGGAAAAGCGAAGATTTTGGTAAAAGTAAAGCTTGATAAACCTTTTCCGAAGAGAGTGGCTTTAGTTGATAAAAGTGATGCAATCACGATGGTGGATGTGTCGTACTCGTGGTTGCCATCAACGTGCAGTGGTTGTGGTCAACTAGGGCATAAGGCTTCACGGTGTTTACTTTTAAGCGCGAATACGGTTACTGCTCCAAAGATTGTTGTTAACACTATGGACTCTTCAAATCTCAGAAGTAACAATGGTAAAGCTCTTATTATTGATTCACTTCCTATTGTTCAAGTGAAAAGTTCTGAGCAAGGAAATTCTTACATTAGTGCTCCAATCACGACCTCTTTGGCTGCTCCAAAAGTTGCCACGTCAAAGGAAAAAAGCACCTCAACTATTTCACAAGGAAAGTTATCTACAATTCCTACTACTTCTACAACTTTCATCAACAAATCTGTTTTGGCTGAATCGAATGTTACCATCGCTAAAGAAATAGTTTCTCCTCCAGCTATTGTAGAGTGTCATCTACGTAAGTCTTTATCTAGTGCAAATTTGGGCAACAACATATTTTCGTCTTTGGATATTTCTGAGGATGAGGAAAATGCTATAGACTATGACAATGAAACAGGGCAAGGAGAATTTTTAACACCTGCGGGTAAAAGAATTCTCCGGGAAAGGCATGTTAAACCATCTGCAAAGGCCAAAGAGATGCAATGGCCTCCAGCTGCATCTGACCGAGGTAACCGGGGATGAGGTAATAGAGGTGGGCGTAGCTAACTTTGTCACCTTTGCACCTTCCTTATTGTAGTCGATGCGGAAGACTCGAGTACTATCTATCTTTTTTCTTGCCATTTAACTTACATTTTAAGTTGTGGTTTATGGTTTCAAAATACTCTAGCCTTTTGGCTTGTATGTTTTTTACTTTGCAATTTTAACATGAAAGCCCTTTTTTCAAAAAAAAAAAAAAAATATATATATATATATATATATAACACCATTTTGTTCATATATATTTCATATAACTAAATTGTTTGTATAGTTTTATATACATTAACATTATTCATATATATATGTCTATTTAGTTGTATTTGTTTCGTATAACTAACGATCATTTTTTTCTTAATTTAACTGGTATAGACGTATAGCAGTAGATGTGCCAGAAAGAGTAACTATACAATATGTTAATCAAAGAGAATGCAACCTATACTTCAGGGAATCATATCAGAAAACCAATCTGCCTTTGTTCCTAACCGAGCAATAGCTGATAACGTGCTAATCACACATGAGGTGCTTCACTATCTAAAGACTTCCCAAGCAAAAAAGAAGTGCTCTATGGCAGTTAAAAGTGACATGAATAAAGCCTATGACAAACTAGAATGGGATTTATTTGACTAGTCCTAGAAAGGCTAGGTTTTCACAGCATATGGGTGAATCTGATCATGCAATGTGTGACCTCAGTTTCATACAGTTTCTTACTCAATGGTACTACAAAAGGAAGGGTGATTCCATCTAGAGGGATCCGACAGGGAGATCCCCTTTCTCCATACCTGTTCATAATGTGCAGTGAAGTGCTTTCCGGTCTCTGTAAAAAGGCGCAAGAAGATGGCTCTCTCCCAGGAATCCGAGTTGCTAGAGCTAGCCCCCGCATTAATCATCTGTTGTTTGCAGATGACACAATGTTTTTCTGCCACTCTGATAAAGATTCCTGCTCAGCCCTCAAAGAGATACTGCGACAATACGAAGATGCTTCAGGACAGTCCATAAACACGAGTAAATCTTCTATTACCTTTTCCTCTAAGACAAATCAACAAAGGAGAAGAGAAGCAAAATCTATACTGAGTATTGAAAAGGAAGGAGGTATTGGAAAATACCTTGGACTCCCTGAGCATTTCGGAAGAAAGAAAAAAGATCTCTTTGCTTCGATTGTTGATAGAATCCGCCAAAGAGCATCAAGCTGGTCTACAAAACTCCTGTCATCAGCAGGGAAAATGACACTGCTCAAAGCAGTCCTCTCAGCCATGCCCACGCATACTATGTCATGCTTCCAAATCCCAAAAAGCCTGTGCAAAAGAATTCAGTCAGTATTAACCAGATTCTGGTGGGATAAGAAACTGAACAAAAAGAGTATGTGGTGGGTGGCTTGGAGTAAAATCACAAAAGGTAAAAGTCAGGGGGGGGCTTGGCTTCCGTGATATTGAAAATTTCAACATCTCACTCCTAGCAAAACTAAGCTGGAGAATCCTCAATGACCCGGACTGCTTGCTAAGCCGCATTCTGAAGGGGAAATACTGTCATAATGTCGAATTCCTGGACTGTGTTGCTCCTTCTGCAGCATCACATGGCTGGAGAGGCCTGCTCCTGGACAGAGACCTGATCAAAAAACATTTAGGAAGAGCTATTGGGAATGGTAGAACAACAAGCATCTGGGAAGCCGACTGGCTCTCTACGTCCAAGCAATGCAGACCATTTGGACCACCTACAAAGCAGAATCAAAACTTGCTGGTATCAGACCTAATTTCACCAGATAGCTCAGATTGGAACATTAATATGATCATAAGACATCTACCACACCTAGAGCAGGAAATCCTAGCCATCAAATCTAGTATCACAAAGGCGGAAGATATATTTGTTTGGCTGCAACATCCTACAGGTATCTACTCGACTAAGTCAGGATATCTAACAATCTCGCAGGAAGTAAGCGATACCCAACATCAAGGATTGGAATTTGATTGGTACAAAGAAATCTGGAACTGTAAAACGTTACCTAAGATCAGGATGTTTCTCTGGAAACTGGTCCAAAAAGCTCTACCGGTAGGCTCGCTCCTGGCGACAAGAGGAGTGATAAACCAGGCGAACTGCTGCAGATGCGGTAACCCGGAGACGATCGAGCACCTGCTCCTACATTGTGAGTTCGCAAAGAAGGTATGGGACTCAATCCCCTCAAAAGATCCTTTCCGTGTAGAACAATTCCAGACCATAGAGGAGGCAATAAAAGCGGCGAAGACCATTACCACGCTACCACCGACGGGACTGGGAAATGGCCCTTTATTCCCATGGATTTGCTGGAATATCTGGACGGCACGCAATAACCTCATATTCCAAAACAGATCAATCACTCCTGAAGAAACCCTTACCAATTCGATAAGAGGAGCCCGCGAATGGCAACAAGCTCAAGATCTGGAACCAAAACAAAATGTTATCAGGACAATCAGGAATCCAGATCGGGAAGGAGAGCTTATGCGATGTCATACCGATGCGGCGTGGAAACCCGAGTTTCAACGAGCTGGACTTAGCTGGATCTTTAGCGATCGCAATGGATCGATCCTCAGCCAGAACTCACAAGGCTCCTCAAACGTCTCCTCCGCAACCATGGCAGAAGCACTAGCAATCCGGGAAGGTGTGATCCAAGCAATTGAGAATGGATATGACCGGATCTGCTTCAAATCTGATGCACAATCAGTGGTTCTGGCAATCAACGGCGGACCACAAATCGCCGATCTCCATGGAGTCCTCAGTGACATCCAACATCTATCTTTAAATTTCTCTGAAATCTTGTTTCAATCAATTTCCAGATCGGACAATGTTATGACCGACTCTGTTGCAAAACTCGCTTTGGCGACTTTTTCTCCTTTGTCCACCCACCATGGGGCCCAGTTGGGTTAATTTAATGAATGATAATCTTTAGACCAAAAAAAAAAAAAAGTGATTTATCATCCTCGCTCGTCGTCCAAGAATTAATCCAATGATCCTCTTAGGAAAAAGATGGAAGTGGCAATGGCAAATCCATCTTATCTCACGACCGATTTTAGTAATCTAGAGTGACGAAAGACAAAAAATCAATTCAACCGACATTAGTTCAGTTGGTAGACCGGAAGACTAGTGTTTGTAGGTTTTTTTTTTTTTGACAAAATATAATCTCTAGGTTGCTGGCTCGATTCCAGAATGTTAGATTATTTGTTCATGACGCACTTGGAATACATTACCTTTTCAAAGAAAAAAACGACAGAAAATCAAACAAATTGATGATTTACGTAAAATTATCATATTATGAAAAGAAAAAAAGAAAGAAAATGGTTATGTTTTAATTGTTGATGTGATAATTGTGATGTAACGATCGATGTGAAAACACACACACGTGTCTAAGACATTAAGACGGTCAACGTCTTGCTATAATTAACGCCGGACGTCGACTATATGAATAGATACGTGTACATAACCTGTTGGACACGTATTGTTTTAGATGGCCGATGATCTAAGCCCAAATAACGTTTTGTTTTACTAAAAGCCCATCAAAACAATTGCCTCTTTTTATTTTCATCAGTAATGGTCCCATCAGATCAGTAGATTTTTTAAAATCCGGTTTCCAAATCGGTTTAATTGAGCAGTCAGCTAGTTTGGTTTTCTTTAAAAAATTTAAACCAAACCATATCTGAAGTACCAAACCGACTAACCAAAAATAACTAAAAACCAAAATTATCCAAACTTTTAACCATATTTAACATAAAACTTTGGTTCAATTCAGTAGTTTTTAATAAACCGAACTACCCAAAAACCAAACAGAACCAAAATTTTGTTTTAACTCCACACAAATTTGTGTAAACTGAATAACAGGCGCGGATTAACCGAACAAACCGAAGTCAGAGGCCTAGTCCCAACTGTTTCAAGATTGTTTTTTTGGTTCAATATATTAATGAACTTTAAGTAATGGGATCAGAAAAACTGGCAAAATGAGAAGTTTATTTCCAGGCACAAGTGTTAATGTAACGAATTCATCAACGGAAGATGACAACTGTATAGATAAACAGAACAAAGGAGCCCTTCGAAGATAGCAAGGTCTGTGTTTCGTTTCTTTTGCTACTTTGATATCTTAAACCTTTGGGAAAAACTACAGAGCACGGATGAAATGAAACAAGTTTCCTGGAATCTGACAAAGCAATCCCACCTGGAATCAAAACTTGTCGGCCATGTTATAGTGTCGTTGCAAATCCTGCAAATATCAAATGCATCATACATACTGATTAGTCATTGACCAACATAACATTGGACCATCTGGTCCACTGCTTAGATATGAAACAACACATCATTTCATCTAGACAATGATAGGTCCTAACAATGGATCAGTAGTATGATGAAAGAACAAGTTATTCCAACTCAATGCCCTAGCAACTTTTTACTGATAAAAATGCAAAGTAAAAGAAGGGTTTTTACAAAGCCCAACACTTGATATGAGCATGTCAAGCGATCCTTAAATGAATCCTATATTATCAACTGAGACTACTTTTATGGAAACAGAATGTACAATCCGCTTCGTTTCTAAACATATATTAGCAAATATGCAAACTTTCCTCGTTTTCAATCATGACCATCACCAATGAGACGAGATTAAGGAGCTGTAACTGGACCAGACGCTAATAAAACAGTTTGATGAAGACAAAGGAGGAAATCAACAGAGAGAAAGATTTAAGAAGACACCTTCTGATAAGCAACCCCAGCTTTGATTGCTAAGAGATAGCAATGAAGTGAGCAAGGCTGATGCAGTAACACTATGTAATGGTATAAGCGAAATCCCTGCACTCAGTTCCACAGGGATCCTGAATGCCAATTATACATTTCATTATTAAGGAAATCATTCACAGACAAAACCCTAATTCCAAATGTAACGACGGATCTATTGCTTCTAGTGTAAATTACCTAGGGAAACAAAATTTTGTATACATTCCGTTCTAAGGTTCTGAAGCTAACCTGGAGGATGTGAGCCTGCGAAGCGAGGAGCGAGATGAAGCAGATGATCCATTCGCGAAAGCAAATCCAGCTGATTTTCCGACCTTCGGACCAGAAGATACCCCTGGTGAACGACCGAAGAGTATCCTGCCGGTAGATGACGATAACTGGACCGCCCTTCTCGCGCCGTTAGCCGCCATGTTTTCACTCTTTTTCGGCGTCACTGTGTGATTTACGAGGGCTGGGGTCGGGTCAGAACTCGGATTGGTTGGATCCGTCACAAGCCTACTTCGGCCCACACTGCTAACAAACCGAACTGCTCCATAAATATTCAAAACCAGACCGCTTTTTCCTTTGGAAACAATCCGGTTAGAATATGGTTCAACCGGGAACAAGTAACCAGATAACTATAAAAAGCGGTCTCATTATATAAACTAGGGCTTCTTTCTTTCCACTCACAACGACGGCAAGGAGTTTTACGGTTCCAAATCTGTTCGTCATCCTCAATTTGATTCACATTACTATTTATGAAGGAGAAACTTGTCGGAAAATTAAAGAAAAAGCTTGCAAAGACAGGATTAGTGCTTTGCCCGAAGATTTACTGGTGGAAATATTGTTGTTTGTTCCTACTAAAGATGCAATGTCCACGGCGCTCTTGTCAAAACGATGGCGTTCTGTCTGGAAGTTGTTGCCTGGTCTCGCGTATTCGGATGAAAACGATAAGAGCGTTTGGTGGTTCCTTAACAAGTCACTGCAGCTCCACAAGGCCCCTGTACTAGAAAATTTGACAATTAGTCTCGGTCCAACATGTCCTGTTGATGTAGATGTCGGGAGATTTGTTATAGACGCGGTTGACCGCTGCATTGAATGGCTAGATTTCAATCTAGAATGGTTAGCAGAGCCTATAAGCTTGTCTAAAAGTCTCTACACTTGCAAAACACTCACGACATTGTTTCTCTCAAACAAGATTCTCGTTGATGTTGTTTCTTCCCAAGCTTGCCTCCCATCGCTTCATACTCTGGAGCTTGACTTAGTGGTGTATAAAGACGAGGATTCAATTGTTAGATTTTTATCAGGTTGTCATGTTCTCGAGTGTTTGTCTGTGAACCGACATAATAATGACAATGTGATAAATTTTAGAGTGAAAGCGCGGCCTTGTTTAAAGATCTTAAAGTATTCTAACCACTACGGTAGAAAAGATGTTGGGTCTCTGATTATAGACTCGCCGGGATTAAAGATAGTTAAAATCAGTGATTTTTCGACAGAGTTCTGTTTGATTGAGAATATGCCTCCTTGCCTTGATGAGGCCAGACTATTCATGTTTTCTCACACTAATGACAAGTTTCTGAGATCTCTTTCCTCTGCCCTGTTGATGCAGCGCACTTCCACCTCAAATCATTTACTTGTTCGAATGATACTCTTTATTTATTTAGTTTATTTGTTTTCTTTTGTTTTAGATAAGGCTTTATTTATTAGGATTAGGGTTACAAGATTTATGGTTCTATTGAAATGCTTTTCTTCTAACTTTGTACGATAGACTTGATTGGATAATAAACCTGGTTTTTAACCTAAGAGCTTTTGAGCCATGTGAAGAGGATTCACAAACCTATTGTTAATTTCGTTGGGAGTACCAACAAATCAACAAGATCCGAGTTCGTGACATTCATCTCGTAGAGATCAAGTGCCGTTCTCGTTATTTAGCTTCCACTCTCCATCAGTTGGTATCAGAGATAAACGATTCTGTCAATTGATTCCACATAAACCATGCCATCAAAACCTATCTACAATCTCCAGGCTAACGAAGTATGTGTTGTCGAACATCCAAATGAATGGGAAGAGTTTCGTCAAACCCTCGTTGCAAGCCGAGAAAAGTTTCAGACCACATTTCGTAAATCGCTTCAAAATTTTGATTGGAACATGGTTCAGTATCAGATTCCGCAACGTCATGCACCAAAGGTTAGTTTCGATCATGAAACAGACATCGACAGTAGATCTGATGTTTGTGGAGAAGAATTTCTTTTAGCTGCTATGGAATTTGTTTGTGAGGATCCCCACCAAATCAATGGTGTTTGTGACGCTACGGTACCTATCTTCGATAAATACGAGGAAGATGAACCACTCAATGATGTTGTTAGTTTCCAAACCAGCTCATATGTTTCAGGGTTTGAAGATGGGGCAGAGGTCTATGTTGTCATGAATAATGAAGATTTGGCCGATGATATATTCCACAAGAACGAGACAGATTTGATCGGATTTCAAAAGGTAAAAAAGTAGAGCTAGTATCAACAAAACGTGTTCAAGTGATCACCAAAACCGACAAAAAAGAAGAAAACACATATCTGGATACGATAGATTACGAGCCACCAGATTGTGGTCGCAACAACAATTCGTTCTGTCGCGGCAAAAAATCTCTCTCCCAAGCAGCCTACGACGATCCAAAATTTGTGGCATATGAGGAACAAGATAACGGGTTACATGATGCTGCAGATTCCATCTTCAATGCCTGCTATGATGCAAATATAGTCTTTGCTATCAAAGAGGATGACGATCCGACATATGACGTACACCACTGATATATCATGGTTTTTACTAGTTTTAGACCATGATATAAGTGTGTTTTAGAGTCTATTAGTGTTTCTTTAGAATCTTTTGCATGTCTTATTAGGTACACGCACGTTTGGAGCAGAAGTGAAGATTATGGAGCTATTTGGAGGATTTTGGAGATCTGACCCGAGAGATAGACCTCACTGTCCAGAACAGAGGACTGCGTCGATCGTTGCACACCTGCATCGATCGATGCATAGCGCGAATGGGCCAGACTCGCGAGAGTTATGAAGTTATGAGATACTGCAGAATTGCCCAGAAGTTCCAGATATTTACACAGAAGCCCCAAGACGTGATTAGGCTATACTAATTAGGTTTTAGACTTTTATTTTTGAAAAAAGCATTCAGACTTTGAGCTGAGAGTTTTAGAGAGATTTTGGGGCTGATCTGAACATGTACTTCATCTTGATTTTGGAGAAGATTTCGAACCCCCTTTACTTCTTTGATCTTTTATATGCAATTTATTCATCATATGATTATGTTTTCATTATCTACGTCTGAGTAGATTCCTAGTTAGGTTTAGGGTTTCTCACATAGGATTTCATGACTTGCTAGATTTAATTAATTCAGTTAAGGATTCATAACTTATTTGTTCTTCGATCTAAATTGTGTTTAATGCTAGTTCTAACCTGATCACTTAGAATCTAGATCTTAGGTTGCTAAATACGACACGACAGTGTGGTTTAGAATCTGAATTATTTAGGTTGAGCAACTAAATTACTCGCAAAGGAATTTGGTTTAGTTTAATTGTGAACATATCGAACTTGAAATTAATGCTGGTTTAATCTGTTAGTAATTGTAAAGGAATTTGGATTGCTGCACTTAGACTTAGAGAATTCTCGCAACGACAGTTGGTTAATTCTATATCCGTGTTTTGAGTTCTAGAACTGTGCTTAATTAGATACTGACTGAATGATTTATCTGCTTGTCTGATTTCCTGAGAACGCCCTAGACTTGGCGCTTTAAGTTAACTGTTTTCACAACCAATCCTGCTATCTGATTTACTTTCTTGCTTGCTTTTTAGTTACATCACATTGCTTTCATCTTAGTTTAATCTCGACTGTTCTAATATCTATCGTTGACCGGAGTCTCTGTGGATTCGATACATAAGTACTACATCTGCATATCTGTGCACTTGCAGTAGTATAGGATTAAAACTTCTAGAGCATATCAAGTTTTTGGCGCCGTTGCCGGGGACTCTTTTGAGTCTTCGATAGATTTGAACTTAGGGTTTAGACTAGGATTTTCGTTTTTTTTTTGTTTTTTGTTACTATTTTTTTTTTTCCTGTTCTTGCGTTTCAGGTACGCCTGTAATCGCCTTGCATCGATCGACACTGTCATGTGTGCCGATCGACACATCTTCGCCCTTGCAATGATCGACACTACTCTGCATCGATCGACACAGAGCGTAAGATGATGGGAATGATGGAACGGATGCTGAAAAATCAGCAGAATAACTCATTCTGCAGAGACTATGGGTCTTATTCATTCACCAGAGATTTTGAATCTCCATCATATCAGCCTGCTCCTCCTCAAAATACGCAGTCTGATAAGCTGATAAGTATGATGGAGCAGTTACTGGAAAGACAAGAACGGGATTTGAACTACATCAATGGCTCTGGATTCCAAGGAAACAGGTTTGGTAATCAGCAAGGTAATTCTTATCAGAGAACCTATGGATCATCCTCATATCAGAAACCTCCTGCTACTAATGCTTATAAGAGCAAGATGGAAGCTATGATGGAGCAGTTGCTAGAGGATCAGACTAAGACTGCTGTAGACTTCGACAGGAAGCTGGATGCTATGCATGAACATCTGAACGGGAAGTTTGAATCTTTGAGCACATATGTGAAGAAGCTAGATGTCCAAGTTCAACACACAGCTGGAGCAGTACAAAGGCAGAATGAAGCTAGGACAGCTGAACAGAACAGATCCATCAATACTGTGACCATAAGAGATGAGATTGACTTGCTGGAAGAAGAAGAGAGCATAATCTCGGATTTTCTGGGTGAATTTTGTCTGTCTGAGACAAGCATCGATCGACACAACTCTTGCATCGATCGACACAGTCCCGATACGTCTGTTGAAATTGCTCGAAATCGCCTTGTGTCGATCAACACACAACGTGCATCGATCGACAGAGATCGCAGACGGGACCAGAAACCTGCAACAGTCCCAGAACGAGTCTACAAGCCACATGTGCCATATCCTAAGGTTCGTAAACTGTCTAAACAGGAGCTAGATGTGGGTAACTGCATGAAAGTGATGGAAAAGAAGCTGATTAAGATTACAGAGAAGCTTCCAGATCCAGGAGCATTTGTGCTAGACTGTTCAATCTCTAAAGAAAGATTCAAGCGTTCTCTGTGTGACTTAGGATCATGTGTGAATATAATGCCGTACTCAGTAGCTGTGAGATTGGGAAAGATGGAATTCCAGCCTACTAGGATCTCTCTTATCCTAGGTGATCGTTCAAAGAGGTACCCGGAGGGAGTTCTTAAGGATGTACCTATCAGAGTTGGAAACTACTTGATTCCAACGGACTTTGTGGTGCTGAAGTATGAGATTGAGCCGGATGATCCTCTACTGCTTGGGAGATCTTTCTTAGCTACTGCTGGAGCTGTGACTAATGTGCCATGATAGGGTCAAGTTTTAATCCTATATCTAACTGCAAGTGCACAGTTCAGTAGTTGTAGTATATAGGTATCGAATCCACAGGGACTCTGGTATTCAATAGCTCAAGAACAGGAAATTAAACTAGGAAGAAAGCAATGTGATTGAATTAAAAGCAATGCGAGAAAGTAAACAGAAAGCAGAGATTGTTGGGTGTGAAAGCAAGTTATTAAGAGCGCTAAGTCTAGGGCGTTCTCAGGAAATCAGACAAGCAGACAGTTCATTCAGCAAGGATCTAATTAAGCACAGTTCTAGAACTCAAAACACAGATATAGAATTAACCAAATTCCTTTGCGATAATTCTCTAAGTCTAAGTGCAGCAAACCAAACTTTCGTTTGCGAGAACTAACAAATTAAACTAGCATTAATTCCAAGTTTGATATGTTCACAATTATCCTAAACCAAACTTTCGTTTGCGAGAAGTTTAATTGCTCAACCTAATTAGTTCAGATTCCTAAACCACACTTCCGTGTCGTATTTAGCAACCTAAGATCTAGATTCTAATTGATCAGGTTAGAACTAGCTTTAAGCACAATTAGATTGAAGAACATATATAGTTATGAATCCTTTACTGAATTAAACAAGTCTAGCAAGTCATGAAATCCTATGTGAGAAACCCTAAACCTAACAAGGAATCTGCTCAGACATAGATAATGAAAACATAATCATATGAATAATAAATTGCATAAAAGATAAAGAATTAAAGGGGTTCGAAATCTTCTCCAAATACAGATGAAGTAAAGGTTCAGATCAGCCCCAAAAGCTCTAAAAATCCTCTGCTCTTAATTATCAAAGCGTTCGTAATTAAAACACCAAAAACTTAATTATATAGGTCTAATCTCGGCCAGGGGCTTCTTTGTAAATATCAGGAACTTCTGGATCAGAGTGCAATATCTTGACTCTTCATAAACCGCCGAGTTTCGGCCCATATCGCTGGTGCAACGATCGGTGCTAGAGTGCAACGATCGACGCATTTCTCTGTTTCGGACAGTGAACTCTATCTCTCGGCCAAACACTCCAAAAATCTCCAAAAAGTGCCATAATCACCAAATATGCTCCAAACCTGATTATACCTGTAAAAGACTCTAAAAGAACACAAAAAGACACTAAAACACACTTATATCATGGTCTAAAACTAGTAAAAACCATGATATATCAACTCCCCCACACTTAGCCTTTGCTTGCCCTCAAGCAAAACAGAGAACTAAAGCTTGGTGAAGAGGTTTGAAAACTCTTCAGAAACTCATTTCATCCTAGAAGCTACAATACTCAGATTTCCCTTAGTAAACCACTGAAAGAATCAATCACAGGATATCAAGACCAACATGTACTTCCCCCACACTTAGCAACTGTCCTAAGTAAACTCCACAATCACATTCAAGCATTCAAATTCTCCCTACTGACTTCTGCAAGTATTTAAGTGCGGTCTCACCTAAGGAGTATCGATCAAAGGGCACATGGATTCTTACCTTATCAGCTCTAGACCACCATACTATCTTTCTCTAGTCCCTTTCTTCTCTTTTCCCTTCCTTAACAACTGATTTTTCCCACATTGGGTATCATTTTTTTTTTATCAGTGTTCTTCCCGTTATGGGGTGTACTTTGGACACATTCCATGGATAGCACAAGAGAGAATAGGGGTCTCTACCACTCCTGTGACCACTTCGGAGTTACTAACTTATCCTCAGTTTATTATCTTTTTTTTTTTTTTAAGTTTATAGAAGGGGAGAAGGGAACTAAATAGGATAGGTTGACAGGCTGTGTCAGAACTAACAGGGAATCCGACACAAAGTATACCAAGCCCTTAGGTGAGAAATCTAAGTCAATATTAAATTGAAGTCAGTAAAAGGATCCTATGATACCTGAAGTGATGTGGGTGTTCCCAGTAGGTTGATCTGTGTCTGGGTTTTCTAATAGTCAGAGATAGATCCTGCAACTTCATCCCAATGGTTACTTAAGTTCCTGCAAGTCTTGTAAATCTTCTCAGAAAATCATAGTTTCTTACTTAAACAATTTTGACTCAATAAAACAAAATTTTTGAAAAATGGACTGACTCTTAAAAAAACAGAAAGATAAACGTCAGTAGCACCTCCCCCCACACATAAGACACACTGTCCCCAGTAGTGTCAAGCGAAGGATCGGTAAAAAGAAAATAAAAATTGTTAAAGTTCTGTTGAGTTCTGTCGGGTTTACCTCTGTCGCTCAGGCATCGAGCGTTGCACTAAGTGCACCGACCGTTACTAGGCGATTTTCGTGTATGGTCGATCGTTGCTCAGGACCGCAACGATCGATGCAATGCGATTCCGATCATGTTGTGACGATCGACACAGAAGTGCGTCGATCGACGCACTGCGAATTTGTCCGAGACCTGCAATCATAAACTCACCAGAAACAAAAACAAACGTAAAATCCTAACAAAAACACCAAAAATTAAGTAGAAAAACACCAGTACCTAATGGTGGGTTGCCTCCCACCCAGCGCTTGTTTAAGGTCAATAGCTTGACCGGATGAACAAGATTTTTCAGGCACCATGAGATCCTGACAGAGACTTTTTCTGTCTCTGTCCAAGTCTCCTCATCCAAGGTGGCGAGTAAGCTGTTGCAGAATGCTCATGTCCAAGAAAAGATGGAGTAAAATGTGCTCTAGGATCTACAATCACAGTGTTATCAGGCCGCTCATCATTTGCATTCCTTATGGTGAATGTCTGCCCATCTATCAGTGGTCTACGCAGCTTATCCATCTCATAACGCAGCGGCTCATCTCCCAGATGGAGGTCTATCAGGCTGGTCCTAACATTAATTACCGCTCCTGCTGTAGCCAAAAATGGTCTTCCAAGCAGCAATGCTTCATCCGGATCACAGTCATATCTCAGCACTAGGAAGTCTGTTGGAACTAAATAGTTTCCAACTCTTACTGGGATGTCCATAAGGAGTCCTTCAGGAACTCGTATGGACTGATCAGCTAGGACAAGAGAGGTCCTAGTAGGAGTAAAATCTAGCATACCCAGCTTCTCTGCCACAGAGTATGGCATCAAACTTCCAGCAGCTCCTAAGTCACACAGAGAACGCCTGAAACTATCCTCAAAGATAGAACAATCAAGCACAAAGACTCCAGGATCAGGCAGCTTCTTCGGGATCTTGGTCAACAGAACATCACTAATATGCTGAGGAACTATAATCACCCAGTCTCTCAACTCTTCATCTAGAGGCAGCATTTTGTTCAAATACCTCTGCACACATGGATGATAAGGTGGATCATCAGAAGATGGAATTTCTTCCAATTCTTCACCAATCTCCTCTAGCTTCTTAAGCTCTTCAATTTCCTGCTTAATCACTTCAGACACTGAGGAGTGTTGTCTAACAATCTGCGCATAAATCTCTTGTTGAGAGATCTCAGAGACTCCAGAAAATAAGCCATCAAGCTCTAAATCTGCATCAATACCATCATCACTCAGCGAATCTGTCCGTTCACGACGTGCATCGATCGACACTAGTTGTGTGTCGATCGTTGCAATGCTGCAATTTCCACCCGAGAGTTTTTCACCAAAATCCTGGATTTCTTCTTCCTTCACCAATTCAGCTGTACTTAGCTCAAATCTTTCACCTAGGTGAGATCCATCATTAACGTACACAGACCAGGCCTTAATATGAGTGTCTGCTAGTCCTTTTCCCTTTATTGAGCTGGAAATCTGGTTCACCTGAGTATCCAACTGCTTCATGTGAGTGTTCAGGGACTCAAACTTCCCATTGAGGTCTTCATAGACAGCATCCAACTTCTTGTTGCAGTCCACAGAAATCTTGGTCTGACTCTCCATTAGTTGTTCCATCATAGCTTCCATTCTACTCTCATGAGCTGTAGGTGCAGGAGGAGTCTGATAAGATGAAGATCCATAGGTTCTCTGAGTACCTTGTCCAAAGGTCTTCTGAAAACCACTAGTCTGTCCAGAATTAGATGAGTTGCTGTTGAAAGCACTTTTCTGTCCTCCATTGAAGAATCTGTTTCCCTGTTGATTACCAAATCTATTACCTTGGAATCCAGAACCTCCTATGTAATTCACATCTTCCTCCTGAGTGTCCTCCTCAGTTTGAATTACCTCTACATCTTGGGCAAAGTGGACAGCTTTCTTACCTGCTAGGAGATTGCAAACTGTGTCCAGCCTAGATCTAATATCAGCTATATCAGAATTCTCTACACTTCCACCAGATTTCTTCCTCCTCTCATCCATAGTCTTGCAGCTGTTGCTGCCTATTAGATTCTCAATCAACTGCTTAGCTTGTGTAGGAGTACTGGTGTTGAAGTTAGCATTACTGGAATTATCCAGTGCAGACTGATATGGAAGATCTATGCCTCTGAAGAAGATACCAATCAACTGAACCTCAGTGAATCCATGGTGTGGGCAGTCACGCTGATACTGCTTAAATCTCATCCAGGCAGTCTTTAAAGGCTCCACAGCTCCTTGGGAAAAGGTGAGTATGTCCTATTTGGACTGGTCTGAACGCGCATCATCATAGAAGTGACGCAGGAACTCACTCTTCAGGGCTGCCCAAGTAGTATACTGAGCAGGTGCCAGCTGCTTTAGCCATGCACTAGCGTCTCCAGCAAGACTGTGCGGAATGAGCTTAAGGAACAGATAGTCCGGGCAGACTCCATCATACTTCATGCCAGTGACTATGTCCTCAAACGAATCAATGTGATCCATAGGCTGCTCCGTTGGGTAACCATGAAATGCATTCTGTCTCATCAGCGAGTAGTAGATGGTTTTGATCTCAAAATCATTTCTTTCAAAAGCAGGAAGCACTAAAGCTGACCGGTTTGCATGAAACTCATCCGGTCTGTTGTAGTCAGCTAAAGTCCTCTCACGTACAACCATCTGTCTACCTTGGTTCTGTCGTGGTGGCTCAGCTTCCTCAACATCAGGGATCACTCGTCCATCAGCATCAATCCTCTGCCCAGCAGCATTGTAAGGATTGTTTTCTGGATCCCTCAAGGTACCTTCAGCATCTCGTATTAGAATCAAACGCTCTCGTACCATCCTTTCTCTTCTTTCTCTTCTATTGGTTCTCTCTAGACGTCCAAGTTCTTCAAGTCCGAGATTAACTAAGCTCGAGTTCGGATTACTTCTAGTTTTCTGCGTCTGCATAAACTGTCTGTAATCGTCCAGCAACGATCGATGCTATCAGTGCAACGATCGGTTCAATCTTAGAATCGCCTAGTGACGATCGGTGCAAGGGTGCAACGATCGACGCAGTGCGAAATTGGTACCTGCGACAGAGAGAAAAACAGACAAAAATCAGTAAATAATTAAAAAAAAAAAAAAAAAACAAAAACGAAAAGAAAACGAAAAATTCTAGTAAAACCCTAGGTTCTAAGCTATCGAAGACTCTAAGAGTCCCCGACAACGGCGCCAAAAACTTGATAGGGTCAGGTTTTAATCCTATATCTAACTGCAAGTGCACAGTTCAGTAGTTGTAGTATATAGGTATCGAATCCACAGGGACTCTGGTATTCAATAGCTCAAGAACAGGAAATTAAACTAGGAAGAAAGCAATGTGATTGAATTAAAAGCAATGCGAGAAAGTAAACAGAAAGCAGAGATTGTTGGGTGTGAAAGCAAGTTATTAAGAGCGCTAAGTCTAGGGCGTTCTCAGGAAATCAGACAAGCAGACAGTTCATTCAGCAAGGATCTAATTAAGCACAGTTCTAGAACTCAAAACACAGATATAGAATTAACCAAATTCCTTTGCGATAATTCTCTAAGTCTAAGTGCAGCAAACCAAACTTTCGTTTGCGAGAACTAACAGATTAAACTAGCATTAATTCCAAGTTTGATATGTTCACAATTATCCTAAACCAAACTTTCGTTTGCGAGAAGTTTAATTGCTCAACCTAATTAGTTCAGATTCCTAAACCACACTTCTGTGTCGTATTTAGCAACCTAAGATCTAGATTCTAATTGATCAGGTTAGAACTAGCTTTAAGCACAATTAGATTGAAGAACAGATATAGTTATGAATCCTTTACTGAATTAAACAAGTCTAGCAAGTCATGAAATCATATGTGAGAAACCCTAAACCTAACAAGGAATCTACTCAGACATAGATAATGAAAACATAATCATATGAAGAATAAATTGCATAAAAGATAAAGAATTAAAGGGGTTCGAAATCTTCTCCAAATACAGATGAAGTAAAGGTTCAGATCAGCCCCAAAAGCTCTAAAAATCCTCTGCTCTTAATTATCAAAGCGTTCGTAATTAAAACACCAAAAACTTAATTATATAGGTCTAATCTCGGCCAGGGGCTTCTTTGTAAATATCAGGAACTTCTGGATCAGAGTGCAATATCTTGACTCTTCATAAACCGCCGAGTTTCGGCCCATCTCGCTGGTGCAACGATCTGTGCTAGAGTGCAACGGTCGACGCATTTCTCTGTTTCGGACAGTGAACTCTATCTCTCGGCCAAACACTCCAAAAATCTCCAAAAAGTGACATAATCACCAAATATGCTCCAAACCTGATTATACCTGTAAAAGACTCTAAAAGAACACAAAAGACACTAAAACACACTTATATCATGGTCTAAAACTAGTAAAAACCATGATATATCATGCCACATGGTCTAATTGATCTCCACCTGGGAGATGAGGCATTGCAGTTCAAGATGGATAAGCTGCACAAATCCACCATTGATGGACAGAGTTTCAGTGTTGAGGAGGAACCAGATGTTCCGATTGGAGAGAAGAAGATGGCGGTTCTTCTTGAACCTGCTCTAACATCTTCAGTGCCTGAAACTGCTCATAAGCAGAAAGATCCAGACATCTCATTTCCACCAAAGGTAAGGCACAAATCATCTAAGCTTAAACCTCCTAACCGCATTACTTTGAATGCTGGAAAACGCAGTATCCCACCCAAGCTTCGCTCCCGCCTTGGTTCTACTCCTTCGTTCCTTGGGAAATCTCATGATCCGAAAACATATACACCACCTTGGATGAAGAGATATTCACAGAGACATTCAAAGTCTCTGTTGAAACCGCCATGAACATAATCTCTGTCCCATAGTCAAGCTAATGACTAAAAACAAGCGCTGAGTGGGAGGCAACCCACTATTAGGTTTGAGTGTTTTTCTTTCTTATTTTTAGTGTTTTTCTTAGGAACTTACGTTTTGATTTTGTTTTGCTAAGTTTTTAGATACATAACTCGAGTCTGGAGATGTGTGACGATCGTTGCTTTATGAGCAACGATCGTTGCAGGGAGATATGACGAAGAGATGGACCGCCTTGTGACGATCGTTGCGGTCCTGAGCAACGATCGATCCTAAACGAAAATCGCCCAGCAACGATCGACGCACCTAGTGCAACGGTTGATGCATGTGCGACAGAGGTAAAAATCAGACAGAACTCAACACATCCATTAACTAATTTTTCTTTCTTTTTACCAATCCTTCGCTTGACACTACTGGGGACAGTGTGTCTTAAGTGTGGGGGAGGTGCTACTGACTTTATCTTTCTGTTTTCTTAGAGTCAGTCCGTTTTTCAAAATTTGTTTTATCTAGTCAAAACAGTTTAAGTAAGAAACAATGATTTTTTTGAGAAGATTAATAGCACTTGCAGGAACTTAAGTAACCATTGGGATGAAGTTGCAGATTATCTATGACTATTAGAAAACCCAAACACGGATCAGCCTACTGAGAACACCCACATCACTTCAGGTATCAGAGGATCCTTTTACTGACTTCACCTTAATTCTGACTTAATTTTCTCACCTAAGGGCTTGGAATACCTTGAGTCGGATTCCTTTGTTAGTTCTGACACAGCCTGTAAATCTGTCCTATTTGGTTCCCTTCTCCCCTTCCATAAAGTAAAAAAAAAGAATAATAAACTGAGGATAAGCTAGTAGCTCCGAAGTGGTCTCTGGGAGTGGTAGCTATAACTATCATATCCTGTGCATCCATGGAATGTGTCCAAAGTACACCTCAAAACAGGAAGAACACTGATAAAAAAAAAAAATGATACCCAGTGGGGAAAAATCAGTTGTTAAGGAAGGGAAAAGAGAAGAAAGGGACTAGAGAAAGATAGTATGGTGGTCTAGAGCTGACAAGGTAAGAGTCCATGTGCCCTTTGATCGATACTCCTTAGGTGAGACTGCACTTAAATACTCGCAGAAGTCAGTAGGGTGAATTTGAATATGTGAATGTGATTGTGGAGTTTACTTAGGACAGTTGCTAAGTGTGGGGGAAGTATATGTTGGTCTTGATGTCTGCTGGTGAAATCTTTCATGTGGCTTACTAAGGGGAATCTGAGTGTTGTTGCTGCGAAGATGAAAAGAGTTTCTGAAAGTTTTCAAACCTCTTCACCATGTCGAGTTCTTTGTTTTGCTTGAGGAAAAGCAAAGGCTAAGTGTGGGGGAGTTGATATATCATGGTTTTTACTAGTTTTAGACCATGATATAAGTGTGTTTTAGAGTCTATTAGTGTTTCTTTAGAGTCTTTTGCTGGTCTTATTAGGTACACGCACGTTTGGAGCAGAAGTGAAGATTATGGAGCTATTTGGAGGATTTTGGAGATCTGACCCGAGAGATAGACCTCACTGTCCAGAACAGAGGACTGCGTCGATCGTTGCACACCTGCATCGATCGATGCATAGCGCGAATGTGCCAGACTCGCGAGAGTTATGAAGTTATGAGATATTGCAGAATTGCCCAGAAATTCCATATATTTACACAGAAGCCCCAAGACGTGATTATGCTATATTAATTAGGTTTTAGACTTTTATTTTGAAAAAAAGCATTCAGACTTTGAGCTGAGAGTTTTAGAGAGATTTTGGGGCTGATCTGAACCTGTACTTCATCTTGATTTTGGAGAAGATTTCGAACCCCTTTACTTCTTTGATCTTTTATATGCAATTTATTCATCATATGATTATGTTTTCATTATCTATGTCTGAGTAGATTCCTAGTTAGGTTTAGGGTTTCTCACATAGGATTTCATGACTTGCTAGATTTAATTAATTCAGTTAAGGATTCATAACTTATTTGTTCTTCGATCTAAATTGTGTTTAATGCTAGTTCTAACCTGATCACTTAGAATCTAGATCTTAGGTTGCTAAATACGACACGACAATGTGGTTTAGAATCTGAACTATTTAGGTTGAGCAACTAAATTACTCGCAAAAGGAATTTGGTTTAGTTTAATTGTGAACATATCGAACTTGGAATTAATGCTGGTTTAATCTGTTAGTAATTGCAAAGGAATTTGGATTGCTGCACTTAGACTTAGAGAATTCTCGCAACGACAGTTGGTTAATTCTATATCCGTGTTTTGAGTTCTAGAACTGTGCTTAATTAGATCCTGACTGAATGATTTATCTGCTTGTCTAATTTCCTAAGAACGCCCTAGACTTAGCGCTTTAAGTTAACTGTTTTCACAACCAATCCTGCTATCTGATTTACTTTCTTGCTTGCTTTTTAGTTACATCACATTGCTTTCATCTTAGTTTAATCTCGACTGTTCTAATATCTATCGTTGACCGGAGTCTCCGTGGATTCGATACCTAAGTACTACATTTGCATATCTGTGCACTTGCAGTAGTATAGGATTAAAACTTCTAGAGCATATCAACCACCAAAAGATATACGTCCACCCGGATATGAAAATCAATGTTGATAAAGATCATTCTGAGCACCGAGTTCAAGATCGTGCTCAAAATCTGTGTCTTCAACAGGTAAAACAAATTGTGATAGAGGTATACAATTATCTCTACAAAGAAACTCATGGCGTGTCGATATTAGCTATGTCTGTCGTTGAAAATCCACATTTCTTTGCATATAATAAAAGATACTGTGGGTTAGTTGAAGGTGAAGAGTTTGTTACCACTAGCTGTCTCTTAATTCTTTGTCAATATGGAATAAAAAGGACAAATTTCCATGGGAGTTTCAAGACAAATCCAAAGAATGATGACATCCACAACTCAACGCTAGGGTTTGTGAATTGGGTTTTTGTAAAAGTGAACCCACTAATTATGTCATCTTCTTGTCATGTTTTCGTCTTCGATGATGGATCACTTTGTACAGGCAGTGATGACGAATTATCGGTTCCAGTCGAGGAATCTTGTTTATACTATGGAAATTCATTTTACAATGTTGGTGAAAATGAAGTTTCGACCGATGACGGAAATCTTAGTGACGACATCATTTTCAATGGTCTTCAAAGGGTGGGAGATATACTTCATGGACTTGCAACACGTATCCTTGTCCTAGGAATAATTGACTTAAAGAACGAAGATTCATATATGGGTACATCATATCAACGGTTGGATTCTGTTGTAGGGGCAAAGGAAAGTTCTCGACAAATCAGCAAGGAGCCGCTAGATCATGTCCTTCACCAGTGGAGGTTACTAATAATTTATGTTCATCGGAGTTACACAAAACATCGAAGAACAGAAGAGATCTACGTGAGCACTGCCAACACAAGAATTACAAGGGGAAGTTCTGGAAAAGAATATACAAGAAAAATTATGTCTCATTCTCAAGAGAACAATGATGAGTTCATGTTTTACGCTGTTGTTATACCGCCTCCGCCAATACAGTGGAATAAAAAGGATGTGTCATTTATTCTTTGCCCTCTCACAACGGCTCTGTTGGTATTCTTACATGGCCGTTTGTTACGACTTGGATCACATTGTGGGGATTCCAAACAGAGACCGCAAGCTCTTATTTTCATAGTAATGGGATTCTCTTCCGACGGCGCGGTAGTTCTTCGTAGCGAAAAAGCTTTATTTGGGTCATGTGCGTTGAATGATACTTATGCTTCAATGCTCGCCAAGCTGTCATATCATGAATGTGTTGGTATGTTTGAAAGAGCAGCTAATCTGATGTGGGTCACTCTTAAGTGCGTGTTTGTTCACACTTTACTTTACCCCGGGTTACTTTGTATCGCAAGTACAATTTTGGAGATGCTTGTACCTTGGCTTCGTCCTGTGAGCCATCGTCAATGGACATATCTTGTTCCTGTTCTTTGTTTTAGTTTGAAAAAAGTAATGGCTTTCTTCGGAAACTTACTCATTTTTGGAGTCTTGTGGGAGCCTATGTTTTCACGTCACCGCCAAGTATCGTTAATGTGGCCTCATGAGGTACAACAGAGTTTCATTTGTGTTGTTTTGGGTGGTCGGTTTGTGCTTCAATGTGGAGCCTTCAAGGCTTATATCTTCCATGAAGACAGCCAAAAAAATTATTTATGGCCACCATGGGCTAGTGGAGTCCTCATGATTCTTCTTCAAGCATTCTCGAGCTTTCCAGCCTTTTCTTTCCCAATTGCGTTACATTGTAAAGTTGGAGTCGTCCGTAACACACGTTTGGGTTCCACTTGCACATCTCCGTTGACTATTTGGTGGAGTATTATTACTTGTGAATTAAGAAAGCTGGCTTTTGGCGTTTTAGCTTCACACAAGGAAAATATGTTCGGATTGCTGAGACAATGGAATCAGCTCTGTAAAAACTGGCTACAACAGAGGACTAGACAGTTTATTTTTATTTTTGTGGGCACAAAGTACTTACGTGACTTGCTTTATTTGCCTACGAACGAGTCGGTGAGCTCAGTTGCGTTAACTGCTCCGATGGGTTTCCCACCAAATCAGAACATAACGAAGTCCAGTCTTGAACCCAATCCTCACAGTTCTTCTCCTCTCACGTTTGAATTGGGTGGCAATGAATACAAGATGAATGGTTTGCTCCCTCACACTACAAACGACAACGATAATGTGAGGTATCACTCTCACTTTGAGGCGTCCTTTGTTTCTCCTAGAATCCATATCAACGGTTGAAATGAGAAGTACTTCTTTGGTAAAAGTGTGGGTGACGAGTTTGTCAAGGAAGCTCTTTTTTGGGAGTTTCTTGGATTGCATGTTGCACAAGAAAGTTAACTGGATTTTCTTTGGAGGAAGATGGACAACACACTTTTTATTGGTAGACACTTGTGGCACACAAGGTCCTCAGCTTCTTACGGATTCCCATTTTACGTGTGGAGCTTTTATATGGAGAATTGGAGTTTCTGCTTGTGATATTATTTGTTGGATGAAGCTTCCTGGTGACTCAAGCAATTTGTTGTGGTGTGTTTTGGTTTTTCAGAGAGTGACACATCCTGATGTCAACAATGTGTCTTCAAGAACAGTTAGTGTGGAGCGATGCAACCGTAAGTTATTTTAATGCGTTTGGCATCCACTTCTCTCGGCTTAGACAGTGTAAGCTAACTCCATTGTACTCAAAGAATTTGGTGGATTCACTTATGCTTCTGCTTCGTAATTCTCCTAAACTTAAGGTTCTTATGATCAACTCTGTAAGCACCTTCCTCGAGCAACTTTTGATGTTAATTTACTAAGATAAAAAGTTAAAATGTGTTTACAATATTCCTCATTGCTTCTTCAGGGAGGTTATCAATCAGAGGATCTCCCTCGTTCGTGGAACCAGCCGAGTTCTGTTCCAGGATGCTTGTCATCACATCTTGAAATCTTTGAGTGGAAAGCATACAATGGAAGAATAGGAGAGAAAGAAATCTTGACATATATCCTTTCAAACTCTTAAGTGTTTGAAGAGGGTAGGAATTTCCCTGAGATCCACCAACCATGATGAAGAGAAGATGATGATGGAGGAGTTAAAATCAGTTTATAGGGTTTCAGATCTTCCCAGCTTCTCTTCTCCACTCAATTTAGATGGAGATCAATGAAGGAACATCCAGTATTTTAGTTGGAGTGTACTCTTAACATCCTATAAACATACACAAGTTAAACTTTGTTTTGGGCTTGCTAGCAGTTTATGCTTTAGTTGCTACCGTTTTACTGGCTTTCAAGGAATGAAATATTATCAGGCACCCTTCACTATCTCCGATAGTATTTATGGTTCTACCTTTTTCTTAGCAACATGCTTAATCATCTTACTTTTATTTACCTGCTTTTCTCCCCCATCATATCTGACATGGCTGAATTTGATTTGGTTGCAATCCCAGTTTTGGCTATCTAAGTCAGTGATCTTTCTGTAACATCATAGATATGGCTCACTTCGGTTCAAGCATTCGAAACATTATATCTCTGAGTGACAAACTCTCTTAGGAATCAAAGGAACTAAATCTTGATTTTGTAACATTAACCTTCGTTATACCCTCACTGTCGTCGCTGCTATTATCGTTCTCGTTGTTGCCGTGACGGTCATTGGAGATGTGGACTTCTGGCTGGATCGATCATCTCATAGATTTGTGAGGAAGGAGAAGGGTTAATATATGGAAGTAGAAAGTAATCACAACTAAAGTTTTAAATGACTCGGTGTGGGCCTCATATAATGGAACTTTAGTTGCTATGATCCACATTGATACGTCCGTATCTGCTCTCCTAATTGTATCATCGACTGTGAGTAAATGCTGTCTGAAAATGAGTTCATTTCTGGCCTTCCATATACGCCACATGTGGCATTCTCTATCGTGAGATTTTTTTTTTGTTTTGAAAATGACTATCGAGAGAGAATTGCCCCATTATATATTAGATTTTTCTATTTAAAAGTGCAAGTTTTTTAAAATATATTAATTATACTAATTTAAATATTTTAAAAATAAAAATATTATTTAATATTTAATAAAAGGAATTTCACCAATCATAAAAATATAAATGATCACAAAGATCAAATCAATTTAACTTTACAAACTGTAAAAGATTTTACAAAATAAACAAAAAAATCTCCTTAAACATCTTATATTTTGAGATAATAGAATATGATTTTTGTATATTTGTTTCGAGTGTAACCCCAATGTTTCAAGTCGGGCTCTGAACTGAAGATGAGTTTGATCTCACAACAGTTAATGCATTTGTAGACTAAAGAGATACTCCATCCGTTTCGCAATAAGTGTCGTTTTAGTGTTATTTTTTCGTTTCAAAATAAGTGTTGTTTTAAAAATTTAATGCAATTTTTGACATAAATTACCCACTTTAACCTTAATATTAACCAATGAAAAACAAAGATGCCAATAGTCAGAGATAGTTTGTAAGGGTATAATAGAATTTTTTAATATATTTCTTACTTTGTGTGAAAATGTCAGAACGACACTTATTATGACTTTTTCTTATGAAAATGCAACAAATCAGAAACTATAAAATAGACAGGATGATAAACAGACGATTTTATGAGTTTTTGATTTAAGATGCAATGAAACAGAAACTGAATGAACAAGCTATGGATCTAATGCAATGAAAACCAAAAGGTAAAGGGATATAATACACATGATTGGAACCTTTCGGCTCTGGTACTAGATGATGCAGACACAAATAGGGGTGGATATTGATTAGCTGGATGTGTAGCTCTCTTTGATGAATCTGGTTGATGGAAAGGTGTGGGTGAAAAACTCACTTGCTCAATGGACTGATTGAATCTCTCAATCCTTTGAATAAGCAGTCTCTTTAAATCACACAAAGAAAACTATTCTGAAAACTCAGAAGAATCAATGAATCACTCAAGTGAATCCAATGAACACAAAACTCAAAGAACACTCTTGAAAAATGAAATACTCTGTTTATTCTTTAATTGATAGAAAGTTAAATGATACAATGAACTAAACTAAGACTTTATAGGTTATATACAACGGTCACAATGATTTTTGTATGAGGTTTCTACAATAAGTGTGTGGAGATGTCTCAGGGTTTCACCACTTCTATCTACACAACATTTTACGGTTCATATTATAAGAAAATTCAATTTTATGTCAATATTACACACACTATCTTAAATTGGTTTCTTAGTTGTTACTAGGAGTTGCATGTACTTCCAAGGGAACCCAACATTACTCAGGTAATATGATTAGAATAATATATATGCAATATGAAGATCTTAAACAAAGAGATACAACTATGATCTTCTTAAAATGTTTTCTTTCTCAGGATGCTCATGGCTATAATGGATCTTCATCCAAATCAATTGAGAACAAGATGGGATCTCTCCGCCTCGGTGATCCACCTTCTAAGCAGTGTTTAAAAAGCGTCAGACGCTAGTCGGACAGTGACCTAACGCCTAGCTACTAGAACACATAATCGGAAGCCTACATTATAATTAAGCGGCCTAAGCGTTTATAAGATTAAACAATATATTGAACATATATACCAAAATATATGAAATATCATGATTTACAAATAATAAAATTTCATTTTAATTTATTATCATAAGATTTAATATACAAATTATCACAATTTATAAATAATAAATATTATATTAATTATTATTGTACCATTATGATTTTCTAGACGGATTAAAAGATAATGGGCAAGGTTCATGAAAGCCTAATGTATAGGCGGAGCCTAGGCCGCCTAGAAAGTTTTTTTAAAAACATTGCTTACTGCTTCTAAGTGATTTGTTTACACATGATTACATTTCTAGGAGTCATACATAACATATGTATATGAAGCATAGCATCCAATAAATTAGGCTATAACTACTATACAGATTACAGAGCAATGTCATTTTATATAGCTAGTCTAATACCTTAATAACATTAATAGGAAACATATTTTTATTTATAAAAAGAAAAAGAAAATAAAATTTTGAGTTTTTATTAAAATATTAATTTCATAATTAAAATTTTAAATATTAAATTTCCGTTAATAAAAATAGAGTTAAAAATTTTCGCCAATTTTTGAATATTGGTTTAATTATATCTTTTTAAGAGTTATTTTATTAATTAGGAATTTTTGAAGATTGTTTTAGTAGTTGTTTCGAATGGTAGTTGCTTTTCATATAAGTTAGTTTTTTTCCAAAGAGAATTCAAATAAAAATAAAAAAATAACGTCAAACATTTTGTGAAGAAATTGCAATCGCATTTCCCTTATGATTCCTTTGCTTAAATTTTGATTCAAAAATGCTAACAAATTTCATTTTCGTTTGAATTTGTTTCAGATGGAAAGAAGAAGAGAAACACAACAACTGTCTTTGTGAATGATGATAAACAAGGTAATTTGAACTCTTGAAATTCATTGTTTGATTCTGAAAGTTCTTCTGATTTCTTTCTATCGATTTGTTTTGAGATGAACTAGAACTAGTTCTTAGACAGCAATTAGTGCTTGAAATATTTGTTTGCTTACAGGTGGTTCTTCAAACAAAGACAAAGCCATTGCTCTGGATAAAGAAGCCATTGATCCTAAAATTATGTCTAACAAGACAGCAAAACGTAACTACCTTAGAGGCAGTGCCAATCTAACATTTTTGAATGCTCTACACGAATTTAGAAATATACTTTTTTATAAATTTCGTCCAAAATCATAAATAATAGTAAAACTAAGATTAAAACTTCAAAAACAATCCAAAACTGTAAACGGTATTCTAAAAGAATATAAATAAAACAGAAAATTTATATTGTTGAAATATGGTTCTTTCAACACTTTTATTTGCAAAATTGTTCATAAAAATCAAGTAGTTGAATTTTTCACTCATATATGTCTCAACTGATAACTAAACAATCTCGTTCAATCATTCGTGTGATATGGTAAACTGCAAATAATTCCAAATCAGTTTCAACTTCAAAACACTTCACTAAGCATGATACCCAATATTGGAATGATCAACAATTTACGATAAACAATTTATGTGTTATGGTAACAATCATCTATTTTAAAAGAAAATTAAGCGCTTCGATAGGTTTGCGAACTTCATTTGGTGTTAATTCTCTAAATATTTTTAATTTCATAGACAAATTTTCACCATAATATTTTTTGTAACTTACTAACAGATTTCATGTCGTCTTTTGCTCTTATACCTTCTCCAATATATTATTCTAAAGTATAATAGATATTAGTTTCAACTTCATAGATTTTGTTGGGTTTATGGAGATTAGTGAGTAGTTACAATTAAAGATCATGGGTTAGGTAGATTTATATGAGATTAGTATATGATTTTGAATGTTTAGGAACATAATCTTTTTAATCCTTCTTGTTTGAGTATGTTTAATGCTAAATTATCCTTGATCAAACTTTTTTAGAGCTTAGGTGATTTGATGCACATAAAGTGTTTGTGAAAACGATTGAAGGAACTCAAAAAAGGATTTAATTAGTTGCTTATCTCATGGAAATGATATTTTAAGAAGTATTTTGGCTTTTGGATCAACCTTTTAATACTCATTGATTGCTCTTTTCACAATGAATTTTTTTTCTCGAATTGGTAATTAGTCTTGTTTATCCATTTAGGCATAAAGAGCACTTCTATAATTGTATTAACATCCTAAATCACTCCTAAGGCCACCTTATATCAATAACCTAACCCAAAAACTTAATTTTATTATAATTTATTGAAATTTATTTATGTTTATTTGTTTTCTCTTAATTTCTCTTGGTTAGCTTATGAACTTGTTTCCTAATGAATGCTTGTTACTTGTTTGGTCCTAGTTGATTGTTTGATGCAAATATCACTTAGGATTGTTTATATTGGTCATCTCAAATTGAATTTGGCTTGAATTAACTTGAATTAACTTGAATTTGTGCATTCCTTTTGATTGATCTTATTCCAAAATGGATTGACACCTCTTAATGTTACAATGATTTGAATATGTATTTTGAGGAATTGATAAACTTCGAAATGAAAAATCTCTTTATCAGTACACTTTTTGTACAAATGTTGGAAAAATATTTACTCTAAAATAGAGTTTAGAGGTAAAAATAGATGTAGATTGAAGATGTCTTTATAGATATCTAATAAATGATAGATTCACATTCGATTAACTAACTTTTATTAATATACTTAATAACTATGTTTATTAGTAAGAAATCCGATAAAAATTATAAAAAACTCTATATTTTAACCAAAATTATGCCTCCAAACATTTTTTAAATATATCTTAATAACAAAGAGTATATAAAAAATATCTTTCTAAATTTTGTTTTTTAAAAAATTGATGATTTTTTTTTTGAAAAATGCCCCTCAGAATTGGTGGCTTACCTCGCTTATCCTCTAGGCCAGCCATGCGTAGAAGCAATCCAAGTCTTTCTAAACGCACCCGCACTGGCAAAAATCCTCATAAGTGTCCAGATATCGAAGATGAGGATTGGGGTAGTGATAAAGATGTGCAGTACACAAAGTGGCTTAAGCATGAGCAGGTAACACGTCCGTTGACTCCTGATGAGCAAGCATACCTTGTAATGATTCTCCAAATTTCTTGTTTTGTTTTCATTTTTTATTTCTCTTTTTTTTTTTTTTTTCACAGGTTAATCGAGGTGTTAGTGGTGGTAACTTGGGCAACAGAAAAGTTCACTTTTAACAATGAGAGAGTGCACATGCAAGGAAGATCATTTTTTTTACTTTGGTTTACTTTCTTACCAAGTATCGGCAAAATAATGTATGCGCAATCTTTCAACGAACAAGTTGTGCATCTATACAAACTGATCTTGAAAGTTCTTAGAAAGTCTGACTGCACAATATGATCGATAAAATTTGATGATTCTAATATTTCAAATTTTTTTCCTTATTTCTCAAGTTCGTTTAATTGATGATGGTTTTACATTTTTGTTTCCGTTTACGGAGATTAGTACTTTGATAATGTTTTCTTTAGTTCTCCCAATAGTGTTTTTTGCTAATTAATGTTGTGTTTTAAGGACAGTAAAACGTATTTTTTTTTTTACTTTTTAACTAAACCCAAATTAAATTTGAACCAAGTCTATAGTTAAACCAATTCCTAATTTGGGCAAATTTTTTAAAACCAATCTACCACATAAAACGCACTCCCTTTCTCTCCCCCTTTTTGTCTTGAATCAGAGGAAGAACAACAATTAAAACGTTCCAATAAGAGGCTTTATCTGGGACCAGAGTGAACATTTTTTTTATAAAGGAATTCCTATTTAAAACTGGAAAAAGAAGTTTTACAAAGTTAGGTTTATTGGCTAACTTTGACTCAATGCTTTAGTTGTCTCTTCGGCTCGGGCTAAGATTGCTAAAAATGGATTCATTGTAGCCGAAGGATGCCGCCAATTAAAGCTTATTATGTCTAAAGGTGGAGACATGAAACAAGATTGAATCAGGCCAAAAACAAAGAAGGCTAGTTTTGTTTGAATCAGGTTAAAAGAGATTGGGTTTTGGGCACCAACCTTTGCTCTAGTGATCGTAGTAAGTGGATGGTGTGTTGGATAATTGGCTGTTGATATGGACAAAAGCACCGCAACTATCAGTTGATCATTGAAGTAGTTTCCTTCTAGTTGTTGTAGAATGAGCACCGCTTCTTAATGCTGTTTGATTTGGCGTTTTTACAGAGCTAGAAGTGGCACCATCACGCTTTGGAATAGCTGGTGTTTTTCGTGAGACCACATAAGAAGGAATTACGTAAGATTGTTGAACTGATACAGAAAATAGATACAAGGACTAATCTTAGTGAGTAAGACTTCCTCGCCTAGCTGATGAAGCGTGAGTTCTATCTTCTATAGGACCAAGATCTTAGCTTTGCGGTATGCTCAGAACATCCATCTCCACGAGCAATAGGAAATCTCATTGCACTGGTAAAATCATGTTGGGGGTCATGAACTCGTGTAACATGTTATTGAAGAGGGGGAAAGTCATGAGCGGTGAACAGAGGTGTTTCTTAAACCAGATGTGAGAATAATCTGGCGTAGTTTGTTGAGAGGGAGACATTGTTGCAGGAACTGTTGAAACAATCGATGATGAATCAGCTGATGTGACATATTTCTGCCATGCTGGAAGAAATGTAGTTCAAGCAATTGGGTGAAATATGTGGCAAACATCAGAATATGGAAAACTATGCTCATCAAATAAAACATGGTGTGATATAAACATTCCCAGTTGCTGGGAGGAGATACCGGCAGCCCTTGTATTTGTCCTTATAACCAAGAAAAAATGTAGTGTAAAGAATGGGGATCAAACTTGTTTGCAGAATAATCGAGTACATTATGGAAACAAGAGAATCCAAAACTTCTAAGGGTAGAGTAGTCAAGGGCTGTACTATGAAGAATTTCATAAGGGCTTTGTTTTTTTCAAGAACTGATGGGGGAAGTAGACTATTGAGGAAATATGCAGTGTAAAATGCCTCCACCCAATATTTATGAGTTATTTTACTTTGAAACATTATAGTCCAACCGAGATCTGTGATGTGCCGCTGTTTTCGTTTGGCTAAACCATTTTGTTGCGACGTGTAAGGGCATGAGATGTATTGTTGAATTCCTGAAATATTTAAATGTGATAGTAATTTCGGACTTGTAATTCACCCCTCCATCAAATTGAAACAAACCAATATTTGAACAAAACAAATCATCAACAAGCTTCTGAAACCAAATAATGTAGAGAAAAGCCTGATCTCCTTTTTAAAGCATTGAACCAATATTATTTCCCTATTCACATTTGGCTTATAGCGCGAGTGAACTCCGAACGATGGGCAGAGAAAGGCCCATCGGCGGTTAGGACCGCGACCATTAGCAGGTCGACCCGGCACGAACGGAACAAGGATATTCGGCAGAGTATTAAGACAAGCCAACCACGGTCGTAGTATGGGTGATACGTACGACCGAGAAGCTGTCTTGACCATTCGTGGATAGGGTCGCTTAGCGACCATGGATAGTTACTCGGATTGGTCGAATGGCCGAATTGAGATATTAGAGAGTTAATGGGATTGATGCATATATAATCGGATAACTGGGTTGATGGATTATATAAGTATATGGAAGGAATATTTATGTGTCTATATGTGCAGGACATGAGGTTGAACGTGGCAATGAACATGCCTAGGAGCACGGGACACAAGACCAATGGGACGAGTGATGTATTAGACTGGATAGTTAGGATTGTACAATTATATAGCCTATTGAGCATACTCTACATTGTATCAGTACCTTTGTATTATTAATAAAATATCCAGTTCATTTTCTTATGTTGATATGCTTATTGGCTTAGAATCTAAGTGATCGGAATATAAGAATATATGGAATGGATAACATATATTTAGTCTTAAAAAGGACCGGATGGGTTAAGAGGCAACCTCCTCGGCCTTGATGCGAGGATATGGTGTTTCAAGTTGGTATCAGAGCAAAGTTGTTTCTAGGACAGTTTGGTTAGTGCAGACACCACTCGTCCGAGTCCAGATGTTCCACGTTAAATATATTTTCTTAGGTTTGGAGATCAATTGTTATGAAAGATAACTTATTGAATCTTCAAGTTGGACGAAGCAAATATGGAAGGAGTAGGAAATAAAAGGAGCTGACTGGTACATGGTATGGTGCGAAGGAACAGACCGCTCCGAACACACCTGGACTAACCGAACTTGTGGTTGTCAAGACGTGCACGATACCTACGATTTCCCCTACACCCGTTGAGACTGGGATTAGAGATCTAGATGTCCGCGACAGGGTGGAACTCTAGGATAATGTGAGAGATGGTGTTGCGGGTGAGGTCCAGTCGACCGCGGTTCCAAACATTGGTGAGATGTGGAACATGATGAAGACGGTCATGGAACATCTGACGGTCCTAACCCAGCATGCCCCACCAGTGGATAGGCCAGCTGATGTTCGGCCTAGGGTCCGCCTCGACCAACCGGTGGATAATGATCCGATGGACGGTTAACCAGATGTGGTTGAGATAGACCCACCTCCGATCAACATTGTTCGGAAGGTGTACTATCGTGCATTCTGGGCCACATCACCAAGCTAGGCACGAAGCAATTCAAGGGGAGTGCGTATCCTTTTACGGCTTTTAACCATGATATATGTCTTTATTATCCGGTCTTTTAGTGTGTTTTGGAGTCCTTTCAAGTGATTTACATGTTTATGCACCCATGGCGTCGATCGACAGAGATGCGTGATCAGATATCTCTCGACGATTAATGAATATTTCTAGAAATTGCAGCTTGGCCCAAAAGTTTCTAATAATTACAAATAAGCCCATAACATGTTTAGACTATTATATTAGAGTTTTTAAGCCATTGTTTAGACTACGCTTTACTTATCAGAAATAAAGAGATTTTGAGGCTGGTCTTGTACTCGACAGAGAAGAGATTTCAAACCCTTTTTTTCTATCCCTTTTATTTCATGTCTTTTGTTTCAGCAGCCATGTCTGAGTAGTTCTCCATTTAGGTTTAGGGATTCTCATTAGAGATTTCAAGGAATATTAGGTTAATCAATCTGTAGGGATTCATAACTTCTAGTTCAACATCTAGGATTGTTCTTAATGATTAATGTGAATTAGCTACCAGAATTTATGATGTTAGGTTGATTCTTGCAACAAAAGTTGGTTAATTAGCTAGACATAACCTAGATGAGAAATTTGTCTATTCGCAAAGAATTTTGGCTAAAGAAAATTGTGAACGAAAGAACCTGAGATTATTACATGTTTACGATCTCTAGAACTAGCAACAAAGATTGGTTTGCTAGGTTGGTAGACATAGATAATATTTGCAATGACAGTTGGTTTCTTATGATTCTGTGATTCTAGTTCTAGAACAATTCTTAATTCGATCCTGATTGATTTATTAGTATGTATTCCTGATTTCCTGAGAACTCCCTTGACCAGATGCTTCACTTGATTGATTACAAACCGTTTGGTTTACTTTATTGCTTTGATTTACTGCTCTATTCTCTGCTGTTGCTTAGCTTAATTCGAACCTCCGTAGTCTATCGTAAGATTCTTGAGTCTCTGTGGATTTGACCCCTATATACTACTAGTCACGTCTGTGCACTTGCAGTGTAGCTCTAGAGATTAAAACTCGAGCATATCAAGTTTTGGCGCCATTTTCGGGGACTCTTTTAAGTCTTCGATAGATTTGAGTTTAGAATTTAGACTAGGCTTTTCATTTTTATTTTACTAATTCATTTTCTGTTTTCTCTGTTTTTGCGTTTCAGGATACGACGAAGAACAAATGCGTCCATCGACATCCGCTTGGCGTCGATCGACACACATGCGATTAGCATCGATCGACGCTCTGCTAGGGTCGGTCGACACACTCTGCATGAACCAGACCGTTCATGCCTGATCGCACACTAAGGAGTAATCTGAACAAGGAGCTCGTGAATCTCGGATTTGAGGAGCTTGCAAAGCTCGAGAGAGAACATGAAAGTTCAGAAACCAGTGAATATCTTGAATCCCAATGATGTGATATTGACTCGGGATGAGAGATGCTGAGAACCATGTCTGCAATGAGTGTGGTCAGAGACTTGATGCAGATGGTAATGTTATTCCTGCAGCTGAACAAAGGATTGTTAATCCTAATGCAGAAGCTTAAGGTGGAGGAGTAGGTGAACAAGGAAATCCACAAGATGAAGAGCCACCTAGAGCACCTAATCCTCCAGCTGGGAGGTCACTAGCTGATTACAATAGGCTTAGTGTGTTCTATGCTAATAGGTCTGCGATTGTACATTCTCCGTTTGCACGGAATGACTTTGAGCTGAAGACTTCTTACTATACGCTAGTGGGACCACACCTCTTTCATGGACTCCCACATGAGCATCCTATAGATCACATAGAGAATTTTGAGTCTTTATTTACTAGAATAAAGCACAATGGAGTGAGCTATGACTTCTTGCACTGCAAGCTTTTCCCTAACTCTCTTGGAGGAGAAGCTGCGAATTGGCTGAAGAGAATTCCACCTGGGACTCTGACTACTTGGGAAGTAGTGAAGAGGAAATTTCTGAGGCACTTTATGATGATGTTAGATTTGATCATCTAAGAGAGGATCTTCTACAGATCAAGCATGGACATACAGAGGCCTTGAAAGCAGCATGGGTGAGGTTTAAGATGTACCACAGATATTTCCCTCACCATGGTTTCTCTTAAGTTCATTTGCTGGGAATTTTCTTCAGAGGAGTTGATTTGTGGTACCAGATGGCTTTGGATGTTGCTAGCAATGGGAATTTCAATACCAAATCTTCAGAGCAAGCTAAGGAGCTGATTGAGAACTTGGTGTGTAGCTATAGCATTAAGAATTCTGATCTGGAAAGGAAGAAATATGGTGGAAATGTTGATAGTTCACAAATGGCAGAGATGAAGAACAATATTGATTTTGTTCATAGCATTTTACTTGAGAAGAAGCAAGTCCGTTTTGCTGCAGATATTGATGAGTCTGAGAACGTCAATTACATAGGTGTAGCTGGTTATCAAGGTCAGAGATATGAAATCAGCAGGGACAGACTTATGGTTACACACCAAGGTCGGAAGAGCCGGGTTGGTCAGGATTCATCTCGATCTAACGAACCCTAGATCTGATTCTTAAGATAGGAAGATCTACGGATGTCCCCACAGTCGGCGCCAAATGTGAGATCGTGATTCACACCAAGGATTTACATTCGTGGATTTGGACTTTGAATAAATGAGCAATGTAGATTTACTATGAATCAAAGATGTATTTAAGATTGAATGTCGAGATCGAACTTATTCAACCGATATGATGTATACAAAAGAGATTAAAGCTACTAGTCGAAGTGTTCTGTAAAAATTGGAATGTCTTGAATGATCTTCTACTCTTCCTTAAACTGATATGATCTCTCTATCTTCTGTTCCGATCTGTTGACATCTCGTTGGCAACGATCTCCTCTTTTCCTTGATTTGCGGAAGTTGTTGCGACGATCTGGTCGTTAACCGTGATACCCTCTTTTGTCGAACTCGATCAATCAATGCCTTAAAGTATTTAGGCCTTCACTGACTTGTGGTTAAACGGGCCCTTGGCCACAATTGAGCCTTCTTGTCAGTTAGTTGGTCGGATCGTGAGATCTAGCGCCAACAATACCCATACCCACATGTATACTAACTAAATATCCAATAAAGTAAAATACTTATTCCGTTCAGTTACAAGTTCAGATATTTTCTTCGGGTGACAATTGTTTTTTGGTTCAATATATTAATTAATGTATTTTAGTAATGGGATCAGAATAGCAAAATGAGAAGGTTTGTGTCAATGTAACGAATTCATTAACTGAAGATGACAAGTGTATAGATAAACAGAACAAATGAGCCCTTCGAAGGTAGCAAGGTATGTGTTTCGTTTCTTTTGCTACTTTGATATCTTAAACCTTTTGGAAAAACTACAGAGCACCGGTGAAATGAAACAAGTTTCTTGGAATCTGACAAGCAATCCCACCTGGAATCAAAACTTGCAGGCCATGTTATAGTGTCGTTGCAAATCCTGCAAATATAATATGCATGCATACTGATTAGTCATTGACCAACATAACATTGGACCATCTGGTCCACTGCTTAGATATGAAACAACACATCATTTCATCTACACAATGATAGGTCCTATGTAACATTCGTCTCCCGGCGAACCGGAGACGCGACATTAGGGCACCCGTTGAACCGGAACGGTCCAACCAGCTACCTTCTCAATCTGGTCCCAGGAATCCTGCGCACTTTCTTCAGTTCAATTCCACCAATAGCATCGATCGATCGTCAATCCTGCATCCGGACCTGCGGGGAAAAGGGCACGAGAAAGGAAAAGAGAGGCCTGAGTAATTGTTTCAAACACAATTACCCAGTGAGAGTGGACAAAGGAGTCTGCGATCCCGGCTTACGCCACACAACTACGAAACAAGTTCTAAGCTAATATCACCTTGCACGCAATGCCCGAAGGCACATTAAAATCAACCTACGAAATAACTTCATGTCTATGGTTGCGGACTAGGGCTGCCTTCCCCTAATCCCACCCACAGAACGGCCATTACGCCCTTTCTACTGCAAACAAACTGCTTGCGAACCTTCAAACCACAACACACCACCACGGGAGGGCTCGTCAAGACCCTCCTCCGACGATCAAGGACGCGTACCAAAACTCGTTATACGCGCCCTGCCACGCAATCCCTAAAACAGTTCTATCACACATAACCATCACACACAAACAACGTTTTCAGTTTAGTGATAACCTAGCCGTTCTACGTTCAACAATCAATCACATAGTGCACATTACTAATCCTAAACTACCTAGGAAAGACGACATTAACGAAGGACTCGTGTCCGGAATTGGAATGCAATAGGAAAGGGTCAAACCGATCCTCACCTTGGCCAAAGAAGGGAAAAAAGTAATTTAGGAATCCCTGATTCCCAAACGGTCTTCAGATCTGGAAAGAGGACGGAATGACAAGTGGATTAGGCCTTCATCTTGCTCAATTCGGATTTAGGATGAGCTACTTATGATCAATTGAAAATAATCAGCCCAAACCAGCTTAAACCGAACGAGACCTGTCAACCCGACCAGGCCCGGTCAACCCAAACCGGCCCGTTCAACCCGACCCGTCCCGGTCAACCCGACCCGGCCCGGTCAACCCGACCCGGCCCGGTCAACCCCACCTGGTCAAGGGTCAACAGCGGCAGCTCCGGTGGTCCGGCGGTGGAGCTCCGGTGGTCCGGCGGTGGAGCTCCGGCGACTGGTCGTCGGTCTCCGGTCACGAGCACTGCTCGCTCTTTGGAATTTTGTGACAAATGAGTAGCCCCTCTCCTCCTTTTATAGGGAAAAGAGCTAGGGTTTCCCTCCTTAATGAGTTGGGCCTTGGGCTTTGGGCTTAAATTAGAAAAGAAAACACATTAATAAAGGGATTTAGACATGGGCTTCACTTCTTTTCTTCAAAAATTTTGGGCTTGGGTTTTGGGCTATTAAATTCCCCCCCCCCCCCTTAAAAAGAATTCGTCCCAGAATTCTGGGGCAAGAGTTATTCACCGCAACTCCTTACCAACAGCCACTCCGCAATTTCGCTGAACAGAAACTGATTTCGATCGGTTACTCACTTGAAATGATCTTGTCCTTGATCCTAGGAGGCTGCTTCTCCCCCCCCCCTTATTTCAAACCACACTCTGAAGTGTCCTTCTCCTTGGTGCCAATCCGATAGCAGCTTCCAGAATGCGTTACAAATGCCACATGCCCCGCCCATGCCCATTAGGGTTGGTCTTCAACGTTTGAAAACAACACTCATCCTTCGAGTGTTTCTAAGTCTTGAATGAGATGCTCCGCTTCCAATCCAATTCTCCTCAACGATTTCCATTACCGTGTCATAGTGTATCATCCAATTCCAAATGGATTCTCTTCGAGGGTTTCCATTCCCGTGCACCATGGCGTTGACTGTTGCACAAGCAGACAACCTTGATTATCCTCCGTGAACGATTCAATTAACCATGTCCATTATGGCTTCCTGACATGTGGGGAACGACCCACCACGATTCCGCTACGCACTCTGATTTCCAAACTGACTCCCAATCTGACTTGTGGGGGAACGACCCACCACGCTTCCGATGCGCACTCTGATTCCCAAACCGACTTCCAATCTGATTTCCAGCTCAAGGTTTCCTACCTTGTGATTCAGCCGTGGTGCTTTCCAAACACCATCCTTTGGGGTTCCTTCCTTGTTTACACTTGCCATCCTTTGCTCTCCCTTGCAGCTTTTTGCCAATCCGCCATAGTGTTGTCCTAACACTCTTATGTTGGATTTCCATCTCCAATAGCCTGCTTTATCCACTTGCGCTTGCAACCAATAGAAGTCCCGCTGACTAGGCAATTCCAAATGTCACAATGTCACTTTCCCAATGCTTTTGCGATCTCCTTTCCCTCGTGAAGAACTCCCTTAGCTGCTCCAGTAATCCACAAAGAACTCCAAGGCAGACCGTTTCCTTTCCGGTTCCACCGTTGAATCTTGAGCCCGCCGTACCACGAAGATCTTCTCCAGCTTCCAGCTTGATCAGACTTCAAACAAGCCGTCCATAACTCATTGAAGTTGATGTCACAAACCGATTCCAAGATTCCATACTTGGAATAGATTCGGACAGCCTCCTATTGCTCCTTGTGCACCAAACGTCATGAACAACTCATGTCGCTTATTCCAATTGGAACACCACCACTTCCTACGGCTTCCTGGCGATCCGGTCTTTCCTCTTGCAGTTTCTGCAGCACTTCTTGCAGCTCCTACAATGCTCCTAGCAGCACCCCCGCATTAGCTCCTCGCCCGAACGTCTCCACATCCTTATCGCCTTATCACGCTTGGTTAGACAAAACTCCGAACGTAGGATAACCCCGACACACACCTCGATAGTAGAGACCATTCTGTAGGCGCACACCGCAACATACATCCCAACATACACCTCACGGCACACATCACGACATACATCTCAGCACACATCTTACAGGCAGTAGCACCACTAAGGTCTAAAGACAACAATCCCCAACCTGCGAGGAAAATCTAACTAAACTAGGAACAATGCGGAGAATAATCGAGGATATAATTGGGGCTTGAAAAACATTTCGCAAAGTAACCATTTTATAAAATTTCGCAAACACATTTGAAAAGTTTTGAAATTTTTTGAAAATAGGTTTTGGGAAACAACGAAAGCTGATCCCCCATGACGACACTGGGGGATCTTAACCCAGACTCTGATACCAAATTGTAACACCCGTCTCCCGGCAAACCGGAGACGCGACATTAGGGAACCCGTTGAACCGGAACGGTCCAACCAGCTGCCTTCTCAATCTGGTCCCAGGAATCTTCCGCGCTTTCTTCGGTTCAAATCTACCAATAGCACGTCAATCCTGCATCCGGACCTGCGGGGAAAAGGGCACGAGAAAGGAAAAGAGAGGCATGAGTAATTGTTTCAAACACAATTACCCAGTGAGGGCGGACAAAGGAGTCTGCGATCCCGGCTTACGCCACACAACTATGAAACAAGTTCTAAGATAATATCACCTTGCACGCAATGCCCGAAGGCACATTACAATCAACCTACGAAATAACTACATGTCTATGTTTGCGGACTAGGGTTGCCTTCCCCTAATCCCACCCACGGACCGGCCATTACGCCCTTTCCACAGCAAACAAACGACTCGCGAACCTTCGAACCACAACACACCACCACGGGAAGGCTCGTCAAGACTCTCCTCCGACGATCAAGGATGGTACCAAAACTCGTTATACGTGCCCTGCCACGCAATCCCTAAAACAATTCTATCACACATATCCATCACAAACAAGCAACGTTTTCAGTTTAGTGATAACCTAGCCGTTCTACGTTCAACAATCTATCACATAGTGCACATTACTAATTATAAACTACCTAGGAAAGCCGACATTAACTAAGGACTCGTGTCCGGAATCGGAATGGAAGGCAAGGGTCAAACCGATCCCCACCTTGGCCAAAGAAGGGCAAAACATAATTTAGGAATCTCTGATTCCCGAACGGTCTTTAGATCTGGAAAGAGGACGGAAAGACAAGTGTATTAAGCCTTCGTCTTGCTCAATTCGGGTTTAGGATGAGCTAGTTATGATCAATTGAAAATAACCAGCCCAAACCAGCTTAAACCGAACCAGACCTGTCAACCCGACCAGGCCCGGTCAACCCGACCCAGTCAAGGGTCAACGGCGGGGGCTCCGGCGACTGGTCGTCGGTCTTCGGTCACGAGCGCTGCTCGCTCTTTGGAATTGTGTGACAAATGAGGAGCCCCTCTCCTCCTTTTATAGGGAAAAGAGCTAGGGCTTCCCTCCTTAACGAGTTGGGTCTTGGGCTTTGGGCTTAAATCAGAAAACAAAAACACATTAATAAAGGGATTTAGACATGGGCTTCACTTCTTTTCTTCAAAAATTTTGGGCTTGGGTTTTGGGCCATTACATCCTAAGTCATAACAATGGATCAGTAGTACGATGAAAGAACAACTTATCCAACATTTTATTGATAAAATATGCAAAGAAAAAGAAGGGTTTTTACAAAGTCCAACACTTTGATATGAGCATCTCAAGCAGATCCTAAAATGAATCCTATATTATCAACTGAGATTACTTTTATGGAAACAGAATGCACAATCCGCTTCGTTTGAAACATATATTAGCAAAGATGCAAACTTTCCTCGTTTTCAATCATGACCATCATCAATGAGACGAGATTAAGGAGCTTTAATTGGACCAGGCGCTAATAAAACAGTTTGATGAAGACACCTTCTGATAAGCAACCCCAGCTTTGATTGCTAAGAGATAGCAATGAAGTGAGTAAGGCTGATGCAGTAACACTATGTAAAGGTATAAGCGAAATCCCTGCACTCAGTTCCACAGGGATCCTTCAAACTCGTTGGCCGCCATGTTTAACTCTTTTCTCAAAATTCTCTCACCTCAAATTCTCTCGCCTCTCTCTACCGACCGACTTCCAATTCTTGCTTAGCTCTGGTCATCGGTCGCCGGCGCTCCGTCGGCCCGACGACCGGGTTACTTTGTTGTAAACTATTTTCGTTTTTGTCTGCGGATTAATATCCGCCTAATAAGCTTCGATTCAGATCTTCACCGTTTATCCTGTAATCTAAGATGGAGATTTGGTCGACTTTAGATTCCGGTTTTCTACCAGACACGACGTCCTTTAGCTCGGGGTTTCTACCCGACTCTGCTCCTCTTCACTGTGCTTTTCAACCACAGCCGTCGGTGTTTCCTCCCTCTCCTCACTCATGTTGCTGGGCGCTTTGAGGCGGTTGGTCCGATGCCCGAACGAGTTGTACGGGTTCGCCGGCGACTACACTTGTCTGTGTATGAATCTTCTCAACGATTCTACAGCCATGAGGCGCAAAGACCAGTCATTGTTGTGTCGATTGTGGTGTTAGCTTCTTCAGATGCGGTGGTTTTGTGGTTGTTTAGTGAAGCTGAGAGCGGCAGGAAAGCATGGTGTAGCGATCTAGCTCGCAACCGGAATTTTTCACCGGCGGTGCTTTGCATGTCGGGATGTTTTGGGACTCACCACGTGGCAGTCCACCTCTTCGAGCTGTCACCGAAGTTACCTGAACTTGCTAGAATTTCGGTTTTCATTTTTAGGCCGGTTTAGCCCACTAAGCTTGTATCAATTTTATACTACGCATGTATTTCCTGTACTTTCTGGCCCATATTGAGGCCCATTAATTAAATCTCTTGCCAACCAAAAAAAAACTCTTTTTCTCACTCAAAAACTTTGACGACATTTTGTGTGGGGTTTTAAGTTCGGGCCGGGTCGGGTGTCAGATCTCGGATTGGTTGGATCCGTCACAAGCCTACTTCGGCCCACACTGCCAACAAACCGAACTGCTCCATAAATATTCAAAACCAGACCGCTTTTTCCTTTGGAAACAATCCGGTTAGTATCTGGTTTAACCGGGAACGAGTAACCAGATAACTATAAAAAGCGGTCTCATTATATAAATTTTTCTATTTAAAAGTGCAAATTTTAAAAAATATATTTATTATACTAATTTAAATATTTTTAAAAATAAAAATATTATTTAATATTTAATAAAAGGAATTTCACCAATCATAAAAAATCTCCTTAAACATCTTATATTTTGAGATAATAGAATATGATTTTGTATATTTGTTTCGAGTGTAACCCCAATGTTTCAAGTCGGGCTCTCAATTGAAGATGAGTTTGATCTCACAACACTTAATGCATTTGTAGGCCAAATAGACATATCACAAACTTCAATTGTCATAAAACAGCAATCCTCTTCCCTATAATGGATTTGGACTATTAGGTTAAGAGAAACAGGTAGACTTGAATGGAGAGAGACAGTAGAGATGGGTGGGTCTCTCTGATCAGAAGCATAGGTCAAACTCTTTCCTCTCTCTGATTCATTGTCATAACATCTTTGACAAAACCTTGAACTTTCACTTTAACCAACACAAGAAGACGTTATTTGTGTTCTTTGTGATTCCACAACGCAGCCTCGTTTCCGGTTATGAGTCCCACCTCACTGGCTTCTCGTTTAAATTCGTACAATGATAGATTAAAATTCACGTCTTTTTGTGAAATACAGGTGATGGATGTATAGAAATTCAATATAATAATCCTTCTATAGCCCGATATTTTAGGGAAACAAACAAATAAAAACATATCAAATAGTTCAGTCGTGACTGAAAGTGATGGATAGTTCTATTATAATGATGCACAAGATGAACCAAATAGTTTTATAATTATTTTAGGCATAGAAATACGCTTGGAAATCGGAAAATAAAATAAAAGAATTCTCTGTTTTGTTTTAAATATGAGCTAGGTGACATTTGTTTGTAAATTTCAGTTTAGTGTCCAGTTAGTTAATCCGGCTTTGGTTGTAACTTTCGATGTTTTTACGTTTTAGTGTAAGTAATCTTCATCAAAAGAAAAAAAGAAATTAAAGGAAAAAAAGAATCTGTTGTAGATTTTGTGTTTTAAGGTTGTGAGAGTTTCAGACATTTTCTCTATAATATTTTTAGTATTAATAAAAGATGTTTGAACAAAAGTTTTAAATTTACGACACAAATAAACCAACCAGCAAATATTTCAATGAATTGCAAAAGTTTCAACCATTGTTCCAAAAAATAGTCTAGACGGTCGTCTATGTAACCATTTAGGTGGGACATATGTGTTAGGTGGTTTTTGACCGTAACGATTTTTTTAGATGATACAACTACGCGTTTATGTGATTAAACGGATTTAAATGGTTTTAGGTGGTTTTAGACGAATTTAGACCGCTCTACACATTTTTTAACCAACTATCATTTAATTTTTAAGTTTTGTTTGTTTCGATGTAATTTTAAAATTTTATTACATATAACTAAAAAACCAATTGACATAAAAAAAAATTAAGTTAATAAATTTTTACTTCATAAATTAATGGTTATCAATATATAAAATATAATAAATTTAACATATTTTATACCAAATATCATATAGCGATAATTTTAACTGGTTTTTCTTTATTTCGGTGTATTTTAAATTTTAAATTTATTTTAAAAATTAAGAATAATTTAATTTATGATATATATTGTACAATATTAACGCATAAACTATTTAAAATTGCAGATTCCGACTAAGCATTTTAGGTGTTAGACGTTAGATCACCGTCTGAATATCGTCTAGCATTTTCTTGAACATTGGTTTCTATACATGATTACACAAATCCATTATTTTCTAGAGAAAAAAATACGTTGATCTACATACTGATTTGTTTTCAACACTTTTGTTTACGTCGGAAGTTAAAATTACGTCTGATAAAGATGTAATTAAACTAAAGTAGGTCTAACTGCAAGTAGTATTCAGATTCCAATTAAATCTTATGACACATGTTCATGTTAGAGATAAATAGTCTTTACATAAACTAAGAAGTTTGGTGTGTTTTGTTTCTCCGGGATTTCATGTTATTAAGGACAAGCTGTTCTATATTTGGATAATTGTGGACTTTTTGGCATATAGTTTGGAACCAGCTATTGACAACAAATAAGACATTCTTACACATATTTGAAACCAGTTATTAGAAAGGAAAACAAAATCTTTTGCTAACGCGTGAATTATTATTTCCTAAAAATAAGACAATAGAAAACCGGAAATTACCAAATCTAATGATATTAAATGTAAATTTGTTTTAATATTTTTTTAAAAAACTATTGATCAATTTGGATCAGGATTCATTAAAAGGTCTTAAGAATGACGGAAACATAGGTAAATATATGGGAGGGTGCTTAATCTTCGGTTGTCCACAAATTATCCCAACATCAAGTGATGAATGACTATTTTGTAGAAGAAAAAAAAAAAAGTGATGAATGACTACCAAACCACAAGTAGAATATTGGAGAAGGGACAATGAAAATAATTTTTACTTAAATAGATGAATCATGGAAAAAATTACATATATTCACGACAAAGATTATATAAATATCGTATTTCCAGCGATAATATCAGACGTGGTTTTTACTAATACGATTAAGGTGTATCAAGATGAAAAAGGCTAAAATCGTATTTTAGCAAGAATTATCTGAATAAATTTACATTTATGATATATATTGTTAGCGAGTATAGGCGTTCTCGCACCAGACGCATCGTGAAATATTGCAGTACTTCCGACTAAACATTTTAGGTGTTAGACGTTAGATCACCGTCTAAATATCGTCTAGCATTTTCTTGAACATTGGTTTCTATACATGATTACACAAATCCATTATTTTCTAGAGAAAAAATACGTTGATCTATATGCTGATTTGTCTTCAACACTTTTGTTTACGTCGGAAGTTAAAATTACGTCTGATAAAGATGTAATTAAACTAAAGTAGGTCTAACTGCAAGTAGTATTCAGATTCCAAGTAAATCTTATGACACATGTTCATGTTAGAGACAAATAGTCTTTACATAAACTAAGAAGTTTGGTGTGTTTTGTTTCTCCGGGATTTCATCTTATTAAGGACAAGCTGTTCTATATTTGGATAATTGTGGACTTTTTTGGCATATAGTTTGGAACCAGCTATTGACAACAAATAAGACGTTCTTACACATATTTGAAACCAGTTATTAGAAAGGAAAACAAAACTTTTTGCTAACGCGTGAATTATTATTTCCTAAAAATATGACAATAGAAGATCTGAAATTACCAAATCTAATGATATTAAATGTAAATTTGTTTTAATATATTTGTTTTTAAAAAATATTGATCAGTTTGGATCAGGATTCATTAAAGGTCTTAAGAATGACGGAAACATAGGTAAATATATGGGAGGGTGCTTAATCTTCGGTTGTCCACAAATTATCCCAACATCAAGTGATGAATGACTATTTTGTAGAAGAAAAAAAAAACAAGTGATGAATGACTACCTAACCACAAGTAGAATATTGGAGAAGGGACAATGAAAATAATATTAAATAGATGAATCATGGAAAAAATTACATATATTCACGACAAAGATTATATAATTGTTATAAAAGAGGTTTGAAAGTAATAATGGAAATAATGATATAAAATAGTATTTCATGCTGAATTTTATGTATTTATTATATGGACTATGTAATGCATGAGTTCTTTCAACAACAAAATGTCATTCCTACCAAAAAGAACTACCAACATTTTTAATAGATATAGAAGATTATGAGAACATAAGGAGTTTTTCAAGACCTTTGTAATTTCTCTTATTTTCAGAGTTATCAATAAACATGCGGTTTTCGGCCAACTTTTGGATCTTAAAAACACATTCCAACTTGTATAAATAAAATATAATTTCAGACGAAAAAAAATACACATTCAAGTAAACTGGCACAAAACAATAAGATTCAACCGTCGTACCTCATTTTGTTGAACCAAAACCATTAATTTGGGTAGTTAAATTAGCTAAAATAAATTGAATAGTTAAATCATAGGTTTCGTTATTGTTGATAAACAAAAAAAGATATAAAAAGGCCATTGATCAATTACTTCTTTTTGCGCAAATTACATGTGATCGCAATGGTTTTGCTATGTATCTAGCGCCCATCAAATCTACTTAAAATATCAGCATTCACAAAGAAAAAAACATATTTTCTTTCATGGAATGTTTCGAAAGAGACTCACGGATTCAATAACTCAAAGTACTCAAACAAATTAATCTCACGAGACACAGAATTATATAAACGCAATGTCGGCTCCCGAAAACTCCCAACAAAATAAAAACAAACACGAAAAAGATTCATATAAAAACTGTTGTCGTAGCAGCCACAACGCCAAGTGTATTACCCTCATTACGCATTTGTCCCATTGAAAATATAGTCAGCTCGTGACTCTCTCATTTTCGCCAAATCTTTTTATTTTCTCATCATAGATCATTAAAATTTTGAGATTTAATGTTTATAAGAAAAATGGGTGGCACATAAAGTCCACCTCATCTTTATACACGCCTACATCCTGTGGACAGATAACTTAGCACATGTATTGAAACACCATCGCTATCTTCTTTTTTTCAGTCTAAAAAGATATTTTTATTAACCATTAAAAATCCCTTCATACAAACACAAACATAGTCGGATACGTTGAAAACAAAGTCTGAAAATTTTACAAAAGACATAGTTCAAATGATGTATAGGAAACTAAAGCCGGCTCAGGTAACATTTTACCCGAACCAAGAGTCGAAACAAAGAGAAACAAAATTATCTAGAAAGAACAACACCAATAATGGAAAAACTAAGGAGGTTGGAAACTAATCGATAGAAAAACCATAATCTTGAGATTCGATATGAACTGTAACTCCAAGCCACACTAACAATTATTCCAAAAGAACAAAGTAGGCTAAAACTGATTGAAGGACAAGAGGTCAAGAAGACCCGACTGCTACAAAACGAAGGAGGCAAGGAGCTAACCGGAACACAATAAGCAAAACCAACAGAGATGATCACCAACAGAGATGATCACCAGAGAGACCAAGAATAAATACATAAACTCAACCACTATAACCAAACCGATACTCCAAAACAAGAAAATAAATCAGATACAAAAAAAAAACTTTGAACTCTGAAAATGAAAAACGCTAAAAAATACCTCCATTTTTACACGTACACTCCTCACCAATCCATATCAAGTTCATAACCCCTTTATTTATAGGTCAAATAAATATCAACCAACCGGCCATAATCATAAATTGCGTCAACAAACATTCACTATAATATTTTCTTTAAATTATTCGTACCGCCACAAACGATTCAGTAACAAGCCTTTACTGTGTTGCTGAAAAAAACAGAGAGATATGAAAACATATATATAACAATAGTAGAAATTAACATTCCTCTATTTAAAATCCATCTCGGCGATAGGATTAGTCATCTTTTTCAAAGGATGGTAAATCCGAACCCGACCCGGTTTTAATCAGCGATGGCCCAGTTCATATCGTTCTCGAATATCCAGTGGCAAACTTCAATCCGACCAGGTTTAGACCCAAGAGCTAAGAAAGCTCCGTGGTTCGGACCCCATGATGATGTGTCCATGTGACAGATGGCGATCCCATGGTTGATCTTGGTCTTACTTTTCAAGTCCAGAAGATCCGCTTCGTAGACCCGAACCTTAGGGACTGAGTGACAGTAATATAACAGATACGGGTACAAACTCTGGTGACACGAAACTGCTTTCGTCAATTTCCCGCCGTTGATTCCGTTGACTTTTCCGATCACCACCTTCTGCTTTGACCCAGCTACATTCTCCGTTGTTCGGAGCACCACGCTTCGACCGAGCACCGACGTGGCGAAATCGATCATGTCTTCGGCTGATCCGACGCACCGCTTTGTTTCTCCGACACTCGGTGACCTCTCGCATTCCGTCACCGCGTCGGAGATGATCTTCTCCATCGCCGAGTTCTCTCCGGCGTGGAAAATCCTGTTAATCTCGCCGAGTTTGGAGGTAGAGAAGGGTAATTTGGAGATGATGGTCCGGGGCAAAAACGACCTTTTAGGCATTTTATCCTTGATATCAGGCATGGGAATCACTGTACCTTCTTTAAGCGTCGATTCCCTAAAGAATTTACCCGGCTCAATCCACTTATTCACGGTTTTGCCATCGCCGACGGTGGCTGAAGGAAAGGATGAAACGTTGTATTTGGCGAAACCGACGCCGTTTTTAGCGTAATCCTTGAAGGTGGAGATTGGTGTGTAGGTTTTGAAGCTGATCTTGTGTCCTTCAGCTCCTTTGCCGTAACCGGTGAAAGTTTCCGATCCGGGATTGCCAGACTGGCCATAATTTGTGAATTTGACCTTCCCGGAGTTCGAGTCTTTGGCGTAAGAGGAGAACGAATCATCGCCGACGTTGGCCGTATCTCTGTAATTCGCGAAAGTGTCGACCGCCGCGTTACCGGAGGCGCCATAGTTTTTGAAATTGTTCTGCGGCTCATTGCCTCCGCTTCCGTAACTTGTGAAGGAGTCGTTGGCGGCGTTTCCTTTCTCGCCGTAATTCGAGAAACCAGAACCGAGTACGTTGGAGGAGTCGCCGTAAGAGGCGAACTCGTTCGGTAATCCGTTTCCGTTTTTCCCATAGCTTGTGAACGATTGGCCGTTCCCGGCGTTGGCCTCGTAAGTGTAGGTCTTGAATGTCTGTGAACGTCCGTTTCCGCCGTCGGAATACGCCGTGAATCGGCTGGTGGGATCGTTAACATTGTTTTGGTAGTTGGTGAAATCTCCGGTGCCACCAGTTCCGAAGGTTCCATAGGAATTGAAATTCTCCTCGAGGACGTTGCTGTTCTCGCCGTAAACGGTGAATTTATCGTCGTGCCCCGCCGCTCCACGGCTGTATCTCCGAAAAGAATCGGTGACTACGTTGCCGTCTTTCGAGTAGGTTTTGAAAGAGTCGGCGCCGCCGGCACGGGCATTGCCGTAGTTGGTGAAGTTTTTCTGGACGTAGACGGAGAACTTAACGTCGTCGTTGTGCTTCTCGAGACTGGGGCTCAAATCCGGGAAACAGAAGAGGTTCGCAGCGGAGCAAAAGTCGGGGAGACGAGTCGGGAGCGAGTTCTGGGAGGCGAGTTTGGCGAAAGTGGCTGAGTCGACGGCGTTAAGTGGAGACGCCTTAGATATAAGAAACTCTGATCTGAGAGATTTGTCGCTGCGGATCTCTTTGTTCCAGTAACGAACTAGAGAAGCTTTCGGAGTGAATGGATTCTCCTCCGCCGAGAAACCGCCGCCAATTAACCGTCCTCCGACGAAAACAACCTGCATTGCCCTCATAATCCGAATTGATTCAACAACAAGAAATCAAACCAACATCGAGTACGCAAATTCACCAATCGACTAAATAAAAATAATGATAATCAAACAATCCAATTGAAAAGACAAAACCATGGAATCAAATTGGACAAATAGTATAATACGATTCAAAAGATTAGGTAGGCTTACATTGAAGAGGAAGAACAAGAACGATTGGAGAAGAAGCAACGGTTTGAGCATTTTTCTGGTTCTTAGTGACGAGAGGAAAAAAGAAGAAGATATAGAGCAGAGGAGAGATTGGTGGGCTTGTTGGTTTTGAGAGTCGATTGTGTATATATATATACATATAGAGAAGCCAAAAAAGCTTGCACCATGTCGACAACCACCAAAACCTACACATTTCATTTATATAGAAACTTAATTTAACTTTCTTAAAATTATTTACTAGTTACTTTAGTTAGTGTAGAGTTGTATGCTTTTAGAGTCAATAAATAAATGGTGACATTTGGAAGAAAATAAAATGACTAGAATAGATAAAGAGGATAATGGGAGGGAATAATAAAGTAGGGACTAAAAAATGAAAAAGAGTGGAGTGAAAAAAGGGACAGCAGAAAGACAGTGGAGAAGAGTATGTTTTAGAAGAAGCAGGAAAAAAAACAAATGAAGTGGGACTCTTCTCTCTCTTTTTTTTTGGTTTTTGCAATATATTGGTTTGGTAACGCGTTTTCAAACCGGTTTTTGTTTTCTGACCAGTATCTAATTTAAAGGTTATTAATTAAGTTTTTTTTTTGTTTCTTTTAACCGCTCAGAACAAACACATCAATGAAAGCTATAGGAGTTCTTTCTGAGTAAGAAAACAAACAAATTAATGGTAATGTTCAAGAAGTCTCTGTATATATTTGTTTGTCTTCTTGTCTAATGGTTTAATTACCATTTGTTAAAAATCAATTTATTATGATAAAGCTATTGGGTGCGGTTGTTAGTTAAAAGCTAGTATTATTTACAGTCTATTCTCAATTATCTTTGACCAAAGAAGGCTACAACAATTGATGACCACCAACAACTAGCCTAGAGTGAATCAATGTATAGTAACTGTGTATGACTGATGACCACCAACTATTAAAAGGACTCCAGTAAAATTCATTTATGGTAACTTTTTGTGTTGGAGTCGTTGGTTGTCGTCTGATGACTAATGCTTTGATCAAAAAGTGGCTCGACCATTATATATTTTGATGATTCTATAAATTAATTATTTTTACCCCATAACTTCTTTTATTGAATCAGTATCCACATAAATTTTAGACAATCACGCTATTTATAACTTACTATCACACATTTCTAAACTTCGCAACAAGTTAGTATTTGATTATTAATTCCTGTTTTTACATGCATCGTGCAATAAATTCATATTATTAATTCAAGTTTGGACTTGGACATATGCAATAACGCCTTGTATTGGCATTAATTATGATGAATTAATGGTATATTAATTAGACTTTCCATAATTGGGTCACTAATCACAGGGAGAGACTGGAAAATGTGTTCTTAATGTTGCACTAAATTTTGTCAATATGATTACATTTAGACGTTAAAATCATACTTTGTTTAATCGATCAGTGTCCGTATTTGATATTTTGAGATATTATGTAGACTCTATCAACTGTCCAAACTCTTGTGCTGAAGTGGTTGGAGACAGACCTTGGACGCTACCACGTTCCGGGTTCGATCATTCTGCCATGCGAAACTATCTCACAATTGTTTAGACATCCACATGGATATGTACCTTGTTTTAGGGGTCCATTTGAATATCCGAAGAGAAGGTCTATCCATGGACTGTACTTCTCCTTGGGGATTAGTCTAAAAACTTTGTGAACTAATCGTAAGCCCCTCAATTGGTTCGGGATATCCCCAGATTAATTATAAAAAAAGACTCTATCAACTACTTAAGTACATAACCATACGTATATCTTCCATTATTGGAGGCTTGGAGCGATTAACAGTTTGTATCCTCAAAAATAAAATAAAAGTAATGTTTTTTTTTACATGTTCTTGATTCGGTTTGATCGATAACCGGAAGCACGGTTACGAATGACCAATTTTAAAAGAAAAACAAATAATTTTTGTCTGACATCACGCCAGGCGTCATGAACCAAATGGTAGTAACGAGACGCGTTTTCGCCACCAGCCAAAACATAAGGGTAGATGTAATGTATAAATAAGTGGAAAGGACTGGAGTAAGAATAGTTAAATAGTGAACCCTCCTCGCATTATTAAAAATAAAAACAATGAACAATAAGATTAGATTAAAGATTCGTCCTTTTTAGCATTTTCTCCCTCTCTCTGTCTGATTGCACCAGGAAATTGACAAAGCTCGTGAAAGTGGCAAATCAGTAGTACAGTTGAAGATGATGAGGGTGTTCCTGTCCGAAGTTTCTTGAGTTTACGTTCGTTGTGTTTTTTTTGTAATTTTTTTTTCAATAGTTGTTTCGTTGTGTTTAGTATTAAGCTACCATAAGCTTAGAAGATACATTATGTGGTAAACCAATGATAGCTTAACAACCAATGTTTTTAAATCTAGCCCGGACCGGCGGTTGACTCGGATTGAATCGTGAAATACAGAAACCTACGACCCATTAAACACATTATTTATTTATTAAAATGTCACCATATATTTATGGTCCATGTGTTACTGTGGCCCCGAATTGCACCTCGATTTAAGTGTGACTGTGATTTGTATGTGGGACCGATGTGTTTTGGAAGCGATGCGGTTAGTTAAAATTATGAATGGAGTTATGTTTTGGGTGCGATGTGATTACCCTACATTCTTGAATGAGAAAGTGATTTAGATGTGATTATGATAAAAGTATCTTAATATTATTAATTTATTTATTAATTAAAATTATATTTATGAGAAAGTGATTCCGTTGTCCCGTCAAAACCGCAAAATTCCGTTTTCCCGCCAAAACCGTGAAATTCCGTTTTCCCGCTAAAACCTTGAAATTTCGTTTTCCCGCCAAAACCGTGAAATTCCATTTTCCCGTCAAAACCACGAAATTCCATTTTCCGTCAAAATCGCAAAGTTCAATTTTTCCGCCAAAACCGCAAAATTCTGTTTTTCCGTCAAAACCGTGAAATTATGTTTTCCGTCAAAATCGCGAAATTCTATTTTTCCGTCAAAATCGCAAAGTTCAGTTTTCCCGTCAAAACCGCAAAATTCTATTTTCCCGCCAAAACCGCGAAATTCTGTTTTCCCGCCAAAACCACGAAATTCCATTTTCCCATCAAAATCGTAAATTTTCAATTTTTCGTGAAATTGGAAATGAAATTAATAAAATATTATATTTTATTTAATTATTACAAAATTTAATGTAATTAGTAATCGGATAAAAATATAGAATTAAAAAAATATATATCTAATCGCACAACAAACACAGCTTTTTGGTGCGATTTGAGTAATGCATAATTTGCAAAGAACTAATCACCTTATAAAAGTAAATGAATCGCATCACTGTCAAATCGGAATACCATTTAGTGGTAGACTATGATTAGGGTCATCATACCTCAACCGAATCGGAGTACCATTCGCCCTGTCTAATGTTTAAAATGTCTCCAAAATAGGAGGGTTTGATAATTAGTAGTAGTATTATTTATTTACCTTTTGATAGGAATTAGTAGTATTTTAGGATGCATTTTGTGAGAATTTAATACCTTTTTTATGAGTGTCAACAAGGCGCCATGCCACTTATATACACAGTAGGCATAATATAAACAAGTTGCAACAAAAGACCCATATAAGTGGATTAATTGATTTATGCAATTCCACATATATATTTTTTTTTACCTAAAATGCAATTCCATATTGGTATCTATCTTATGTGTGTATGTGTAATGTGTATGCATGACGTGATGATGACATGTACATTCTTTTAGAAGTGCAAGTTTGTTTTTGTTTTTAACCAAATTTGTGCATTAATCGCAAATGAGTATAATTGTGTGTAATGTGTACTACATTTTTAGATCAATGTGTATAGAATTCATTTTAACTTCTGTTACTCGTTGCATTAGATGTACCGATGGTTTTTTTGATGAATAAATTTAACATTCATTCAAAAAAAAAATGTGTACTACATTTTAGTTGAAAATATAAAAAATCCATTTAACAGTCAAGTGAGTTTTGAATATATTATTTGTAAAATGGTTGACTTAATTTTTTTTTTTACATTTTTAATTATATGACTAGTAGTATATTTGGTTTTTGAATAACTAAGAATGTTTTGAGCTTTTGTTAACTATAAATATTTATATAATGAATAAAATTGTATTTATGGTTTGGATTTCACCACATCATTAAATTTAATGTATTTGTATTATAAATAAATTAGTAATACTTATGACAAAAGTATTTCTAATAGTTTTATATTAATTGGAAAGTGTTTTTGAGCATTTATTGATTCTCAAATTAGTTGATTATTAGCTTATTCTTAATAATTTTTTTACTATTTTAACATTACTTTAAATTTTAAATTTATTATATTAATTTAAATAAATTTTTATTATATTTAGTAGATATACATAATATCGGTAATAAAAATTTAAAAATATCAGATAATTTCTATAATATATTTGTTATTTGATTTTAAGATATTACTAGATATGTATATTATAGATAAAATAGTTGTATATTAAGAATTTATAATATTTAGTATATATACATAATTTAATACATAGCTATTTATTTATATTTATTTAATTTTTATTATATTTAATAAATATACATAATTTTGGTAGTAATGTTTTAAAAATAAATTAGATAGTTTATATAATATATTTACTATTTGATTTTAAGATATTATTATATATATGTTTTATAAATAAAAAAATTTCTTATAAATTTTATAATTTTTATTAATATTAAAATTTAAAAATATAAAATATATGTTTTTAAATAGAGCGAATTGGCCAAATAATCAAATTTGGGCCGAAAACTACTTTGTCAAACAAAATATTCTGGAAACCAAAAACCTATCGTTCGAAAGACGATTTTACCCCCGAAAATTTGGCGCCAAAGGAAGCAACGCAAGTTGCTCGTCTGACGTGACGTGACATGCTACGATTTCATTAGATAGTAATGTATCTTTTAAGTGATTGTGGACCGTCGGATCTTCACCCTTGCCCAGATGCATTTAATGTTCGAAATCTTCAAGATTTCCTTGTAAAGATTTACAATAGCTATGTATGTATATACTATCAACACTATCACGTCCTCTATATAAAGCATGTGTACTCATCTTCTTTAGAGCAAAAACAACTTATTACCCAGAAAAACATAAGAGTAGCCGAATCAAATATAACAAAAAGGGAAAAGGTCGGTGGTTTGTCGCTTAGCTGGTGTTGGCGTAATCGCTTACCTGTTTTTTGAGTAAGTTCCCTGATTTTTGTACTCCACATTAAATGGTCCCCATATGTTCGACTTTCGACTTTATTACTTGAACTTTTGCTGACATTAATGGACTCCTATATTCCGACACATTTAATTCAATGAGTTCGGCTAGAATATAACTGCTTCAACGAGAATAACAGAAACCGACTGAAATTTCTTACATTTTGCGGCCCAAAAAAATTGTTAGCAACACAACTACTAATACTGTTATTACTCTTATAAAACTGACCTGTGAAATCGACAATTTTTATGCAGGTTAACGTAGTGATGGGTCGTTTGGTTAGGCTATTAAGAGGCGAGTGGGTAAGATCTATGTCAGGCGACTGGTACTTCATACTAGAAACGGGTCAGCGTAGTTATGGTATTATGGTGCAAGAGAACGAGAAGTATGAAACCCTCGTACACATGGTTATGACAAGATACGAAATCAATGACTGCGTGTGCCTAACTTACCAGTTTCCAGAACACATGTTGGGGCCAGAAGGTAAGAAAACACTGCCTCTAGACATTACCAATGATGTGGATGTGGATTTTTTTATGGCAGTACGGGTTGAGCACATCGGTTTGCCGCTATATGTAACGGTGGGTACGCCAGCAATAGGCAGGTATCGCTTCCATCGTCGCTCTGCTTTCGACGTTGGTGGGACACCACATGTTTTTGGTGATCCGAGCTTGTCCCTCGGTGTCTCTGGAGAAGGTGGAGCAGAAAAAGATAAGTTAGTAGATGCTGCAGCATATTACTGGAACTCCTTATTTGCAACAGGGACGGTCCCTTTGTCGCTGACAACGCTGGAGAATATTATGACCACACAGCGTACACTCCTTCCGGAGGATGTTGAAGAGAGAACAAGACCAATGAACCTAGATACCAACCCTCTTGACGAAGACCGTTCATCAACAGGCTCATCAGATGAACCAGCCGTGGGATCTCCATTCACACCTGAGAGGTGTGGATCGTCCATTCAAAAATGGGTAGAAGAGGATTCACTCTTGGGTACTACTATAGCGAAACTGAGCTTGGAGGGTGGTATGTTTGAAATAAACATTCAAATAATGTTACCCTCGATATTGTACATGATGGTTTGCTAATATATTTGTTTACTAGGTAATGCAGTTGGTCTAAGCACCCCCGTCTCTGAAGCCATAAGGTAAGTTTGTGCTAAAATGTTGTGTAACATGATAACTGTATTTTTAACGTGGTTCATGTGTACCTGTTGTGCTAGGCTCCCAGGTGTTGCACCGTACGACAAGGGGAAGGGTATCTTGTCAAGTAGCAGTATGGATGGAGAATCATCAGCCCACCTAAGACTAGGAATGAATGCAGCAAGCAACAATGGAGTTGGGTTTGACTATGAACTGTACACCATGTTGCACCAAGGGGATTACAGCGGTTAGAATCTCAAAGATCATTTACAAAATAAAAGAGTTGGCAGCCAGAAAGTATTAGTTATACATGTTTACTTATGTAGGGGTTGAGTCAGCAGGTTTCATCCCAGCCAACGTGAGAGCTATGGAAGAGATGTTCACATCACAGGAAATGGACTTGTTTATGGATGCAGGGATAAAAATGATGAGAAACATTGTCTCCGAACCAAATATTGTCGAAAGAAACGAACCATCGACAGAGGAGGTAAATCAAATCCCAGGTCCAGTTGGTGGGGTAATTAGGCTTGCAGATGCTACGGAAACAGATGTGATGAACACCATTGGGGAGACCGATACATCTCCAGGGGGCTGTAAGATAGAAGTGAAAGGCGGTATGATAACAATGCTAAACTTATTTATGATGTAAGGTTGTTGTTAGTGTTGCTAACGAGATTTGATTATTGAACAAACCTCAGGGATCAGCCGGGATGGGAACAAAAAAGAGAGGTAATCCCTGAATAACATCCGGTTAGCTAGTTATTATTTGGGATGAACGCTTAAAACATATGATGAAGAGCTAACAAAAACGATTAATCTTAACAGGCACGAATTCTGTGTTGGAAATTCATCAAAAGACTACGCACCAGCAGAGAAGACTGATAAGCAAGTTCGTAGAAGCCTGGCAGATACGTTTGACATTGTTGACGACAGTTTCGAGGAAAGAGGTATTAGCATCATTAAGACATGGTGTGGTACCAAAAATTAACGTTAAAAATGTAGTGTGACTGTTTATGTTGTTTTCTTTGCAGAGCTTAGGAAACTAGGATTTATTTCGGCCTCGGTAACTGTTTTGGAAGAGCTTTTCACGCCTGAGCAAATAGCTATCCTAAAGAAGACAACTGATGATGCTGTTCAAATGATACGATCCACCCGAATGGATATTTCGGATGGGGTGCCAGTGAGTCAGGAGCCACCAGAGGCGGGGTCAGGTGATCAGAATGCAGACGATATAATTAGCGTTGGGACGGATGAAAGGGAAGGTATAATTTTTTCTTAACAATAACGCGTGTATGGGTTATGAACGTTGTAGCTAAATATAAGGTCCTCTGTTGCAGGGATGACAGAGATTCAAGCCATGAGTGAGCCAGTGTACGGGAATGCTACTCAGTCAAATAGCGTTGCTAAGAATCTATTTAACTTACTTTGGCAATTTGTTGGCTGGTGTTGCAGCTGCATGTCGCCGAGAAAACATAAATTGGAAAGTGAAGAACCCGCTGAGGCGAAGAGTGAACCTGGTGATGTTTGCTACGGTGGTCCCAGCAACATGGATCTTGATGCTCAGGATAGCGATGAAGATATAGACTGTGGTGTGTAACATAACAGTTAGAGATGTTAAGGCAACATGTAGCTTGTTATTATGTATGTTTGGGATAACCTAGCAGGGTTTAATAAAATGTTTGTTTCTGTGAAATGAAGATTTTGTTAAGAATGGTCCAATGGAGGTATACGTTGGGATGATGTTCAAAAACCGAGATGCGTTTAGGCAACACATGGCACTATACGCATTGGCCGGCAAATTCCGATTCCACAACAAAAAATCAAACCCAAAGATGATGGTGCTCGAATGTGTTGGAAGGGCGTGTCCATGGCGGGTTTACACGATCAAGATGAGCGACAGTGACTGGTACCAGATAAGACGAGTCCGGCCAAATCACACATGTTCCGTTAACGAACGAGGCAACTTTCAGCAACATGCCACAACCGAGGTGATTGGTGACATGATAAGGACAAGGTTTAGTGGGCGGGCATGTGGACCGCGACCTGGAGCAGTTAAAGAGATTATGCGGGATGGTCATGTTGTACCTATCTCTTACTATAAAGCTTGGCGTTCTCGCGAGATTGCGATAGATTCCGCAAAAGGATCGACAAAAGACTATTTCAAGAAGTTGCCCAAATATCTGCATATGCTAGTTCTTGCTAATCCTGGATCAGTAGCTCACATTGAGACAGAGTACCAGGAAGGAGTAGGTGCAAGATTCAAGTACATGTTCTTCGCAATGGGTGCGTCTATCAGGGGCGTCCAGTTCATGAGGAAAGTGGTCATCATAGACGGGACCTTCCTAAAAAGCAAGTATGCAGGTTGTTTGGTGACAGCAAGTGCTCAGGATGGAAACTACCAGATCTATCCACTAGCATTTGGGGTGGTCGATGGAGAAACCGAGCGGGCTTACACATGGTTCTTTAAAAAGCTGCGTGAGATTGTCGCAGACACCGACGGGCTGGTTTTCATATCTGATAGGCACCATGCAATCCAAGCAGCTTTGACTAAGGTACTACTAAACACATTTGTGGTTTAGCGTAAGTATGATTTACAATGAATGCGTTTGTATAAAGGTTGAAAGGAAATGAATATGTCAATGAAAATATTAGCAAATAACAAACGGTATAGCGTTACTAAAGTATGGGTTAGGCAAATGAGATAAGTGATCATGTGTTGGTATAAAAGAATGGAGACTATATTTTGGGTGGTTAGGTTTGATTGTAGTATTTTAATATATACTGTATCGTGTTAGTATATAAATGTCTAACAAACTACTTACTGGCTTTGGTGTAGGTATACCCAAAAGCAACACACTGCTCCTGTATTGTGCACTTACAGCGCAATGTTGTTTCTATCTTCAAAAAAAGACACCTCTCTTACCTGGTTTCTCGGGCTGGCCGAGCGTTCCGTGTATCGGAGTTCGCTGAATATTTCGCTGAAATATTAAGCATTGATGCTGAATGCGCAAGATACCTAGAAAACATTGGGCTGGAAAACTGGACGCGATCCCACTCCTTGGCGAGAAGGTACAACATCATGACCAGCAACATTGCAGAATCCTTAAACTCGGCACTTTCTGAGGCAAGAGATTGTCCAATAATCCCCCTGGTTGAGTACATACGGGCCACATTGATGGGTTGGTTCCATGTGCGACGCGAAGCAGCAAAAAAAGTCCAAACTGGTCTGACTCCGAGGATACAGAAAATAATAAACAAGAAATTCGAGGAATCTACTGGGTTTGAGGTGAAGAACATAAATCAAACTGAATTCGAGGTGCGTAACAAGGAAGGAGTCCCCTACCATGTCGACTTGGGTATGAGAACGTGTAGCTGTTACGAGTTCCAGACACTGTCCATTCCCTGCACACACGCAATAGCGGCCGCAGTCAATGCAAAAGTCGATGTTATCTCACTTGTTGCTGAAGAATTTAGTAGTGCATTTTGGTGTCAAGGATACGAAGGGAGTATTTACCCGGTGCCAACAGAGGTCGATGAAAAATTAGAAGCAGATGATATGGCAAATGTTGAGCTACTCCCACCACTGACCCGTCGTCCACCAGGAAGGCCACGTAAAAGAAGGTTCTTGTCACGTGGTGAAATCCAGGTAGTAAACTTTTTAGTTTATGAAACACATAAAATAATATTGCTATAATGTATATTAGCTTACTATGTTATACTGTGTTCTTGTCTCAGGGTGGATTCCAGAGAAAACTAAAAGTTTGCAGCCGTTGCCGGGGAGTTGGCCACAACCGTGCAACATGCAAAATGCCAATATAAGTTGGAAGAAGTAGTATAAGAGGGGGCAGCAGAAGTAAGGGTGCTGCGTTTTGATATAGATCGGAATTGGGGTCGGTCAATTTTATGTTGGAATGTATTATATTAAGATCAAAAATCCCCAATGTTGCAAAATGTCGTGCTAAAAAACATGTACGACCAGGTTTGAATAAGCATGCCCCCTTATATGTGAAACATATGTGAAATAGATGTAAAATATATGTGGTTGTTATGTTTCTGGTTAGCGTCTCTAACATCTAACTAAAGTACATGAACTTGCGTAAATAACTGTATCATTCATATAGACATGTTATGCGAGATTAGCACAACCAAAAACGTATCGCCGATAATCGGAAACTAACTCGTTTGGTGTTAACGTTAACGTTAACAATAGCGTTAACTAGTTTAACGTTAACGTTAATGTTAACGGTGCCAGTTCTGCGGTTGCAACCCGTTGCAAATTGAATGTAACCGCTCAAAAAAAAACCGCTTAGCCTTTGGTCAAACATATAAAGAGATAAAGTAGGAGCGCTAAGACAGAAAAGTCAAATGGAACATTTACCAGACGAAATCCTAAACCAAATTCTTCAATGTGTTATTCAAACAGGGATGACTGAGTACACACGAACAAAAGCAACATGTAGGACTTTCAATGCATTGGGGGTGAGTCCAAACTTCTATAGGAAAATTGATTTTTTCTACGGTGAGGTGAGACTACAACCAAGAGAACCGGCAAACCAACTAGTCAATGCTTCAATATCGGAGGGGAACTCTTCGGCCCTGATATTGAAAGGAATGTCAAACTACATCTACGAAAATAAACGTGTGGAGGGGGAAGGAATGATTAAAAAGGCTTCAGGAAACGGATGGGAAACCGGGAAGTACACTTACTCCATGATTATACGACTATTCCATGGTGAAGAAGAAGTGGTTAGACAAGGAATAATGCTAACTCGTGACTTAGCAATGCATGTTCGTAAATGCATAGAACAACGAGATAGACGTCCCTGGCCAGGGCTCCCATGCGCGGAGTTTCAGGAGAAAAGAGAAGGGATTAATATTAACGAAGCCATGGTGTGTAAGTGCGCTGCAACAAATCCATGGGTTGACTGGGACCAAAATGGATGGAAGGAAGATAATTTGTGCGGAAAATGCTTCTGGACGATTGAAACTAGACATTTTTGCAGATTAGCAACACAATATTTTGGCATCTGGCCTCCTCTAAATAACTAACAATACTCTGTTTGGTGTAACATTTGGCATTTCTATATACATTGGTGGTTGGTGTTTATGTTAATTTTTTTTTATTTCTCCTTGGATATATATAGAACTATAACTAACTCTGCATCTAACTTCTATGTAAAGTAAATAAACCAACGCAAAACAGAGATATAACGTGAGTAAAATATTACATAAGTAGATAATAAGACTGGATAGTAGCGCTACTAATTGTGTTTGACACGCTATTGAGCGTCTTACTGAGATAACCGATAAAGTATACGAACCACACATGCGGTTTTTAGAGGAATGACAAAGCAGGTAGTTAGACAAATGGTTACAAAGTTCCTTAGATGCTACCGCCAAACTCTAGGTAGAAACCCACAGCAAGTCTCCTTGACTCTGTGGGGAGAGCTTCAGGTGTAATGCACTTACATCCTTAAAACCCCACCATTGAGTGCGCCCCTATAAGGAGCATAGTTGTGACAGAAGAGTCAGCAAGTGTAGGATTCTGTGGGACACCTCTTGCACGATCTAATGAAAATGCCCCTTGCACAGAGAAATTGGGATCCATGGTAGCAGCTTTCAAAAGGAACGGCAGCATGACGGCAATCGGATTAAGATCCTTTTTGAATAGGTTGTCGCTACGAAGTGACATATTGCAATCCAACACTTGGATTGACCTCGCTCGGGTATCAACACAGACACCAACCCAGTGAGACTTATCAACAAAAAAAGGAAAGTAAAACCTGTCGGGCGAAGGCATGACCAGGAAGGCATTTCTAACCATCTCCAACACCGGCTCTTGGAAGACAAATTTTGCTCGGTCCTTAGGTGCTACTCTAGAGAACTTCGGGTAGTGCTTAATAAAGCTTGACACGAACTTAGTATCAAAGAAACGAATCTTGTTTGACTGCGGTCCAGGAAGAGCTCTCATAAATAGGATTCGCGAAAAATGAACCAAGGCATCAACAACCTAAAAACAGAAATGAACAACCGATTCTTAAATACAACTGAGCCTTTACGAGACCTCTGGAAATCAACAGGAATCATAGGCCCTTTTAAATACCTTCGGGGCCAGGACTTTGGTGCGTTCAGCAATCTCTAGCACATCTTTGCTACTAACTTGCGTACCGTTGCTAACATTGACCATCCTAGACAATGGATGCGTTTGTTAGCGTCTATACGGATTGTTATATCCAGCTATCACGATACACCCCAAACAAAAAAACAGACCACGCACCTGTTGGTTTTGAGACGCTGAACAGGCCTTGCATATTTTTCTTCATAATCAATTTCAGGAAATACACCTTGCACAACAGGCAGGGCAGCAACCCGCGAACTCACCGCTCTTGTGCATTCAAAACCTTCAAGACCAATAGGCTGAGTCCGCAGTCGTTTGCTCTTCCGCTGGGGCTGTTCACAATCAACGCCACCTACCACGGAATTAGACTGTCTGCCAAGCAACCCAGTTTCACCACCCCCTTGATTGACCTACATTACCATCATTAAAACACTTGGTTTATAAGTAATTAGTTGATCTTCCAAACAACATATGCTCTATATTGAAACCTTATGATGAATGAATGAATTAAGGGTCCCAAGTAATTACCTGAGGGGATATTACAGTTGAGTTAACCAGTCCCATCCCCATGTTCTCTCCCATTTCAGGAAATACCTGGGCAAGTGATACGGTTTGCCCATCAAGTGCACACTGAAATACATCAGTTAATTGTTATGCTGGCAGTGAATACATAGTTAATCCCAGCTATAAAAGGTGATAGCGGGTACCTATATGATTTGCATATGTAACAAGTAAGATATCCAAAAAATATGTGCTCACGTACCTCTGCATTGGCTCTCCGAACCTCTTCAAGAACATTGCCTATAACTGCTCCATCACTTTTATTGGTGTTCCCCAGCACTCCTGCCGTGGACTTTTGCTTGGAAGGCTCAGACACACCCATAAACGGAGAATTCAAGTTCTCTCTCCCGACAGATACATTCCCATAAGCCGACATATTGGGTGATTCGGCCAATGTTTTTAATACTGCAGCAACAACATCATCTTGTATAGACTGAATTGAGTCGCTAATAGCTACTTGACATCGTCTGTCGACATCAGAAACAGTCTTTGCGACGTGTTTGATCTGGTCCAAGCATCCTGAAACAGCTCCCTCAAGTTTATTAATCTGTGTGCAACATGATGCGGCCTTCGTAGAAGCTTCCTTGATCAAAGGCTTAAGTTTCTGAACTACTATGTCCGTGATCTGGCTACAATGAATGTTACCACTGGCTGCTTGTTTTTTGCTGACTTTAACCTTCCCTTTGCCTTTCTTATCATTCGCTTCATCCTTTTCTTTCTTTGCTTCTTCCCTCTCTTTCCTTTTGACTTCGATTTCAGACAAAGTCACACCACCTTCAAACGTGTGTTTCTGAAAGTGGAATCCTTCACTGATAAGCCTAACCATGTTATTCACCTTCTCATCTTCCTCATCATCAGACCAAGAAAGCAGTGACTCATCCAAGTCTATCCCATCGTCAGCTGGAATGATGCATTTCAAAAACGCCTGCACAATGAACAAAACATTATTTCCAGGCCATTGTTGAGATATAGGCTTCCTTGGAAAAACTAACACTATAAATATAGTGATTGTTGTTGCTAATGATTAAATTAGACAGCTAATATGTATCTATGTTGCTAATGATTAAATTAAACAGCTAATATGTATCTACGTACATCACATTTCGTGTCGATATCTCGAGCATGTCCGGGGCTCAAATGAACTCTAGGCATAATCGCAGTTGAAGTAGATGCAAGGACTTCATCCCTAGACGCATTGGCTTCGTTTTCTTTATTCTGATCCGAGACAATATGTGAATTAACTTCACCTATAGAATCAGCAATACTATCTCTTGCTTCTTCTTCTATTTCACTGTCGGACTCAGAGGAGGATGAAGACTGGCCAACTTCAACAACCTCAAGAATAGCAGGGACAGCTTCCACCATAACAAGCTGGAATGCATGGAAGAAACCTTGGACAGCCACTGATTTCTGAGCTAAAGCGAGCTCGTCTCTAGCTTTGATGCTTGTCACAACCATCTCATATGAGAGCCTCCCCCATGGATAAGCAAGAAACTGGTCTAAGTCCCTAATAAGTTCAACGTGCTCATCTAAAATTTTAGGAAAGTGACTGGTGGGACAAAGAACCGCAGCAGTCAGGGCAAGATACGCATATTTAATCCGCCGGGGTCTATCACGCACAATCCTCTTCTTCAGAAGCTTCACAACCGAATCTATGGTCAGCGATTCAAGTTTGCCGAACAACTCTCCCCAGTACTTCTTATCTTCCACCAACAATCTCTTCTTCTTCTTGTTAGTCTTGGGAAACTTACCACATGGAAGGCCAGTTACAATTGCAAATTCCCGTAGTGAAACCCTAATTGGCCATCCGGCAAAAATAAACCAAATTTCGTGTTTCTTCTTTACATACAACATTCGAGTGATGATGAACTGGCCGAATGCACCGGAAAATGGTGGTTTCTCTGCGGTGGCGATGAGTTTCCCAAAAGATGAATTCCGGATTTCTCTCGCTTCGTCGGGTCGAAGAGCATTCAGGATTGAGCAAATCCGGTTTGGTTTGAGGTACGAATTAACTCTCTGTCCGTTCGGTTCTTCACCAATCGCAAAAATCCGACAAGGTAAGTTGAGATTTTCTACAGCTTCTGGATTAGACTGAAAATGCATGCAAAATCAGTATTAAGACACAGCAAAGAGACATAATAATCTAAACTCATGAGCTCGAAAATACCATTTCTCAACATGCACCGGAGTTGAGCACGCCGGACAATGGTTGGGTGAGAATTCGCAGATGCAGGGGAGAACTATGGTCTGTCTCGTGGAGAAAGTAAGGAGAGATGAGAAATGAGGAACTAAACACTCTTCTTCTCTCAGTCTAATTCAAAATAAAAAAAAAAAGAAAAAGAAAAATAGAAAAATCGAGAGAAAAAATCGAAGCAAATATTGCGTATCCAGCTGAATATGTAGACTTGTAGGGGTGTTTGGGGCATTAAAATATTGTGCAACAGTCTTTTCCCATGGGTTTAAATTCACGCGGTTTGTGTATATATGGTGCAATTACTTCTTTTAAATATATAGATTAAATAAAAAATTCAATATTAATATTAATTTTTTTGTATCCATACATAATACGAGTGTTATGCTAATAATATTTATTGTTGTTACTCTTTCTAAAAATTATTAACATAATTTATTTTAATAATATATTAGTTTAATAATTATTTATTTATAAATAATTTATAATTTATATTCTACTACTGCGCAAAACTTATACACACACAAATTTTATTTTACTAATTTTCCACTATGCAAAGATTCACTCCTACATTCCAGATCCATGCAAAATTTTGACAAAATAAAAGGTCGTTTATAGATTCATAATAACCCTTTTTGAAATTGCGCTGGAGGAGCTGCCATGCATGAAGTTTTGTCCCCTTCTATTAGATGCACGTTTCTCAGCAGTTTCTTATATTTTGAGTTGAGTGGCACATCGTATTTAGTTGTAAGTATTAGAGTCCAATTGCTGGACTAAAGTGAAATGATAATTTTAACGGTAAACGGAAACAATAAGCAGTTAATAAATAGTGCAAAAAATATAACAAATTATTGAATAAATCAGTATAAAAAAATTGAGAGAAAAAATTAATATCGTTTTGCAACCGCTTTTGTGATTGGTGGATATAAAAGCGGTAAATCCCTTACCGCTACGATTAGAAATTACCAATCGAAACCTTAGTATTACATGTTTAAGTCCTATTATGTTATTTTCATATGTATTTTTTTTTTTAAGAAACTTTAAAATATAAGTGGTTTCGGTTCAATAACTCTATTTTTCTCTAAAAAATCAAAATATATTATATTATATTTCTATTTCCATGTATTTTTATATTATATTTCAATATATTATATTTCTATTTTAGTGTTAATGCATTTAATTTATAAAAAATAAAAAATTAACTCTATTCATTTTATTTTTGTAGGACTTTCATAAAATATTATGTTATTTAAATTAATCTCATTTTGGATCACAACACAAAGTTCTGTAAAAAAAACGTTTTTATGTAGAGATTGAAATTTTTTTTTTCTCTCTTCTCTTTCATGTCTACCTCGATTCTCGCACTCGATCTAGTTTCTGCTTCTGATGGCTGGAGACAACTTCACTCCGGCAACCGTCGGAACCTCCTCGTAACCCTTCTCAGCTCCTACTCTCTCACTTCCCTCCCCTCCCTCTTTCACCGGGTTCCAAACCACTTCTTCAGTTTGGATCTACTTCTTCCATTCCTTCGGTTTGGACTTCACAACTATAATCTTGATGTTATCACATTTTAGTCATTTCTAACTTCTTTTTTTTTGTCATGTTTTGTCATAAATTGCATCCATTCATGTTAGTTTCTTGAACTTTCTGACATTTAGAACTTAGGTGCAATTAGTGTTAGGCTTTTGCATGTTTTGTTTTTATTGGGTGTGTTTTCTTGTGTTTTGTAAGTTCTTGGAGTTGATATGGAGGTTGGACATGATCAAGAGACAAAATGGAGTTAAAGAACGTGAAGAAACGAAGCCTTATATCAATGGTCAACCATGAAACGTACCAACTTCAATGTGAAGAGACGAGTCTTCCAGAAGTTCTGTCAAATTACTTATATCGAGCAAAGTGGATCAGCATCGGGAGGAGTCCATCGATTAGGTGTGTCCGCATGAAGCCATTCTCCCATCGATTAGGGCCCATCGAACTTACCAGCCCAATTATATTCCATCAGACGAAAGATATAGACCAGCCATGGCTCGATATTGTCCAACATTTCAAGACAAAATCCTGCCGTAATTTTATCGACCTGGTCCATCGCTCAGGCCAGTCCGACGTGCATATTCGGCCACTACCCATGGACCATACGCCGTTCGATATTATCCATGCGATCAAGGTGAAAATCAGCCGTAAATTTCATCGACCAACACATCGGCCATGACCGCCCATTGCCATTCCATCAGCCGGTTTACATCGATTAGGCCGGTCGGATGGAACCCATTTTCGGACCAGTTTAATTACCAAAATGCCACTCGGCCCTTAGACCTATTAAAATGTTTTAGACCTAATATTTTGGGATCCACCTTCTATTTTTTGTTCTTCTTTACTTCTTTTGGATTAAAAACAATTTGTAAACTTTTGTTTTGAGTTTTAATCAAGTACTTAGTTATCTCTTATAATCTTTTCTCTCAAATCACGATTTCCATTATTATCTTCATGGGTTTTGATGGGATCAATATGATTAGTGAGTATTATCTTTGGGTATTTGCGATGAGGTACACTAGGGCTTGATTATGGATGATATAAATGTGTTTAGGGATTTATTAGTGTTAATCCTTCTATTTAGGTTGATCTCTATGCTAGATTTATAAGAAATTGTTGATTTATATCTTAAGCCTTTTTCATAGAACCTAATTAGCGATTTTGCATGCTTAGCCAATGGGAATTGATGTCTAAGGTGTTTAATAGTCAAATGAACTTGTTTTGCATGCTTAATTGATTCTTGATCACAATTGATAGATTGTTCTTGATTATGAATTGATTAAAGAGAGATAGAATTGATCTAATGATTTGAGTTCTAGACTAACGATTAAAGCTTGCTTGAATGGTTAAATGATTTAGATTGAATTCATGCTATCTTGGATTTGATATTGAGAAATGGATTAATGCTTGATTAGCATATAGTTAGTTGTATGAGGATATGATTAGCTACTTGATAGATCATTTAACCATCTTATTGAGATTGATTGATTGATTGATAAACACCTATATAAGATCATCCCTTGATAGTCTTAGTTCCTTGACATTATCTTAGACCCTTTTCTCTTATTGCATTAACTTCTATTTGCTTTCTTGTTTGTTATTGCGTGATCACTTAGGATTGTTAGTTATCAAATTTTGTCTTAGCTCATTAAGTTGTATGCATTATTGATGTTACTAAACTTAAACCATTTGGATTAGACCTCAATGTATACTACAATGACTTTTGTCTTGTAGATTGAGTAATTGATCTCAAGAACTAAAAATCTTATATCAATTTGGCACCATTGCCAATTGGGTTTAGCTTTAGTCATTAGGATTTTACATCTTGTTGAGACTAAATTCCTTTTGTTACTTTACTAATGTCTCTACTTGTCTATCTTTCTTGCTCTTATAGGTGCATGAAAACAAGGTCTATAGGTCCAACAAACTTAGTGGAAAGAGTTGAAGACATAAGGGCCTTGGAAAGGTAAATTGATAGAGCAAGGAGAATTCAAGAGACACTAGCTCATTTGGGAAGGTTGGGGCATATCATGGACAACTAACACAATGAGCAAGCTGAAAATGTAGGCCATGTTGTCCAAGGTGATGGTGTTAACCGCGCTGAGAACCATCAAAGGAGAGGTAGACCCATTGGGGAGGGTGATGCTCTCAACATTCATTCCAATAGACAAGGCTTTCTTCCACCTCCTGTAGACAACAACGATTTTGAGATTAAGGCATGCATCATCTCCATGGTTCAGAACAACCAGTTTCATGAATTGGCATTGGATGATCCACTAGATCATCTTGATCAGTTTGACAAAATCTGTGCAACAACTAGGCTCAATGGAGTGTTTGAGGATAGCTTCAAGCTGCGTTTATTCTCTTTCTCTCTTGCAGACAAAGCATATCTATGAGAGAAGAACCTACCTCAGGGTTCAATCAGATCTTGGGATCAATGTAAGAATATTTTTTTCAAGAAGTTCTTCTCAAGCTCCCGCACAGCTAGATTCAAAAACGAGCTCTCGGAGTTTTCTCAATGCAACAATGAAAACTTATGTGAAGCTTGGGAACGGTTCAAAGGCTACACTCTACAGTGTCATCATCATGGTTTCTCTAAGGAATCACTACTTAGAAATCTCTACCGTGGTGTTCTTCCCAAAATCAGAATGCTTCTTGACACGACTAGCAATGGCCACTTCCTAGGAAAGGATGTTGAAGATGGAATGGAGCTAGTGGAGAATCTTTCTTTGACTGATGAGAACTACAATGAGGACTTTGATAGAGATTTTAGGGGATTTAAGGCTATTGAGGATACCACTAGCAAAGAGATCCAAGCTTTGAATGACAAATTTGATAAGATTATCCAAGCTAATGAGAAGAAATATATCTACTTCATTGGAAACCATTGCCCCAATCAAGCTTTTCAAGAAGTTGTGGAATTGGATCAAATTACTCAAGAGGAAGCTAACTACTTGGGGAATCAAGGAAACTTCCAAGGTGGTTACAACAACTATAGGATCCAAGGTTATCAACCTCAAAAAGGTTTTGTGCCTTTCAATCAACAACAAGATTATGCTTCTAAGTCAAACTTCCAAGGACAACAAGGAGGTTTCCCACCTAATATTCCTTACAACCCTCAAGCTCAAGCTTCTACGGATCAAGGCTTTGAAATGAGTACAATGCTTCAACAACTCATCCAAGGACAAGCAAATGGTGCATGGACTTGAACAATAGGATGAATGATATCCACTATATGGTTGATGGAAACTTCAAGGATCTGACCTCCAAAATTGAGACCTTGACTTCAAGAATTCTCCAAATAGAGAAGCAAAAAGGGAAGGCTGATTCCACCAACCATTGCAACACCATCTACTATAATGCTGAAAACGAAAGGGTTATAGATGAGCTTGAAGCCCTTTTCTATGGTTCTCCACTTGAGAAGAAGAAATATGATAGATTGGATGAAGACGCCATCATTGAGGAGTTTCTTCTTGGTCTTTGTGATGGAATTGTGCATGAAGACATGGTTGAGGAAGAGCCACCCTCGACCAAGATAACTACATCACTTCCTAAGATGGAAGCACCATACAAGTTCTCATTATCTTTCTCTCTTGGTCACTTGAGGATTGAGGATGCTTTGTGTGACACCAGATCAAATGTGAGTGTCATATCCTTGAGATGGTTGAAAAATTGGGGATCAAGAACATTGAGAGTTACAAATCTACTCTCACCTTTGGGGATTCTTCAACAAATGTACCATATGGGGAGCTCAAAAACTACCTGGTGATGATTAGGGATCGTACCATCCCAACTGATTTTGTGGTCATGAAAATGAAGAAGGGCAAGAAGCTTCCTCCACTCTTGGCACTGATTTTATCAACACTACCGGTGCAACAATGGATTTCAACAACAAGAGGGTAGTACTCACCAAGGTGAATGATAAGATGTTCTATCCCATGAAGTAATCTTCCATAAACACTTGTGGAACCATCACAAGTGACCTTGATCTTGAGGAGGAAAGGAAATTTGCTAGTCTTGCAAAGCTTGAGTATTGTGGATCCATCTTTTTGGGAGATTTGAGAATTGAGGAGCCACAAGTTGCTAAGGTTGAGAAGTTGAACTCTCCAAAGATTGAACGAGTTGTGAAAGATGCTTTGGTTGGAGAGAGTAGTAAAGAATTGATGAGTGAACACTTGGAAAGTTTTCTATTAGAGAGAGTGAGTGGAGCAAATGAAGCTCCTCTAAAGAGAAAAAAGAAGAAAGGAAAAACACCCACAACCTCTACTCTCACTCAAGCTACTAACACTTTCACTCTTCACCCTTTGAATCTTAAGGACGGGACAATTGAGTACAAGGTCAAATGCAAGGGAAGGTCTAAGCCATTCTCAAGTACAAGAGCCATTCTTACTCCTGAGCTCCAAGCTGATCCAATCAAGCTCCAAGAGCATCTCAACAAAGTCTTGACCATCACCCAAAAGGTCAAGACTCCTCCACCTGCCCACTAAAACAAAAGGTAGTCAAGCTTAGTGACTTAAAACAAGCTCACTTGGGAGGAAGTTCCATGTATATCTCTCGTATATATTACCTTAAGTTTTAAATTTCATAGTCAATGTTGATCTCTCTATTAGGTCTCTAGAGGTATTATGTCATATGTTCAAGGCATTGGGAGAAAGAAAGAGGAAAGGTCATGGCTAAATCAAAGAAGGATCGGGTCTCGAACCAAGTTTGGGGGAACTATCTATTCTCCACCTCCCATTCCTCCATCCCACTACACTCTCACTCCATTTCCAGTAAACAACTCCAATCTCTTTTTCATATCTTTGTTTCATTTTGCATTTTTACCTTTCTCTTTGTTCTCTTTCCCTTGCTTCTATCACACAAGGGACTGTGTGATTTAAGTTTTTTTTTTTGGGGGGGGGGGGAGGAGATTAGTTGCTAATGTTGTGTTTTGTGTGTTTTTTTTTTTTTGCATCTTGAGTCTCATTCATTCATCTAAGGCATTGAAAACCATAAAATTTGATTTTTTTTTTGAAAATTTTTACAAAAAGAAGTCATCTAGTTGCATTGGCATGCTTAGAATTGAGTCTATAAGTTATTTAGGATTGCATTCATTAATGTTTGAGAGCTAAAGCTTGTGTTCCTTATAAAAGAATTTTTTTTGATTGAGCATGTGGTTATTTGATGCATCTTGTGAGCTTGAAATTAAGGAAGAACCCTTCTTGGATCTCATGCATTATTGTTCACTTCTTGATTGAAACATGTTGTGATTTGAATCATTCCCTATCTATTAGAACTATTAATCTTGATTTGAATTATCATGTTGTGCAATGAAATGTGAACTCATGGACACTTGATACATACTTGGACTATCTTCTCCCTTTCTACCACTTTTTTTTGTTAGTCCAAGTAGATTTCCACACCTTGAACTAAGATTTCCTTCAAGCCTAAACACTCTAGTGAGAGATGAAAGGCCTTTTTCTTGAATCAACTAGGAAAAAAGTGTTGAGTTTGGAACAACAAGGATATGTTTTCATTGTAGAGCTAACCTTACATCATTGGGCTATGCATACGATATGAAAGAAGTTTGGGGGAATTGGGAAGAAAAAATAAAAATGGAATGAGGAAAAGATTGAGAAAGATAATGGGGGATTCAAAAGGAAAAGGAAAGTTTGATAGCTCTAAGTGCTTAAAGAAGAGAAAAAGTCTCAAGTGTAAATGGAAAGAAAAGAAGTTAATGTTGGCTCAAGCATCAAAAGAAGAAAGAAAAGAGAGAAGTGAAAAGAAAAGAAAGAGCTAAGGAAAAAGGAAAGAAATCATCCAAGTGTTTAAAGAAGAAAGAAGTGATCAAAGTTGGGATAAGATGGCAAAAATGCTTTAAGGAAATGGTGGCTTAGGAAGGGAACTTTGGGTTTAAAAGAAGAGTTAAGACCATTATGGGCATTTGGGTAGAATGAAGATCTATCTTTGTATGCATGAGTTGTTTCTTACTCTTAGCATTTTACTATAGTTCATTCCTTTCTTGAAAGATCCTTTGTTCTTGAAACCCCACATCATTTGAGATCATTTTTTTTATCTAAAGACCTTAAACCCTTAGTCAAATGTTTTCATTTGATTTGCACAATCATGATCCACCATTGCTTAATGAATGTTAAAGGGAATGAGGATAAGAATTCATGTGTAGGTTGAGCTTTGGACTTGATGCTTGTGTTGATGGGAATGACTAACTCTTTTGAAGTAGAGTAAGCTTGATTGTAGCTCTTAATTGCTTGTCTAGACTTTGTTTTCACTTTTTCTTGACAATTTCGTTTGAAAGCTTTGAGCTCTCACTTTCAAACCTTTCTTCCTATTTGTCTTTGATTTTTTGCTTGCAGGTAAGCAAAAGGCAAGTTTGGGGGAACTGATGTTATCACATTTTAGTCATTTCTAGCTTCCTTTTTTGTCATGTTTTAATCACAAATTGCATCCATTCATGTTAGTTTCTTGTACTTTCTTGCATTTAGAACTTATGTGCAATTAGAGTTATGCTTTTGCATGTTTTGTTTCTTTTGGAGTGTTTTTTGTGTTTTGTAGGTTTTTGGAGTTGCTATGGAGATGGGAATTGATCAAGAGACCAAATGGAGTTAAAGAACGTGAAGGGACGAAGCCTTATATCAATGGTCAACCATGCAAGGTCAACCATGCAACGTACCAACGTTAACGTGAAGAGACGAGTCTTCCAGAAATTCTGTCAAATTACTTCTATCGAGTAAAGTGGATCAGCATCTGGAGGAGTCCATCGATTAGGTGTGTCCGCATGAAGCCATTCTCCCATCGATTAGGGCCCATCGGACTTACCAGCCCAATTGTATTCCATCGGACGGACGAAGGATATCGACCAGCCATGGCTCGATATTATCCAACATTTCAAGACAAAATCCTGCCAGAATTTTATCGACCCGGTCCATTACTCAGGCCAGTCCGACGTGCATATACCGGTCCATGCGATCAAGGTAAAAATCAGCCGTAAATTTCATCGACCAACGCATCGGCCATGATCGCCCATTGCCATTCCATCGGCCGATTTACATCGACCAGGCCGGTCGGATGGAACCCATTTTCGGACCAGTTTAATTACCAAAATGCCACTCGACCTTTAGACCTATAAAAATGTTTTAGACCTAATATTTTGGGATCCACCTTCTATCTTTTGTTCTTCTTTACTTCTTTTACTTCTTTTGGATTAAAAACAATTTGTAAACTTTTGTTTTGAGTTTTAATCAGTTACTTAGTTATCTCTTATAATCTTTTCTCTCTAATCATAATTTCCATTATTATCTTCATGGGTTTTGATAGGATCAATATGATTAGTGAGTAGTATCTTTGGGTCTTTGCGATGAGGTAAACTAGGGCTTGATTATGGATGATATATGTGTTTAGGGCTTTATTATTGTTAATCCTTCTATTTAGGTTGATCTCTATGCTAGATTTACAAGAAATTGTTGATTTAGATCTTAAGCATTTTTCATGCCAACAAGGTGTTTGATGAAATGCTTGATAGAACCTAATTAGAGATTTTGCATGCTTAGCTAATGGGAATTGATGTCTAATATGTTTAATAGTCAAATGAACTTGTTTTGCTTGCTTAATGGACTCTTGATCACAACTGATAGATTGTTCTTGATTAGGAATTGCTTAAAGGGATCTTTGCCTAGAGATAAGATTGACCTAATGATTTTAGTTCTAGACTAAAGATTAAAGCTTGCTTGAAAGGTTAAATGATTAAGATTGAATGCATGCTATGTTGGATTTGATATTGAGAAATAGATTAATGCTTGATTATCATAGAGTTAGTTGTATGAGAATATGATTAGCTACTTGATAGATCATTTAACCATCTTCTTGAGCTTGATTGATTGGTAAACACGTAGATAAGATCATCCCTTGATAGTCTTAGTTCCTTGACCTCATCTTAGACCCTTTTCTCTTATTGCATTAACTTCTATTTGCTTTCTTGTTTGTTATTGCTTGATCACTTAGGATTGTTAGTTATCAAATCTTCTTTCATTGGCTTAGATCATTAAGTTGTATGTATTCTTGATGTTACTAAACTTAACCCATTTGGATTAGATCTCAATCTATACTACAATGACGTTTGTCTTGTAGATTGAGTAATTGATCTCAAGAACTAAAAACCTTATATCAAGGCTTTAGACAGTAAAGAAAAAGTGACTATGAACTCCATTATCAGTGACCTCCAAAGTCTTGATTCCACATCAAACTGCTCTACTCTCGCCGGTTCTCCAATGGAGATAGCTGAAGGCAAAGCCACTTCCTCTACTTCTTTTGGGCAGTCCTTTGTCTCATGTTGGTACTCTTTCCACCGTTGATGAGTTAATGGTACTTAAAGAACCTTCCTTTACTAACTAAGTCGCCAGTCTGACCTCTGGTAATCGTCCTACTATTCATGGAAATGGATCTAGAACACTGTTCATGTCGCAAAACTTAGCAACTATGACACTAATATAATCATGGCCTCATCTTCTTTTCCTGCTGCTGCGAAAACCACTCTTACTGCTGAGAAAACCACTTTTTCTGCTCCTGATGCAAGTAAGGTTCCGCCTTCTAAGGCTAAGCTTCCTACTAGTACTGGCGCAAATGTTTTTGATGCTGGAAAAGATAACATTGACTCTGCTGTCCTTAAAGCTTGAGGCTAATGTCAAATCTTGGGCTGAAAAAAAATTAAAGCTTCAGTTGACATATCTCTTGAGAGAATTGCTCCTCCCAGCTTTTCTCCTACTGGTACTCCTAAACTACTTATCCCGCTGCAATATTCCAAAGGGGCGCATAAGCTCACAAAGACTTCATCCTCGGAGTATTAGAAACATTCAAAGCATCCTTACACATATCTAGGGAAAATGAATAACACTCGAAATTCACTTAAGGCCAGGGTCTCGTTCTATGCTGGTTCGGATTCCTAACGACTTCATAAGAGGAAAAATAGTGGAGCAGGAGAATTGGCATATAGGTTCATCCTTGTTCTATGTTGCTCAGTGGTCTCCCAAAATTTCCTTGAAACCTCCAACAATGGAATCTATTCCAATTTAAGCTCATGTTAGAAGGGTGCCTTTTGATCCCTACATAAGAGAAGGACTGAGTTTGGTCGCAGGTATCATTGGTGACCCTGTTGAAGCAGATGAGTTTACTATCAAAATGCTCAGTCTAGATGTAGCTCATCTCAAGGTCAGATCAAACTACACCAAAGTTTTACCTTATGAAGTTGAGCTTATCCGGGAAGATGGATCAATCCTACCAGTTGCAGTTCTTACCCCTGGGTGCCTCCTACTTATCCGTGTTACAAAAAGCTGGGTCATCTCGAGCAACGATGCTCATACTCTACTTGGGTCCCAACTAAAGGAGGTCCTTCTTCTTCTAATGGTAATGTTGGTTCTGATTCTACTTTAAAATCTAATCATAAGAACCATGAGTCTACTCGCCCATCTAACTCTACTCAAGTGCAAGTCCCATTGGTTGCACCTACTGCCGCCGCTTCCGTTGTTAAGGTGCCTCAGTTTGTGGTTTCTCTTATTATAGATAAGGTTTCTAAATCTGATGTAGCTTCAGAAACACCCAAAAATCGCATATCCAGTCCTGCTCTGTCACAAGTTGCTCATGCCACTATTACCTCACAGATTGTGTCTAAATCTCCGCCTAAATCTCCGCTGCATATGATGGTTTTTGATAGTGCTCTGTTTGCGCAAGGTCTCTTCTCAACGCGTGATATCTCCTATGTTGTTATTTTTCCAGCTATAAGACTTCATCCTTCTAAATTTTGCCCTGTGAAATCAAAAAATGGAAATCTTATCTCAATTATCTAAAATTTTCACAGCTAGGTCTGAACAGGCTTTTGTAACTGCAAATTCCTTATCTGCTCTTCACTCTGACTCGGATACGGGTAATCCTAAGATTACTATTTTTGCGGCTAATAAGTGATATTATATTAAGGAAGGGGTAATGATGGAGCAAGTTCAGTCGGGTTCTTATCTCCACCTATGGACCCTTCTACCAATAACAAGCTGATTACTATCCCGAATATGGTTCTTCTCTGAATACATGGATGGAAACCCCTCAATAATATCTATGTCGATAAACCTATTTTTTGGAATGTCAAGGGAATAAACGAGAATGATAAGCATCAAGCTTTTTCGAAACTGGCTTAATATAAATAAAATTTATTTTGGTGCTCTTTTAGAAACTTATGTTAAAGAATCTAACATGAACTAAATTATGGATGATCTTTGCCGTCGTTGGTCTTTTTGCTCTAACCATTTGTATGATTATGATGGCAGAATAATACTTATTTTGAAAGATCCTCTCTCAGCCGTGGTTACTCATCACACTCGCTAGTCTCTAACCTGCAAAGTCAGCTATCTTGGTATCAATTCCTTCACAGTCACTGTTGTATATGCTGATAATACTAGTGATGAAAGTATAATTTTATGGCAAGAACCTAATCTCATCAGTTCTACTTCCATTGGTTCTTCTCCTTGGATTATCAGTGTGGACTTCAATGAGATAATCCATTGCGCTGAACACTCCTCTCACAGTTTTAATCAAAATACTCCTCATATGATTGATTTCAAATCCTGTCTGGACGATATTGAGGTCCGTGATTTGAGATAGTATGGTCCTCCCTTCACCTAGTCCAACAAGCAGCATGTGTCACCTATTGCCAAAAAGCTTGACATGGTATTAATAAATTAGGAATGGCTGAATGTCTACTCGAACAGTCTTGTCAATTTTCTTCCTCGTGCTATCTCAGATCATACTTCGGGCTGTATTCTCTCTGGCGCATCCAATCCCAATGGCTGGAACGAAGTCGTTCAAGTTCTTCAACTTCCTAACAACTTGCCAAGACCTCCCGTCCACGGTTATTGACAACTAGATTATTGATAGCATGGATGAGCCTTCCCTGTCTACGATCTCCAAGAAGCAAAAGCTGCTAAAAAGATCTCTTACATCGTTAAACAAAAACACTTCTCTAATATTGAAAAGAGAGTTCTAAACGTTATTGTGATTCTCCACGCCCTCCAAATTGTTTATCTTAATGACCTTTCTGATCAGCATTTCCTCTAGAAAAGACGCTGCCAAGAAAAACTAGATATGCTTAGGCTTATGGAGGAATCTTTCTTCAAGAAAAAGTCTAGAATTAATTGGGTTAAGGTGAGAGACTTTTGCACAAGATACATTATGAAGATGACTAATTATAGAAATTCTTATATCGCTATTACCTCTTTGGTAAGTTTAGATGGCCGATTTGTCTGCACTCCTGAAGCTGTGGGTAATTTAGCAATGTATCATTTCAAAGAAATTCTCGGTCCTCCTCTATCTTCGGTTGTTCCGGATATTCTCCCTTTAGTTCGGTCCTTCTCAGCCTATTCTTGCAGTACTGCCCACTTAGTAGTCATTGCCAATCTCCCTAGTCAAGATGAAGTCATGAATGTGTTATTCAAACTTAATCCTCATAAAAGTCCAGGATTTTATGGATTTTCTTCAAAGTTTTACAGGGAAGCCTGGTCCCATATTGGATGAGAGATTATGTTTGCAATTCAAGGGTTTTTCAAAGACACGAATTTGCCTTCCTTACTCTACTTCCTAAATTCTCAGGTGAAACTAACATCAAGGATTATCGGCCTATATCATGCTGCAACACTCTATACAAAATCATTTCTAAGGTTCTAGTTGCCAAGATCAAACCTATTATTCCTGAGAGATCCTTCCTAACCAATCAGCCTTTATTAAAGGAAAGTTACTTCCCGAGAACTGCATGCTTGCTTTTGAAATAGTGAATGGAGACTATAAAAACAAAGGGTCTAAGAGAATTACACTAAAAATTGACATTGCAAAGGTGTTTGATAGCTTGAAATGGGACTTTTTAATCGCTTGCCTCTCTGCTTTGGACCTCCCTCCGACTTATGTCTTCTGGATTAAGGAGTGTATTTCCACCACCTCCTTCTATGTGGGCATCAATGGCTTGCTACATGGGTTCTTTAGAGGCAGTAGAGGCCTTCGCCAAGGCGATCCTCTAAGCCCTTACCTATTAGGACTGGCCATGAACATATTGTCAGCAATGCTTAATAAAGCTGCAGAAGACTCTAACTTTGGCTATCATCCAAAATGTTCTACGGCTAAACTTACCCACTTATGCTTTGCAGACGACCTGCTCATATTTTCTAATGGATCTCCGGCTTCACTGCAATGCAACATTGACGTTATGTCTGATTTCCATGCAATCTCTGGTCTCTCAATAAGTGTTTCCAAATCCTGCTTATTGCCTGCTCCGGATGTCTGATGAAGATATCACCGCTCTTACTCAACTATATGGTATCCCACAAGGCTTTATTCCAATGACTTATCTGAGGCTTCTGATAATAAACTTTTTAAGATCTAACACAATTCCTAAAGTATACTCACGTCATTGTAGTACTTAAGGTGTCAATTCAAGGAGGCAAGAAGAATAGAACACTAGGAATGCAAGAAACTACATAATCTAAGCCAAATAGATAAAATGAGGTTTACACTAACATTCCTAAACAATCTAAAAAGCAAGAAAGCAAGAAAACAAGAAAAGAAAGCGCACAAGAAAAGTCAACAAAAAGTAAGCCGACTAATGATCATTAATTAAGCTAAATCTTAGGATGAGGCTAAATAATTTTTATGATCTAGAGATGTTCTATAATGCATTAATAAATCAAACAATGGTAAACAATACTAATGATCATTAATTAAGCTAATTCTATTTTCATGTTCCTAACTCTTGACCTAATTATGCAATCATTGAATTTCCAATTGCAAATCACAAGACGAGCATGCAAGAAGATCAATCAAATACCATTTAGCAAAGCTAATCCTTAGACTAAGAACATTAATCTTTAGACTAATCTAATCTCTTGGCACTAATCTTTTTGTCTAATCCTTAATCAAGATCAAATTCTCATTTGTGAGCAAGAGATAAACAAGCAATGCAAACAAGTTCTTATTACCAATAATCACCTTAGACAACTAATCCCTTAGGCTAAGAGAGAAAATCCTCTAAAAATTTCATTCAAGCAATTTTTCCAACACCTTGTGGGAATGAAAAAACATATGATCTAGATTTGAAATTCCTTGAAAATATAGCCTAAAGATCAACTAATTAGAGAAGTGTTGATTCAGAGAATCACAATGATCAATTCAATAAACTGATCTTAAATTCAGGGACCTGAATAACTCGAATCTAAGGGCCTAAAGGAAATAACAGAAAGACCGAAGAATATAGTCTTCATTGATCTTAAGCTCGAAATCGATTTGATATCTTTGCCTAGGGTTTTGTTACAATGAATGAACTTAGTCTTTTTTCCTCGCAGTGGAAAGATATTTATATCATGAAAATTATGGTTTATTCCCTAGATTCTCTCTGATACGATAAAGTAAAATCCGAACAAACATAAATTTCCTTTCCTTATAAGAGATTTGTATTTATCCTTTTCCATTTTATAAATATGTTAATTTTCTATTAACATATTTCCTTTATTTGGTGCAGGTCGCCCGAGAGGTCGTCACCAAGCTATGTCGAGTTGGGCCGACTTCTCCTCTAATGGGTTTGATATTCGATGGGCCGTATAGCTGTTGGACCGGGCTAAATAGGGGTGCTAAACCCACCTCCAACAGTAACCCCCCGCCCCCCGTTTGGCGCACTGAGTGGAACATAGGTTGTGAATTTATATGTTGATCATCCCAATCAGTCAAATCGTCGCGAGTTGAGGTGTTGTTTTATTGTTCGAGCCATCGTTTATTTCCTCCATGTGGCTATCAGCATGCATGTGTGCTCAACACGCTTCCCTCTGTAGCCAGTGCATTCGAACACTTGTGGCGGGAAGTCACAGAGTCGCATACGTTGATAAATAGCGTTGTGTCCCTCAGAAGACTCCCTCCTCTTTGTTTCTATAAATACTGCATTCACTCCTCATTTTAACCATTCTCTACCAGAAGTAAATTTCATGTACTTCCTCTCTTAACGCTCCTTCTTTTGTCTTATTCATCCTTCCTTTATCTTTTTCTTTTAGCCGACCTTCCTGTTGATATGCATATTCGCGCCAAATCTAGAGAAGAGTCTGCTAGTTCTGTAAGTGCTGGTGCATTCGAGAGATAGCATTCCTTCCTCTTCATTATCTTGAAACTCGAACTCTGCTGGTTCTGCAAAAGAATTATCTTGGCATCAAGCCGAATCTCTTTGTGATGATGTTGTTGACCACTCTGACGAACATGTTCCTCTTGCCTTAAGGGCAACATCTCGCGGCAGAGGTAAAAAGAAGAATACACGGAAGGTAAAAGGAAAGAAGACAACTCTTCAATACATTGTTGACAATGACTTCGGCATTCTGCCGTCCTTCTCTAATGAAGAGTCATTAGTTTCATTGAAAACTCATGCTTGTTGTGCAACGTTTCTCCAGAATTTAAAGATCATTTTCTTAATGTCTCTATTCTTGGAAGATTTGGCAAACCCACTCTGAGAAACTAGGACTAAATCTGTCTAATAATCATGGGGAGAATCCCTACAGAAGCTTATCAACCTTATTGGGAACATGCACCACAAATTCATCACCTATCTAGCTTGGAAAATCTTGATATTTTAAATCTGGAAAGAGCGCAATAACATGCTCCATAGACAGATTCACAGCCCTTCGGGAAAGCTTTTGCATTTGGTGGACTCCACAATCCGCAATAGGATCTCTTCTCTCAGAGAAGAAAACATTCAGTTCTCTTCAACCGCGATGCAACTCTGGTTCTCTCTGTCTTGACCAGTTCTGATCTTCTCCGCCATCAACCGTCGACTGACCCCTCCACTTCTTTGGGATTAAGTTAATCAATTCTTGGGAATGTGGGTTTCTTTTCTTTTTTCCAAATAGAAGGCCCAACTGGACTTCTGACCTTCTAGTTGACAAAGCTTCTTAAAATTCTGATTCTTCTTAAAATTCTGGTTCACTTAGATTCTGTTTTTTTGGGGGGGGGGGGATTAGGCTTCTAAAGTTTACAATT